>CM066728.1:85084851-86297351 GCA_033961575.1 Aselliscus stoliczkanus
TCACAGAAGGTAAGAGCTTTTCAGTCCAGGTCTGGAGTCTGTGGCAAACTAGGCTCTAAGTTTAGGATTTCTCTCTGGAAAGTTTATGTCTACATGGAATTCACGGTGATTAGCTCTAATCATCAGAAAGGCACTGTTGCCTTTTAAATGACCAAAAGTCACATTTCATTTGAATGAAGCACCACTGGAACAGCAGTAGAGCTAATGTTATAGGTGGATGGAATGATCCGCCAAGATTCTAGAGGAAATCTGCTGGGAATACCAACATGAATTTGGATTTTCACCTTTTGCTAATTGAAATATTGTTCTGACATATTAAATGAAGAGAAAAAAAACAATAATTGCAAGGCATGATTTTAAACAAATAATGTAATATCTATATATGTATATACATAGATACACATATATCCCTATCTATCTATCTATCTATCTATCTATCTATCTATCTATCTATCTATCTATCTAGATATGTGCATACACACATATATATATTCTTCCCTATCCCCACTGAGGAGTTGAGACTGCTAAGTTGTTGAGACAGGCTAATTCTTGACATGCTTTTCTGAATGACAAAAAGTATTTGCTCCCATTGAGAAATGTCCCTGGGGACTTTCCAGAGAGAAGTTCTTACACTGTGCTAATCAGTAAACAGCTAGAAAATGAAGCAACAGCCCAGGTAAAGTCCAAACTTGAGAACTCAAACCCCACGTATGCTTATGTGCTCATACCAGTGGCTCCATTTCCCAGTTGTGCAGGTGATGCAGATATCAGGGGACTTGACTCCAGGGATGACCTAGGTCTCCGGGGTCTGAGAAGGCCGCTCTCCTCTCAGCACCCACCCTGGGCCTGTCTGCCAGTTGGGCTGTTTCTATCGTCCGAGGAATTCGAGTTCTGAGAGCATTCCTGAACACTGGCCAGAGGGAAAGGTCTCATGAGGCTCTAAGACAAGGCGGTTCGATGTGCCTGGCAGAGGCAGAGGTGGGCAGGAGCAAGGCAAGGAGAAAGCAGGCCCTTCCCCACCACGGTGAGACTCTTATCTGACCCCCTCATCTCCTCTCTCCCCCACTTCCATCTCTCCCATCTCCTCCATCTCCTTCCCATCTCCTGCCTCTCTCTGCTATCCGCCTCTCACCTCTCTTCCCTCTCTATCTCCCTACGTCTCTTTTGGTACTTCCTCCAGTATAGGCTAAGGCACATGACACACTGGTCTGTCAAAGTGGAATATACTAGAAATAAAAGGGTCTAAGCCTCAATTTCCTTATCTTTATTATTTCCCCCAAATAAATGTATTACAGTGCACCTTTTCAGTCAGTTTAATTCACTCATTTGGGTCACTACCGCCTTGTTACTTCTAATCTGGGAAGAGAAATGGGTTCTCTTCCATTATTTATAGAGAATATAGAAGATACTCATAATGATAGACATTAGTAAGTGCATTGTGTGTACAACATCTATAATTGAGAATTATTAGCTCTGCCAAGGACTCTAGGGTTTGCTTAATTCAACCCACTTTGATTCTGACTATACACCTGACAGAACTGAGGTGACATGGCTGAGATTCCCCTGGTCCTGTTCCTTCTCCGAGGCATCAGCACACACCTGCAGAACATACCTGGGACCCCCCTACTTTTCCTCCGCCTCACACTTGCCTTTTTTCCTTTCTTGACTAGGTCCACCTTTTATGGCTGCATTTCTACCTGCATATCTCCCACCTTCCAAAGACCTCATTCACACAGTGCATCTGAATTTTTCATGTAGGTATTTCTGATAACAAGGCCCTACTTTAATTCTCTAAAAATGCAAAAGTATGCTGCAGATAAAGCAAAAGGGCCATTTCAATTGGAACAAGAAGAGAGAACACTCATTTTTGAGTCAGAACGTGAGCTCTCATTCACCATTCACTATACCCTTGACATCTGGAGCAGTGCCAGCATCTTATAAACGGCCAATACACACACAGACACACACGCGGATTCCTGAGGGACTCTGAGGACTAGTCATCAGCAGGTAGAAGACAATAAAGACAAACGGCATTAGGAGTCAGAGGACCTGGATTCAACCCCTGGCTCTGACTGAATTCAATTTTGTGGCTATGAGCAAATTTTTCCTTGGTTAAAAAGCAACAGGGAGCATTAAATTATTTTCTGTTTTAAAATTTCTATGATGATAAAATATATGAATTACAGCTATAGGTTGAAAGGTCTCTGAAGAGGCTTGTGGTCCAGCCACACACCTCTCCCCATTATTCTGCATTTCCAAAAAGATGGCTATCCCATTTAGAAAATTTCCAGGAAAATATCTGAATTTCCTAGTGTCATCTACTCTGAGATTTTAGTTTTGTTTTTTTTTAAATAATTCTCAAGTTTAACCTAAAATCTATTTCTATGTTTATACTTCTGTTAATCAATTCACGGCACAAATATCCAATTATAAAATTCCACAATCCTCATAATCTTGGAATGTAATTTTATTTTCAATGCAAGTATTAAAAGATATGGCCAACAAGGCATAAAAACATTTTCCCTGAAGTCGTATCATTGGCTAAATCATTAAGCTTGTCTACTGTGCATCTCTCTAAATATATATTTGTAGCAGGACTTGATTGGTTTTCTACCAAGGAATACATGTTTATTAAATTATCTCTCATTCACCAGGACTCCCTATTTATCTTGGTAATTTTTAATGGAAAAGTAAATGAAACATTATTACATAAATGCTTACAGAGATGACAGTAATTTTATTTAAATTAAATAAAGAAAAGGTTAAATAAATATTACAGTCTTTCAGGAATTGCAGTGTAAGCCTTAAAATTATAAATCTTCCCCTTCCCTTTTTATAACTTAGTCTTAAAATATTTATCGGTGTAATATTGAAACTAAGTTATCATTAATTATTTTCTGGCAATTTCTTTGCCTTTCAAAAGTTTAAGTTAGAGGACATGCCAATTCCCATTTAGATCTTATGTTACCTTTTTTTTTCCATTCTAGTTTTCCATTTCAGTAATGGATTTTAATGCACAGCTATAGCTCCTTAACCTAAAACTATGCAATAGGGAGTGCTGACATTTCAACTGTCTAGCATTTCTGGATTTGAGGATCTCCCTTCATATCCAGGTGTTCTCAAACACACACACACACACACACACACACACACACACACACAATTTGTTGTCAAATATCTAAAACAAAGTATTCAGTCTCATAACCATAATAAGGCAGAGACAAAGGAAGGAAATTGCTTTCAATAATAAGAAATGGGTGTAACCTTACATAGAGCAAATATTTGGGTAAACTCTATTTGGAAATAGACCTCCTGAGGGGGAAAATAATTAATTTACAAATTATGACAATCTATATCTGAATTAAGAAAATTATTAAAATCTAAAGTTTTTCTCCCCCTTACATCTTTTTTGGGAGCAAAAGTAAACCAAAACTCCCAAACAAGTACTCTTCAATTTAATTTGCCTTCATTTTAATAAGACGTGACTTCATCAGTCCCATGGTCATACTGAAAAATGAAAACTACTTTCTGACTCATAGAGGCCTGAGTTGAAAAACGTTAAAATCATTCTGACAGAAATAGAGCTATGTCCTATAATGGGCCGACAAGAAAACCCCAGCAATTCAAGTAAGTGCCATACAAAATAATTCTGTTTCATTGTTCAAGTCAGTGTCTGGATTTGGGTTAGAAACGTGACCATTAGATGTGACATTCATTTTTAAGATCCTCCTTCCGAGGTGTGCCCCTGAACAGTTTCAGTGGAATTCGATTATGAGGCAGCTCTTGGTCCCCAGGTACCATGCCTCCGACAGGACTAATCCCTGCAGACTAGAGGGATTGTTTCCACAACCTCTTAGGTATCTGATTGGAGGTGATCTGCCAGAGGCAAAATTTTGAAGAAGGCAATACTCATTCCCTGTGCTTTGCCTTATTTTCAAATAGTTCACACCAATCTCTCCTGCTAACACTGTGCTTCCCAAAGGTTAGATGGTCACGTCTCATACCCCCTGGGTAAATCTTCATGCCTTCCCTCCGCCCCTCTTTTTATGCTCCCTTCCATAAACACTAAGAGAGCACTGGTGATGAGGCCAGCAGTGAACCAGGTGATGGAGGTAGAGTTGAAACCAAACGCACGCAGTCCCACCCTTACGGTGCTCATGGACTACTGGGAGGAAGACAACGTGAACTGAATAATTGTATAAACATATAGCCAGTGAAGGGTGGTGAGGGAACATCTCTTTAAGGAAATGACAACCAAACTGACAGTCGTTACATAGGAGGACACAGAGAGGAGCAAACATCTTACCACCTGAAAGATGATAAATGTGACCACCGCCCAAAAGGAGGATTGTGATACAAAGCCGAGAGGTAAACAGGTGCCAGACCCTGCAGCTTTTTGAGGTAAAGACTTATGCTGAGAGCACTGGGGAACAACTAAAGAATTGAATGAAATAATGAGGTCTGAGTTTAGGAAAAGGTTGCTCTGGCCAAATGTGGTCAACAGACAGGGTAGGGGAGAAGGCAAAACTCAACCAGCTTGCCTGCCTACCAGCCAAGCAGTGTGCTTGTGCCCCCACCCCCCCCACCCCCGCGCTGGCCCACAGCTGCACCCTCCTGGGTGAGGACCCCCATGATAATGGTAGCAGTGCGGCTGCTGCAGAGCTGAGGATATACTTGGGAACATAGGAGCCTTTTTGTGACTCTCAAATGATATGAATAAGATACTAGAAGGTCATTTGAAGAAAACACACCAGAGCCTAATTATGCCAGGTGGTTTTCATTGATTAATAATGAAAAATAACTCTTGGGCTGTCGGAAAAGTCATGATGCATTTTTGCAACGAAAAACATAGAAAAAAATACCTCATGACTTTTCTGACAACCCAATGTTTCCTTACTGACAGGCACTCAAATGAGTATCATTAAATGTAGCCTTCATTATTAAACATTTGGTTTCTTCTAGATTCCCTATTATCCTATCGACTATTAACTATGGGAAATGTTTTTTATTGCTTTTGGGATAATTGATGGTGTTTGCAGATTTAACACCCTGAAGATAAAAATGTAAGCTTAACATGCAGAATTATTGCAGTCATAGGACTATTCCAACAGGGGGTGAACCCTTTGCAGGGAGGAATAAGCACTCCCAAGGCAAACCATTTGCAAAATTCAGATCCATTCCAAACTTCCTGGGAACAAAACTAATTTTAAGTGCCTACTATGTGTCAGCACCGTGATACCCAAGTACACATGCGATTTCATTTAAAACTCACAACAAAACCATTTTGTTAGTTGAAGGAAAAGTAATGTACTTATATGGCTAGTAAATGATAGAACCAGGATGTGAAATTTTAAATAACCTACTTACTTATCTAGTAAATTTAAGTAACCTGCTTATGTGGTATATCAGTCTGCTTGGGCTGCCATACAAAATACCATAGACTGGGTGACTTCAACAAACAGAAAGTGATTTCTCACAGTTTTAAAGGCTGGAAGTCCAAGGTTAAGATGCTAGCCAATTCCATTTCTGGTGAGAGCTCTCTTTCTGTCTTGCAGACAGCAGCCTTATCACTGTGTCTTCACATGTAGGAAAGAGAGCTTTGGTGTCTCCTCCTCTTATAAATTCACTAGCCCTGTTGGATTAGCATCCCACCTCTATAACATCATTTGCCCTTACCACCTCCTCACAGGCAGGTTTGAAAAGAGGTCTATTCCTCATGCTGTCCCTCTGAATGGGGGGTATAGTAGTTGGGGCTTCAGAAAGCTAGAATATCATTACTAACGTGTTAAGACAATGGCATTTATTTAATATCAAGTCTCTAGCCCAGCTTAGCAAACACAAAGAAGTGGCCCATTCATCTCACTGTGCTAGTCACACTCATTAGTCTTTCAATTTCTTTCCCTTGCTTATGGGCTCTTAACAAATGAAACTGAAATTTTTTTTGATTATACTGCAAATTCCCCTGCCCAGCATTTCACATCAGGGAGCAAAGTTTAGTAAAAACCTTTGACTGAAACACAGGATAACAACAACTGGCTTTTAGCCTTTGAAACTGAAGTATAAACAAGCAGATAATTCACTATTACGTGGAACATAGTCAAAAGACTAATTTATTTATGCCAGAAAACAGGTATTTGGTGGTATTATTTATAGAGCTTCTCTAGTTTAGCATCATTTTTTTTCAAGATAGACATCACTAAAGAGCTTGGAAATAAAATCCCTCTCCTATAAGCGGAAATTTGCATTAACTGAATTAGAACAGGAAAGGATTAAAACTTATGTTGATAAGTAACCTTTAAAAGACTTGAAACCATCCTGAATCTAACATAAACCCCCGGAAAACATACTAAAAAAAATAAAAGCTACTAAATTTCTTTTTTATAAATCTTTAAACAGAGCATAAGAGATTATAGAGCTCAGAGCATTGATCCTTCACTATCTTCATAAGATTAAGAGTTAACAAATATTGGTTTTGTATGTACCAACCGAAGAACTTTATGAGAAAGTTGATTTAAAGACAAATGTTTATTCTATCTCACAATGTGAAAAACAAAGAAGTCTCTTGGGCAGCTAAAGTATTTATTGGGACAATTACATTTCCTGCCCTTTTGTAACTGCTCTCATTGTTGAATTCACAGCAGTAATTATACATAGCATTAGTTTTTCTAGTATGCACACACACCACCTCTAGATATATAAAAATTCACACACACGCACACACACGCACACCGGGGGTGCCAAAAAACATGTATACAAGTGGACACTTTGGTCAATATTGCTCAAGCAGTCGTTCATTGTAATAAGGGTCTGGACGCTGACGGTAACCACTTTGAGCACCTCTTGTAATTGCAGAAGTCAAACCTGATTTCGTATTTATCTTTTGTTATCAGTATATATTGAGTATTATAATAGTTTTCCTTTCTTAAAATGTGTATACATTTTTTGGCACGCTCTGGACATAGGTTTGCATATGTATATGAGTACACACAGGTGAACACCCTCATACAGGGACTAGGACCTAAGAAGAGTGTAAACCCCTGTTTTTAGTTATTATTTTAAAGGCAGTTGTTTTTGCCATAAACTCAAAAGACAATTAGTTATGACAAGCACACAACCACACATAAAACAATGAATGAAAGGCTCAATTCGTAATTTAGATTACTTAGGAGACAAGAGATATTGTGCCCCACCCTTCTCCAGCTCCCCACAAATCTTTTCCTGACAAGTTGGCATGAGCTATACACATGAGCTCATATGTCAAATTATTGCAGAGACTGAGCACACATATCAGCAACCTTCCCGCCATAAAGAGTGGACATGGCTTCCACAAGAGAAATTAACCCACCTGCACTGAAAAGAGCTTGACAGCCATTGCCTTGAGACAGGGTGGAAGGAGATAGTCAGAAACGAGGGGGAGAATGAAATCAACTTCCAGCCTGAGTGTCAGAGACAAAAAAAATCCTCACTTCCCACTCAATCTAAAAACCTCACTGCCCACTCAATGGGAATAAGTCTTTAAAATGGAAAACGCTCCATGGATAGTTGTCTTCAAAAGCATGTTCCTCCTACTTCAGCACCTAAGATACACATGGGCATCTCCTAGAGTTGATGAAATACATTTTCAGTCATTATCACACTTGATCCTGGACATATGCCTGTGGGCTAAGGTTAGGTATATATATTGGGTTGTTGGAAAAGTCATGACATATTTTTTCTGTTTTTCGTTGCAAAAATGCATCATGACTTTTCCGACAACCCTATACTATAATCTCCATTTTCCCAACAGGGAAACTGGGACAGAGGGGCCCAGGATCATGTGGTTAGTAAATAATTTGCTTAGGTTACCAGTGCCATTTTTTTTTTTAAGTTAAAGGTGGGAAATATAGGCAATAACCTTAGATAAATTCAAGATTTTTGAAGTTACATGGAATTTAGTAATCTACTGTGTGTAAACATCATCAGACAATAACAACATACCCAGAGGAGTATTGGAGGACCTAGGAAAAAAATAATATTGCATATACAACAGTATGCCTTGTCTTTGGCAAAACCAATACACATTGGAATTCACACAAAAAAGCTGCTAACAGAGATCTGGTTATCCAAGTTAATGGAGCTCACTCTAGCTTTGAAATATGGGAAATCGAATAACTGCCTCAGTGCTCCTCAACTATAAAACAGGAATAATAACATCACCTAAGTTCATAGGATAGTTGTGAGAAATAAATTAAATAGCTATGTAAAGCACCTGGGCACATAAAGTGCTCGTTAAATTATTTTTATTACTGTCATCATACATATATTAAAGTTGGTAGTGTAAATTTTTTTTTTTTTAATAGCACAAGGCACAGAGGATTATTCATTTCGGGTAAGAGGTCATACAGAAATCAAGTACACAGTTTCAACCTGTAAAAAGTAAAAATCCTGTTAATTCAAATATATCCCACTTAAATCTCATGCCAGGCAGCTGCCAATTAACCACACAAAGCAGTCCTCCAGTCCCCTGGGTATTTGCTCTCAGGCAAACACACAAGCCACAAGGATGGGGGAGGAAGGCCAGGGCCTCAGCAGCCTTCTGCGGCAGAGCGCAGGAGAAGGGACTGATCTCTCCGCTCCCTGGGGAAAGCCAGTCACATCCCAACTAATGACCCAGCTCTCAAACAGGAAAGAATGAGAAAGGGGAGGAGGAGCTTCCTAACAAATTCCTGGAAAATGAATTAATCGTCTCCCTCCCGCACCCCCCTCCCAGCAGGTGTCCTCTACTAGTAATGTGGGGGTTTCTGTTGTTAACAAGACCTATCTCCCCTCCACTGGACCCTGGGATTTTTCCACCTTCAAAGATTAAATTCCCTTTAATTTTACATAGCAACTAGCTTATAGATAAAGATGTCATCCGTTTGCCATCGGTTTTCTGGCTTTGGAAACAAGCAATTCAAATAATTTGAGACTTTACAGACAACCTAGTTCAGCTTCACAGATGAGCCAGAAAGGTAACACAATCCAATGAAGTGGGCCCAGTAGAAACTACGGCTTACTTTGTTGAATTTTTGCCACTCTGAAATAAAAGCCCAATTGTTGCCCAATTTTTCCATTTGTTTCAAGAGAAACTGGAAATCTTTTTTGTTTTTTCAAATGTTGGCAACTAATTTAAAGTACGATTAAGCTTTACATCTAAGTGCTGAGAAAACTCACCTATAGATTTCCAGCTGAGCCTCCAACCTAGTCCAGCGAATTTCAGCCTGGCTTCGGAAAAGAGGAAAACACCCACCTGGCATCTTTATAACTACGCATGCCTGCCTCCTCCTATAACGGCAATTCTGATTTAGTTGGTTATGGGGAAGCTTTCAGGTGATTTTAATATGCAAATAGAGTCGAAAACCACTAATCTGGTCTAGCCCGTTAATTCTATGGATGATGAAATGGTGGTCCAAAGATTAAAGCAACCTGCAGCTAGCAGGAGAGAAATAATATAACTTCTTATCCCAACATGCCATTAGCAAAACTCTAATATAAACACTACTTTTTTTTGTTTGCCAATCAACTGGGGTCTGGGCTTCAATATATATAGTTTGTAAAATATTTCAAATGCTTGACTAGCAGAAGTATTAGTTTTCAAGGATGGAGTCCTTTCCCCCAAATCCAGTGACTATCATGCAGCATTTACATTGGATTATAAACTCCTGGAAGGCCAGAGACTCTGTCAGTCCCTCCCTCACCAGTGAGGGGTGGCAGCTCCCCAATAAGTACTTCGTCAATGAATGATTCCAGGATTTTCAAAGTTCTATTCCCTAAATTGGGAACAAAGTTCCATGAAAGCTCAAAAATCAGTCCCACACAGAAATATCAGTGACTGGAACCAAATCAGAGGAAACACATTACGAGGTCTAAGGGGAGGGTCACTTAGATCATCAGTGACAAAGAGCCGGAAATGGTAAGTGAAGCAACAGCAAGCTGGTCACAAGAACACATCTCGGTAGGTTTAAAGCTTGCTTTCCCTGCAACAGCACAAAAAGGAACAGACAACTCTGTGTCGCTCTCATGACTACCACCAACTCGGTGTGTTTATTCTCCCTGGAGTGGAACCCTTGCCAAACCAATAGCCATAGCTTAAATACCCTGTCTGGTTTCTTGACTGCCTGTGACCTAGAAGTGCTGTGTTCACTGGTTTGTCTGCACTTGGATTCTTCCCACGCTGTAGGCGGTGACAGTCCTCAAAGATGGAATATAGTGGTGTTATATTTACATCTTAAAGGCCTTGGTGACAAATACCAGGCTTTCTTTCATCCTATGAAGATGCTGGCAAAATCCCACTCATTGTGCAAGACTAGTCAAGGTATCAATCATTTGGTTTATTATTGAAAAGTACACCTCCATCCTACCTGTCAACACAATCTAAGCATCTCTCACCTTCATAGTGAGTTGTCTTTCTAAACTAAATCTGATCACATCATTTACCTACATAAAAAAATCTGGTGCAGCTACCTACGGGGCCCCAGAAAAATTTCAAGAACCTGGGACACAAAACATATGAACCATATCTACTGTTTCAGCCTCATTTCCCCTCCCCGGCCCTCAAACATCCTCTGCTCCAGCTACTTCAAATCACTTACCATTTCCCTAACACACAGTCATTTCTCCATGCTTCTGCATTGTCCCTGTGAAGAACTCCCTTTCCCTTTTTCTCTGCCTGTTGGCCTCTTCGAGAGCTTTGAAGAATCACCTCAAATGGCACATCTGGGAAGCCTTCCATGACTCCTTCCCGGAGCAATGAGTCTGTGCTGCCCCCATCTTTCCTGCCTCCCATTGGGTTAGTTGTGAGCACGGTGAAAAGCCTCCAGGCTGTGTGCTCCCAAAGCCCAGGCCTGCCCTTCATCGTCTCCCTGGGGCCTGACTCACACAGGCGCTCAGTGGGAAACACAGGGTGGCTAAGTTCAGCCAGCGGCTGCTGCTGGCCCATCTATGTGGGCAGGGCAACTCTCCTGCCAAAGGCAGATCGGCAGCTATGGCTTCTCTCCACAGGAAGCCTGCTGGTATTCATGGTTGTTTTGTTTATTAATACTTTGCTTCGACTGCCCCATTATGAGTCTCTTATGTGAAAAGAAAATACTGCATGATCTCATTGACATGTAGAATCTAAAAAAGTCGAATTCATAGAAATGGCGAGTAAACTGGTGGTTACCAGGGAATGGGAGGTGGGTAAAATGGAGGGATATTTGTCAAAGGGCATCAACTTTCAGTTATGGGATGAATAAGTCCTAGAGACCTAACATACAGCATGGTGACTATAGTTAACGATACTGTATTGTATACTTGAAATTTGCTAAAAGAGTAGATCTTAAATGTTCACATCACACACACATATACAAAGGTAACTATGTGAGGTGATGGATGTGTTAACTAGCCTTAATGTGGTAATTATTTCACAGTATATACATATATCAGATCATCGTGGTGTATATCTTAAGCTTACACAACATTATTTGTCAATTATATCTCAATAAGGACCTGAAAATACATTAAAAGAAACCAACAAACAAAAATTTGTTCCCTTCGATAAAGCACACTGAGCTTGTCAGACCCGCTCTAATTCAGCACTGTGTGACATAAGTAAGTGTTCACTGAACTGAAGAACATTTTTCATATCAGAAGATAACATAGGCAGTCTCTCTTGCTATTTGCTTAAGTCTCTTTTGCTGTGATTCAAGTCAGGAGAAATCAAGAATATTTTCAGAAAACTCACCACCAGAAATGAAAGGGAACAGAAAGCAGAGTCATGTCACATTTATGAATTAAAAAAAAAATTTAAAACCACAATGATTCCTGGACCACCTGGCAGAACACACTCCCACTGTTGTTTCAGTGCATAAAGCTAGCTATGGATGCTCTCAGAGAGGGATATTTTCCAGTGATATCACCACTGATACTTTAGTGCTTGATGGTGTCACAATTCCATCAATGAATCCGACTCATATTGATTTGTTCTTCTATTTGCTGGACTTTAAAAGATAACATATTGCCCTCCTAATGTGCATCAGCAAAATAATATGGCCTTTTAAAACTTGTATCATCAGACTAGTCATACTTCAGTCTGAAAGCATCCAAAAAACTTTATCAAATACAGAATAAACCCATCCATTGTTAATTACTAAATGCCCACTGTGGGCCTACCGCCCATCACGTTGCTAAGTATTGTGGAGGATATGCAAAAAAAGTCAACAAAATTTTGTTTCCTTTGACGAAATAAATAAATCATAATGAGGCTTTATCCTTTAGGTCCGTGACTAATTTTCCAACAAGAACTTACAGCGCTCTCAGCATCTGCGAGGTACTGTTGTGAGGCTACTGGGGAGACAGCACACATCCACCCTGAAGGCAGGCCATATACAGAAGACAGTGCCTATGAGCACTGAGATGGGAGCAAGTGCAACAGTCTGAATAAACGTGCCAATGACGTGGTAGGGAAAAGGAAAAGAAGAGTGTCTAACTGGAAAGGCAGCAGGGGAAGGATCGGATTGGAGTTTGCCACTGTGGCATTTGAGCTCAGCCTCAAAGGATAAGGAGAAGGAGAGGATGCAATAAGGAGAGAGGACAGCCACTGTGGCAGCAACAACATGAACAGAAGTTATTGGGCAGCAACAAATGAGATATCCTAAGAGCAAAGGAGTTCAGTTTGAAGCTCGGCACAAAATACAGATGGATACATATAAGTTGGGGTCATACCACAGGGCTGTGAATACCAGGCTGAGGAGTCTGAAAATCAGGCCATAGGCTAATAACATGATTCTTGAGGAAGTGAGTGGTCAGAGCAGTAATTATTTAAGATTATTTGGCAATGGTGAGATAGAATTAAAGGAAGATAAATAAGAGCGGCTGTATGGCTGTTGCTTCTGCTCTAATTCAGGGGTCTGAGCTGAAAACAGTAGTGAACCTTCTGATTAATGTCTGTGGGTACTGTCAAATGGAAATCTATTAACTGCTCATGGAGTCTTGCTTCACAAAACTTTGGCTTTAGACATATCACTATGAAGTCTCTTGTCACTGGCCCTGAGCAGTCTGCATGCTTTCTATGTGCACAGGACTATTCTCAGTGTTATAAGCAGGGCCAAAAATACATTTTTAAAAAGGTCACCACCCCCAAAGAAGACCAACTTGTAGCATGATGTCTATAATCTGCATAATACCTGACACATATTAAACACCACAAATGGCAAATTGGATTGAATATTATTGCTGTTGTTGGATTCAGAGAAGACAGTGCTATAACCTCCCTGCACCTGATGGTTAATTTTTATGTGTCAACTTAACTGGACCACATAAAGGTCAAACACTATTCTCTTTCTGTGAGGGTGCTTTTTGATGAAATTGACATTGACATTAGTAGACTCTGAATAAAGCAGATTGCTCTCCATATGTGGATGGGTCTCATCCAATCAGTTGATGGTGTGAATAGAACAAAAGAATGACCTCTCCTGCGGAAGAGGAAAGCTAATGGCCCTCAGATCTGAAATGTAGCAGCAGCTCTTCCATGGGTCTCCAGCCCGCTGGTCCACCCTACAACTTCTGAACTTGAGAGCTGCCATAATTGTGTGACCAAGCTCCTTAAAATAAATATCTTTCTATATAGTGTATGCACATCCTATTAGTTCTGTTTCTCTGGAGAACCCTGGCTCATGCACTGATGAAACATGCCAGTATTTTCACAATGTGCTCCATGTCTATCTGAATCTTCTTAGGATTGTCTTCTCAGAAAATGCCCTTGACATTAAATGTATGGAATGACAGACAAGGCTACGGGGTGGGGTTGGGAGTATCTAGATTTGCCGGGCTTGCTTTAGCAATAGCTATGCCTGTGAGCCCTACACATTTCATAAGCACCCCACCTAGCCAAAAGTTAACTATACAAAGGCCTTTATTTAATGCAGAAAGAACAGAAGTAAGTTTTCTTAACTGAAAAACCTGGCAGTGATAATCCTTGTCACTTAATTACAGGTAAAAAATTAATGTACCTTCATATGAGATTTCAGTGATAGAATTTCAGCCCCATTCCAAGATGATGGACCATAATAAAGCTACCAAGTCCAAGGATCGGGGCTGAGGGCTAGCCAGCTCCTTTACAGGGACCCAAGAGCCACACTCAGATTTCTGTAGAAAGACTGACACCATATCTTGCCAAGTGAGCCAAAGCATTGTCCCTCTAGAGACCACATGAACACATAGTCACAATGCTTCTAATTCTAATTTCCATCTGTCAAGTCCCAAGGCATCTGCCCCCAGGTAATTTGTCCTGAATCGTATCATCTTCCAGATAATAATCTTTTCTTCTTTGCCTTGGACTTCTAATATCGGAGAGAATGAGCAAGAGGGCAAGGCCTATGACTTCGATTTGTGAATAAGGAAGTGTGTGGTTTCGATTTTTTGTTTTTTTGTTTTATTTTAAAGACACAATTCTTTGACTGCTTTCTCTATTTGTGTCTTCATCTGATTTCAAACTGCTAGTATATTCTGCCATCATGGGCTTATCAACAATAACATCAATATATTTCCTTTTTTTTTTTTTTTTCAAAAACATTGGAATCACCCGGGGAGCTTTAAATAACCAATGGGTTCCACCCCCAGAGATTTGGATTTCATTAGTCTGAGATACAACAGCTTGTTCTGATCACTGACTATTGTTCTTCCACCATGGTTAATCAACTACTCTGAATACATCCACCACACAGAACTCTACCTTCTCCCTCTTCAGTCTTTCCTTTTTCTCTTAACCAGCTTCGATTCCTGGTTTATCATTTCAGGGGATCCCTTGCTGATGCCAATATCCTAAATTCGCTTGCTGCTGCCATCTTTCCTCACACCTCTGACAAAATCCTAGACCTAGAGGATCTCACTCTCTCTGTATCTAGCAAACTGCTGACCACCTCCAGAAAGAATCAATACTTTGTAATACTTTTAACAGGAATACCACTATGAATTCATGATTGTCCTCAATGGGTCTTCAGGGAAGGATGAGTAATCCTACTAAACTTTACTCATTTACTCCCTTTCACATTGAAACTTTCTCTGTCCTCAAATACCTGAAATGACCTCCTTTCTTTTCCAGTATGCCCTCCCCTTTGTCATTCATAGTCACCTACTTTCCAAAGCAGATCAAAGCCATCAAACAGAAACTCCTTTAACTTGCAGCTACCACACCTCAGCACGCATCTGCACACATCCCTCCTTCTTTCCTCCTAGGACAGGAGGACAGAAGTCCTCCAGTTGTGCCCGGGATCTCACAGCTCCTATCTCCTCAGGAATCCTGCACGATTAATTATCCATCCTCGCCTATAATCCAGTCTCTCCATTCTCCCCATTGCCTTTAAACATGCTCAAGTCTCCCATGTTTAGAAAGCCCTCGCTTAACTCTATTTCCTCTTCTAGTTAGAGCTCTATCCTTGTTTCCCTTGACAACCAGACGTCTTGAGTTATCTCCCGTTATTCACGTCCCACCCACTCCCCATGACACCTCATTCTGGCCTCTGCCTCTGTCACCACACCAACATAGGTCTCCTGAAAGACCTCCAAGACATCCATTTCACTAATCCAAAGGACATTCACAGGACCTTTTAAACTTGACTCCTCATCAGCATCTTAAATTATTCTCTTTCCCTGGCCTCTGAGATGCCGCTCTAACAGCTACTCTCCCGCATTTTCCACTCTTATTTGTCAACTTCTCCTCCACTTAGCTATCAAATGTTGGAGTGGCTCATGGCTCAGATCTATGCTTTCTTTTCTCACTTCATTTTCACTCTGTCTGTGATCTCACTTATCTTTTTGGCTTCAATACTGTGTGTAAACCACTGACTTCCCATTATTTTTATCTCCAGATACCTCCTCTGATCTAGCACTCAAGATTGCACCATGTTTCCTTGTGGAAGTCTTAACACATTGTATGTGAAAAACGAGTAAACTCGTCATATAGCTTTTTATGCCCGCTTACAAAGTGTATGTGGGAAACGAGTAAACTCATCATATAGCTTTTTATGCCTGCTTACAAAGTGTTAAGAAGGCCTCCAATTCAAATTGTCCCCAAACTAAACTATTTTCTCCCAACCTGTATTCTCCCTCCAGGATTCCCCACTCACTTTAAGCCCAGTACCTGAGAGTTATCCATGGCATGCCGCACCCAGTCATATCCAAGTCAGCATTAAGTCCAATCAACTTGACTTCACAAATGAATGGTAAACCTATTACCCATACATAATGGTAAGTCTATTCACTTCTCTCCACCTGTACCACCACCACCCTGGTCCAAGCTACCAACATCTCAGCCTCACCACAGACTCATAATCCATCTCCCTGAATACCTTTTCCACTCCTCCTCCAACCAGTTTTCATAATAGAGCCAGGTGACCTCCTTAACATGCAGGCCTGAATAGGTCACTCTCTTGCTTTAAAACCTGCAATGGTTTTCTATTGCTCTTATGATAAATAAAGACTGCAACACCATACGATACAGCCCCTGCTTACTTCCCTGGCCTCTTCTTAGCTCATGCTCCTAGCTCCTGTTCCCACTGCCCAGGTACCACTGCTCTTCCTTCTTCCTTCCACTGCTGCGCCTTTAGAGTTCAATTGTGTTTTTTTTTTTTTGAAAGCCTGCCATAACCACCAAGTCTCAACCTGAATCAGGCTCCCTTATTCTTTTATTTCATACTGCTCACAACTGCTTTTAATTATATTTGGTTAGTCTTTCACCATTCTGGACCATGACCTTCTGTAAAGCAGAGGTTATTTCTAAGTCACTTATCGTACTATTCCAGCATCTTGTCCACTGATCTGAAAATGTAGATTGACTTAATGAGTGAGTTTATGAGTGAGTGAATGAATGAATGATGGTAATGATGGAGCTTTATACTCAGGCTATCCATATTCATCTTTATTCTCCCCTGTAGTAAAAATCCAGGAATCTTGGTCGAGATAAACGATCAAGTCCAGTTCACTATAAAAAGTGGTTTTGAGAACTCAGGGCACAAGCTGCATGGAGGGAACATATTGAGAGGGAAGGACTCCTAGGGTCTGTTCTGTGTTCTCCAACTTCGGCAAGAAAAACCAGCATCTCTACTTACGTTCATTCTGAATACCAGACAAGAACTAGCCATATCCATTTTATGAATGAATTCCTTAACTCACTTAAATCTCTTTGTATGTATATAAGAAAAAAATCATATTCACATTTTTTTAAGAGGCAAATCATGATCATAAGACCTTCTGTAAAGACTTAACATTCCCAAATGTAGTGCCCATACATATCCTTTAAACTAACACTAACATATCTCCTTCCAGCTCTCTGGGTCTATCTTTAAATTAAGAACACAGTACTATATCCCAAAGTTTTATACAAATTCTTGGGCTTAAGCTCAAAAGATATTAATCAAAGTCCAAGTCATTTATTAAACTGCAAGTGGCCATAAAGCAGGGTTAATAAATTTGTGAGGCACAGCAAGCCAAGAAATGGCTTGACCTACGAGCTTTTAGGACCCCCTTTGAAAAGCTGAGTAAAATCACTGGGGAGGAGGTTAAAATTCAACTTTAATTTATATCCTTCTTTAAATCATGTAAAGTGCAAGCATGCTCCCGACAATTTAAGATTATGGGTGATAACCTACCAAACAGACTACTTCCTGAATTTTCCCACAAGGACTTTTTTAAAAGTTCAAAATGCTATCTTTAGCAATGTGGTTATTATTAATATCCTTCCTTTTGAAATCATGGTTTTTTTTAAGCAGTTGTCCTCTGAATTACAAAATTTCAAATCCCAGAGAAGTCATTACAACTATTAATGTTAATTGGGAATTAATAGTTTTCTACTTAAATTCAGCTGCATGGTTTTTTTTTTGGGGGGGGGTGGATTTCTCCTGGCTGCATTAACATTTAAAAATTTATGACTTAATGAAATTAAAACAGTTTCTTTTTAAAAAATAATGATCAAGGCAGTGTTAGGCTGCCTGAATCATCTAATGCTGCATAACAAATTAACCCAAAACTTAGCAGTTGAAAACAACAAACATTTATTATCTCACAGCCCAGGGGCAGAGACCCAGAAAAGGTTTAGCTGGGTGGTTCTGACTCAGGGTCGGTCATAAGGTTCCGGTCAAGCTATTGGGGGTGGGGAGGGCTCTGGAGTCATTCTGAGACTGGACTGAGGCTGAAGGCGCTACCTCCAAGGTCATTCTCGTGGTGGTGGTGGCTAAGAGGATTCAGTTTCACACTGGCCATTGGTCTGGGGGCCTGAGTTATTGCTCATGCTGGAGGTAGGTCTCCCCATAGGGCAGCTCGAAACATGGCAGCGGGTTTCCCCCAGAGTGAATGATCCGAAAGACAGCAACCAAGAAAGAAGCCACAGTGCCTCTGAATGATCTAGTCTCCAAAGTTGCACAACTTCACTTCCACTTTACTCTGTTCATTAGAAATGAGTCACCAAGTCCAGCTTACACTCAAGGGGAGTGAACTTGGGCTCCACCACTTGAAAGGAGGAGTATCAAAGAATCTGTGGGTATATTTGTAAAAGTACCACACTGGCAGCGGTTAGAAGCATGGGGAGCGGGACACATTTGGAATTAGGAAGATCAGCGTTTGACCCTTGACTGCTCTACATACCAACCGACGGTCCCTGCACAAATTATTTAACCTCCCCATGTCATAGTTTCAGCAAATGTACAGTTCGGTGGATCGTAGGGGTTTTGAGTGGGATTAAATAATACACTCTGAAAAAAGAACTTGGTATAGCTCCCGGTCATAATAAGCATTTCCTTGATATTATCCACACTACAGTAATTAGTGAAGCAACCTATGTATGTATTGAGTGCCCACTAAGGAGATAATACACAGTTCTTTGCCCTGTTGGAGTTTACTATCTAGCAGTTATGAAAGTGAATCTGAACTTGTAGCAAAGCTAAGTGTGTTTTCCTCTAGAAATCTGAGGGTTTCCTAATGAGAGGCAGTCAGAAAGCAGTCTGTATGATATAAGGAAATATTAATGGGTTTAATCATCTTTGTTTGCTTGCTTCTTTAAAGAAGAGCAGCTGTTCCTTCAACTTACATTTTCTCAGAAGCGCTGTGTGTAAAACAAAGCCTAGCACTCTTGCAGGTGTGGAGATGCACACTGCAGCAAGCTGGGCCTTCTCTGGCATGCCAAGGCCCCTGAGGGGTCTTGCTGGAGCACAGCTTACAAGTCTACATGAACAGATTATGCCCATAATCACAAATACAAGTGTCAAAGGTCATGGCTTAAAACCATGCCAACTTAATATAGCCATTTAAGTAAACAGTTTCGTACATATGTTCTGAAAGGTAATGGTTTTTCTCCTTTAAATGTGTGCAATGCTCTAAACATTAGAGTCTAAAGGGAATACCTGTCAGTCAATTCCTGCTTATTCCTTCTAAGAAAAAAAGGCCACCATTCTTACATGATTGTCCCTTTGTAGCTTCTTAGAAATTAGATCTCATTCTGAGTCAATAATTTGTGTTTTACATAGATTTTGTTATTAGATACTAACTCTAGACTTCCAACAACTTGTAATCAAAGCAAAAATAAACAAAAAACCTTAAAGCCTATTCTTTTCTGAATTTAGAATTAGAGGTTAGAGGAATTTCAGCATTGGTTAGCCTAGATACCCATGTTGTTTATCTTCCCAGAGTCAAAGCTCAAATAATTTATGAGAATTTCTTCTTCTGAATTTTGTACCCCAAGTTTCAAGGCAAACAACAGTAATTTTCAGTTGGGTCATTGCAAGTATAAAAATTAGTCAAAGATTTCATTGAATATTCCATATCCCTCATGTAACACTTCAAAAAACAAAAACAAAAACAGTAACCATAGAAAGACTGAGAAACGGAGGTCAACTATCCAAACTCAAACTCAAATACATTACAAAATAATAAAACATTTGAATTATTATACAACATCAATGTCCTTCTCTTTAGACATGTTTGTTTCCAAGCCTACTATTACCCTTGTATCAAAACTTTATTACTGGCATATGGGTGACTTTCTAAAGAGCTTTGTGGTCATTATATGTGGATATCAAGATAATAGGTTTTACTAATGTTAGGTAGGCTTTGAAAACAATCCACAGATTCAAGGCTAACACTTAAGCCAGCTCACTAAGGAATATACCATGCATCCAAGTCGCTTGCAGTTTGATAATATTTGTCAAAGATTGCATGCCTAGCAAAATAGCACCAAGGATAAGGGTTGGGCAAGGGGAGAAGAGTGAGAATAATTGAGTACAGTATTAAGAGTACAGTCTACAAATATAAATTGGTAGTTACAAAATATTCATGGTGATATAAAGTACAGCGAGGAGGGTATAGTCAATAATATTGCAACAACTATGTATAGTGCCAGGTGGGCACTAGACTAATCGAGGGGATCACTGCATAAATGATATAAATGTGCAACCACTATGCTATACACCTAAAACGAATATAAAATAATAACCTTACCCAAGGGATGGACCTATATGCAGCATCCATAATAGGATATGAGAAGGACTTCCAGTGGAAAACAAATCCGCAGCCTGATACACCCTGCCAGCTCCCCGTTACAAGTTACCCCAGTGAGCTCCACATATGCCTCCTGTCTGGGTCCTCTTCCCATTTGTTAATTGAATTGTTTGGTTTTGTTGTTGAGTTATATGAGTCCTTTATTTTGGATATTAGCCCCTTATTGGAGGTGTTGTTTGAAAATATCTTCTCCCATTCATCTGATTGCCTCTTTGTTGTATTGATGCCTTCTTTGATTGTGCAGAAGCTTTTTAGTTTGATTTAGTCCCATTCATTAATTTTTGCTTTTACTTTCCTTGTCTTTGAGGTCAAATTCATAAAATCCTCTCTGAACCTAAGATATATAAGTTTAGTACCTATGCTTTCTTCTTTGCAATTTGTTGTTTCATATGTTACATTAGGCCTTTGACGCATTTTGGGTTCATTTTGGTATCTGATGACAGATAGCAGTCTAGTTTCATTCTTTTGCATGTGGCTTTCAATTTTCCCAGCACCATTTATTGAAAAGGCTTTCTTTTCTCCATTGTATGTTTTTGGCTCCTTTGGAGAAAATTATCTGCCCATATACATGTGGGTTTATTTCTGGGTTCTCAATTCTATTCCATCGGTCTGTGTGTCTATTTTTCTTGTAATACCGTAATGTTTTGATTACTGTTGCTTTGTAGTATAAATTGATGTTAGGGAGTGTGATACCTCCAGCCTTGTTCTTTTTTCTTAGGATTGCTTTGGCTATTCGGGGTCCTTTGTGATTCCATACAAATCTGATGATGTTTTGTTCTATTTCTTGAAAAAATAGCATTGGGATTTTGATGAGGATTGCATTAAATATGTACAGTAAGTCCCCGACTTACAAACATTCGAGTTGTGAAATTTCACAGATACGAACAGAATTCACATTACGAACATTCGTAGATGTGAACAAATCGCGAAAGTAGCTCCCGTGTCTGCCGGACATTGTCACAGCTGTGCTGCTGTGTGCTTACTGTGCAGTGCGATAGTGGACAGTAGTGCAATGCTCAATCAGAGCCCAGGGTGTCCAGAAACAAGAGGAAAAGCAGTGATGATGTGGAGCGGACTGCTGGGAAGTGCAAAGCCATAACCATGGAAACAAAAGTGAAAATAACTGAGAGATTGGACCGAAGCGAAAAGATGATAGACATCGCTCGTTCTTATAACATGAATCATTCAACCATTGGCTTTACATTGTATATTTGTGTCAAAGGTGTATAAGACTCACTTTGTCGTACTTACAAATGAATCCAACTTACGACCGTTCTCCTGGAATGGAACCTCTTCGTAAGTCGGGGACTTACTACTGTATATTGCTTTGGGTAAGGTGGCCATTTTAACTCAATGTTGATTCTTCCAATCCATGAACACGGAATGTCTTTCCATTTCTTTGTGTCTTCTTCAATTTCTTTTAATAATATCTTATAGTTTTTGTATAGGTCCTTCATGTCCTTTGTTAAGTTTATTCCTAGATATTTTATTCTTTTTGTTACAATTTTATTTTATTTTATTTATTTTTCTTTTTAAAGATTTTATTGGGGAATTAAGGGAAGGGAACAATGTTGGGGAATTGGGGAAGGAGAATAGACAAGTTGTTGTCCTTCAATCTTAGTTGTGGAGGGGTCAGGAAACTCAGCTCCAAGTCCAGTTGTGCGGCTCAGCTCAAAGTGCTGTGTTCAATTAGTTGCGGGTGGGCATAGCCACCATCCCATGTTGGAGTCCAACTGGCAGCCTTGTTGTTAAGAGCACACGCTGTATCCCCTGAGGCATCCAGGTGGCAGCTCAGCTCAAGGTGCCTAGTTCAGTCTTTAGTTGTGGGTGGGCATAACACTCTCTCTCCAATAGGCAACCTTGTTGTCAGGAGCACGTGCTCTCACCAGCTAAGCCATCCTGCCGCCTGTTGACAGCTCAGCAGAAGCTCAGCTCGAGCACAGCTCACTGGCCCATGTGGGAATTGAACTGGTGACCCTGTTGCTCAGAGCTCGCACTCTTGAGCAAGCTCTTAAGCAACTGAGCCACTCGGCCGGCCCTTTCTTGCAATTTTAAAAGGAATTTTTTTTTTTCATTTCTTTTTCTTAAATTTCACGGTAGTATATAGGAATGCAATTGATTGATTTTGCATCCTGCAACTTTACTGTACTTTTTTATTGTTACTAATAGTTTTTTGGTGGAATCTTTAGGGTTATCTCTATAAAGAATCATATCATCTGCAAAAAGTGACAATTTAACTTTATTCTCAATTGGATGCCTTTTATTTCTTTCTCTTATCTGATAGCTCTGGCTAGGACTTCCACCATGTTGAATAAACGTGGTGACAGAGGGCATCCCTGTCTTATTCCTGATCTTAGAGGAAAAGCTTTCAGTTTTTCACCATTAAATATATTAGCTGACGGTTTGTCGTATATGGCCTTTATTATGTTGAGGTACTTTCCTTCTATACCTATTTTATTGTTTTAATCATAAATGAATGTTGTACCTTGTGCAATGCTTTTTCTGCATCTATTGATATAATCATGTGATTTTTATCCTTTAGTTTGCTATGTGGTGTATCACATTGATCGATTTGCATGTGTTGAACCATCCTTGTGCCCTTGGAATGAACCCCACTTGATCGTGATGTATAATCTTTTAATGTATTGTATTCGATTTGCTAGTATTTTGTTTAAGATTTTTGCATCTGTATTAATCAGAGATATTGGTCTGTAGTTTTATTTTTTGTGTGTTATCTTTACCAAGTTTTGGTATCAGAGTAATGTTGGCCTCATAATTGTCAACTGTCTCATAATCACTCCATGTACATCGTTAGTGTTGCTTTCCTAGCTTGAATGCTAGGTCCCAAAGTCACAGGTCACATCTTATACTACTTTTATATTCCCCAGAGTGTCTAGCACATTCCTGGGAACACAGTAATAGCTCAATAAATATGTTTATTTATTTATGCCTTTGAGTTTTCAGTGATCCCCAAAAATATCACTAGCTTGACCAAGCTTACATCCTGTAGGCTAACAAAAAATCTTATTTATTCTTATCTTTTCCCACATGGTTTTCAAAGTGCTTTTCAGATGACATAATTAATTCTCACATTCCCTATGCATACTGTAATGAATAAATAAAAACATTAAATTTTATAAGATGAAAGCAAAGGAATTAAAATTTCACACTCTGTGATGAGGGGTATACCAAGAGTTGGCACATTGGATGTCTCCCAAGTCCTACTAAGTCTTACAGAAAAATTCAAAACATGTCTCCATAGTGTTTTAAATATTAAAAACTTCTAGATGTTTCCAAAGCCCTCATCTTGGAAAGTTGGTCATCAAGTTTGGCTGCTATCATTAATCTAAGGAGAATAATACCAAATTAGAATTTATGAGCTTAGATCCTAGTTATCATCTGATTGTATCCACATTCTTTTGCCCTCAACTCTCTCTATACTTCTTGTCAAATGTTTCATTTTTCTCTCTGTGTTATATTACATACTAAGGTCATCAATAAAATACTTATTGAACATCTATGACAAGACAAGCACTATTTTGCCAGTGTTTGAAAGGGAAACAAGGATGTCCCACTGAGTGCCAATATGAAAGAAATTCTTCTTCTTCATTCTTGTGCCTCTTTCTATAATTTTTCTGACTGCTAAGTATAAAAGTGGTGTCTTTTCTTTATTCATTATCATCTTGCCCAGGGATCCTGGTTTCTTCTTCTACCCCTAGAGGAAGAAGTCATTGTAGAGACTCTGTCTTCAACTCTTTTCACAATTTATCATTCACATATGATTTGCCAGACTATTCTTCTTTTTGCTTGGACAGATGGAGGTTTTCTAGGATAACAATAACTTCAATAGCTTGACAGTTTCCAGAAAAGCAGTTTATAGGGTGAATTAGGATCATATGGCATCATACTGACCAAGGACAAAGGCTGCTTTCCTTAAGAATGGGAAATCTGACTGAGGTTTCTCACCAGCCATCATCAAACTCAAGGTGAGCTACTTACTGCATCACTTAAGCACCTTTTGTCACTTGGGGAAAATACTATGTATGACTGTTTTGTAATGGTTATTCTCTACTTTTTTTGATATGGCAACTCAAAGATTAAAAGGAAAAGATGGATGTGATGCTTAATATGATAAAGTACATTTTTTTTTTTTTTTTGAGGGCAGTGTCACTGGCCCTCATCTGTGAGACCTGAACCAGGGCCGCTGGCTTCCCAAGCCAGCGCTTAACCACTGTGCCACTCGGCCGGCCGATAAAATGCATTTTAAGGAAGAAAAAAATAAGCGTTTTTCTTTAGACTCATGACTTTATCATATGTCTAATATATACTAAAGGAACAGAGAGGGATGGCTCTTTTAAGTTTTTAAATTATATACTACTTTAAATGTTTCATTTTATAAAAAACTGAGGAAACAGTCAAGGAGTTATTACAGCAAATGTCTAGCATAGCAGACTGTCCATCATAGATAAATACATAAAAGTATCTGTTCAATTTGCAAAATCTTTTGGTGTTCTAATGCTTAATGAGGGCTTTACCAGGCAGGGTGTTCTCTACCACTTGTGCTGAATCTCTATGAAGTGAGCTTTCTCCCTAGGATACACTTTTCACCTAGAAGCCCGGCTGGCTGGAGATAGGCTTGTTTATGTATAAACAAATTCACAATTGAAGAAGTATAATTCATTGGAATTACAACATTATTATTCTAAAGAAAACTGATGGAAGTCTAGTCAATAACAAAAGAAGCAAGCCCTAATCAACGCAGTAAACACATCTGGAAGTTTTAAGGCCACTGTAGAAAAAATTATCTACTGATTTTGGAATGGAGTATTTGAAGGTAAGTTTAGATACTAATTAAAAACACACAGCCCAACAATTTCTGACAAAATCACTGCCTTCTTATGAATCATTATTAAGTAAAATTGGTGCCTGATCTAAGGCTTCATTTGCCTATATTAGAAGGTAGAGGGAAGCACTAGAGAAAGAAGTTGAGACTAAACAATGATTCTCTCTGTCAACCTTCTTTTAAGGGTGTGGTATTCATCATAGAATTTTCTTTAGCTCAAAGCAAAAACAACAACAAAAGAAAGACTTTCTGTATCAGACCATGATGAGCTGGAATTGTTTCAGAATGGAAGATGGAAGCACAGTTGTGATTACATTTTTATATGTTTTACTTAATTGATTAAAAAATTAATGTTGAAGGAATAAAATAAGCAAATGCTATTTCTTGATGCTATATTCAAAATTGTTGTGCATTGGTAAATAGGTGATATAAAGTATAGCTCAACTGTCCAGAGCAATCATAATTAATTCAACTAATACTTCCCATGTCTGCTGTGTTTATTTTACAGCATTCAAGAGAGTGGAAAAATATAAAAATGAGTAGTTTATTTCCTGTTCTTGAGGAACCCACAGGTTAGCAAGGAAGACAGATATGTAAAAAGTAGATCATGAAACTAAAATGAATCAAATAGGTGTTCTCAGAGAAGTTCAAGCAAAGTGTCAAAGGAGCTGAGAGAAGAAATTCAATAATTAAATGGATTCAAATCATAGCCCTGAAAAGAGTCCTAAGATGTCATTTATTTACAACTCTTTTGTTGTTGTCTATTTGTTTTTAACATGAAAGAAATATGAAGCCTAAGAAGGTTAAGCAGCCTGCAAAAATTACAAATTAAAGGCAGAACTTAGTGGGTATTCAGCTTTCCTGCCACCTAGCTTATTATTAATATTATTTTATATTATGCCATCCTAACTTGGGGGTTTCTTGTATCAAAGTAGAACTGTAATTTGGAAATTGCATGTCCAAGTACATGTTAGTGGGTCTGGTATATCTATTTGGGGAGGGGAGTGGAGGAGTGGGTAGGAGGTGAGGAGTGGTAAAATAAGTTTTTGAAATTAAAAAAATGCTCTTTATCATTGATTATTTCCTGCCTTTGTATGGGAACAGAATAAAGCAAAGGAGCAAAGCTAATATGTAATAATACAAGGGGATGAGCGAGGAATGTCACTATACACACACATACACACACACATACATACACACACACACAGAGGACGGGGACAGCATGGATAATTTTATCTAAGGCACAAGAATGTCATTGGCCTCTTGTCCTGACTGAAATTCTATGCACATAGTAGGGGCTTCTGATAGGCCCAGATGTCAGTCTAAATTACAGGTTGGTTTTTTTCTCTTTTCCAGGAAAAACAGTCATTTCTTTCATACCTAGGTTTGCTGACTAAAGAAAGAAAGAAAGAAAACTATTAGCACTTTTAGCAGGAAGACAGAGATTCTCACTTGTGGCAGAGTCTCAGCTGGGGGCAGCAGAAACTTGTAATTTATTAGTAGATGGGCAATTCCAGACAGGAACATAAAAGAGAAATCAATCATCCAGGTACGATCTATGCATGGTACAGGCCATAAATGCTACAGAGGTTGTCTGTAAACACCTCAGTCCTGGATGGTAGCATCTGTAATTTTCACAAAGGAGGAAAGTGAGTCTCAGAGGAGCAATTTGCATGTCTGATGGTAAAGATCAAGTTCAGACTGAGGTCCAGTGGGCCCCAAAGTGCTTGCTTTTAGACCGTACCCTCTCCTTGTGTATATACTAGATTTGCTGCCTTCCTTCAAGACTAGGACTTGGTAAGTGAGGAGCATCCAAGCATTTGTCAGACTTGGATTCAGACACACAAGAGGCCTGAGCCTCCTTTAGTACTGATGCTTTGATATATTGTGTTGTCGGAAAAGTCATGACATATTTTTCTATGTTTTTCATTGCAAAAATACGTCATAACTTTTCTGACAAGCCAATACCTGCTTTAGACTTCCCTGGAGCATTAGGAGGCTATTTATTTCCAGAGGAAGAACAAGTTGTTGACTCAGTCATGTCCTATAGATACATCTTAAATCCCAGTTGCCTGAGGAAGCATTTCTGTCTGATGTACTTTCACCTCACTAAGGGCCAGATGGCATACTCTCTGGGACTTGGACAGAGTAAGCCTTCAACGAATGTCTGATTGCTAGTACTGACTCATGCTTGTGGAAGCAGACACAATGAGGTCCACAAAAAGAACACCTCATAAGGTAGGCTCTACCTGTCTACAATATGCAGCTTCAATTTGCTTCTCTTCAGAACATTCTACATCTGGTATTTTTGAGGTTGGTATTTCTTATAGAGAGAAATTACATAGCTATTTGCATTGCATGTAGAATTCAATGGACCTGCACTGTATTAAACTTTCCATAGAAAATTCAGGCATGAAAAAAACGCCTGGAAATTACTATCTTCATGTTTTGACTACAGATGACTAATAATCTGAAAAGAATGAGTTGTTATCTTGTTTATAGCTTTGAAATTAGCAAAGAGTGTAAGGATAAGGCTAAAAAAGCTCATAAATGCTAAATTGCCTTAATAGATGTAGAGAATTCAGAACTAAGGATTTCACATCTGTGTTTCGGAAAATACACATTAGGAGGGATGACGAGAATGTGGGATCTAGGGCATAATAGTCAGGGTAGAGATGGGCGGGTCCCCATAGTGGGTGAGGAAAGGCTGTAAGAATAGACAAAAAAAATTCAGGAAGAAGGAGCATAATATCTGTTTTCAAAGATAGCACTTAAAGGAGTAAGAGATTAGAATCATTGTGTATGGCTCCAGCAACTGAAGAGTAGGCCAATGGGTAGGAGAAAATGTTGATTCAGTACAAGGTGGGACTTTCTTAACACTTTGTAATTGGGCATAAAAAGCTATATGACGAGTTTACTCATTTCCCACATACAATATGTATATGACGAGTTTACTCATTTCCCACATACACTTTGTAATCGGGCATAAAAAGCTATATGACGAGTTTACTCGTTTCCCACATACACTTTGTAATCAGGCATAAAAAGCTATATGACGAGTTTACTCGTTTCCCACATACAATGTGTTAAAAATGAATCTCTCCTAGAATGGACTGGCCAGCAGGGAAGCAAGCTTCTCATCTGATTATAGCCAAGAAAAGCTGGGCTGGCCCATTTACAGGGAGTGATACCAAAGAGGAAGTTCACGCACCTGATAGAGGGTTGACTCTAAAGTTGGTTATCATCCCAGTCAACCATTTTATGGGGCACATTATTTACGGTATACTGTTATAGGTCGAAAAAAAATCATTTGCCAAAAAAGACATCCTGTTTAGCCTTGTTGTACAACTAGCGGAGGGCTGACTCCTGACTTCCCAAACTTCAATCCTTACCAATTCAAGATTCAGAAAGTGATTAGGTGATTGGGATGCTCATATTATTTAAATCATTATCACAGAGATTATACTTTTCTGAAGAAGAGAAAGTGATGGTTTGTACTGACACATGTGAACACATGAAGAAATAGAGTTATTTTTATTACTGACGCATTTAAAAACCTTGCTCTCTAAAAGCAAACCAGTCTCCATAATTGTGCAGTTAAGCAGGAGAATGACAGAGAAGCCTCAGCTTCGGGGTAGCAGATTTAAAAAATACAACTCACACCTCCTTGAGTTTTCTGAGCTCCGCAATTTGCTGTGCCATATTCACACTGCATCACTTACATTTATCTTTACATTCATCATGCTTACCAGCAGATAGGCAAAAAGGCTCGCCAAGTTGGACCAGCTTCAAGGTTTGTTTCCATGCTGGGGCGCTTCATGCACTTGGCAGAAGCAAGCTGCAAGTGGGGCTCCATTGATTACATTAAGTAATAAACATGTCCTGACCTAACAAGATACTCAACGCGACAATCCCATAGGTTACCAAGCATCAAAAACATCTGTTAACACAGGCGCCAGAGAGAGTGCAGAGAAGCCATCTAGTATCCATGTTTAAGTGGTTTATGATGAGGAGTCTGCTGTTTAAAAATTAATAATCAAAAACACAGCCCCAAACTCTGCCTAAAACAAATATTTGCAAGGCCAAGTTATGCTCAGTTTGGAAAAAAAAAACCCCAAAACAAAACACTCGTGTCATCACTTTGTCATTGCATTTATAGACTTTCATTTCACACCTTTGCCCATTAAGTGTTGGCTTTCCATGGCATTCAGGAGACCAAAGCTGTAATTTCACTGTGATGTATTTACTTGAAAAGAAAAGCTGAATGTTGACTCACCAACTTTCCTTAGACTAATGTGAAGCAAAAAGTTTACAAGGGTGGAAGGAGATGAGGGATGGGACATGCTTACACTACAGATGATGTCTTCCAAGGGTCTCCGGGCTAAAATACATCCTTCCAGTTCCATCTAAAGTCCATCTGAAGGGAAACCATAAGTAACTGGAAACCCCTTGATATTTAATTTAGGATATTGGGCTTTGCTTTTCTTAAAAAGAAACAGAATCCTCAAATCACAGAAAAGATGGATGCAACAACCCTGTCTGCTAAATCATTTTATTTTGTTTCTATCCAGCATTTTAATTTCTGGAACTGTTTCAAGGCTAGTTACCTTCAGGGTCTATCCCTTGACGAGGAAAAGGACTTCTAGGGTGACCCAGGTGGAAACTAGCCTAGAACACCAGTTGCTCAGGGCACAGATCTGCCACAACATCTGCCAGGAAAGGTGAGTGCCTTCCCAGGCTCCGACGCCAGGGAGTCTAACAGTCAACACTCCAAAAATCATCTAGTCTCTGGACTATGGACAGCAACACCCCGGGAATCTCAGATCTGCGGCTCCGACTTGGGGTCCGGGTCTACAGGATTCTGTACCCATACATCCACACATCTCCTAGAACCCTGCCACCCCCCCCCCCCGCAGGTCTCTTGTGAGTTCCAGAAACCTCCACCTCCAGCCCTCTGCCCCTCAAAGGCAATAAATAGGTTTAGAATTTTAAAGTCTGTGGCACTTAAATCCTATGCAGGAACTCCTGTGACTTCCCAACTCGATGGCCTCCCGTTGCCTTTCCCTGTCCCTTCCAAGGTCTCCAGGCGGCACAAATAGGCGGGCGGCACCTTTCTGGTCCCCTCCTCCCCCCCAGAACACCCTACTGGCTCCGGCGCCGACACGCCTCCCCAGGAGCACACACGCGCACATGCACACCCATTCCGTACACAACTCGGCGCCGGACCACCAACTCCCGCAGTCTGGCTCCAGCATACCCCTCTGAGTTCTAGATAAAGCACTCAGCCCCAAACAGATTTCCCCACGCACCCACAAGTGGGTGACCCTGCCCGTCATCCTCCTGGCGCCGCCGGCACCATCTCCCCACACACGCCGCTACCCCACTCACCGCAGCCCTCAAGCCTCCAGCAGTTCTGTCAAAACTTTGAGCCTGGTTGATTTCATAACCCGAGTATGTCCAGGGCTGGGGGCACTCGGCTTGCCAGGATTTCCACCCACCCCAGCTCATGGGGACCTGTGGCCGTGACTCTGGTGACCCCAGCTCCTCGAGTGCCAACACAAGGCTCCAGCCACAAAGGGCGGTGCGCTTTGGGGAGGAGCGCGCGGTGTAGACGCGCATAGCCGGACCACCTCCCCTCTCCTCCGGTAGCGCAGCCGGGGACCTCTCCCGGCTCAGCAGCCGCAGCTTCAGGGTTCCTGCTCCAGCCCGACTGATGATGTCAAACAGAAACACTCGCAAAACTTTTACTACAAAACCACCTTCGGAGGCAGCCCCTCCAGGCACCGCAAACATGAGTGGGAGCAAGCTCCGGCGTAGGCTGGTCCTCCCGTCGCCCCCAACTCCCGGCCGTCTCCCATCAACTTCCAGACACACACACACACACACACACACACACACGCACGTCCACAGCGTGGATCGGGTTACAACACCCCACCAGCAGAAAAACAACTTTGCGAGGAGGAGGGGAGCACAGACAAGTCACCCGGGAAAACCATTATCTGTGTAAACACACAAGACAGGTCCCCATTTCCATAAACAACTGGCGTCCCAGGGTCCACTCCCAGGCGCCCTGGCACCACTGGAGGAAATTAAGAGCCCGACTCCCGGAACCCCCCTCCGGTACCTTCTAGCCTCGCCTCCGGGTTGAGAGCGCGGGTTCGCGGGCGCATTGGGCCGAAGGAGCGGGAGCCTTCAGCCCGCGTGGCCGCAGACCGGGGTCCCCGCCGCCGCCCGGGCTCAGCAGCAGCCGCAGCCGCCGCCGCCGCCGCCGCCGCTGCAGCAGCCGCCGCTGCCTAGACCGCCTCCTCTTCCCATGGCTGCGCCCGGGTTGGCAGCTCCGGGGCTGTCAGGCTTGGGGAGGAGGAGGGGGCGGGGTGAAACGGGAAGGGAGGATGGGACGGGAGGAGTGGGAAACGGCGGCCGCGGTTCACCAGAGGTCACGCCGGGCCTGGCCCGCCGCCCCCGGGACCAGGGCTGCCGAAGCGAGGGGAAGCGGGAGTTCAGGGCAGCCGGTTCGAGACCCGCTGCGGAGGCGCCGAGCGCCGTCCGGGCCACGCATTCCGAGGAGCTGGGATGAAGCGTTTCCCCGCGAGGAGTTGGAGTTGGTGCGTGTCACTCTCCTCTGAGCTGGGCAGCTCCTCCTAGAGGAAAATATTGGTATTTGCAGGACACTTCCTTCCTCTCCGCCCACCCCTGTTCCCAAAAAGAAGGCAGGACCTAAAAGAGCCTAAATGCAGTCAACAAATTCAAAAGAACGCATACAGAAAAGTTAGCTACCGCAGGAATGGGAAGAGAAACCAGCAACATAGCTTGGAAAGCGTGATTAGCCAACCAAACATTGCCTCTCTCCACCTGCAACCAATTTCCAAACTCCTGCTCACTGGGGCGCCGTGAAAAGAAAAGATTGTTAAAAGTAGGAAGGGCCTTATTTTAGAGGTTAGAAAACAGAGACAGAGAGATGAGGTAATTTACCAGGGACACAAGGCGTTATAGAAGAGGGGGATGTCCAGACGCTTGAACACAAGGCTGCAGGGAGTCCCGAGACAGGCCCCAGCCTGAGGATCGTCCTTGTGTGTGACCTAGAGAACACATTTTAACTGCCCTGCGCTGGACATAGTTCATCTGGCAACACACGGGCCTGCCCACCTCATTCCACTGTAGGGAAAAGAAAGTGAGCCGAGAAGTTGTCGAAGTGTTTCAGAAAGTTAATTTCGCTGTGCATAAAGCATCAAACTCACAGTCACCAAATGCTTTTCTACACAGAAAGTACAAAAGTCCAGCTCTAGGTTGCCTGAGATCTGAAGGAGCAGCTAGCCATGCTATCTTTTTACTATTTACTTTATTACTGACTGCCAGTTGTAACGTCATTTATCTAATAATTTCTAACAGCTTCAGCTTATAAATGACATTTTTTTTTTCTACAGGGCTCCCAGACACAAAGCCAAGTTTATACCCAGAGAGAAATGTTTAATCAGCAATGTAAAGAAAAACCAAGCTTCTTAACAGTAGAATAAAAAGTCCCTGGGACACAAAGAGTAGTAGTACAAGAGGCCCAAGACTTGGGAAGGATACAAGACCAAAGACTTTGGGGTGGCAGATGTCACATAAGACACCCCTATTTTTAAAGGAACCCAATTACTGGAAAATTTTGTTCCTCAGAGTCCTATCCAAGGCTGAGCTATGGCTCAATAACCAACTGCTACAGCCAAAGACATGCAGAATGAAAGGAGGAAAGATTCTGGAAGGGGATTCATCATCCCTGTCCCATCCTGAGGCAGGGGCATGGGTGGGTGTGGATTTTGAACTGATTCATTTCTATCTCACCTGAGTATAAAGCTTTCTCTGAGACCCTTTCCCAATCCCTTGATTGTACACATTTTTGCTAGAGCAGTAGGAGTGCTTACCAGTGTTTGGAGTTTTTAAAAGGGGAGTGCCCCACATAAAAAAGATTAGGGCACAGGCAGGCAGAACTCATGATGGGTGATCAATACATGCCAAGCCGGTGAAAGGGCAATACTGGCAGGAGTGGAGACCAGGCAGTCCTCAAATGCTGACTCCACTCCTCTCTGACATGACCTTCCAAGTTGGCTCTTGAGACTCTGGCACCACCATACTCTCTATATCCCCTGTATGCCTTCTTATCCTTTGCTGTCCCCACCCACCCACCGCCACCCCTGAAGCCCAGATGGTGGTGCCAGGTGGATTCACAAAATACTTTCTAAGTTCTATTATTTACTCCCTGAGATGATTTCAGGGCCATGCTTAAAACAGAAGGCTGGCCTTCTTTTCTCTGGGTTCGGCCTCCATTGCATGAGACAGGAAAGTAGACTGCTCTGGCTATTGCTCCGTCTTTTGGTAGAAAAGTCATCATGCACAGAAAGGACAGGAGAAGCAGCACAGATTAATATAAAACACTATGGAACCAGAAAAAACTTGTAACTTACATGCGGGGCAGTCCTTATTTTTAAGTCCCATAAATAAAGATCCCTGGATATCGTATATGACTATGTACAGATCCATAGTAGTAAATGTTGCTTTGTATTTCCTACATTATTGGGGAAAATGAGTCAGGTATCAAATTGACAACTTTGTTACAAGTGAAGCCATACTAGAACATAGTACCTCATGAAACCTGAAATTGTACATACTCATGCCTTCCCCTCTGCCTATAATATCCTACTTTGACCATGCAGGGACGTTCTTGATCTTCAAGTTCCAGTTCAGTTGTTTAGTTCCCACCATCTAAAGCCCTGCCTGGCTCTTCCCACAGGCAGAATTCATAATTAATCATCCCTGCATATGCATCCCCATAGGTTTTTATACCCACTTTTATTAAATATTTCAGTTTTTATTGCTATGTTTGTTTATTAATAGAGACCCCCAAGGGAGGCACTCTATAGTCTTAATATCTGTACCTGAAATGTCTAGGTTAGTGCCCAATAAATGATTAACCAAACTGAGTGAAAATTTTATATCTCCGAAACCTACATCTCTGTACAGAGCTCCAGACTGCCACACTCCATATTCTCTCATACTCTGCCTTCAGAATCTGTTCATTTCTTGATCCCTCCATGACTAGCACCTGGTCTGAACCACCATAATCCCTCACCTGTATTACTGCTGGAGTCTCTCATCTCCAGTGCTTCCCCCGAATTAACACCCCGTGACCACTGCCAGCCAGAGTCTAGCCCAAACTCAGTTAACAGTGTCTTTTTAAAACTAAGTCATAGCATGACATTTCTCTGCTCAAAACTCTCCAAGCGTTCTCTATTTAAATCAGGGTAAAATTCAAAATGATCCATGAGGCCCTCTTCATGACCTGTCTCCTATTACTTGCCCCACCACACAGCCTGACACACTGGACTCCTTGCTATTTCTTAAGCAGGCCAGGCGTTTTCCTCACTTAGAACTTTTGCACTGGCTCTTCCTTCTGCCTTAAATCTCTTTCCCCAGATATCTTCCCTCACTTTCTCAAGTTTTTGTTCAAATATTACTTTGTCAGTGACTCCTATTTTGATAGGCCCATTTTGCCCTATTGCAGCCCTTCTCCCAGCCTTCCCCCACTACAGCTTGGCTAAAAACATAAACTGCATTTTAAAGACAATAAAAACAAGTCTAACATGATTCAGATTATGCACATTCAAGTACAGGTACCTAGGAACCATATGTCCCCAAACTATACAGCTCCACAGTATAAATTCCTTAAGTCTACTGTAATCTGGGATTAAGGCTTTGCTTCAGTTGTGCTATCGTACTATGAAGTGCCAAGGCTTATTCTCAAAACAAAACAAAGAGACCAAAACACCTGAAATAGCATTTTGTAGCTGCTTCCTTTTGTAGAACATAGATAGGGTTGGCAGTTGGGAGCCTGGGGGTACTGTGTGAGTCATCTGTAACCTTGGGTACGCCAGTTATTTATCTCACAATGACTCCTTTTCTTGGTCTACAGAATGAGAGTGTTCCTCTCTAGGGTCATTTCAGCTCTAAAATAAATTATTAGATTGATATTTGTGATGCCTAATATTATGTGTCCACTTGGGTAAGCACAATATTCAGATATTTGTACAAATATTATTGTAGGTATTTCTATGAAGATATTTTTAAAGATTAAATTAACATTTAAATCAGTAGACTTTGAGTAAGGGAGATTATCCTCCATAATGTGGACAGTCCTCATCCCATCAGTTGAAGGCCTAACTAGAAAAAGACTGACCTGTTCAGAAGAAGAAGGAATTTGGCCAGCAGGCTGCCTTTGGGTTTGAACTGTGCAATCAATTCTTTCCTAGGTTGCCATCCTGCCATCCTGTCCTTATCCTGCAGATTTTGCACATGCCAGCCTCCCAAACTGCGTGAGCCAAATTCTTAAAATCAATCCGTGCATCTATCTATCTATCTATCTATCTATCTATCTATCTATCTATCTATCTATCTATCTATTATTATTATCTATCTATCTATCTATCTATCTATCTATCTATTCATCCTATTGCTCCTGTTTTTCTGGTGAACCCAGACTAATACAGTATTTATTGGTGAATTAATAAGATTCTAAAAATAAAACACACTTACCTTAAAGGATTATTTTCAAACTAACACTGAATTCTCACCCACCAGATTCTTCCATTCAACAAATGTTAGAGAGCCTATACCATGGCAGATTTGTTCTGGGGACTTAAGAGGTGTCAGAAAACAAAACTTATACAGCACACCCACAAAGATCCTGCCCTCATAGGACTTGCATTCTAGTTGGCAGAGACAATGAACAGCAAACATAATAAATAAGTCAAGAACTGAAGTGCTGATTTAAGGAAAATGCAGCAGGATAAGGGCTCAGGAGTGCCAAATGACAGGTATAAGAATGCTGGCATCCCTTCCTTGCCCAGGACTCAGCAGTGTGTTGTGGAATGGAGCATGTGACAGTTGTGGACACACTGGAAGAGCTCCCTGACCAGGCTAATTTCTCCCCCTTAATCCCCAGCACCAGCCCGCAGCTGCCATGGTTGAGAGGATGGCAAGGGAATTATGAAGGGGGAGAAAATAACTTAGGGAAATATTTACCTTTTCTTTCCTCTATTAAAAGATAATAGGGGAAAAGCTATTTCATGATCTGGATATTCTTAGCCAAGATTTATGAGGAGGTACAAGAGCCAGAATTAAAGCTTCAAATCATTGTTTATTTTATGAATTTCCAAAAAAAAAATGGTTATTACAGTTCAAAGTTCATAAAAACTAAAAGGAATACGATTGCTTTGACTCTCTTTGGTTGGTTCAGAAACACCCCCAGGACAGCTCAGGGAGTGGAGAATGCCAGGCTAGCAAGATACATCTCAACAGGGATTCAGGAAGGAAATTTCCCCTTTAAATCATTTAAGTGTAAAGATTTTTAAAAATTAAAAAAAACAAACAAAAAAAAAACATTTTTGAGAGTATTTTCTTTATCCTTTCAACAATTGCCAAAGCTTGTTATTAAAAATCATCTGATAGACAGTCATCTAGCTTCTGTCTGGATAATTATATCGATGAGTAACCCACTAACTGCCTCACTGGGAAGCATGTTCCATTTTGTGCCTGCACTATTTGTAAAAAGTACTTTAGCGGGAATCTGCTATTCTATTATTTATACCTTGTTCCAACTCTGGAGCACACAGGCAAAAACTAAGAAATTTAAATTTCTTTTTTTTCCATGAAATACATTTTCACCATGTCTCACCCCAAGTTACCTCTTCTCTAGGCTAAACATATGCAGATCTTTCCACTACTTTTCATGTGATGTGGTTTTCAGACCCTCCCCCATCCTGGGCCTCCACTTAGCGTATGCTCCAGTTCATCAAAATCCTTCATAAATTGCTATTCCCAGTATCAAATTCAATCCCAGTATGGTGACCATAAGATAGAAAAACAGCATGAGCTTCTAACTAAGTGTGCTGAATAATGGCAATGGCAGAGGCCCTGGAAGCTGGTAGATGGGGTGGGAACCCCAGCTTTGACTCAACTTCGATCCATCATTCGGCTTACACTCCAAGGAAGTGAATTTTGCAAACTTCCATAATCGAGGCATTTATTTCCCTCTTCTTCCTCTTCACATTCCATCCTTTCCTACTTTTTGTCTTCACATATTATTTTTGTTCTTTGCTTTTATCCTTTTTATTTTTTAAAGAGGTAGAAATATAAAAGCAAAAGGGGCTATGAATAAGAAAGGAATCTGAGCAGGTGTAAGAAAGTTTCATAGCCACTTTCCTTTATGGAAATTAGGCACACAGGATATTTCCATTTACGTAATAAACTATCAGTCTAGTTTGCTAATCAGACTTCTCTGAAGGCATGGTGAAAGCCCAAGAGAAGGGACACTGAACCCTTTTCACATGAAGGGCACAGACCTGCCTACCACCCAGGGCCCACCTAGTGAAACCAGGAGGGGATGAACTGCTGGAGAATTCGTGGCTGGAAAAGTCCCTGAGGTAGAGCAAGGACTGCATTGAGGAGACAGGGGGCTTGAAGGGTAATATTACTTTTCTCAAGGTCACAGGCCCTCTGCAGCCCCTGTTAAACCAGGTATAAGGTTGCATCATCTTAATACAGGAAATCATGGTATCTTTTATAAATGAATTTGAGAACTAAGTAAAATAGGTCTCAGCTATTGTAGAAAAATAAATCAGAATGTCTGTAGCAATTGAATTTGCTTCATAATTTGTGTATCGTATGTTTTCTTAACACTACACAGTACTCCAAGCACATTCACATAAATTATGTCAATTTTTCTTCACTGCAGTCTTATGAAGAAGGTGTGATTATCATATCTTTATCAATGAGGGAGCTGGCTTAGAGAAGCAAAGTGACTGGACCAAGTCGTACAATAGGTAGCTATAGGGGTTGGAAGGCAGCCCGGAGCCTTTCTGGGCCAGATCCATTCTTTGTCCTCCTCCATAGCCACTCCAGGTAGCCACACCCACCATCTTGTCCATCCTGTGGTTTTTAAGCCTCCAGACCACAGCATTTGTCTGAGGCAAAAAATTTAAAATTGTCCAGGAACTAAACTAATGGGGAGGGTAAGAATGGGGGGGGAGGGGAGAAATAAGCAAAGTCTATTGCATTTTTAATAACATCACATGCAGGTTCATCTCTAACATTTGTGGGGTCCAGAGCCATAGGATAAATGGAGCCTACATACCATAGGTCTAAATATTTAAAAGTTCAAATCAGGCTAATAACTTGTTCAATATAATGTGTTCTATCTTCTTATCTTGATAAATATAACTTCATAATGACTTGAGAGGACAGGTTTGAATTTAGATTTCTCAGAGTTATGCATCAGAAAGTGGTGATACAGAGACCTGGTTCTCAGCTTGATCCTCAGTCTCCAATCCTCCCCACTTTCCTTCCAACTCCTGGCTCCCCGTACATAGACAGGGTCTCCTATGCATGCGTGTGAAACCCAGCTCATGTGGCCAAGCTCCATCTAACCTCCCCGTCTCTAACCTCAGGACTCCAGGACATTTAAGCTGGCAACTCCAAAGTCTGAGATATCTAGAAGGTATTCTAAAGAGGAAGCACAGCCCATAGGAACACATCTCATTCACCCAAAGGCTCCTTGTCTTGTGAATCGGGGTATGGCTGCAAGGCAGCCAGTGCAGAGCTTCTCTTTCATAGGCCTGAGGGCACTACTGACCATATGATCTCATGTAGACCCATGTACGTTGTTTTAGTGACAGGGTGGGATGGGGGGGTATTAGTCTAGGGGCACTTTGGAAAGAAAGTCCATGTTAGATTTTCAACTGAGGAGTCCACTATAGAATTCAGTGTACATTAAGTACTTAGCAAGTGCTTATTGAAAAAGTTGAATTTAATTTTTAAAGGCAATCTGATGTTCAATATTGAAAATAATGTGAAAAGAAAAGCAATACATTGTGAAATATATTTGAAATATATATCCAAAAGACACCAACAACCTGATAGCAAAAATGCTTCTATTTGTGGGAATTTGGGAAGGTTGCAATTTTTAATAATTACAAATCATTTTCCTATGGACATTCTGGTACATGCCTTTTGGTAAATATTGTACACATTTTTATTGGGTACAAAAGCCAAACAGTGTTCAAAAATGGTTGCATAAATTTACGCTTCTGCCAGCACTGTATGAGCACTCTGATCACTCACAGTCTCACCAACACTTGATATTTTTCATCTTTTTTGTTTTAACCATTCTGGTGCCTGTGGAGTACTACACTGTGATTTAAATTAGCATTTTCTGATGTCTAAGGAAGTTAAGCATCTTCTCATGTTTATTAGTCATTTGGATCTCCTCTTTGGGAAGTGTCTGTTCAACTCCTGCCCATTTTCTGTATAATATATAATCATTTAAAAAAATATTAGGAAAAATTACATTAAATGATTAACTGTGGTTTCCTCTAGGGAGTGAAAAATTTTGGAAAGTGGAAGAGAGTAAAGGGTATGAAAGAACAAGGACTTTATACTTTTATTTTACATTTTAGTTTTCTTTTAAATTGGGGAACAGAAACCCTGAATCTACCTAACAAAACCCTCATCTATATCAGAAGTTAAGTATTCATAGGATACTAAAATTCTGTTTTATGACTTTCTAATAGATTAAATATAAAATTTGCTTTACAATAATTTGATTCATAAGCCACATCTAGAAATCCATGCATTGCATAATGTGAGATGAGATACCACCTCCAATTAATTTATTATATAATAAAAAGCATGGATAAACCAAAGTGGTTGATGCATAATAATCACTTTATTTCTGTTGACTTTAATAATTCGTTAAACCAACATACGATGTCACAGTTTTTAATCTGTGTATGTGCCCTATGACCTATTTTATTATTTATTTGCCTTACTTATTTGTCTATTTAATGTTTTTCTAGACACCTTCTACCAAAAGAGGATTCCTCAAATCCAAAAGCTACCTCATTGCTTTTGGAGAGATACATAAGCCAAAAGATGAATAAATAAGACAAACGAGAAAGAGGGAAAGAAAGGAAAACAGTGTATAAAAATAAGATAACAGGCAGGGATACTTAGCCCTTGAAATGCATATCATAATGTGCTATTCATTTGCCAGAAGTGGGCTAACATATTGGCTCTGAGCTTCTTGGTGACTATAACAAATAAAGAAGCATGATCCTCTACAAGATGTACACTGCTCATAAGGTGAAAGCCAAGTATTGTTTAGAAGTGCATCTTCTAAAACTAACACAATACAAGAAATTGTTCCTGGAGGTCATTATACAGGGATTCAACATGGTGGACTGGGTTATGTATTGATGATGTTGTATAAGATGAGACTGAAAGGCCCTCTCTCCCTCTGAAAATTCATGGGAAAATACTGAATGGGAAAATACTACCAGAAACAAGATACAATCTCACACTCACCTTTAATTCCTTTTTAACTCAGTCATTGGTGACACTTAGTTTTAAGAAATGTAAAGTATTTACATCATAGTGATAACAGAAAGTTTTGGTCCAAAGTTCTTTCAATTAAATAATATCTTAGATTGGAGAATGTTGGTATTTAAAATTTTAATTACATTCATAGTTCATGAAAATCTTGGAATCTGTGGAACTATGTGTTCCAGGGTTTGGTCTGAGCAAAACCCATCCAGATAAACACAAACCAAAATGAGCAAGATATTTGAGATTTATTTAAAATTTCCAGCTTTCATAGGATTACTTGAAGTAAAAGATTGACCCAACGACTGCCTTATCTGGGGATTTATTAAGTGTACTAGAAATACATCGACTGTTTCCCTTATATTTATGACTCACAAAAGAGGTAATAAACAGTTTTAACCACATTTGCATGCCTTATGCATGATGGATGTTGAAACTGAAAACTATCAAAACACAACTTAAATCCTGCTTTTGTTCCCCTTTAAATTCCTCTCTGAAAATAAGTTTGCAGAAATAAACAGCACTGGTAACTTTAAATTATTGAAAGTGGCCATAATAGGACTGTTAGAATGCCCAGTTTTTGTGTGGTGAATCACACAAGAACCAAAGTTTCTCTGATAAATTTTCCACATTCCCTCATAGTGCTCTACTAAAAATTTATCTTTCTGAGCATGAAATTCTAATTTTTAAAATCCCTTCTTTTGGTCAAGCCTTAGTTTATAGAATCATCTTGTCAAAATGCAAATATTTATTTGAGATGAACAAGAAATTTATCTCTATAAATAGAATGTATAATCTATTTATACATTCAGAGGGATGAATTTAGAAGTTATACATTTTAAAAACAAAGTAATTGTTTCATTTATGAAGTCCATATTTTGAAAGAGATTGCAAAATATTAAGTTCATTTATGTTCCCATGTTTATTAACCTATCTATATAAATACAAAATTGAGCTCCTGATCACCATGAGATAATATTGAGTTAACATAGTTTCTACTCAAAGGGAAGGAATTCTGTGTTATATATTTCTTATCTGGCTTTATTATAGATAATGTATATTTTACTTTAGAAACAACTGATTATACATAGATATAGGTATATCAAAATATGTTTTTGTGTATTCTAAAATTTTGTTTTGATTTTAAAACATAATATATCTTCATGGTGAAAAAAATCAAGCAACACAAAAGAATATAGAATGAAAAATTATTTGCAACAGATAAAACAGAAGAAAAACTTAATTAATATATAAGGAGAGCTCAAAAACTCATTTATAAAAATAGACAAATAACCCAATAGAAAAACAGAAATAGAAGACAATTTACAGAAAATTAAAAATAAATTATTCTACACATATGAAAAGATGCTCAAATTCATTCACTACTAAAAAATGTAAATCAAAACCATAAGAAACTTTAAAATAATCTATCAGGTTGTAAAAGAGAAAACATGTTAATAGTATACATTATTTGTTGGGGTATGTGGACAAAGACATTCTCATTTAATGTCAATTGAGAATGTAAATATGTAAAATTTATTTTCAGGACAATTTGATATATCTATAACAATTTTAAATTCAGGTATCTTTTTACCCAGAAATTCTACTTTTAAAGGTGTGTACTTATAAATTATATAACGAAAGTAAATTCACTCTTCCTATAGTTTTGTTTTACTATACATTTTTTCAATGAGCAGAGACAACTTCTGTAATTTTTTAAAAAGCAATAATTTTTATAAAGATGAAACTAATACATCTGCTTTGGTTTAAGAAACAGGTGGTCTAGCCAAGCTGTACAGTCTACATGCCCGGATATACCATTGAAGCAGACTGAGGCTGAAGCTATTTTTCATTAACAACATAAAACAATAGATTAGAGAGCTTTTCTTTCAATAAGGATTGTTTACATTAAATTTTCACATCATTATTAATCCAACTTTCTTGAGATGTCCTAACACCATTCAAGCAAAAATGAGTCAGAGAATGTAGTGGTGTTAAAAATCCCCATAAGGCCTACTTTGGATTCATACTCTTATAAACCCAACTAATTGTATCTTTGAAGAAAGAAGGAGTTCATTGTGGAATAAGGCTGTTGACTATTCCAGCTATCACAACAGATCAATTTCTGTTATTTCTTCTGAGTGCTGGCACCCTACCTCTGCGATTGACGGGTTATTATCTCAGGATAAGTCAGGCAGGAGTCATGCATTCTCTCCCGTGAGGAACCCGTTGTCAGAGTTCTTGGCACATGCTAGGTTAAGGTTGAATTATACTATTAATATCATGGTAAAAAGTTAGCTCAGGAGGTAATCTGTGCTTTGTTAATTCATCCAGGCACAGGGTTTACTGAGGAAAAACTCTGTAATTATTGGTCCCTAGTGGGTTTCAAAGAAGATATAATAGCTTTTCTGCTTGAATGCTCTGCATACGAAGTGCGTTGTTATCCTGAAATTTCTACCCAAAGTTTGCATTTCCCCATCTAAAGGGTTTAGTTGGAAACTTGAGGTGATTCTTTGAAAAATATAAATTCTAGATATTCCAGACAGGAGGAGGCTGGGCTGGTCAAAAGTTCTGGAGACAATGCTCGTAGAGTTTACACTTAGTTATGAAATGGAGAGAAAGACCTCTGGGCTGTTGCAGTGGGCAGTTCAGCAGCGCTGTACAGAAGTTAAATGTAACAGACTAGATTTCTTCTCAGACTCAATCCCTAAAGTTACCTTTCCTCCCAAAGCCAGGGACCTAAAAGCCACCCCATTGCCTCTCCACCCCACCTTTTCTGTGTAGAACAGAAGCAGCTTAGAAATGGCAGAACTCTGTAGGATCTTACAGAAGAAGTCATTCCCATACAACAATGATTGCCAAAGAGGGAAGAAGAATCCTCTTTAGGTTTTGGAAGTAAAGAAGAATCATCAAGTTACTGAAATAATGTACAGCATCAAAATTCATGACATAAGAATTTTGCACAGATACATTTTGTAGTATTATTACTAATATGGTCAGTTATTTGATGGACAAGCCATTTCCATCTGGAATTGCATGAAACTCAGGTGAAAAGGGTGTAAGAAATCTGGGACATAATATAGCTAAGAAGGAAACATGAACTTAACCATGACAGAAGCAATTATATAAGCCATGCTAGGCCCTAAGTTTTACCAATTCCTAAATGGAAGTTAATATCTCAGCCCCAGTTATTGTCTATATTTCATTGTGTGATATATATATATATAAAACTGCATGTAATTCTTTCAATCATTCTTAACTAACCCTCTTGTCTTTCTCAGGAGTCCAGTTAGCAAACCCTTGTGGGTATTGCTTTAGGAAGGCATCTGTGGCAGCCATGGAGATGCACGGCTCAGATTTCCCTTCCAGAGACCTTTGTGTAAGGACTGGGGTTGGCAGACAGCCTCCAGTGGCCACACCTTCAGATCTGCCGTAATGCTCATGCCAAGGTCACTTCCTTCAGGCTGCTCCCCATCACTGACTGGCTAGTGGAGCTGGTCTGTTTCGGCCTGACACCAGACTCTTCTGAAGAGGGACTCGCGTTACCATCCGAGGATCTTTCTACAAGATCATCCTTTCTTCCTTCTCTCCTTACACAAGTGCCAGACTTGCATCGTGGTGTAACATTCCCCTTGCCTATCCTGCTCCCTCTCCCCTGCATCTTTCATGGGTGTTTCTTCCAACAAATCCTTCAGGTACCTAATTCTATCCTGGTATCTGCTTCTTAGACAACTTGAAATGATACAGTATTTGAATTGAGTGGACCCCAACTTCCAAGTAGCGATAAAAGTTCTTCTAACTTGAAAGTACTTTCTTGAAGAACTTTTAGGCACTGCCTAAAAGCCTGCTCCAACAAAAGTCATTGCTATCTGGATGTGTTTCCGATTATTTATTTGCAAGGAGGCCCTAAGTAAGAGGTCCCTTATCTGAACAATGGAACCATTGCTGCTTGGAATAATATGAGAGAATCTTCAGAGACTTGGCTTTCTCTCTGACCCAAATACAATTTGCCTGTCAGCCAGAAAGAGTTGCTTCAAAGCCAGTTGGCCATGACTGTTGACTGGCATCTTATTGGCTATACTTTGCAAAAATATGTTTGATGTTCAAGTTCAGAGTTCTTACATGCAGAACTCACACAACTGGATCTATCAAATTCTAAAGAAGACTATGATATAGGATTTTTCTTATGTTTGTTTCTGTTTAAAATGATAACGTATTCATTGAGGATGTCAAAATTTGATTTTAATATGACCAGATTCAAGTGCAATTAATAAAAAAGGATAATCAACAGGGCTAGTTTCCTCAAATTTTTCAGTCATATATATATATATGTTCATTTGCCCTGCAGATGGGTGCATGAGCTAACCCACTTTTCACTTACACAGACCTCTTTCAAAGTGGCTTGGTTTTATATAGGTACCCTGGGTACACAAGTACCCTGGGCTCCATGTTAGACCTTGTGCAACTAACGAGATTCACAAATATAATTTGAACAGCCTAAAGAACTTCTTGACAAAACTCCATTCAAATTTAATTTTAAGTTACTTAGGGCAGATTATTTTCACTATTTATTACAATACCACCGAGAATGTTAGCCTAGTGAATTTATATGTTTTCTGTGTTATTTTATTCTTTTCTGTGTGGGATGACCTATTACATTGATCACCTCACATAATTTACATTACAACTTGGTGTGGTATTCTATTTATTATCTCTAATTTAAGATACAGAAGTTTTATAGGGTTTTGGGGAGGTTGAGTACCTTGCTCAAGGTTATATAGCTAGCTATCAGCTTAGCGGGGATTTTAATGGGTTCTTCTAACCCCAGGTCTGTACTTTTACATGGATAAGGTACATCCCTCCCAAATGTCCTACACAATAGAAGACAGGGGCCATGCTACATATCATTGTAACACTGGCAAGTCTCTTCACTTCTCCAGAAAAATTTATAAAACAAGTAGGTTGGATTGGCCCAGAGCCTTAGACCCTCTCCAGGGTTGCTTCCTGCTCTAACATTCCTTTACTCTACAGCTAATCTGGATAAGCTCCTACCAAAACATAATCTGAAAAAAATCATATGCAATGTAGGGTGCAAGCCTCTGCACATGCTGATGGGGTGTGCCAACTCTTCCGAAATGTTCTTAAGTTTCTATTCCTCCCTTTACCTTAAAATAGAGCCTATATGGCGAGAAAAGAAAAATGTTGTTTGCAGCTTTGATGAATGGGTGTCCTGTGCTCCTGTTGGGGAGTATGTTTAAGTTGAAAGCCATGAATAAATCTCAGAACAAAGACATCATAATTTAAAACAAATGAATAGCTGTAAACTTTATGCAAAAATGCAAATGAATTTACTCAAAGGTTTAAAAGAGTCATATGTTCTACAAAACATAAATTCCTGTTCCTTATTATGGATTCTTATTTAGTCAATGGTATATGGGTGATAGATCTTTGGTATGTACATATTTTCACCTGCACTCATCCTAAAGTTTCTAGTCTGATAAAACTAGCAAGTTATAATATCTGAGACAAAGGCCATATGGATCACTTCAAAACAGTTCAAAAATCACTGAGTGACCCAAATGGAAAGTCTCCTGTATGCTGTATGATATAAGTTGTCCTTTTTGAAGTTCTCACATTTCAAATTCATCTTGCTCCTGAAAATACACAATTTCCATATAAAATACAGTCTATTTTGTGTTTGTATTAGCAAATTGATGCCATATGGGTAGAATATTATTGTATAGGCTAGGTGGCACTATGACACAAATCTATTATTCCCTCTTCAGAGTTCTCTCTAGTTTTATTCATTTATTTCCACAGCTGTATACAACAGGAAGCCTTGTTTGGATTTCCTAGCATTTTTAGCTGTAATAGAATTGCTGTTGAATAGCCTGTTTTCCTCCACTTGTTATTATCAGACAAACGATAGGAGTACAGAAAAGTGAAGTCAATATAACCAGTCAAAGCACTAAATTCTAAAACATACAGACCCCAGGGTTTCGTTTATAAAATCACTCTTTTTATATCTTGTTTCCTCATCTGTTGTTCCTATTTTATCATCCACTTTAAGTTCAAGCCCAAAATTTTGCCCAGTTGGCCTGCCATTGCATTTTTATTATTTTTAAAATCAAATTTAGGATTTTATAGAAAATACACTGAATGATCAAATGAAATAATTCTGTAAATCTCGACCTTTCCTTTTTTTTTCACAGTGGCAGCTGGAAAAGAGGAACTTTTTGTGTTCTTCAGGAGAAGAGAAAAATTGCTCCTTCTTTTTATGGATACATTAAGACAGACCTGAAATATAATTTCCTTTTCTTTTTCCCATGAGGGGAGATAACCCAGATTTTAATTTGGCAAATGTGACCGTAAAACAAAAAGGAGCTATTTCAGCTCATGTGGATAGTCTCCTTTTGATACACCATCACCGAAATGAAGCAGAGGAGCCTACATTTTTCTTCCTAGTTGAAACAATGAATTAACAAAAGGAAAGATCAGAAACAGGCTAAAGAGTTTCCCTCCTACTTGCCAGGAACACAAATACCCACCCCTTCCCTGGAGGTGCCACATAGCTGATATGGCTCTTGTAAACAGTAACTAATAGCACAATGTCAAGACTGAAAGGAAATTGGCATATAGTTCCCAATCCCAAAGTGAAGTCCTGTAATGAAAAGCAAACACTGCCAACATGTCATAACTCAATGTTTTGATGTTAAATCATTGAAGATAACTGTCAGGATTTAGATTTTGTGAGAGCAATGAGTTCAGGCATGCTCATACTTTTATGGGTGAATAATGCTTAAGTTTGTAGCTGTTTAATTTCCTGACTCATGCTACCATCCTCCCAGTCTGAGCCCATTAGAATGACTTAGCAATTATATACAAGGTCATAAAATGTCAGTTGATTATTTCACACCTTTCAACTCCCCTCAAATTGCCAACATCTCTGCATCCTCACTTTTAGTTGGTGACCTTGCCTCTTAGTTCACTAAGAAAACTGAAATAATCAGAAGAGTTTCCACAGGCCAGCCCTCCACCACCATCACCACTCATCTACAACCTCCCAGCATCCACATATACCTGTTAGGATGGATTAGTGTTCCCACCCACTCCTGCTAAAGCTGGACTCCCTGCTCGTGCACAAGATTCTGTGTCATTTCGTTCACATTGCTGTCTTCCTTCTCCCCTATTAGTTTTTGTTCTTTCCTGAATCCTACCTGTAAGCAGGCAGACATATTGTCACAATTTTTATATTAAGAAGAAAAACTAGGGCCAGTCGAGTGGTGCATTGGTTAAGAGCTGGTTTAGGGATGCCAGCGGCCTGGGTTCAGATCCCACATATGAGGGCCAGTGGCACTGCCCTCTACAGCTTACAATAGCTCCAGCTGGAGCTGGGCTGTGCGAGCCCCGGTGACGGTGTAGGCTGCAGCCCCTGCGGCAGTGGGCTGCCATAGGCTACAGTCAGTGGCCGGCAGCCAGCGTGAGCGGCTGGCAGACAGTGTGAGCTGCCAATAGCCGCGGTGAGCGACCATCCAGAGGCCGGCGACCCATCTGCCTCACCTGGGAAGAGCACAATGACGATACCAACATGGGCCAGTGAAGCAACGTCCTCCGCGGCTGGACTGAAGAACAAAAAAAGACAGCAACTTGTCTGTTCCCCTTCCCCGATTCCCCAACACTGTTCTCCTCCCCCAATTCCCCAATAAAATCTTTAAAAAAAACTAAAAATAAATAAATAAATAAAGAAAGAAAGAAAGAAAGAAAGAAAGAAAGAAAAATTATTCTTGATCCCATTTTTCTCTCCTAGCTACCATCCATTTTCTTTTCCTCTGCCTTTGGCAGCAATACTCTTTGAAAGAGTTCCTTATACTCACTTTTCCCAGTTCCTCCTCTCCAATTGCTCTTAATTTCATTCCACTCAGGAATTTCCTCCACTGCTCAGTTAATACTGACTCTGTCTAGGTAATCAGTGAACTCCCTGTTGCTAATCTGATGGTCAGTTCTTAGCGCTCATCTTAGTTGACATATCAGCAGCATTTGAATTAACTGACCACTCTCAACTCCTTGATTTTGCTTCTTCATTAGGCAAGGAGAGACATCCAAATGGCTCTGGAGGCTGATTCCTTCATCTCCTTTGGTACCTGAATCAGGCAGAATTAGCTCAGCGCAAGAACTGGCACATACCAGCTGCTGAGCCCCAGAGCAGACTTTCTAAGAGAGTCGCTGTCTCAAGAAGGAAGCTTCCATTGTTACATAACAATCTAGACATTCCTGCCTATTCCTACATACGCACAGCATGTTATAGCATGTTATGGGGTAGTGCCCTTCTTCTGGCGTCTTATCTGTGGAAAAGAGACCCTTGGGGATGCTGTATGCTCTGGTCCTTATTGATTTATGAGATAGAATTTTGCCCAATAAAATCTATTCTGTATGTAACAAGGGGCTCACAAGTAGTGCATTCATGAGACTCATTGTTATCAACTGGTTCCCAGGACTCTTCACTCAGATTTTTTTTCTCTTGCTATGGTGGCCACTCCCTTCATCCACTCTCATAACTTTGATTTCTAGGCCAGACCTCTCTATTGACCATGAGAGGGTAAGAGTAAGGATATTGGGGTGCTGTTAATGTTCTAAACCTAGGTGATGGTTCAGTGGGCACGTAAGAATTTATTGAATTGTACACTTACTATTTGGTCATGTTTCGCTAGGTATGTTATCCTTCAATAAAAATTTATCCAAAAAAGTCACGCTGGAGGTTGCATCTTATGTTCAAAATGGAAATAGTAGTATTTACTTCATAAGGAATGCTGTGATTATTAAAAGAGGTAACGTGTGTAAATATCTGTTAGTTCATAAGGCAGCAAATAAATTTTATTTTACTCTGTCACCTATTTTCCCTTTAACATACTGATATTTATTTACTCTATTTTCTATAAGCAAAATTTCTCATGCATTTAAATAACTAGTGGGTCTTCTAAAGGATACTTTTACCACATATCACTACCATGAAAATAGTAGTAAAGGATTACAGATATATTGAGGTCAAAGGAACATTGATTCTAAGAAAGTGGTGTTCAAGACTTAGGTCATGAAATATGTATCTGATTGAAGGGAAAAAGGGGTGTGTGTGTGTGTATGTTTTAGAAAGATGGAGAAGAATTAATCTGTACCATCTGGAATCCCTGAGTAAAAAAGTGAAGTGATGAAGAGTGTAGGGTATATTACCATGCCATATTCTCTATGTGTGTGCACACATACAGATAGATTCTTATATTTGCATATACACAGATAACCAATATGCTGATTGTAATCTTGAACACATCAAAGAATGAATTTATATTTTTACACATATACATACACAAAAATGAGTTTCACATGGACAAAAAGGACTAAATATGAAAAGCAAATTTTAATCTGCCATTAGAAGAAAATATAGCTGCAAATTTTTATTTGTTTTAGACAGAGAAGGGTTTTTAAAAATATGGCTCAACAGCACAAATTAAAAATGTAAAATTTGACTATATCAAGAGTTAATCCTTTGATATAATTAATAGTCCCACAAACAAAGTGAAAAGATAATCATTAGACTCGGAGGAAAAAATATTTTTAATGTGTACAACAAATAAAAGGTCAGTATCTAGAGTGTATTTAAGCAAATTTTAAAAAGAAAAAAGACCACCAAAAGAAAAATGGGGTAAAGACAAGAACAGCCAATTCACAGAAGAAAAACATTCAAAGAAGCAATAAAAAAAACATTAAGAAGATATACAACTTCATTAATAATCAGAGAAAAACAAAGTAAAAAGCAAAAATGAGATTACTATTTGACCATTGGATCAGTGAAATATGCTTTAATGGATAAGATCAAGTACTGACAAAGCAAGGAAGTTTTTATTAAGCTACTGGGAGCTTAAATTAGTACAGCCATGTAGAAGGATGACGTTAAAGGATTTTGTAAAATAGAAAAGGCATATGACTTGTGGCCTAGTAATCTTCCGACTATTTACATAAATCCTAGTGAAATGCTTGTATGTATAAAAGAAGACACATATAAGGATATTAATTACAGAATTGTTTATAGTACTGAACATTTAAAATAATATATCTGTGGTGGCCAGAAAAGGCTCCAGCACTGCTCTCTGACCCCACCAGTGCCTTCATGCTCAGATTGGATTTCCCACACGCTATTCTCAACCAGCTATTGAACACAGAAAAGATACAAAGGCAAGTCCATTCCTATGAAATGTAAGCCTTATCGTCAGGGGACTTGGGCTCAAAAACTCTATGAACCTTGCTGAAACACTCCTAGGAGTGCAGCAGAGTCTAACGTTTCCTTCCTTCCCTTTCTCCTTCACAGCGGCCAGAACCACACCCCAGTCTGATGGCTCTCCCAGCCTCCTACATCTATGTATGCTTTGTCCCTCACAGGCCATTCCCCCAGTAAATCTGTTGTATGACTAATCCCATCTTGGCATCTGCCTCTTGGGAATCCTCAACTAACAAGTGGTGCCAGGAGTGGTCCAACAACACAGGCTACACAGGTGTTAAGACAACATGGCACTTCGTAGTGATCCAACTGCTGCAGATTTCCCTGAGGGTGACCTAGGAAAACCTGAGTGGAGAGAAATCCCTGTGCAGGTACAATGATTCAGAAACTCAAAAGATGTTGGTGGTGATGAGGTTCTTACAAAGACAGAGGAGCTGGATGGTTACTACTAAATTGTATTGATGTCTTGAAGAGTGATGAGAAGCTTAGATTCATTAACAAGAGATTATAGGTTAAGTGTGAAGAAAAGAAAACCTCACTGGTAGCTGAAAAAGACCATGTTTCCTACAATGGGGTTTCTGACACGGTTGAGCAGTAAACAGTTGGTAGAGTCATAGAGCTCCAGGGGTGTTTGAATGCTCAGCCAAGACAGAACATTTACACTAATAGACTCCCATTAGGAAAACCTGGGGCCCTCAAATATTGGATGGGGACATCTGGGTGAATGCCTCTGAGGACGCTGGCTCTGAAGATTCCTCTGAACCTGCCCAGTTTACAGAGGTACCACGTTCCCTAAGAGCTGGCATTTGTCCATTTCTGCAAAATACTGCAGAGGTCCTTCTCTCACAAGGCAACAGGTACCCACCCCAAGAAGTGCTCCCCACCTCCTCTCCTGACTGCTAGGCCAATAATTTCCCCTTGCTGGGGAAGTGCTGGATCTGAAAAGGGAGAGAAAACTTTATACACAGAAGGAGCTTCAAGAATTGGCTAGGCTGTATTGTCGAGAGTCACTGGAGTACTTCTGGGATTGGATTTTTAGGGTGCATGATCAAAGGGTCAGAATGTAAGACTGGATAAGCAAGATTTATTGATTTACGATCAATTTCTCAAGATACAATTTGTCAACATGGCAAGGCCTCAGGGGAAAGGGCAAACTCACTGTGAGGGTGATTCTTAGAGGTCTGGAAGGAGCAATGGCCAATGGCTAACAAAGTTGAAATGCCTGAACTGCCCTGCAGACAACAGAGGAAAGAATGAAGAGGCTGCAGCAAAGTGGCCATACCAGAATGGATATATTATTTAAGGCTAGAAAAGCCAGCAGAGATTGTGTTCCATGAGAGCCCAGAGGACACACCATCCGCCAAGGCCCTTAAAAATCCACTAGTGGGAAGGACGCCAGCCAGTATCACCCAACATAATGGTCATCATTCTTCTCTGCAGGCCAACATTGATGGTAAGGAAGGTGGTCACCCAGCGAGGCTGGGTTAGGCCTGAAAGTAATAAAAGCCAATTGGTGGTGCTTAACTGATGGAGCCAGATAGCTGAAATTACCATAATGATGGGTAAGGTTGTAAAGGTAGCCAAGAGGTCTTGACTGGCAAGGAGTCACAGAGAAGGTAAAGAGAGCATGACAACCTCAGGGGCATTTAGAGGGTGGCCAACAAGGATACTGCTTACCGTCTACAACCAAAAAAGAAAAAAATGTAATACTGGAATTGGGTCCATAAAATCTAACTTCTATGGGCCCACTCTGATTATTTCCCCAGTGCCCAAATATATCATTGCAATTGTTATACTTGGCATAGGGCTTATACCCCCTTCCCTCCCACACACAAATTTGTCCTTCATCTCTTCAGTTAAGAGACAGCATCATGGAGAAGGCCAAGTAGAAAAGTCTGAAACTACCCCACCACACACACGCTAGTTAAGAGAGTAAATACAAAACAATGTGGCTCTGAGTCCCTTTGGTCATAAGCTGTTGGGTTCATATACTTTCAGAAACACTGTCAGCAATTGAACTTGCAGTCTATATTTCTTCTCTTCCTTTGCCCTGACCATCACCACTATCTTATACAGCATCGACTTACCTTACTTTCCATACATATCCCAGTTTCAAAAAACGCTCTGACTTAGTCTCTGCCAACTCTGCTGGTCTTTCAGATCAGGGCTACTCCTTATCACCAATCTGATGACAGACCATGAAGAAAGTAGATAGTGAGTATCCAAGATTTTTAAAGAGCAAAGGCCTTATATTTCTTTTCTGCCCTTCAAAATGCAGGGCTGAGCCCAAAGTTAGTGATGGGCCTGGTGCCAGGTCAGTAAGTGAGTAAGTGGGCAGCTCAGAGTTATGCTTCCAAGGTCTCTATGTGACAAATTGTAGCAGTGACTTTCTATCTAATGGCCAACTTGCCATTCAACAGCTTCTTCTAACTAATTAAACCCACTTCTCGTTTAATGGAGAACTAACCCTCCTTCCACTTTGGCTGTGCCCCAAGGCAAGTTACCGTTCTTTGGGGCTCTTGGCCCGTGGTGAGCCTGTTGCTTCTCTAAGGGGTATGTTCTTTGTTTCATTTTGGCAGGGTCCCAATTCTAGAAGACTTGGAAATAATCCTTAAATGCTTTGTTTATGCTTTCCCATAAGGACTGAGGAAGACTTAAACAAACGTAGGGACAGCCACATCTGTCCTAGTATATAATTTAGAAAGTATGCACATTAAAAGTCATCATGGTCCGGGCCAGCTGAGTGGCGCATTGGTTAAGAGCTGGCTCGGGACGCCAGCAGTCCCGGTTCGGATCCCACATATGAGGGCCAGTGACACTGCCCTCTACAGCTAACAACAGCTCTGTTTGGAGCTGGGCTGTGTGAGCCTTGGCAACAGTGTAGGCTGCAGCCCCTGCTGCAGTAGGCTGCCATAGGCTACAGTGAGTAGCCAGCAGCCAGTGTGAGCAGCTGGCAGCCAGTGTGAGCTGCCAATAGCCGTGGTGAGCGACATCCAGAGGCCGGCGACCGATCTGCCTCATCCGGGAAGAGCGCAATGACGATACCAACATGGGCCAGTGAAGCAACGTCCTCCACAACTAGACTGAAGAACAAAAGGACAGCAACTTGTCTGTTCCTCTCCCCCATTTCCCCAATAAAAATCTTAAAAAAAAAAAGTCATCATGGTCCCAGCTTATAGGGTCATGGAAATTAGTTTTAGTTCGCACATCCAATACCTAAATGAAGCAAGAAAAAAAAAAGGAGGCCACAAAAACCACCACCACCAACATCAACAAAAAAGAAAAACCCCAGAGAGTTGTTCTTAGAAGACCTGCCTTCTCCTACCCTGTCTCAGTTTGACCTAAAAAGAAATTGATAATAAAGGGAAAACTAGAATAGGGTTTATCTGCTATAGGAGGGCAGTTAACAGTCTTCTGGACTTGGTCTGCATGAAAGTGCCTGAATTGGTTTTAGCAGAGTCAAGGCAATTGTTTAGGGAAATGTCTTGGTGGTCAAAAGAGTTGAAATGGCCAGGTGTCTGTGCTATAATGCTGTCATTTTGATTTGCTATTATCAGGCTGAATAAATTTTAAAATATTAACCAATGAAACACAAGTATGACCTCATAATCAAATTTGTGGGGTTATTTGTCCTAAGTGCTTAGATGGAAAATATAGGACATATTAAAAGAACTCTGTCTGTGGAGGCCTATTCCCTAGAGGGTGGGAACCGTGACTTGCTTCTAATAGGATACAGCAGATAAATCACAAATCCATACTGAAGGGGGTGGAAAAAAAAGGAGCTGATTGCAGTAACTTGGGAAACAGTAGTTCGAATACTATAAGGTTAAAGATAAAAGAACTTATATAAACACTCAACTGTATTTTAGAAATTTGTTTCTCACAGGGATATGGATTAGGTATTCTGAGACTACTTTGTTTTTACACTATAGATAATTAAGCATATATTATATATGATATAGATATATAGATAAAGAAACAGATATAGATAATAAGAGCCAGGTTTTTCACTGTCAGAGAAAGAAGTTACAAATAAGGAAAGAAGGAAAGTAGAAAGACCCCCGGTGGACTGGTGTGAGAGGCATCAAAATGAATTCACGGGGGCTGGCCGAGTGGCTGAGCTGGTTAAGAGTTGGCTTAAGAGTGCAAGCTTTGAGCGACAGGGATACCGGTTCGATTCCCACATGGGCCAGTGATGCTCGGCCCAAGCTGAGCTGTCGCTGAGCTGCCATCAGGTAGCAGGATGGCTCAGCTGGTGTAACAACAAGATTGCCTGTTCAATGGTGGGCTATGCCCACCCACAACTTAGACTGAGTTCGGCACCTTGAGCTGAACTGCCGCCCGGATGGCTCAGTGGGTAGAACGTGCGTTCTTAACAGCAAGGTTGCTGGTTCAACTCCCGCATGGGATAGTGGCTACACCCACCTGTAACTAAAGATTGAACACAGTACCTTGAGCTTAGAGGCCATGAGCTGCCGATGGGAAGCTAGATGGCGACTGGCGCCCTCCACAATGAAGATTGAAGAACAACAACTTGGCTGGTCCCCCTTCCCAATTTTCCAACACCGTTCCCCTCCCCCAATTCCCCCCAAAATCTTAAAAAATAAAAATGAATTCATGTTTATTTTTAAATATGTATACAGATAATTAAGAAAATAAAGAAATATTAGCTTTATATACTGAGAATGACTAGAATAGTAACATCCAGTAGCAATGAGCCCATCTAACATCCAAATCTTGTTTTCTAAATGCCGTTCTCCAACAAAAGAAACCAGGACTCCTTGGAGAACTGGTTTATTCCAGAGAAAACACAAGATAAGCTTGGGTGTCTTGTGGTGTCTGAAATAAATGAAGTGCTCAAAAAACATGAGGGCATGTCAAAAGGGCACAGGAGACACTATGCAAAAGCTTTCAATGGCCAAATTTAGAACAGGTTGAGAAATAAAATAAATAATGATAATTTTGGATTATAACACCAAGAATAAAATAAATACCTATTAGTGTATGTTGATATAAATGTAAATAAATAAATGGTCTAGAATTGATAATTTACAGAAGAATTCAATTAATAAATGTAGAAGGAATGAAGGAAATAGAAAATCATCGTTAGAACATCACAGTAAGAATTCTGTAAGCAAGATCCATTATAGATGCCTAAATCTGTTGGCTAAAGTTTAATTAAAACAGAATATTTGTATCATCTTAAAATACCTCTGTCAAAGTATTTATTAACTACAAAGTGAAAAACAGTAAGTTTCCACCTCAGCCAAGCGATCAAGGTTAACATCACCCATAATAAGTGCCATATCATGATTGCTGATGTACCAGAGAAGGGCATATCATGCCTGTGGTAGCCTTCCCAATAATACATAATTTCAGTCTAATCATAGGAAACATCAGACAAACCTAAGTTGAAGAAGTTTCTTCAAAATAACTGACCAGTACTCTTCAAAAATGTCAAGGCCATGCAACACAGGGGAAGACTAAGGAACTGTCATAGATAATAGGGGACCAAGACATTACAGCTAAATTAAGGATTGGACAAACTGTCTGCAAAGTAACAGAGTAAATATTTTAGGCTTTGTAAGCTATATAGTTTTTGTTACAACTATTTATTGCTATCATTTTACTGTAAAAACAGACAGGGATAACATGTAAACAAATTATCATGGCTGTGTTCCAATAAAACTTTATTTATAGAAACAGTGGGCCAGATTTGGCATGTGGGGCCGTAGTCTGCTTGCCTCTGATCTAAATCAATGTAGGATCAATACAGGAGGACAGTTAATGAAAAAAATTGGTAAAATCTGAATGAATTCTGTTTTTTAGAATTCATAATATAATTATATCAAGGTTATAAAATTATATCTAGGTTAATAGTTTTCCTACATGTTTTATAATTACATAAAATGTAACCATTTGAGAAGACTGGGGGAATGGTATATGGAAACTGTACTATTTTGCTATTCTTGTGTAAGTCTAAAATTATCTTTTAGGGCCGGCAGAGTGGCTCAGTTGGTTAAGAGCTCGCTCAAGAGTGCAAGCTGTGCTCTGGAGCAACAGCAGTTTGATGCCCAGCCCGAGCTCAGCTGCCGCTGAGCAGCCAACAGGTGGCAGATGGCTCAGCTAAAAAAATAAAATAAAATAATCTTTTAAAAAGCTCCATAAAATCAATTAGCCAAATACATGCATACATATTAATACTTAGATACTTATATACATAATGGAACTGAAGGTGGCTAGAAAAGAGAAAGAGTCAATGAAAACTTGGCCAGTAGGATAACATTTGTAGACTTTGTGAGCTTGGAAAAGTACTACAAATTAAATTCTTACTTCATGTTTCCAAGTTACTAAAGTTTTTTAGCTCTAAGCCTTTTAATTTTTTCCTTGTGATGACAGACAGGTTTGGGTCATGAGGATCTTTTTCAGATAAGTTAAATAAAAATCGTTCGTTTGTAGAGAAAATTCCTACAATATTAGAGAACTACTAAAAGTGCATTTATGATCTGGTCCAAGCAAAGTTTCTTCTAGTCATCACAGAATGATCCTATGATTGACTTCAGGCTAACCTGTCAATTTATTTAAAGAGAATGAGGTCTTTATGTGGTTAGCAATGTTGATGTAAGAAACATCCAAACCTGTAGAAAATTTTTATAAGAATTTATTTGAGCCAAACTGACGACATATGCTAAGGAACAAGATCTCAAATGCTCCAGAAAATAACAGTTCTGCAGCTTTTTTTATGCATTTGAAGTTAAGGAGGGAATGTAAGGAAGATTAAATGAAGGTGGGAGAAAGTAAGGTGGGGGTTGGATTACTGGAAAGTTAAGATGATGTGCTCTCTTGATGGTTAATACCCCTTTAGAGGGGTATTACTTCTGGTATTTCAAAGGTGTCTTAACCTAGATGTACAAGAACAATGAATGAAGAGGGCTGGTTTAAAACCTTTCGCTAAAGAAGTTATAGGCCTTGGGCATGACTACGCACCATAACCTACCCAGTTAGAAATTTATGATCAGATCACCCTGTGAGATTACTTTCCATAGAGCCCCTTTTTTCATCTATAGTAACATGAAAAGACCTCTCAAAAAGACAAAGTCGGACACCTCTCTATATACATATCCACAGATTTCATTCAACATTCTCTTCAAATCTACTTCAACTTGAATTCTGAGGCGATAAAAGCAGTATAGTTAAAATGATGCCTTGAAGAGTGAATAACTTCTAAAATGCAAAAGGGGTAGGTAGATTGCCCTTTCCACTTACCCCTGAGGCCGAGGGTAAAGTAGCAGGAGCAAAGCTCACCAGTGAATGTAGCACTAGACAGCAGGCAAGGGAAATGCGAGCCAAGAATACAAGGTTTGTGAGGACAGTGAAGAAGTCTTCTGCTCATTAAGCAACGGTTGGAGCTATGCAAGTGGAAGTTTTGTGAGAGAAGAGGAAAAGTGATACAAATGAAAGTAGAATAAATAATTACATTTAAGAAATAAGTAAATATAAAGCAACTACCAAAGAGAGAAAGACAAAGAAAAACCCCAGTCATAGAGAGACAGAGAGAATGTTCAGGGGTGTAGGAAAAGGCAAGTAATAGAAACTAGCATTATTTATGAGTCCTATCAAGTCAATTTTGAAACAAACGCAAACATTCTCTGGTAGTTTCCTGAGAAGCGTTATGGAAACCAAGGGAAAAGAGTTTCAAGAGTGAAGAATTGGTCAACAGGGTCAAAGAACAGCACAGAGACCTGGGAATTGGATGTGGAAATCAATCGGGGGTTGTTGCTGACCTTCTGGGAACAGTGTGAGAGGAGTGCTGGAGGCAGACGCCAAAGTGCAGTGGGCTAAAGAGTGTGTGGCGGTGGTCAAGTGGATGGAAGGCAGTGAGCCTAACCTTGTTTTTCAAGGAGTTTGGTGGGGAATGGAGATACAAAAAGGTGTGTTTTGTTTAGTTTTGGTGAGAGGGCATGTAGCCACTGCAAATCATGTTTGGGGAAAAGGGAGAGGGCAGGTAATGGAGCTGGCTGCATCACTGAGTGAGTCCTAGTCAAAGCAAATCCCTTTTGATATGCAAACGTGCTCAGGGCTGGATGGGTTCTCTCATTATCAGGGAAGGTCGGTAAGTGGTGCCAGCCAATCCAACCTGCTACACTTAGGAAGCCCAGTTAAATTAGGCTCATAATCATATGCTTTTAAACTCATCTGTTCTACACTCTGTTTTGTTCTCTTGGATTTTTTTTTTTTCCCTTAAAGTTTTCTTTAAAAACGTTTACCTTAGGTTGGCTGAATTAAGAAAAGTTTTTTTGCATGTTAGTCAAGCTAGATTAGTATAGGTGGGAAAAGTGTGTGTGTGTGTGTGTGTGTGTGTGTGTGTGTGTGTGTGTGTGTGTTGGGGAAGCACTAGTGATGGTTAAAATAGTTTAGGGCAGGGTCGGCCGAGTGGCGCGGTGGTTAAGCGCTGGCTTGGGAAGCCAGAGGCCCCAGTTTGGATCCCACATATGAGGGCCAGTGACACTGCCCTTAAAAAAAAAAAAAAAATAGTTTAGGGCAGATGGGTGGGATAGAGACTGGGAAGCTAGTAGAGCCAATGGGTATCAAACTCCTGGGGAGTTAGCCTTATTCACGCTTCAGATATGTTTGAATGTCTGCTTTATCCCTGTGAGTACAGGCCTCTCAAGTGCTGCAAGCATCTTTCTCCTTACTCTGTTCACCTTCACACAGTCTAGCAGGAGATCGTCTGCTTCATGTGTTCTCTTCTGCTGATGGCCATGAACAAGGTTCCCTGCAGCTCTAGAATTTCTGCTGCATTTTGGTACATCCAAAAGTGGCCTGAGGCATTTAAGACATGAAAGATGGAATCAGGCATGATACTAATTCTGTATCTAACATAAACCTCCTTAAATTAACAGCCCGGGTCTGGGAATTGTTTCTCCTTCCCAACACCCAAGGCAATAGCTAATTATTTCAGAGGGAAGGTTGTCAGTGGAGCTGATTGGAGAAGAAAGACACTGAAAACTGATTTCCAAAAAGGTAAAGTAAGGAAAGAAGGAAATGCCATTCAATCAATCAAGAAATGTGCATTTAGCACCTAGAACTCACTGTGTCCCGGGCAGTTGGGTGTTGACCATCAAAAGATAAATAAGAAAATAGACCCTGTTATAAAGAGTAGAACTCTACTCTAGTGATATATGTGAGATGGTGGCCACGAGACAGGAAAAGCTTGTCTCTCAGAAATACAAGTCAGAATTATATGACTCAAGAGAACAGATGCAATAACCTAGAGGCAGATCCACAGAAGGGACAGCCATGCATCCCAGCTACAAACCACATAGAAGGATTTGACAGTCGTTCAGACATTATTATAAAAGTCAAGGGGAGAACAAGGGAGACTTGAACACAGCATGAATCTTCTAACAGCTGCTCTGGACACCAAGGCCCTGAATGTGGGTAATTGTGCAAGAGGGACAGATGAGGTGACATTGTAAGCTTTGAACAGTGGGCAGGGTAGAAGCAACATCTACAAATGTCATATCTTGAAAGTGTTGTGATGAAAACAACAGAGAAATTGTGAGGTGTTCTAGCAGAGGGTATTGGGACATGCCTGTCATTTCTCTTTCATGCCAACTACATGGTATCTGTCACCAAATCTGTGGACCCAGGATGAGCCAACTTATGTGACTTGTTATTTGACTCCTTTTTGCTATACTAAGGGCTGATGCCTTTGACTGACTCAGCTGTAGGTCTTTTTCTGTATTCCTAACTCTTGACTGTGCCTGAGCTCTGATAAATAAAGATGTTTTGTTGTTGTTTACTACCTGAGGTAGGTTTTACTGGGTTCTATCTGATGACAGGATTTTATTGCTCACCATAATCTACCGGACTGAAGAGCCAAGATAAGGTGGCAGCATTGGATAAGAAGCAAGTGGGACAGGGTAGCTGGCCTTTGCCCAAAAGATGGTATTTCTGGTCAGAAAACCTGACTGTGTCAGCTCTTCAAATAGGCTGGTCGTAAGGATACATTTAACCTCAGGTCGTGTATCTATGTCAAGTTCAGAATCAAACTATTTGCTATAGCTTACTAGTATCCAGTGAAAGATACCACTGTCTCTAAATTTAGACCAAATTCTGTACCAGTTTCCCCACCCTTCACCAACTGAAGTGCGTATGTGTGTGTATGTATGCGTGCGTGCGTGCGTGCGTGTGTGTGTAATTTTTCTTTTTTCAATAGCCATGCAACTTAAGCCTTTACTCTTTACTCAAAATAGACAGGGAGGCTATTTCTAGCATGTGTTCTATGAGACCTCAACTTTTACTCTACTCCCCTTAAACCACTTTTACTTCAAATTTAGACTTCATCTAATAATAGAACATCAAGCATTGCCATCCATCTCTGCCTACCAGTCAAGTTGTCTGGTTAATATAAAACAACAATCTTTGTATTACAATGGTACTTGTTTGGAGATTCATTTGAGTGTTTTATTATATTTTCTTGAGTTTTTAAAAATAAATAAATGAAGTTTGGTTTGGCAACTTAAACACCTCTTGGTTTCAGCTGTCTTTTGTGACATGGAAATTGCCCAGTGAATGACAACTGGAGAGGTGAGATGGTATCATAATATACTTTAGTTTACTAATGACTATTTTTATTTTTTTTTATTTTTTTATTTTTTTTTTTTTTTTTTTTTTTTTTTTTTTTTTTTTAAAGATTTTATTGGGGAATTGGTGGAGGGGAACAGCGTTGGGGAATCGGGGAAGGGGAACAGACAAGTTGCTGTCTTTTTGTTCTTCAGTTTAGTTGCGGAGGATGTTGCTTCACTGTTGGTATCGTCATTGCGCTCTTCCCAGATGAGGCAGATCGGTCGCTGGCCTCTGGATGTCGCTCACTGCGGCTATTGGCAGCTCACTCTTGGCTGCCAGCCGCTCACGCTGGCTGCGGGCCACTCACTATAGCCTATGGCAGCCCACACCATCACCGGGGCTCGCACAGCCCAGCTCCAGGTGGAGCTGTTGTTAGCTGTAGAGGGCAGTGTCACTGGCCCTCATGTGGGATCCGAACCGGGGCCGCTGGCATCCCAAAACCAGCGCTTAACCAATGCGCCACTCGGCCGGCCCTATTTTTTTATTTTTTTGAGGGCTGTGTCACTGGCCCTCATATGTGAAACCCGAACTGGGGCTGCTGGTTTCCCAAGCCAGCGCTTAACCACCACGCCACTTGGCCGGGTTAATGACTTATAAATGTTCCTAAATGATTGATAAAATTTGCCTCTTCTTTTATTATAAAATATTTCAAGAATGCCAGAAGTGCTCAAAAAAGGTAATTTTTAAAAAGTTAATTTTTAAAATGTGTTTTTCCCTAACAGATTATATAAAATGTTGACATTTTCCTATATTGAGAATTTTGTTAAAGAAGTAAAATGTTATGGAAACAATTGAAATTTTTTTTATATTCCTCACAGAGTCCTTCTCCTTCTTTCTCAGGTGTAGCCACTTGCCTGAAATTGATGAATGTCCTTCCTGTCCAAGGTTTTTTACATTTATAGTGTATATGTATTCATAACTCATTTATATAATATAGCTTTATATGTTTTTAAATTTTACATAATGTCATACATTATGTAGCATTTTGCAATGTATTTTTTATTCAAACTTATTTTTTCAATATTGATCCATATGATTCACATAGTTCTAGTTCATTAGTTTTAAATGATGTGTGATATTCCATTGTATGACTCTAGCACACTTTATATGAATTTTTCATTCTTTTAAACACGGCTGCTATAAACATTCCCATGCATGTCTCCTTATATACATTATGTCTTATTAGGCATGTGGGAGATTTTCTCCAGGTTACATCACAGGCATCATAATAGTTAGGTTATAGGACATGTACATCATCACATTTACTAGATATGGCAAAATACTCTGAGGTTTGTGCCAATTTTTATTCCCTCCAACAATGCCTGGGCAGTCCCATTTTCTTAATTCTTTGCCAACTGTTGATGGTGCCAGACTTAAACATATTTGTCAAATGATGGATGTGTTATGGTTTGCCACTGTTTTAATTTGTACTTCCATCATTATCAGGGAAATAGAGCATCTTCTCTGATGTTTAGTGACAAATCAGGTTTCTGTTTTTGTAAACTGCATATATATATATATATATATATATATATATATATATATATACTTTGCTTATTTTCCTATGTCATTTTAATTTTTCATATTCATTTGTAGATGTTTTTATATATATATTTGAATACTAATCATTGGTCAGTTATTCATGTTGCAATTATCTTTTCTTTTTTCTTTTTTTATTATTATTAATAGTTACAGATGTACAAAACTATGCAATAGTTATCTTATTCACCCCTTACAGAGTGACTACCCCCTCCCCCCTCCCCAATCCCCCCACCCCTGATATATTACAATTCCATTGACTCCATCCCCACACTATATTCCACATCCCATGACTATATATGTGTTAAATTATAGTCAACATCTAATACTAATCATTGGCAGCTTCAGATGTATAGTGCAGTTGTAATTATCTTTTCTTAGCCAATGGATTGTTTTTAGAATTTATACATGGAATCTTCTGTTTCAAACAAAATGTTCTTATTTGTTCTTGAATTTAAAGGAATTAACTATATTAATCTTTTCCTTCTTGGAATACTTTTCTACTCCAATGTCATAGAGGTATTTTTTTTCCATTTGGAATTTATTTGTGTGCAGTGTATGACGTAGACATCTAATTTTGTTTTTCAACACAAAAAATCAGTTTTAGATTTCTTTTGGATATTGAGTTTTATCCATAAGCAGTTTTCATCTTTCAGATAATAGTATAGTTAGGTTTCGCCTTTCCCTTTACGGGTAAATTTCTTGGATAAAGTAGCCTTTCATTTTTCGCACTCAGTTTTCATTATTGATATTATTATTATTACTATTATTAGTGATAGTACCAAGCTATGCTCAGTTGGAGTGCAATAAAGTCATCATTTGTCCAGAGTAAGCATCAGGGGCCCCATTTTTTGTGCGAGAGTGATGACCAATCCATGATGCAAATTAATGGAGCAACAGCTAATAATGATGATTAGTTATTATGTGCCAGGTATTATATTTAACATTTTACTTAACTTAGGTAAAATAAATCAAATTGTATTGAATTTAATCCTCACAAATGCTCCTTGGAATAGGTTGTTATCATCCTTGTTTTCCAGAGGACACAGAAGAGGTTTAATAATAGTCCGAGCAGTTGTCAGTTTTGACCATCACCAAAAATCTATTAGTTCCAAACTCTTCATTGTTATTTAGGGAGATATTTATTGTGGAACCAATGGTAAATAGAAGTATCTACCCAAATTAGTAGGGTTTTGTAGTAATTGTGCATATAACCACCCAAGAATTATTGAGTTGTTCAATACAGCTCAATGTTTTGCCTTTATTTGAGAATAATTCCTGGTACATAAGAGACAAGACACATTCTTAGTTGTTGTTGTTGTTTTTCTTAATCAATGCAGCAAGCTAATCTAAGAGCCAAGTGGTATATTACTCAGCAATAAAAAAGAATGAAATCTTATCATTTGTGACAACATGGATGGATCAAGAGGGTATTATGCAAAGTGAAATAAGTCAGATAGAGAAAGACAAATACCATATGATTTCACTTATATGTGGAATCTAAAAAACAAAATTAATGAATAAGCAAAACAGAAACTCAGAGATACAGAGAACAAACTGATTGATGGTTGTAATAACTATATACCATGTCAGGTGGGTACTAGACTTATTGTGGGATCACTTTGTAAGTTATATAAATGTCTAACCACTATGCTATACACCTGAAACTAATATAATATTGAATGTTAGCTGCAATTGAAACATTTAAAAAAAATAAAATAAAATAAAGAGCCAATTGCTTCATGAGATTTTAAATATGGCTCTCTTATAAGTGGGGAGCAAATGCAGATAGAGAAAACTGCAGTAGCTATTTCATCACAATACGAAATACTCTAAAACATCTAGGGCAGGGAGGAATAAAAAATAAGTTTTCAGCTTAAACCATGTAGAAAATAAAGGAAACTAAAATCACATCACGTGTTAGTTCAGAGTCATTTTATCTTTCCACTTTGGGAATTAATGTTAGTTTAGCTTTTGTCCAGCTATTAACAGAACACATGCTGTTGCTCATATTGAAGATATTTATTGAACCCCCAGGATGACATAAACGAATTACAAGCTAAATAAGAATTTAAAAATATGCTATATAGTGACATTATACCTTTATGCTTTTCCAGTGATGTGCAATAGTCCAAATCGACAGAATAGCATCCTAGAAAACATATCCTTAAATTGCCTATTTAACTGTTACAGAAGGAAAGATAGGAAAGACATTTTCCATGGTAAGCATTAAAATGTCTCTGCGAATTTGTTGAAGTGATTATATCAACAAATATTTCTAGAGGGCTTGCCTCAACTCGTATTGTACTAACCAAGGATACCAAGATTAAAGATTTCTTCATTCTCATCCTTGAAGAAGTCATCTTTCTTCTTGAAGAGTGGGCTATTACTAGCTATATCCTAAGAGGGTAGACTAGAGGACAGATTAAATTTGATAATAGATCAACTGCTCAAATGGCTCAAATGTCCTGTTCTCTCTAATAACGTCTTTTGCAATGTGACTTTATAGCTTTTCCCATTAAGAGATGGAGTCTGACCTTGTTACTTACTAATAAAATGACAGTATACTTGTTCCTAATTTAGGCCTTAAGGAAATTTGTGTGCTTCTGCTCTCTTGAAACCCTGCCATACCCAAGAGAATAAGCCCAGCCAGCTCCATTTGATTGGCTAATAGACCACAGAATTAGGAGTGAACCTAGTTGAGATGAACTTAAGTTGTTCCAGATCAACAATACTCTCCAGCCCGCCCATAGTTCATGAGAAGTAATAACAGATTATTGTTTTAAGGCTTAAAATGTAAGCCACTAGGTTTGGGCGTGGTTTGTTATAACAGCAATAGCTAACTAACAGAAAAATATTTGTAGGTATGGAGTATGGCTCTGGAAAAGCAAATTATTCCAAAACAAATCAGGAAGCTTAGGTAACTAGGAACCCATGAGAATACTACTGGGCAGGTATTTGGTGGGAAAATACTGACATGAGGAGAGTTGAAGAATTATCAAGTTAAATTTGACCGACTTCACCAGCTCTTCAAAGACTGGGTCTTTGTGTAGGTGTTGCTAAGCATCTAAACGTGCTCATTTATGCTGTGACAGTCACTTTTTAGGCTTAAAAACTTTGAGCCAAAAGACCATCGAATGTGAGAGCTGATAGAAACCTTAGAGATTTCACTCCCTTATTTTGCAAATGAATAAGAAATGGGAGCTGGCAATGATTAATGGCCTGTCCTAAATCACATAGATCACTCTAATTTCTCATTGTTATTTGCCACTCACAGTTAGTTACAATGTCTTCTTGAATCTTGTCCAAGTGTCCTGTGTATTCATGCCTCATTTTCACTGCCTCCTTCAAAGTCTAGGGCTTTATTACTTAGTACCTGATTTACTATAGTGACCTCTTTCTCAATATTTCTTCTTTTTGCAGTGCTTCATAATGGGGATCAGTGGTATTTTAGGAAGGAAAATTCTTCATTGTGGGAGAATGTCTTCTGCATTGCTGGATGCTTTGTCTCCTTGGTCCCAAGTTAATAATGGTGTTCTTGCTGCTCCTACCCCCACTCATGCTTTCTCCTACCCTTGTACTCCTACCTTTATGAACATCAAAAATACCCACTCATCTCCAAGAGATATTTGCACAACCCATGTTCATAGTAGCAGTATGCAAAATAGCCAAGAAGTGGAGGCAACCCACATGTCCATCGACAGGTAAATGGATAAATAAAATGTTGTATAGACATACAATGAAATATAATTAAGTCTTAAAAAGGAAGGAAATTCTTACACATGTCACAATATGGCTGAACCTTGAGGACATTATGCTAAGTGAAATAAACCAGTCACACAAAAACAAATATTGTATGATGCTACTAATACGGGGTACTTGGAGTAGTCAAATTCAGAGACAGAAAGTAGAATGGTGGTTTCCAGAGGCTGGGGAGGGGGGAAATGGAGAATTTGTGTTAGATGGGTACAGAGTCCCAGTTCTGCAAGATGAAAAGATTACTGAAGATGGATGGTGATAATGGTTGCACAACAAGGAGAATGCATTTGAGGACACTATATTGTAAGAGGAAGCAGAGTTTGCCACCCTAAAGGATGACTTGGGGGTAGTGATTATTTTAAGCTAGTTATTTTTAAGAAACAAAAGACTCAGAAAGAACACTTGACCCTCCCTCTTATCTGTCTAAAGGACTTTAGATAGAAAAACCTGATTAATAGAAGGGAACTATCACCTTAACATCATTATATGAAGGAAGTATGGCAGGGAGAAACCAAGCAAAGCCTATTTGTAAGATTCCTTCTGTGTCCCATTGTTTCTGTGTCCATTGGTGGCCCAGCAAGAATTTGTTTACCAAATGTTTGCTCTTTCTCATCTCCCTGTGAATTGCCTACTTTCCCTTTGAAGTCCCAGATCCTTCCCTCTCGTTAGTCCAGAATGGTATGTAAGGTTCCAGGCCCTATCTGTCCTCCGGTCCTATATTCCTATATTCCTTGGGAACCCCCACATGTACCTATGTAATAAATTTGGTTATTCTTTTCCTGTCAATCTGTCTTATGTCAATTTGATTATTAGGCCAGCCAGAAGAACTTAGAGAGAAGAAAACATATTTTTTCCTCTTCTGCAGGTGTATACTTAAAAATGGTTAAGATGGTAAATTTTATGTAATGTGTATTTTACAGCAATTAAAAGTAAAAATAAAGAAAAATACTCCTACCTGTTTCCAACTGCATCCCTCCCCACTGACACTGCAGACCCCCCCTTTCTTGAACCTTTCCTAAATGATTCCTTTTAAGATCCTTTCTGTGATGAAACCAGCTAATTTTCTACTTTGAATTTTCTGTCTATAGCAATAACTGACACTTCATTATATTTATCCCTAGCTTCAAATTATTGTTAACATATCATTTGATATATTGCTACATACATTTTGGTTCCTTAAATGTCTCTCTGGATAAGCTCTGTGTTTGGCGCTAAACCTTAAAATCACTGGGCTTTTGTCCTTCAAACACCACCTTGCTCAGAACAGGGTCTGTGGTTTATATTCCACAAACACTTGTCTACCAGTTGACTATTAGAGACTTTACCAAAGATCAACATACAGCTACTAGAGTCATGATTACTTGGAATTTGTTGTATTCTGCACTTTGCTTGGCTTTTCTATGCATTTTCTACCTTGCTACAGCACTGTAAATTGCCATCCTCTTACAGATTACAAAAATACCATTGTCCTATGGATTATGAGTTTTGTAGCCTGGTTATTACTGAAAATTGTCAAGACGTCTTCAAGGTCAAGCTCCCTTCATCTGTGAAACATGCAGGCCTGCTTGGAATTCCAGCGTATTGTTGAGGACCCCTGGAGGAAGCCTCCCTTCCTTTAGCACACTCACTCATAGTGTCAAACCTTTCTCACCTGTTTGCATCAGCTTTTTTCGTTTTGTGTCCTTTGGAACCATTTCAAACTTACTACCAAGTAATAACCCACCATCATTTCGCTTTGTACATTATGGCTTTTTTTCCTCCTCCACACTTCCTCCCTCTCAAACATTCAACTCTCCGCCCCCATCCAACCCCCAAACTAGACATTACCAAAAGAGTCATGAGGTTCTCAAGCATTTCTCTGCCCCAACAATTTATTTCCAGAATCATAATGCATTTAATCTTTCTAAATTTCTCTGACCTTTTTAAAGCTTTCAGGCAGGAACACTAGCTCAGTTGGTTCATAGTAAGTAGAAATCCCTTTGCAGTTTGGTACAAGGAAATGGAACCCTGAAAATCTATTTGGGGCATAATCATCGGACAATTGTTCAAGCTCCAGAAGGAGCAAATCAGATTTATTACTGCTCCAAAGTACACCTTTGATTTTGATAGAGTTTCTCTACAACAAAAAGTCCTTTCCTGCTGATATTACTTCCTATATTTTTGTTCAATTTTAACAACCTATGCAGGAGCAATAACATTTGCCCCTAATTTCTGACCTTCACCAAGAACAGTTATTCAGAGGTCATAAGCCCTACCAGTCATTAATGATCACCCTGGCTGATTTGTTTAGCGGAGCTTTATGTGGGCTACACGATTTCAGCTCACGTTGGAGATGAATTATCCAGGTCCTGTTTTCAACATGAGGCTGTGATTTCCTGTATTAACTTGAACATCTGTTTATTTCAATATTTATCTACCCAGAAGACATGTGGTTATTTTTTGAAGAACTCACATTAAATACTAATAGGCTCCTAAGGGAAGATTTCTTTATGTAAATAGAAGATAATTTGTACTTTGTGTTTCACATTTTTCCTTCCTGTTGATTTTGGGGTAGAGCTGATAGGAAATATAATGCTTTCTTTAGTCACTGGATGTCGCTGAGGCTGGGTGTAGGAAAGGCTCCCTCTCCCTGCTCCTCACTGTATGTTTCCAAGGCAATGTTTCAGGGCAGTAGAAGATCTTCTTTGAACACTAATGTTGGCAATCCATTTCTCAATCAAAATAATGAGTGACGTCCAAATCTATTTTCATTAGCACATTTGGGGATGTTCTGAAGTAATCCTGATGTGCCTTCAGGTCATGGAATTCCATGCTCCATTAAGAAAAGGTAGCTAAAAATGGGGTGGAGAGAGAGGCCGGCGTGCTTGGCACATTTGTGTGTGTTTTAACGTGGTTGGTTTGTGTGCTCCGAACAAGTATATGGCAAGGAGGATGCAGAAAACCTATGTCTCTTGGTCTTTCAACAAGCTGACCTGTGTGGCACAGAGTGAAAAAAGATGGAAAACTTTTTAAAGGAAAACCAGTTGTCATCTTGGCAATTTTACCAATAGATTGATCCTTAATTGTTCGTATGACTTGTTTAACACAAATGGCAAGTGCCTTTGTAAATCCAAATCTGCCAGGGATTGAGGTGACAAAGAATCCTCTTCACTCCGAGAACAGGTAGTCTCAGTGCTGCTAATGCTGTTATTTTAAAATGAGGGATTAATGGGCCTCCCCTTTTAGGTGTCTGTGGCCCTAAAATGTTTCCCAACACCACATGAAAAAAACCTATGTCTACAACATATGTATCATAAACTAACCCTTTACTTGGTGTTTTTGAGTTTCACTGGAGAGTTACAACATCGCTTAAAAAGGTGTAAGCTGTCAGAGGGGTTTTTTTGCAGTAGCTGACAACCTGCAACAACCTGTGAAGATTTTTTTTTTCCCCCTTTGGCAGTGAGCACGATTCCAGAGCACACAGCAGCTAATTGTGGAAAGCTCACTGCAAGCCTGAGGGGGAGGCTGGTGCATAACACATTAAGCTCTTCCCCCCAATAGCTGGTGCTGAGTTGCCCAGAGACTCTCTATTGCTGAGCAAGTGGTCTGCAGATTAAAGAGAACGGAGAGCCCCCCACACCTCTTTTTTTTCTTCTCTCTTCTTTCTAGGTGATCTATCTAATACATCGAAGCCTTCACAGAATGACAGCCAGAATGAAGAGACAAAGAAACATGCCTCAAGTAAAAGATCAGAAGAAAACTCTAGAAATGGAACTAAATAAAACAGAGGTATCCAAACTTTCAGAAACAGAGTTTAGAACACTGATGATAACAATGTTTAAGGAACTTAGCGAGGACATAAAGAACGATAGGGAAACCATAAAAAACAACCAGTTAGAACTAAAAAATACAATAACTGAAATGAAGAACACGCTTGAAGGAATCACCAGTAGAATAGATGAAGCAGAGGAGCAGATCAGCGAAATAGATGACAAAATAGCAGAAATCACCCAGCTGGAACAACAAAAAGAAAAAAGAATAAAAAAGAATGAAAATAGTTTAAGAGACCTCTGGGACAACATGAAACACACAAATATCTCATCACAGGAATATCAGAAGGAGAAGAGAAGCAAGGAATTGAGAATGTATTTAAAGAAATAATGACTGAAAACTTCCCTACCCTGGTGAAGGAAATCGACATACAAGCCCAGGATGTACAGAGAGTTCCAAACAGACTGAATCCAAACAGGCCCACACCAAGACACATCATAGTTAAAACGGCAAAGCTTAAAGACAAAGACAGAATCCTAAAAGCAGCAAGAGAAAGACAGCAGGTTACATACAAAGGAACTCCTATAAGACTAACAGCTGACTTTTCTTCAGAAACTCTGCAGGCCAGAAGGGAGTGGCAGGAGATACTCAAAGTGACACAAAATAAAGGTCTACAACCAAGATTGCTCTACCCAGCTATTGCTTAAAATTGAAGGAGAGATAAAGAACTTCTCAGAAAAGAATAAGCTTTAGGAGTTCATTACCACCAAGCCAGCATTGCAGGCAATGTTAAAAGGGCTTTTCTAAACAGAAGAAAGGGGAAAACAAGCTAACCCAGGAAGACAAGAAATACAAATAACAAAATGACAATAAATATGCACCTATCAGTAATCACTTTAAATGTGAATGGGCTAAATGCTCCAATCAAAAGACACAGAGTGGCTGAGTGGATAAGAAAACAGGACCCGTGCATATGCTGTCTACAAGAGACTCATCTCAGATCAAAAGACACACACAGATTGAAAGTAAAGGGACAGAATAAGATATTTCATGCAAATGGAAATGAGAAAAAAACCTGGAGTAGCAATACTTATTTTGGACAAAATAGACTTTAAAATGAAGACTACAATAAAAGACAAAGAAGGGCACTACTAATAATAAAGGGATCAATTCAACAAGAGGACATAACCCTAGTAAACATCTATGCACCCAACATAGGAGCTCCTAAATATATAAAACAGATTTTGACAGACATAAAGACAGAGATCAACAGTAACACTATCATAGTAAGGGACTTCAACACCCCATTGTCACCAATGGACAGATCCTCCAGACAGAAAATCAACATGGAAACAGTGGCCTTAAATGACACTTTAGACTAGCTGGATTTAATTGATATTTTTAGAGCATTTCACCCCAAAGCTACAGAATATATATTTCTCTCAAGTGCACATGGAACATTTTCCAAGGTAGACCACATGTTAGGCCACAAAACAAGTCTCAACAAATTTAAAAAGATTGAAATCATATCAAGTGTCTTCTCTGACCACAATGCTATGAAACTAGAAATCAATTATAAGAAGAAATCTGGAAAACTTACAAATACATGGAGGCTAAATAACATGCTACTAAATAGTGAGTGGGTCAAAAATGAGATCAAGGATGAAATCAAAGATACCTCGAGACAAACGAAAATGAAAACACCATGACCCAAAATCTCTGGGATGCAGTGAAAGCAGTCCTAAGAGGGAAGTTCATAGCAGTGCAGGCCTACCTGAAGAAGGAAGAAAAATCTCAAATCAACAGACTCTCTTTACACCTAAGGGAACTCGAAAAAAAACAGGAAAACAATCCTAAAGGGAGTATAAGGAAGGAAATAATAAAGACCAGAGAAGAAATAAATGAAATAGAGCATACACACAAAAAAAAACAATACAAAAGATCAATGAAACCAAGAGTTGGTTTTTTGAAAAGATAATCAAAATCGACAAACCCTTAGCCAGACTCACCAAGAAAAAGAGAGAGGACCCAAATTAATAAAATCAGAAATGAAAGAGGAGAAGTGACAACAGATACCACAGAAATACAGAAAATTTTAAGAAAATACTATGAGCAACTATATGCTAACAAATTCAACAATCTGGAAGAAATGGATCAATTTCTAGAAGCATACAATCTACCAAGTCTGAACTAAAAAGAAACAGAAACTCTGAACAGACTGATTACTGCCAAAGAAATTGAATCAGTAATCAACAATCTTCCAACAAACAAAACCCCTGGACCAGATGGCTACACAGGTGAATTTTACAAAATATTCAAAAAAGAAGTAATACCTATTCTCCTCAAACTATTCCAAAAAATACAGAAGGAGGGAAGGCTCCCAAATTCTTTCTATGTAGCCACTATTACCCTGTTTCCTAAGTCAGACAAAGATATTACAAAAAAGGAAAACTATAGGCCAATATCCCTAATGAACATAGATGCAAAAGTTCTCAACAAAGTACTAGCAAGCTGAATTCAGCATCTCATTAAAAAGATTATACACCATGATCAAGTGGGATTCATTCCTGGTATGCAAGGTTGGTTCAATATCTGCAAATCAATTAATGAAATACATCACATTAACAAAATGAAAAATAAAAATCACATGATCATCAATAGATGCAGAAATGGCATTTGACAAATAGTGGGATCATATCTCAACATAATAAAGGCCATACATGATAAGTCCACAGCAAACATTGTACTCAATGGGGGAAGGTTGAAAGCTTTCCCCTTAAGATCAGGAACAAGACAAGGCTGCCCACTTTCACCACTTCTATTTAACATAGTTCTGGAAGTTCTAGCCACAGCAATCAGACAAGAAAAAGAAATAAAAGGCATCCAAATTGGAAAAGAGGAAGTAAAATCGTCATTATATGCAGATGACATGATACTATGTATAGAGAATCCCAAAGACTACACCAAAAAACTGCTAGAATTGATAAATGAATTTGGTAAGGTAGCAGGATACAAAATTAATATTCAGAAATCAGTTGCATTTGTATACACCAACAATAAACTATCAGAAGAAGAAATCAGGAAATCAATCCCTTTTACAATTGCTTCAAAAACAATAAAATATCTAGAAATCAATTTAACTAAAGAAGTAAAAGACCTGTATTCAGAAAATTATGAGACTCTGAAGAGAGAAATCAAAGAAGATACAAATAAATGGAAATACATACCATGCTCATGGATAGGAAGAATTAATATAGTTAAAATGTCAATACTACCTATGGCAATATATAGATTCAATGCAATTCCAATCAAACAACCAAGGACATTTTTCTCAGAAATAGAACATAGAATCCTAAAATTTATATTGAACCACAAAAGACCCCAAATAGCCATGGCAATCCTGAGAAATAAGAACAAAGTGGGAGGCATCACACTACCTGATATCAAAATATACTACAAGGCTACAGTAATCAAAACAGTATAGTACTGGCATAAAAACAGACACATAGACCAATGGAACAGAATAGAGAGCCCAGGAATAAACCCATCCATATACGGTCATTTAATCTATGACAATAGAAGCAAGAATTTATACTGGAGTAAAGATAGTCTATTTAATAAATGGTGCTGGCAAAATTGGCTGACACATGCAATAAAATGAAAATGGACCACCTACTTACACCATATACGAGAACAACCTCAAAATGGATTAAAGACTTAAATGTAAGACCTGAAACCATAAAACTCCTAGAAGAAAACATAGGGAGTAAGTTTGCAGACATTACCCTGAGTAATATTTTTACCGATATATCCCCTCGGGCAAGGGAAATAAAAGAAAAAAATGAACATATGGGATTACATCAAACTTAAAAGTTTTTTCACAGCAAAAGAAATCATCAATAAAAGAGAAAGGCAGCCTACTGAATGGGAGAAGATATTTGCCAATGATATATCTGATAAGGGGTTGATATCCAAAATTTATAAAACACTCAAGAAACTCAAAACCAAAAGAAACAAACAACCCAATTAAAAAATGGGCAGAGGATATGAAGAGGCATTTCTCTAAAGAGGACATACAGATGGCCAACAGGCATATGAAAAAATGTTCAACCTCACTAATCATCAGAGAAATGCAAATAAAAACCACAATGAGATACCACCTCACTCTGGTCAGAATGGCTGTCATCAACAAATCAACGAACAACAAGTGCTGGCGGAGCTGTGAAGAAAAGGGAACCCTGGTGCACTGTTGGTGGGACTGCAAATTGGTGTAGCCATTATGGAAATCAGTATGGAGGTATCTCAAAAAACTGGAAATGGAACTGCCATATGACCCAGCAATTCCACTCTTGGGTATCTACCCAGAAGAATCCAAGATGCCAATTTGAAAAAATATATGCACCTCTGTTTATTGCAGCACTATTTACAATAGCCAAGCCTTGGAAACAACTGAAATGCCCATCGGTAGATGACTGGATTAAGAAACTGTGGTACATTTATACAATGGAGTATGACTCCTCTACAAAGAAGAATGAAATCGTACCATTTGCAACGATATGGATGGACCTAGAGACTATTATGTTAAGTGAAATAAGTCAGTCAGAGAAAGACAAATACCATAAGATCTCACTTATATGTGGAATCTGAAAAACTGAATGAATGAGCAAGGGAAATAGAAACAGTCTCATAGAGATAGAGGAAAAACAGGGTTGCTAGTTGGGAGGGGGGTGGGGATGAGGGAGAAGGGGAAGGGATTAGACAGCATAAATAGGTAACTACAATATTGCCACAGGGATATGAAAGGCAGTTCGGGGAATATAATAATGTAAATATTTTGTGCGGTGTCAGATGGTCACATGTCTTGTTAGGGATACCACTTCATGGATGGAGTAGGGGCTTGATCACTGCAATGTATACCTGAAACTGATGTTGTAAAATATTGTATGCCAACTGTAATTGAATATATAGTCACGGGATGTGGATTATACTGTGGAAGGGAGTCAAAGGAATTGTAATAGATATGTATGATATGGGGGGGAGGAGTGGGGTGGAGAATTGGGGGAGGGGGTTGTCACTTTGAGGGGTAAAAAGTGTAACTATTGCACTGTGTTGTACACCTGAAGATAATTTAAAACAAAACAAAAAAAATGTTTATTTCACAATAAAAAAAAATAAAAAATAAAAATAAATTAAAAAAAAAAGTTGTAAGCTGTGAATTCATCTGTGTGATTACCAAACTGTAAACCATTTTATGGAAGTTATAAAGCCCACTGTGGATGGAGACTGCAAACACATGTTTATGTCCTTTCTCTTTTTGGCAATTAGATTCAAAGTGACTCCAATAAAGTCAAAGTGACTCTCCTTGGATGACAAAGTGGTGGTTATTCTTCAGAAAGGGAGGGAAGGGGGAGAGGGGGAGAAGCAGGGGGAGAGAGAGAGAGAGAGAGAGAGAGAGAGAGAGAGAGAGAGAGAGATCCTGTGGGAACCCTGCTGAAGGGAGAGAGGTGTGTGGTTGGAGGTCAGACCACTTTCAGCCACAGTTGGTCTATCTTTATGTCATGTACATACTAAGCTCATGTATAAGCTTTTATTTGAATTAAGAGTTCAGTGGCAAAAATGTTTAAAAACTACTTTTTAACATATTTCAATTGGCAAAATTAATTTATGATGGCATGCCTCACTTTCACCCTTTTTCTACATCCTTATTTTCTTTATTATTTCAATTAATCAATTGATCTATTAATAAAGCCTCCATGGCCTCCTTTTACAAAGCTTAATTTGTAGGAGGAATACAAGATGGCACCATTGTGGCTCAGAACTCTTTTAGCAGGTTCCTTCTCACTACTCCATAACCTCCTTGCACTCTACCATTCCTGCTTCAGTTTCTTCTTTGTCCTCTACTCCACTGCCCCAATATTCCGCTTTCATCCAGAATTCGCTGGCTCAATTTCTTTATTCCTCCTTCTCTTCTTCCCTCTCCTCCTCTAATTCTCATTTCAAGTGGAGCCACACAAGATAGAGGTAGAGAGCAGGAGTCAGAGGTTGAGAAAAGTGCATGTCTGTGGAATAGCCACAGCTATTCTCTTTTTGTTTTTTTGTGTCCTAATTTGTCCAATTTTTACTGGATCTTAGTGCCTTCTATGAAAAATATGCATGAAAGTCTTCAGAGCAAAACAAAAACAAACAAAAAAACCAAAAAAACCAAAACCAAACAAACAAAAGCTTTAGCTGCAGACAACCCGTGACACTGGCAAATGTGTCTTCCTGTCTTCCGAAGCTTTCATGCTGCTCCCGGGGTGCCTCCCTACCCCAGCCTTTGTGACATCAGTCCTTGCCCCAGGTGTGCCCCCACCTCATTGCTGCACATCACTGGGCAAAAGTGAGCTCTCAGTGGATACGGAACAGCTGTTAACAAACTTTTCCCATAAAGGGCCACATAATAAATATTTTAAGCTTTTCAAACCAACGGTGGTTGCTGTTACAGCTACTCGACCCCTCTGCAGTTGTAGCACAAAAGCTGCCAAAAGCAACACATAAATGAATGGGCATGGCTATGTTCCAATAAAACTATTTTCATGTACACTGAAATTTGAATTTCAAATAATGTTCATGTGTCATAAAATAGTGTTCTTTTTGTTTTCTCTAACCATTTCAAAATCTGAAAGACATTCTTAACTGGTAAGCTGAATAACAACAACAAAAAACATCAGGTCTTGGTTCAGATTTAGCTGGATGGCTGTTGTTTTCAGACCCTTAATATAAAAGATAAACTCCAAGAGACTAGGAAGTTTAGGTGAATAGCACGAAGTTCAATCTACTTCTATAGTGCAAGTCATATACTCAGGTGGGGTGCTTTAAATATGCTCTGTCTCAAGGCTCCCTCATGGCATCCAATTAGCCCAAATCATAAGTGAGGAGAGAGAAGAATTCCATCTTGAAAGAACTGAAAATTATTCAGGAAGTTATATTTTTAGAGCACTATGATCTACACAAGTCACCTTTTAAATTCTCATGACCACAGGTGGTCTCCACCTGTGGTGTGTTTTCTATCCCCAATGACCTCCAACTGGGAAGAGCCTGCAAAGGGCTGCTACATAAATGATGTCACTCCCCTCCAAGCATGATCCCTGAAGGAGTGGAAGCAGTGAGATTAGAAAAAAATCACATGAGGGAAAGGAAAGATTGTTACCCTCGATGGAGGTTTTCCAAAGCCAGAACCAATAACAGTAATGATCCACCTCTACGATAGGGCTGGGAAGTTCCAATTTCAACTCCAGTGTCCTCTAGGGTTATTTATACAATACACCCCCTCTCCTGCTCCCCACTTCAGTCAAAACTGTCTTCCAAAGAGAATAAAATTTCCAGGGCATGCTTTTTATAGCACTCACTGGCAAAGCTCTGCTTTTCACCTGCACTCGACTTTGATCACTTTGAAAATATGAAGGGCCTGACAAAGGACTCCAAGGAGAAGTTGGCTTCCTGTGAGCTTTTCACCACTTTGTTGCTTTCTGAGCTGGAGTCTACCATCTATATCCAAGCAACGAAATGACTGCATCATTTGAACGGCAGAAAATTGAGTAGGAAAATTGAATCCTGAAGCCAAAGGACAAAGTACAGAATCAAAGGCCCTTGCTTACTGTTCAATCTTGCTTTTTCATTTATTCTCTTTTTGTTGCTGTCATACTATTTTCCTAACTAGATATTCATACTGGGAAGTTCTGCTTGAAGGGAATCTAATATCTAGAGAAAAAAAAAATACAATGTGAAGAAATGGTATGTTTTTATAGAAATTAACAGAACCATTTGTTGAGATGACATAAAAACCCTGCAGCAAGGACGGTGTATTAGTACAAACAGTTCCCAACTTATAAATGGATTGTGAACCGTAAGTCAGTTGTTTGTAACTTGGAAGGCATTTGCCTATTATAATAGCGTTGTAGGTGGGGGCCCAAACTGGCATTTAGTCACGATGCCTCATGTAATCCAACATCATACATTTGAAACAGTAAAATAACACTCTGATTCTCTCAGACTTAAGGATGCAGGAACATGACAATGAATACTTCAAGCCATGGAATAAACATGGTGCGCCTTCCTGGCATGTTAATTTTGTGATAAAATTTAGGGAAGTCTTCTTTCTGTATTAAAAAAGTATGCATAATTTATCGAGGAAAACATAAACTCCATGAAAATTTTAAAGATAAAGCATCAGACTTCAACAGTATACTGTACTTGTAGCTTGAAGCTTTGGCCTAAGTGCCTAGACTTCCTGGATTTCAGGGCTCTCCTGTTAGGCCAACTGGAGCCGTGCGAGAGCAGTTCAGCATTACAGCTCCATACTTCCCTTCAGCGTGGCAGCTTCCGGAAGCAGACTCCATTGGCCTCAGCCGGGCTAGGACAACTAATGAAACACAGCTTTATCTAACATGTAAATTACCATCTTGCTGGGGGAGAAGGAAAGAATGTACCCATAGGTATTTGGAGATTGGAAGAGACCGAGGAGACATGATAACTGCATGCAATGTGAATCCTAGATTGAATTCTGAAACAAGAAGGATACTAATGGGAACATTGGTGAATTCTAATAAGGACTGTAGTTACAGTATGTGACAATGGTGGGCTGTGAAAGAAGAGTGGGGGGGTCAGAAGCCCATACTAAATTACTATTAAAAAATCAGTGTTCATACCAATCTCAGTCTATGTCCTCACACATCCTGTTATTAACTAACAAGATAAGGGGATATTGTTCCCACATATGCCATCTCTAGTGTGGCAGGGAGCCCTAGACAAAGGCTTTCCCGAACCACCTAGACTTCCACGTTTAACATTTCCTATTCCCTACCTCACCAGGGAACCGGTCAGAAAGCAACACAACGCCATATGCTCTAATAGGGAATCCTACCTGCTAACCCAGAATCCTTAGGGTATATAGCTCTGAGTTCTGTCCGGATCAGGGCTCAGCCTCTGGATGTGAATCCTCTAAGCCGGTGCCGGCATCAATAAACACTACTTCCTGAGCATTGGTGTCCAGTCTCTCTGTCCCAGTATCCCGCAACACTAGAGATAGGAATGGTGAAGCAAGGGTGAAAGCAGTTGGGTGTTAGTATAAAAAGGGCTTTCTTCTGATGGTTCACACATATGAACTGGACAGTACACAGAGGCAGATCAAATTGTCTTCTAGACTCTACCATGGCTGTGAGGGCTCAGGACGGAGCTTTGCAGGGACACTTTGTTAACTTCCTAAGTTGAAGGTCTTGTTGCAAGATAAGCAAGCTGAAAGCCTTGCCCATCCCTGCAGGGTACTGGCCAGCCAGCAGCATTTCCTGCACACTGGGGGCAGTGTAACACTTAGTGTCATTTTAGCACAATGTACAATTTACCAAGCCCTTAAAACATTCATGCCATCCTGAATGGAAAGGAATAATTGTATTAGCATGACAGACACTGTCAGTATAACTGATGCTATTGGATCTCTTTCTGCTTACAAATCAGGGAGGGCCTAGTGATGTCAAATGGAAAGCAGAAGAGGGGGATGCCATTCAAATAGAAAAGGGGCAGAAAGGGAGACTACAGCAGCAAGTACAAAATAATCTGACCACAGTTTTTCTGAGGGCCAGCCATGCTCCCTTGTGGATGGACAGATAGAAGTTGGGAGATTGGTGCCACGAGAACTTCCTAAACCACAGACACACACGCACACACATGTACACATGTTTAACTGGATTGTTGTCTGACTGATGCTTGCTTTACTTTCCCTTCAGAATGTGAAGTCTAGGGAGTATTGTTAAGGGCAAGATGAAGGGAAGAGTAGGGAATATTCAAGATGCTCAATGTAAGTGTAACAGACAGACAAAAAAGTCTGCACGTGGTGTAGAAGGCTTTCTCTAGTCTACTGTTATGCCAACAATGGCTGCTTTTGTCTCCAACTATTCCAGAACAAATAAAAGCTGCTCCAAAATGTCGACATGTGAATGGATAAAGGAGATGTGGCATATATATACATGTATGTGTACATATATATGTCTATGTATGTATATACACACACATATATGTATATGTATGTATGCACATACACACACACACATATATATATATATATATATATATATATATCCCAGGGGTGTCAAAAAATGTATATAAGTGGACACTTTGGTCAATGTTGCTCAAACAGTTGTTCGCTGTAATCAGAAATGTCTGGACACTGATGGTAACCACTTTGGGCACCTCTTGTAATTGCAGAAGTCAAACGTGACTTGTATTCATCTTTTGCTATTGGTATGTATTGAGTATTATAATTTTAATATAGTTTTTTCCTTTCTTAAAATATGTATACATGTTTTTGGCACTGTGTGTGTATGTGTGTGTGTATTCACAATGGAATGCTACTCAGCTATAAAAAAGAATGGAATCTTGCCATTTGTGACAATATAAATGGACCTAGAGGCTCTCATGCTAAATGAAATAAGTCAGACCGAGAAGGACAAATACTGTATGATTTCACTTATATGTGGAATCTAAAAAACAATACAAATGAACAAACTGGGAATGGTCTCATAGACATAGAGAACAAACTGATGGTTGCCAGAGGGGAAGAGGGTGGGGGAAGGACAAAAGTGAAGGGGAATAAGAGGTACACATTTCCAGTTACAAAATAAGTACATCGCGGCAATGTAATGTACAGCATAGGGAATATATTCAATAATATCACGATAACCTTGTATGATGACAGATGATTACTAGACTTAGCGTGGTGATCACTTCATTAAGTATATAAATGTTGAATAAGGGCCAGCAGAGTGGCTCAGTTGGTTAAGAGCTCGCTCAAGAGTGCGAGCTGAGCTCTGAGGATCAGCAGTTCGATGCCCAGCCTGAGCTCAGCTGCTGTTGAGCTGCCAACAGGTGGCAGGATGGCTCAGCTAAAAAATAAATAAATAAATATTGAATAACTTTGTTGTATACCTGAGACTAATATAATATTGAATATTAACCATATTTAATTAAAAAGACCCTATACCCAGAGATGCAGTAGACCATGTATGGAACATAAAAGAAACATTTCCCAACCTTTACTAGTCTCTCCTTATTATTTCCTGCTTACTAGGGAAGAGGGAAAGAGGACAAAATCTGCAAGTATTTATTCCATGTAGAGGAGGAACTTCCTCCCTTGTACTATTTCAGAACCACTGTTCTGAGAAAAGCCAAACACAAACAGTTGTAAAGTGTCTTAAATGCTGATCCTTTCCCCTGGGTGAGTTGTTCTTTAATGCTGGAAGTCATCCCCCTTACCCTGAACGCCCAAAGTTTGATTGTACTTTCCTTAAGTCCATTACCACATTTAGTCTGGTGTTGTAACCTCTGTGTATGTCTAAACTTCCTAATTTTTCCTACTCAAAAATAAGCTGCTTTATTTGATGATATTAATGAATTATTTTTATTTTTTTAGGCTCAGTAATGATACTGTGGATTTATTTTTAAAGAGTCCTTATTTTTTTGGAGAGTTACACTAAAATATTTATGGGTTTCATATGTCTCAGAAATATTTCAAAATCATCCAGGATGGGAATGGGGGGAGTGTGTAGCATAAGTAGAAGGCTTAGGAAAATATCCTTATGATCTTGAATCAAGAAGACCTTAATATGCGAAAAGCATAAATCATAAAGTAAAATATTGATGACTTTGATTAAATTAAAGTTTTTCTGTTAAAAATGGTGGAACATAGTCAAAGGCATAGACAAATTCTGAATGAGAAAATATATTTGTAATATAAAAACTGATGTATAATATCTAGAATATAGATTATACAATCTTCAGAACAACAACATCAGAAAGGACAGCTACGCACCCCATTCTCCCCAAAATGGATAAAGCAATTTCCAGAAGAGGAACTTCTCAAAACTAGCAGAAATAATAGGAGATGCTCAATATTATTAATAGTCCAAGAAATGCAAGTCATAACAATAGGAATCTCACCTTATTAGAGTGGTGAAAATTTAAAAGCTTGTTACTGTCAAATATTGGTAAGGACATTGGGCTCTTATAGCCCTTTTACACCGCTGGTGGATGTAGCCTGGAATGCCCATCCAGAGCAAACAGAACTGTCACATTAAGTGTATGAATGCCCCATGATCCAGCAACTATGCTACTACTTATATATTCCAAAGAAAACCTCACACAGGTCCATAAGAATGTTCACTGCAGCACTACTTCTGAAGATGGGGATTTGTAGTCCCAAATTATCTGGTAGGCAAGACCAAGTATTCAAGGAACACAGATTCTCCATTTCTACAAAATGGTTCCTGAAAAAGGGAAAAAAAGCAATGTTCTCCTTATTTTATGAAGCCACAGTAGATCAGTGGTTCTGACTTATCAAATTTTGCCTCATCATAAAAGCACTTGCTTTTATATATTATTCCAATTTCTCTTTATATTTCATTTTTCTATATGATTTCAACAAATTTAATATTGTTTATATCTAGTTCATATTAGAGGAGACTATCGCCTGAAATTTTTTTTTTTTTTTTTTTTTTTAGGGCAGTGTCACTGGCCCTCATATGTGGGTCCGAACCGGGGCTGCTGGCTTCCCAAGCCAGTGCTTAACCACCGTGCCACTCGGCTGGCCCTATCGCTTGAATTTTAACTTAAAGTTTTTTCTCTTTAATTTTTAAAATTTAACTTCCATTTTGACATAATTTCAGGCTTATAAAAAGTTGGAAAAATTGTACAAAAGAAATTCTGTATATCCTTTGCCAGGTTTCCTCAAATCTAACTATAGCACAAATACTCAAATAAGAAATTAACATTGGGCCGGCTGAGTGGTGTGTGGTTAAGAGTTGGCTTGGGACACCAGCTCTGAGCAGCAGGGCTCGGGTTCAGATCCTACATGAGGGCCAGTGACGCTGCGCCCTCTACAGCTAATATGATGAACAACAGCTCGACCTGGAGCTGGGCTCCTGTGAGTCGCCAGCGACAGTGTAGGCTGTAGCCCCTGCTGCAGTGGGCTGCCATGAGCTACTTTGAGTCAGCATGAGTGGTCAACATCTGGCGTGAGCTGCCATGAGCCGCCGTGAGTGGCCGTCCAATGGCCAGCAAATGACTGCCTCAGCAGGGAAGACCACAATGATCACAATACAACATGGGCCAGTAAAGCGAAGTCCTCCACAACTAGACTGAAGAACAAAAGGACAGCAACTTGTCTGTTCCCTTTCCCCAATTCCCCAACACTGTTCCCCTGCCCCGATTCCCCAATAAAATCTTAAAAATAAATAAATAAATAAATTAACATTGATACAATATCTGTAACTAATCTATAGACTTTATTCATTTTTTGTCCATTGCCCCATGATAGTCCACTTTCTGACCCATGATTTAATCCAGGATTCCATATTGCATTTAGTTCTCATTTCCCCATAGTAGAAATACTATATCATTAAATATATATCACATAGTAACACCTCTATTATAAGTGATATACACATGAGATTGTTTCTGGGTATCTATTCTGTTCCATTAATCTTTTTGCCTATATATTGTCAATAAACATTGTCTTAATTATCATAGCTTTATAATGTAACTTGCTGTCTGGTACTGAAAATTCTTCTATCTTTGCCTTTATTTGAAATAATAGTTTTAGTTAGTTTTGGCCTTTTGCATTTCCATACATTTTTTGAAACAACTTGCGAAGTTACACTCATATAGACACATGCATACGTGTCCACAAGTGGTTGGGATTTGGATTGAGATTAAGTTGAATTTATAAATCAATTTGAGGAGAATTTACACCTTTGTAATATTAAGTCTTCCTATCTATGAACAAAGTATATTTCTCTATTTAATTCTATTTTAATATTTTTAATAAGGTTTTATAATTTCTCTAAGCACTTTATATTTGTTGATATGCTTACAAATGGTATCTTTTTAAAGGTTTCATTTTCTGTTTGATTTTGTTGTATGAAAATACAGCTTATTTTGTATATTGACTTTGTATATTCTGGGACTTCGCTCAATTATATTATTAACTTCAGCAGTTTACCTGAGAATTCCTTGGGTTTTCTGTACATATCTTCATATCATCTGTGAATATGGCAGTTGGTTTCTTTCTTTACAATCTGCATAAGTTTTTAAATTTTTGTTCCTCTGCCTTTTAGGGCTTGCTAGGCCTTCCAGTGCAATATTGAATAGAAGTGATGTTGTCATGCATTCTTTTCTCATTCCTGATCTCAAAGGGAAAATATTCAAAATTTGTATCAATAAGCATAACATTTACTGTAGGATTTTTTGTGCAGATGCCACTTATTATATTAAGTAAGTTCCCTTTTATTTCCAGTTTACCGAGTTAATTTTTTCCCCTCACATTGCTTTGATAATTATATCAGATTATCTCACTGCATTTCTACCTCTAGTTGGAAAAGAGGCTGAAAAACGAAAGTCATTATGCAATGCAGCCATTTGCCTAAGTAAAAACTGGGAATATAATACTCCAGAGGAAAGGAAGGCTGGGCTGGAGGACTACCAACAATCTGCTGCAAGCTCTAATATGGAGGGCCCTTTGCTGTCTCTTTCTTTTTTATTGGTTGCCCTTGGCATAGGTAGGTATTGGTATAGGGTTATTATAATTCTCTAAGGACAAGAACATATTTTCTGCATATTGCAGGTACCAAATCATAAAATCCTAAGTACAGGCTCCCTGAAGACTTTATTCTGGGATCCAGAGCCCTATATCAGAGAAGAAACTTGCCAGAGCTCCTTTAATCCTGGGTGTTATGGTCTCTTGTGGCCGACTCTCCTCTTCCTCTTCTCTGACGTTCATTCATCTCATCTTCTGTTGTATTTTAAACTAAATTTGAATTTCATTTCTGGAGCTCATTTGCATAGTTCCTGAGTTACTCAGAGAAAAGACATAATCTCAAGAAATGACTAACGGAACTGAGTTTTAACACAGGTGGTTACAGTTTACATTTTAATAAAGATGACTATAGTGGGTCTCTTAAAAGTTAAGTGCTCATCCTCGGTTGGACTTTATCCCTTAAAAACAGACTCATAGATGTAGAGGAAAAACTGAGGGTTGCTAGTTGGGAGCGGGGTGGGGATGGGGGGGAAGGGGAAGGGATTAGACAGCATAAATAGACAACTACAATATTGCCACAGGGATATGGAAGACACTTCGGGGAATATAAAAATGTTGTAAAAATTTTGGATGGAGTAGAGGCTTGATCACTGCACTGTACACCTGAAGCTGATGTTGTATAGTATTGTATGCCAACTGTAACTGAATATGTGGATGGTCACGGGATGTGGAGTATACTGTGGAGGGGAGTCAGGGGAGTTGTGATAGATATGTATGATATGGGGGGGAGTGGGGTGGTGGACTGGGGGAGGGGGGTTGTCACTTTGGGGAGTAAAGAGTATAACTATTGCATTGTATTGTACACCTAAAACTAATAAAAAAAAAAAGGGAAAAAATTAGTGAAGCAGGGTCACTAGGTTTTTAGAAAACACTGAACTTGTTTGTATCAGGTAATGGTAAAGCCTGTGGCAATGACAGGAAAAAAGCTCAATGGCCTCAAAAAGCTCAGATCTTTTTTTTTTCAATTACAGTTGCCATGCAATATCATATTAGTTTTGGGTGTATAAATAGTGATTAGACATTTATATAGCTCAGGAAGTGATCACCCTAATAAATTTAGTACCCATCTGGCACCATACATGTTTATTACAATATTATTGACTGTATCCCCTATGCTGTACTTTATATCCCTGTGGCTATTTTGTAACTGCTAATTTGTAATTCTTAATCCCTTTCACTTTTATTAGGACTCAGAATCTTTATGGTGGGCTCCATATCACAGGCTGTGTGTCCCCTGAGCTTACCTGTACTAATTAGGTATATCAATATTATGATAATCTGCATTTATGGGGAATGACATTGAAGCAGAAATCTTAAATATTTCATAGACTTTAAAAAGTATGAATGCATCCAAAGTTCCAGAGACAAAGCAACTTAAAAATTTTTAAATTTAATTTTGTTCCAGCTTTGAGATATAATTGACATATAACATTGTTATGTCTAAGATGTATAATGTGATGATTTGATGCATGTGTATATTGCAAACCATCTATCTGATAAGGGGTTAATATCGAAAATATATAAGGAACTTACAGAACTTAATTCCAAAAAAAAAAAATCCAACTTAAGGGCCAGCCGAGTAACTTAGTTGGTTAAGAGCTCGCTCAAGAGTGTGAGCTGAGCTCTGAACAGCAGCAGTTCGATGCCCAGCCTGAGCTGAGCAGCCACTGAGCTGCCAACAGGTGGCAGGATGGCTCAGCTGAAAAAAAAAAAATCCCATTTAAAAAATGGGCAAGGGGCCAGCCGAGTGGTGCATTGGTAAAGAGCTGGCTTGGGATACCAGCGGCCCCGGTTCGGATCCCCCATATGAGGGCCAGTGACACTGCCCTCTACAGCTAAGATGGTGAACAACAGCTCCACCTGGAGCTGGGCTGCTGTGATTCCCCGGGACGGCATAGCTGCAGCCCCTGCTGCAGTGGGCTGCCGTAGGCTACAGTGAGTGGCCAGCAGCCAGCGTGAGCGGCCGGCAGCCAGTGTGAGCTGCCAATAGCCGCAATGAGCGACCATCCAGTGGATGGCGACCAATCTGCCTCCTCCAGGAAGAGAGCAATGACAATACCAACATGGGCCAGTGAAGCAATATCCTCCATAACTAGACTGAAGAACAAAAGGACAGCAACTTGTCTGTTCCCTTCCCCCAGTTCCCCAACGCAGTTCCCCTCCCTCAATTCCCCAATAAAATCTTAAAAAAAAAAAATGGGCAAAATATCTGAATAGACATTTCTCTAAAGAAGATATACAAATGGACAAGAGGTACATGAAAAGATGGTCAACGTCATCAGTTGTCAGGGAAATGCAAATCAAAACCACCATGAGATATCATCTACCTCACACTTATCAGAATGGCTATTATAAAAAAGACAAGAGATAACAAGCATTGGTGAGACTGTGGAGAAAAAAGAACCCATAGACATTGTTGGTGGAAATGTAAATTGGGCAGCCACTATGTAAAACAGTATGGAGTTTCTTCAAAAAATTAAAAATAGAACTCCCATATGACCCAGCAATCCCACTTCTGGAAATTTATTCAAAGGAAATGAAATCACTACCTCAAAGAGATATCTCCACTCCCATGTTTGTTGTAGCATTATTCAAAGCTACTTTTAATGGAACTTGGTTCTCCATTCCACTTCTAATACTATGCCTTAGCTTTTTAAAAGTACAATTAAAAAGTCGCATTAATTATATATTCTGGTTTTCTGGTTAAGTAAAACCTTACAATATATAATTTTTATAATTTAGACTCTTCCCATTAAAAAAAGAGCAAAGAAGGGGCCGGCCGAGTGGCGCAATGGTTAAGCGCTGGCTTGGGAAGCCAGCGGCCCGGATTCGGATCCCACATATGAGGGCGAGTGACGCTGCCCTCAGAAAAAAAAAAAAGGGCAAAGAATAATAAACAAAAGATTGAATCAATTCCTTTTCAGAACTATCAATATTATAAAATTTAAAGTCTTACAGTTTAAAATTTTTTTAGTGCTTTGGTTTGAATTAAGAATTGTAGATGGCCAGATTACAGAGTTTTGCACTCATTTATTCTTTTGTATACAAATGTAGATTGCCTTCTATGTGCCTGGAATGGTGTAGATTCTGCATATACAATGGTCAGAAAAATAAATATATAAAAAACCCAACATGGTCCCTACCTTCATTGAACTTAATAGTCCTTATTAATTTTAGCTGAATACATTTGTTATTTGTGCTCTTGAGAGTCTTTGAAAAATTAAAAGTTGAATTTGTTGCATTTTTAAAGGAGATCATTATATTTGATCATTATATTTGTACCATTTACAGCCTTGGAGGGTAAAGATGAATTTTATGCTAGAGAGCTTTAAGATGAAAGCAGTTAACCTGTAGTTCCATGATGGAATTCTTATTCATTTGAGGAGAGCAAGAGTAGAAAATTAATTGTTCTAAAAGAAAAGGTAACTATGTGAAATGATGGCTAAATTAATTAGTTTGATTGTGGCAAGCATTTCAGTATGTATATATACATATGTCAAAACATTGCACTGTACCTTAAATATATACAATTTTTGTCAATTATACCTCAGTAAACTTCTGGGGGAAAAACTCTTTCCTCAAGAATCAACATGAATGTTACTTTTGAGAATATGAATAAGGGGGAGAGGTGAAACAGTAGTAGTTTCCTGTACAGGCAGGTACAAAGGTGGTCATAACACTATCAGAGACATAAAAAGCAACAAAGCACCTCAGTGCAGGGAGGAGTGGGGAGGATAATCATCAGGTGCCATCACGGAAGGCACAATCTAACAGAAGGAATTGGGCTTTACATGGGGTGTGGAGTCCCTAGAATTGTGGATCGTGCAGAGCCAGGAGAACAGAAGTTCTGGTTGGGCTCCTGTTAACCCCAGAATAGCCTGGCCCACAGAAGCAGGAGCGATCGCTGGCATCTTGGCTTGACTGGCTCACAGCTCCGTTTCCCAGGGGAAGAACCCTGGCCTCCCCAGCTCCCTTTCCTTTTGATTGCTACAGCAGTTTCTGCGATGTTAGCTTATTTCCCCAGTTGATGAAATCTAGCACTTTGCCATAGGGCCAATGCTCAGTTTCTTCTGCAAACACTTGAGTCAGCTATTACTGAAACTATTATTATTTGTTCTTGAAATCAAGTCTGTTTACTATTAACAACTTATAAACAATTCAGATAGGTAAGCTTTAAACTAAGTAGAAATATACAGAGTGAGAAAAACAAATGAATATTGTAATTCACTCCTTGTTTGTTCATTAATGAAATCAGATGAACATGCTGATCTTATTATTCTGAGCTTTAAGTATATACATGGCACTGATTATCATAATGACCCTAAAATTAAGTAATCAAGTTCTCATCCAACAATCCTCTCACACTCATTTTGGTCCAAGGTTAGAGGTACCATAAAAATACAAATGCTGCTCTGTACCAAATGAGAAGAACACTGGTTTAGCATGTGTATCTGCATCCATCCTCAGTTACTGAGCTGTCTACCACTTACCAGTGCCTATCATGGCAAGTGCTACTGCATCCCCTTGCCACAGTGGCCTTTGCTATGATGTAGCTCCTTTTCCTGCCTATACATTGAATGATGTGCTCTGATGTCAACTGAGATATGGTTAGTTCCACCTAGTGTTCAGACACTGTGTCCTGGCATAGGTGACTAATATCCACTGTGTCTGGTCATAACATCATTTAGTGATTTAGTGTCATACCAACATCAGAATCCTATGGGTTCAGTAATTCATTCCCAGCCAGCAAGGATGCTCTACCATCTAAAGCCAATCTGCCAAGACCCCTTTGTCTGTCATTTCACCATCCAGGTGCTGTACTGGAGTTGAGACTTGACTCCTAGGCATGCGTTCTCTCAGGCTAGAAGTAAGGCACAAGTCTCTCTGCTATAAGATTTACCCTAATACCATGTGGATTTCTGTGGTGACTATGAAAATGTGCCTCTCATTTCTGACTGTGAGGAGTATAATTGACCTACAATTCTAACTGCCATGCTTAGACATGTATTGGAGCAAGGCCACACTTTCCAGGGGCTGCTCCCAATCAATGAGGAGCATGGCTAGGAGGCATAGGGCTCATCTGATAGGTGACTTTTGCTTGAGGACTTGCTGTAAGCTTTACTAAATTTCCTTAGAACTGTACTATAGTGCATGAACTTCTGTTTAGAACTGTACTAAAGTCTACATCCCCCCTTTTTCCTTCCCTCCTCCCTTCTCAGGATTCAGGTCTTCATCATGGTCTGGCAACTGTCTTGTCTTCCTCCCCACTTTCCTTCACCAGTGTTTTCCTTGGTAAATCTCTTTCATGTCTAATCCATCTTGATATCTGTTTCTTGGAGGCTAGGACTATAGCAATTTAGAACACCCTAAATTTTAGACTTCCTGTCTTATTTCTTGGGGATACCCTCTCTCAGATCTAAATCTTGCCACATCTCTTCCAGTTCCCATCCTTCTTCTTTCTAATTGAATCTTTCTTTTGAATGGGAGAATGGATAATATTATCATTCTGTAAACACTTTAATTTTATTGTTTATTTTTGAAATGCTATAATCTAGCTTTTAGATTTCTTCCTGCTTAGAAAAGTCAAGATTTTGGAATTTCAGAAAACAAAATCTACAAACCAAGCAAATCAAACAAAAATCCCCTTTCTTCCCACAAAACTTGGCTCTTACTTTTGCTTCCATATACCATGTGTTCAACAAAAGTCCATTCAGAAATTCAGTCTATCCCTTGTTTTTAGGAAGTGTTCACTCCCCTTTTGTGGGCAGGGCAAGGAAAAAAGCTATCACTGAAAATGACATGGTGGGAGAAGTACAAAAGCATTGTGGAAAAAAACACATAATGTAAAAGGAATCGAAAATAACATATCGTTTAGAAACAGTCACTAATGTATCATTTAATACCATTTAACATCAAAAGCTTTTTATTCTCATCTATGCTCCTCCCTTTTTCATGGTTTAGGACCCATGGGGAGGTTTTGAGAGTTCTGTGCTAGGTATAGTTCAGTTATAGAAAAAGATTACATCTATGCTTACCCATTACACATCTTCTTTAGGGGACATCAGCCTAGAATTTCACAACTTCTTGTACACCATGAACTATTACAAATCCTACATGAGAACTGGAGCAAATCAGCTTGCGGTCAGGACTTTGACCCTAGGAAAGAAATGGTATATGCAGCGAGGAGTGAGATTTTGATTTTAGAAGAGTGATTTATTAATATTTAGGCTTGAAAGTACACTGCTGAATGCTTTAAATCCCAAAGAAATAATCAGCAGAAGTAAGAAAAAAGGGGTGGGGCCATGTTACGAAAAGTTAAGTCTCCTATGTTGGGCTGTGACATTTGGAATGAATGGAAGCTTTTCTTCAGCAGGAAAGACTGATTCTAATGAAATCAGCTCAAAATGTGAGAGAGAAGGGTCTTGAGGGAAATCCTTTCCATGATGACAATTAAGAGTTTAAAGCAGTAGTATGTCCTTCTCTCTGGACTTTTTTCAGTAGGTAGTTTCATCATAAAGAGGATGGGCAGCTGAGCCCATGGAGGTGCAGAGTTCTCTAGAAGTCAGAAGGAGACGAGAGAATGGAGCCCAGGTCCTGCCAGGCCAGGCTCAGCTGGCGCCCACCTTCCTCATAGGTCAACATCAGGATCCAAGCAGTGCCTTGCTCCCTCTCCCTGTCAGTGAAGGCCCACAGAGTTATACTCACGCTTAGGGAGGTTCCCAGTGCTCCTGAGGTCAGATTCCTGGGAGATGGGTGGGGTGGGGGTGGAGTGGGTGGGATCCACTGAGGAAAGAGCAGTGAGGGCCTTTGGCAGAGGGTGGTGAACACTTCATCCAGTATCCAGGCCCTGATATAAAATCTCGGTGAATTTGGCATAATCTACTAAAGAAACAGATTCCGGAAAGAGTCCTAGTCTCACCTGCCTAGAAGGGAAGAATTTAGATGAGAACATCTTTGTGGTGGCTTATGGAAAAATAGAAGGAAAGATTTATGGAGCATATTTTGTTAGTAGGCCAGATATTTTCCCATTCACTTTCTTTTTACACTGCTCCCACCATTTCATGGTGGTGAAGGTTTTCTATAGCCATGACCATCAGGATGGAAATGACACAGAAAGATAAAATCTAAATTCCTTTTATTGAATTTTTTTATATAGTCTTCTGCAACCTATAACAGAGGAAACCAGTTGGAAAGCCCTGACTTCAATAGCAAAACCTATTGTAAAAATATTAAAATCTAGAAGCTGATACAGAGATACAGAACAGAGTTTACAGTAGGAACCACAAAGCCTGGAAAAACCTCTTGATTTCAGAGAAAACATCCCCAGCACGGTGGGAGGAGGTGATGGTTCCTTTCCGGAGGGGGAGGAGAAGTTCAGAGGGGAGGATAGGAGGTTTTAAGTGCCAGCGTTGGGCTCTGCTCCTGGTTCCTATCCTCTCCAGTGGCGAGTGACAGAAATTTCAGGAATGTTTGAATCTCTGAAAGCTGATGGATCTTGTGTCCCATTTTGTCATCTGAAACCATAGGTGATAAGATTATAAGATTAAGTATGTTCCTCTCTTGGTCCCTTTTAAAAGATGAAGAAATTCTAAAGAGAGTAAGGGTATCATCTCTAATACCTGTGAGTAGCATTATTCTTTGTGGTGGGGGCTGTACCAGGCATCCTGATGATGGAGTATTTAGAGCACCCCTGGTCTCTGCCCACTAGATGCCTGCAGCATACTCCTCCTCCTACCCCGCTCCAATTGTGAAAACGCAAAATGTCTCCAGACATTGTCAACTGTCCTGAGCGGCAAAATCACCCCTGGGTGAGAACCATTGTCCTTACAGTAAATTAGAGTTGGTTGGATGGTCTTTATTCAGTCTTTAATTTTAACCATGGTTTTTTAAAAAACAAAATGCTAAATCTAAGAAATGACTTCATCTCCCTAGGAGCCTATCCAAGTATGAATAAATTAGAATTATTCCAAACAATAGGGAATAAGAAAGACAAGGTGTGTGTCTAATGGCCTGGGGTTGGTCAGGTTGTAGTGAGCAAGCTACTTTCATTTAATGGCTCATGAGTGAGCTGCTGAAAAACAGTGTAATAGTCCTAAAACAAAATCTATAGCTAGGCCAGCAAACAGCTTGAGCCCCAGACATACATAAAAGTGTCCTAGGCAGAAAATAATAAGTTGAAATTCATCTGGCAAAATGTTAGCTAATGCATTTGAAAAAAAAAAAAAACACAGCATAGATATTCTGATGGGAAAATACACCCAATGAGTAATATTGCCACAAAAGCCTATGGGTGTGCACACAGCATGAATTCTGCAATATGATATCAAAATAAGAAAGAGTCAAAACATTTTTTAGTTGTGGGAGGCCTGGAAAAATCACTAGCTTCAAATGCTCTGACCCTGAGACTCTGGGGGGTAAATATATCCAGGTGAGGTCATACCTGGAATTTTTTATCTACTTTGGTTTATTCCAGGTCTAGATAAAGGTACATTATTTGGCAAGCATTCAAGAGTAAGGAATGGTGAAGGTGGGGGAGGAGATGGGTGGAGAAGATAGAAGGTAGAGGAGACAGAATATTACCAGGAGCATGCCTCAAGTGCCAAGAGTGAGTACTATGCCATATCAACACACGGTCAGAGATTGATTTATGGTGGAACCACTTAAAGCGACTCATACTCAAGCAAATGGGGTGGTCACTAACAGTATACTAGTGTGGCTTGCACCTAACCCAATCTGAAATAGGCTCATTAAGACAGAGCTCTGTAAGACATACTGCTTGTCTGGTTTTATACATGTGAGGCACCAGAATTAATTATAACAGGTAAGTGTCTAAACATCCTCAGATTCTGCTATATATCATTACTGGGAGGAGGTTCTTTAGACAGAGACTTTAAAGACAACAATGTGATACCACACTATACATTTTATTGACCTCAGCAAATATGCATCTCTCTCTCTCTCTCTCTCTCTCTTTCTCTCTCTCTCTCTCTCTCTCTCTCTCTCTCTGGTTTTGATAGCTCTTCCCTAAACAAGGAATTAGAAATAACTCATAACTAGCATGGCCCAAGGGAATAATCTGTGTCCTTGTCTGATACAGCCCCTAGTCCTTGGGTCCCATGGTGTATCCCTCCCAAGCAGTCTGTGCTGGGACATCGATTTCTTCATGATGGGTCTTTGAATGAATCCTAGAAGGAACACAAGGAATATAGGCTGTATTCTTTGGAAGTGAGCTCATAAATTTCCTTATAGCATAGATTTTAATATGCTTTGGAGATACTGTTTGTGTTTTCTTTTTAATGAAAATACACCTATAAATTTTCCTTGATAAAATTAGATTCATTGTAAATATAACTGATCATCCTTTCAAGAATATGTATATTCTATATGTATTAAAGGTTATTAATATAAACTAAAATGATTCAATTCCCCTAACTAGGTCGCTTTTACATCCTCAAAGAACCTTAAAGAACTTAATTGTGTAATTCACCTTCAAATAGTCACCTCCATGTGAAATCGTCCAATAGGATCCTAAGGAAGACTGACTTTGGTACTTTGATTTGACTTGATAAATACCACCCTGTGCAGGTACTACAATGGCTCCCTTCTTAGGTAGATGAGAAGGGGGAGTCCAGTTAAACCCTCCAAGAGCTCTTCTCCTCTTTAGGTCTGGCTCCTGATCCCGTCCCTCTTCCCTCCAACTTTCCCTTTGAGCCCTCTTGCCCTGGTCTGATTTCCTCAGTTTCTGTACTATTGCCTAATCTAAAAATAACTAGTAATTATTTCATGGTAACTCTTAAGATATCCTAATACTTCTAATCAACCTAGAGAAAAATATCCTTGGATCTTCATCAAAAGAATCTGTGGTCCATTGTTTACTGTAATTTATAGTCATCAGGCCTGAGAGAAAACTCCTAATGGGTGTTTAGTTTACTCCCCAAGGTATTTTATAAATTGGTTAAATGGGGACAGAATATACTTAAATGAGAAGCAATGAAGGGGGCTACTAGTCTGTGAGCTGAAGTTGGGTAGTTTTTCTGCCGGGTAAGGCTTCTTGGAGTTGGTTAGTGCTTGAGGATGGGCTGGGATGCTTTAGGGGTTAAGAATATCTCTGAGGTGAACATAAAGTGAGCCAAAGAACTGTTAGGGGAGTCAAAAGATCACCCCAGAATGCGGCTGGTAGAAGATTCTAAAAAGAAGCTTCTTTTCCCAATGACAATATTACTTTACCATCAGTTAATTTACTGATGTTGGTCTTTATAGAGCTTTGTCTTGCAAGTGAATTTTGAAAGCTAGTTGTCTCACTTGAACCTGTTCCTAAAAGCGTGTAAAGTTAGGTCCACTAAGACTTTCCATTCTGGTATGTGCTCAGAAGTATAATGACCCAGAGGCCCAAGAAATACTCGTATGGATATTCTACCACCTTATGCTTCTTCCATATTCAGAGATGGCCAAGGTGCTGTGATTATAAAATGAAGCACAAGCCTGTAACGTTATGTGAAGTTGAAAATGTGAGTTTTCCTGATGCTTTTAGTAAAAGGAGCTTATCCATGTTATTACTCACCCGAGGCTACTGTCTCATCTCTCTGTTTATAATGAGGGATCCTTTGAGCTTTCATATTCCATCCTCAAACATCTGAGTTATGAGAGAACATAAGCTTCCGTGTAAGGGTTATGGGAGTTAAACAATAGATTTACTATTTTACTAAGGATGATATTTTCCTTATTCTGAAGGGTTAAGGGTGGGATGGCATGAGCAGTTGATAGTTTTTTTGTTGTTGCTGTTTTTCATCTTTGACACATGTTAAAAGATATAGAAGCCACCACATAAATGGCTGGTGATGAGATTTTTAAATTTTGTATCAATATTTCAGTCCCTTGGCTAGATCTGCAACAATTTCCTCTCCAAAGAGATTAAAATTGAGATAGGCAGCACAGTGTGATTAATGTAGAGTAGTTTAACAGAGAGAATTAAAGTGTAGAATGATCTTTGATTAGGGACATGGGATAATTTTCTTTTCCATCTGAATGCCTATTTAAATGGCCTTTTATACGTAAAGTTTCCTTATTAATCTATGGTCATCCTAGCATTTTCAATCTAACAAGTGTGCCCTTTAACTCTTTAACTCAGTGCTACATTTCATTCTGTCTACTGACAACTATGGTACATTAATAAAACCATAGCAGTTTGAAAAGAAAGGTTTCTTTCCAACTCAGCTTTTTCCAAGAAAGAGCAGTACAATTTCATAACTGCAAGTAACCCTAGAGGTATTTAATCCAATATCTTCATTTTACATAGCAAAATTAAGACTTAAAGGAATGGAAAAATTGTTTGTTTTTTTTCTTATCTTGGGTTCAAAGTTGGTCTCCCTGTATCATAATTCTTCCACATATAAGACTGTGCTCTCATCACACTGCCAAGTGTGCTAATAGCTAAGAAAGGAGGCTCTGCAGAACTTGGTGGGTAAGAGTTTGGGTCCTGAACTGAAAAGATTCTGGTTCAGAAACCTGGCTCTACTGGCTGTGATTTTAGGTAGTTACTTAACCTCTCTGGCCTCAATTTCTTCATCTGTAAAATGGAGTTTATAATCTTGCTAAATTTATAAATTATTATAAGGGTCAAATGAGGCCCCGACACATATTATGAACTCAATATGTTTCAGATTAAGCATCCTAACCCTGGTTTTGATAACCATTAGTGGAATTCAGTAATTTTATATTGAGAGATTTATCTCTTTATTTTTAGAAAACAGAATTCAATATGTAGAAGGTAGAAGATCCAAACAAATTCTAATTTACAGACTAATGTTTTGTTTGTCAAGCCCAGCCAGGCTATACAAATTAGAAATCTGAGTCTTTTAAATTCAGATAAATTTTACCACAATCATTTCAGGCAACAAAGCATCTATCTCGTTTTGTGTCATCTCCTGGGATGGAGATGTGAGAGCTCTTTAGTGAATCCCTGTTTGTGCTCTAATCCCCATCATCTCACTTTTCCTCATTAGTTAGATATCAGGAAGAGAAGAAAGTTGAACTTAAATTTACCGAATGCTTGTAGCAATATGTAAAAATTTCTGAAATGCATGACTTGGGTTCCCTCAGAAGCAGACACCAAAACAAATATTTAAGTGCAAGTAATTTATTTAGGTAGCGATCTCAGAGGGCATCAGTAGGGGAGCAGAGAGTGAGACAAAGAAGAGAAGGAGGTGTATTATCAAGCAGATATAGCTGTGAACACACGGCTCAATCTCTCTGGGGAACTAGGTGTAGAACACACTGAGATTTATCGTACCTGACAGGAGAAGAACTAAAATATTTACCCTTCATCTTCAGCTATCCTTGATTGAGAGCTGTTCCTGGCAGCTTTAATTCCCTGACACTTCCAGCCTGATCCATACATGGGCAAAGAGAAAGCCATGTGGCAGGGTATTACAATAGAATGCTGCTAGCATCAACTTGATCAGTGAATACAAACAGGATATGGGTGATGTCTGCTGTAGCATGTCTTATGATAAAAACAATAACCACTGGAAAGCATCTGGCCCTAGAATGTGATTCATGAAACTGAAGAATCTGATATATTTATCTAGTGAAATGTCTTTGAATACATGGAGTCACAGACCATATTACATTCTACTTAGGAAAAGCAGGGGAAGGTAGAGAACAGATGCCCTTTTGCACATGAGGATGCATATACCTAAGCCCACATCATTTTAATTCCACCTTCATTCTTCATTTCCCCAATACTTTTTGGATATATGGCATATTACGATTCATTGTAAAATATAAAATAGGCCATTATCCCTGTGGAGTCTATTATATATTCTCCACTCAGCATGGTGACAAGATGTTTACCAAGTTGGTGGAAATATCAACAGTCCAAGACCTGGCTGTCCGTTAAGCATTGTATTCTGCAAAAATTCAGTTGAGGACTAATCATAAATGGGCACTTTAGAATAATATAGATAATATTGAAAGGATGACAATATAAGGAAAGTCAGAATGACTCTAACTCAAAGTTCAGAATAAGTTCAAGCTGTTGCTCTAGCATATGCTTTCACTTGGGATTAGGGCAAAGGGTGGGAAATTTCAAAATTACCCAACATGTTTTCTTATTGTACTTGGAAAGATATCTTGTGTTTTTCCTTTTCTTTTTCCATTTATAAAATGAACCCAATTGCTGTGTTTCTGAGATACATTCACACAACTAAGAATTTAATCACTGTCTTCCCTCTACCGAGGCTCACCAACCTACTAATTACAAATAGACACTAATAGCATGTATGGAATTTACTTGCATGTCACGATTTGCTGTAACAACAATGCAATGGTATCTTTACCTTTTCCAGTCAAGGTTTAAAACAAAGGAACCCTGATAAGGATGTCTTATTAATGACTTTTGATAAGACAGGATATTAATAACCTACTCTACAGAGGAATGTTTCGGAGAAGAATTGTACACCAGGGTAGTAGCTAAATGATCATTGTAAGATCCACAGCTGTACAGGTAAATTAATTCCTTTTTTGGTATCCTTGTGATACAGGAGGAATGGTAAACACAAACTATTTAAAAGTCTATGAAAATAGAACATTTGCTTTCTTTGGGCTTAAGGTGGGGAATTAGGCATAAAGCTGGGTCTGGTCAACACTATGCTTTGGCTATTTACAGATCAACCACCAGCAAAGCAAAACAGGAACATTAGATATTGGGTTGTCGGAAAATTCATGACGTAGTTTTTCATTGCAAAAATGCGTCATGACTTTTCCGAAAACCCAGTATTTTTTTGGTTGCTTTTGATGGTTGCGATCAGTTAATGGATTGTTAGTGAACTGGCAATTAAATATTGATTAATGACTAAGCAGTCAACTAGGAAATGGTTACATCCTTTATTTTAATTTTTAAAAATAGAAGCATTATAAAGCAGGGGTTGGCAAATCCATCCCACTGTTATTTTTATAAGTAAAGTCTTATTGAAACTTTAGCCATCTTCCTTTACATATTGTTTAGGGTTATTTTTGCATTACAGTGGCAGAATTGATTAGCTGTGACAAGGCCAATAGCCACTAAAATCTAAAATATTTATTATTTGGCCTTTTACAGAAAAAGTTTACTCACTTATGGTATGGAGATGTGACTTAATCTTTCTTTCTTTTTTCTTTTTTGTACAAAGTATGCTTGATAGGTCTAGAGAGATAAAGGATGTGGGTTTCAATGCCATGTGCACGTGTTAACATCACCTTATGATGCTGACTCTGGTCTGCCCTCTTGAAAATAAATGCTATTAGCTCTAAGAGTGATTCATGCACCAAAAATTAGAATGTAAATTGTTAGAATTGGGAACAAACCATAGAGGCCATATAGTTTGAGGTTCTAGTTTTATAGATGAGGAAAATAAGACCCAGAGAGGTGAAGAGGTTTGCCCAAAGTTACTTAGCTTGTGGCAGAGACAAGACATCATTTCTCCTAAATAAAAAACAAAACAACAAAACAAACAGTGAACACCTTTCTGATGAAGCCCAGGACCTTCTCGTGAAAGTCAGGGAATATTAATTTTGTTCTGTGATGGATAGTCCTTCACTCTGAGTAAATTCAGTTACTTTAATACGGTGGTTCTCAAACTTCAGTGTGCATCAGAATTGCCTGGAGGGCTGCTTGAAATGAAGATTGCTGGCATGATAATCTCAAGATCCATCCATGTTGTTGCAAAAGGCACTATGTCATCTTTTCTTATGGCAGAATAATATTCCATTGTGTATATGTGCCACATCTTCTTTATCCAAGCATCTATCGAAGGATACTTTGGTTGTTTCCATGTCTTGGCCATTATAAATAAAGCTGCAATGAATATTGGAGCACATATATCTTTACAGATAAATGTTTTCAGACTTTTTGGGTAGATACCCAGGAGAGGGATCTTGAGATTATTATGCTAAGTGAAATAAGTCAGACAGAAAAAGCCGAGAACCATATGATTTCACTGATATGTGGTTTATAGAACTGAAAACAACAAAGGAACAAGACAAAAAGATGAAGAAACAAAAACTCAGAGACACAGACAACAGTTCAGTGGTTCCCAGAGGGTAAGGGGAGAGGGGTGGTAGATGAGGGTAAACAGGATCAAATATATGGTGAAGAAAGGAGAACTGACTCTGGGTGGTGAACATACAATGTGATATATAAATGATGTACGCCATAATTGTACACCTGAAACTTAAGGAACTTTACTAACAATTGTTATCCCAATAAACTTTAATTAAAAAACAAAAAGATTGCTTGGCTTAATCCCTCCTTTCCCCTCAGTTACTAATGCAGTGGATCTAGTTAGGTCACAAATATTGGCATTTCTAGTGGTCAAACATTTATATACACCTGAAAGTAATATAAATAGTCCTAAATGTCAACTATAATTTTTAAAAATATAGTCATGGGATGTAAAGTACAGCCTAGGGAAGACAATCAATAATATTGTAATAACTATGTACAATGTCAGGTGGGTAACAGACTTATTGGGGTGATCACTTTGTGAGGTATATAAATGTCTAGTTAGTCTGCTGTTTCGTACACCTGAAACTAATATAATATTGTATGTCAACAATAATTGAAAAGTAAAGTTAAAGAAAAAAAGAATTTACATTTCTAACAAGTTTTCCAAGTGATACAGATGCTGCTGCCTAGAGACCACATTTAAGATCCAGTGCTTGAACACAACTAGGACTGATTGATTTCTGTCCGTCTCATGTGCAGACACTTGGCTATAAAGCTGAAACAACCATTACCGTTAGAGAGTGGTAATCAACAAAGAGCTACGAGCAATCTCCTTAAAGGTGATTAGTTTACATTACAGCACTGTATCAATTAAAGCAAAAAGAAAGAATGAGAACAAATGAGAGTAATCAACTCTTAGTTATCAAGCTATTGAAAGGGCGCAGGAATAGATATAATGGACAGATGATGTAGACAGTCTTCATTCTGTGGGTGTGTAGCAATTGACAGCAGAAGGTAGGAGTGCTTGTGACTGTAGGAGAGAAGAGATGAGACATCATAAGGTATTGCGGTGTCAATATGTTCTCAGCATTTTTAAGTACATGATTCATTAGAATCATAGAATTTATATTGTGAGAGATCATCTAGATAATACTATCTTCTCCCCCACATATGAATGTGAGGTGATTTAAGAGGTATGTGTGTGGATTTACATAAATATTTATTCCATAAAAATTTTATGTTAAGGAGTTCAACTGGCCTATGTTAATAAATTCACAAGATCTCTTTATGATCAAAGATTGTTTTTACAAGTAGAAAAACAAGAAACAGAATTTATATTAAGCACCTACTATCACATAATAAACCACTAGTAAGACAAAGAAAAATGCTAAGTACCCTTGATTTTTAGAAAAGAAGGCAGACATTAATGGAAATGCATACGCAATAGGGGTTTATTTTTTTTGGATAATTTGTAATTTAAGTTGTTTTGCTTTTTCTTGGGGGAAAAAAAAAGAGTGTGTGTGGGGGAGATATTTAGTCTCACAAGATCAAGTTTGAATTGGGCCACGGTGAACCAACAGTTCACACCCCACCCTCTCACCAGTCATCAGTAAACACGATAGAAGTGACTTCTTGTGAGAAAAAGTTTTAAAAATTTAGAATAGGGAAAATTTAAACCTGATGTTTCTCATTTCCTTCCAACTTCTCCTGTGTCTGTTGCAACACTTGACTTTTCCTCTGCATCTGTGCCCGTGGATTACTGGATTGCTGGCGCTGTGGTCTCGCTGGCTATTACTCCGGGGATTATGAAGCCCGAGCTGGGCATGTCTAAAGCTGAGCTCACCCCTACCCTTCCTCCGTCTTGCCCCCAACTGCTCCCTCTCTGGACTTCCTCACTGCTGTCAAAGTTATCAGCATTCTCCAGGCACACAAGTTCAAAGCCTCAGAGCCAATTCCTTCTTGCCTCTCAAATCCAACCAGTCGGTTCCCAGTCCTCTGGATTTCTCTTTTATAATGCCTTTCACACCTGTCCCCTTGTTCCTCTTCCTCTCTTCTACTCCCACCTACCCACTCCAGACCCTCCTCAGGGCGTAGTGGTTAAGAGTTTGAGTTTCAAGTTCAGACATCTAGGTTTTGCTGACAGCTCCAATGCCTTCTTGCTGAGTGACTCTCAGTCTTGAAGTATCTGAGCCTCAATTACATCATTTTATTTCTAAAAAGGGCATAACAATACTTTCTCTGTAGCGTTGTAAATATAGATAAAATAATATATTCAAAATGCTTAGCACAGTGTCTGACACACAGTAAGTGGCCCAGATAGAGTGACTATAAAAGTTACAGTTCAAGAGCAGGACTTACTTTGTAGCTTGTTTTCATTTGCCTCTTATATACAAATATTCACTTTTATACATAATCTTATATCCAAAATTTTATTTTCTAATATGAAAATCTTGATCACTTTTTACAATCTATTAACCCTTTCTCCAGATGAGAAAGAACTCTGTAGAGAGAGAAAAGCAAAACGTATTTCTTTCAACACCCACTGAGTAGGGATAGTAGTGAACATTTTTTCCTTTGAGCAAATGTCAGAAAAACAGAGAAGCCTCTCTCCTCATTCCCCCCAGCAGTATTTATATATCATGTTTCGGGTTTTAGGGTGCTTTCATTTTTGCCCTTTTTTGTGAACCCTACTGTTACAAATTGAATTAATGCTTCCCCCACCCCAATTCTTACATGGAAGTCCTAAACCCCAGTACTCAGAATGTGACCTTATTTGGAAATAGTTGTTGCATCTATAACTAGCTGTAATTAGGTTATACTGGATTCGGGTGGGCCCCTGACCCAACAGTGTCCTTATGAGAAAGAGAAATCTGGTCACAGATGCACGCACAGGAAGAATATCACGTGATCATGAAGGCAGAGATTAGAATGACGCAGCAGAAGTCAAAGGATCAAAGAGGGCCCCAAAACCACCAAATGCTGGGAGAGAGGCCTGGAACAGTCTCCCTTGTGCCTTCAGAGGCAGCATGGTTCTGCTGACACCTTCATATCCAATTCTAGCCTCCAGAACTATGAGATAATAAATTCCTGTTTTTGAAGCCACTAAGTTTGTGGTAGTTTGTTATGGTAGCTAGCAAACACCTATAAACATGCTATGAGACAGAGAAACGGTGATGATAAGCCAGCTAAAGCTGCCTGGGGTCTGCAAGAGACACTTCTAACAGCAGCTGAAGGCTGCACTAGCTGAGGACCACTCAAGGTGACAGCAGTGAATTGCTGCCGGGTGGCATGAATTATGTAGCACCTTGGTTTCCCTCTCTGCTCACATCCAGCAGGGAGAGGAATGGGAGGTTAGATTGGAAGATGTGGTCTGAGTCAGCCTCTGGGAAGCCCCGAAGTGCAGGTAGCTGTTTTCCCGCAGCTGAAGGTCTAGGTGACTGTAAGGAGGGAGTCTTCCATGGCCCTTCACTGGCAGAGGGCTTTATGCTCCCAGCCCAACCAGCCCAGCATGGGTTTAGTTTGTAGGATTTTCCGCAGGGCACTGGATTTCCCAGTGTATTTCACTCTCACAGTCAATCAACACCCTCCCTGCTATATCCAATCCACAGGTCAGAGCAAAAAAATAATCACACTTTTAAAGACAAGAAGAGTAAACTTACTCACAATCCCATGCCACTAGATACAGAATATGTGCCAGCCAGCACCAGTTACTTTCTACATGTGAGGCTTTCCCTCTTTAATTGTGCAGTTATGACAGTTTAATGAATAACTGAATTGGCTGGAAGTCTACTATCAAGATAAGTGGATTTTATTTTAATCAGAAAATAAATCCCTTTCAAACATGCTATCTGAAAAGCATCCAGGTCTTCTCTCTTGGGAGCTAATTATGCTTATTTTCATGGTGATGAGAATGGCAACCCAGACTGGCTCAGGAAACAGAGCATCTCCCAGGTAATATGGAACATCCTGGTGGATTCTATTCAACACCCTTCTTCAGACTGAGCTACACTCAACAAGAAGGGAGCACCAAGCAATGCCTGCTATGAATGGTGCAGAATTATATTTTGTTCTGGTTCTCTGTGTTTTTTTCCTTTAGTTTTTGGATTTAAAAATATATTGTAATATAAAGATCTATCATTCCGCTTTACCATGTCCAATCAGGCCTCAGTGCAAACATGAAGGTAGTCTTAAAACCCATTGCATCCAGGTCCAATGATTCACTTTTTACTATAAGTGTCTCCCAAATACTTCATGGGATATACTCATAGTAAAAAATAATTCATTGTGGGCTGGCCGAGTGACGGTGATTAAGAGCTGGCTTGGGACGCCAGCAGCCCTGGTTCAGATCCCACATATGAGGGCCAGTGACACTGCCCTCAAAAAAAAAAAAAAAAAATCATTCATTGTTTCATCTGAAATTAAAATTTAACTGGATGTCCTGTATTTTTACTTGCTAAATCTGGCAACCTTACTTTTTCAGAGATGTAAGTTTTCTATCCCTGTTTTTCTACCCCTCTAACCAAATAAGATGTTCCATGGTTCCTTTTTTCTTCTACTTAGGAAAGAAGTACTTTGAGTATGTCCTAAACAGAATTTTTCAAAATGTTCTCTACCATCACTGAATTAAATCATTTAGATTCATGAGTCCCACCTAAGCCATACTTAATAAGCAGATTGCCAGTCACCACAGGAGAGTCTTATGCTCTGTGACTATGAGAAGAAAGGATCTCTAGGGTTTGGACTGTGGTTAATGCTTGATGTGAGTGTCCTTTCTTACTGCAAAATGCATGTTTTCCAGAGTTCTTTCCTAATTTTGAGCTCTGAGGCTTCTGTGGAAGGATCTGACTTTAAAACCAAAGTATAATGCTATGGATGTGATGAAATCTTTCCTTGTGATAAATCTTTCCTTCTTTTCCCTATCACCTATCAGTGGGAATTTTGACTCGTTACCACTCCACTGTGGCTCCACTGTTTTTGACATGTTACAGGAGTGACTCCTTTGACATGGTAAACACAAAACATGTAACCAGTAAGCAATGTAATAAAAAAATCTATATTCTACTTCCTGTTTGAGTCAAAGACCAGTGTGGCAGAAGCACAGTATAAAAGAGAATAGCCAGATCTCAGGCTGCCTAAAAAGCTGGAGATGGGTCAGAAGGGCTCACATTTTGGTTTTTATTCTGAATGTGATGGGGAGTCATTAGAGGGATTTAAGTTGAGGACAGATACGATCAAATTCACTTTTTGAAAAGGTCATTCTGGCTTCCTTACTTCCCTTGAGCAAAAACAACCCCTCCTTCTTCTACTTCTACTTCATCTTTGTTGTTTATAATTGTTTGTTTGGTTTGGTTTTCTGTGTATGTGTTCCTTGATTAAATGTGAATTTAAGGAAGATGGGAATTACCTCATTTATCTTTATAACCCCCATATTACAAGGTGCCTTGCAAATAATTGCTAGTCAACAAAAAAAAAAATTTTTTTTTTTTTTTTGTGAATGACTGGATGGTTAGGTGGTTGAAGTGACAGGGCAAGGCCAAATGTGCACTTGATTTAATAAGTGCAAGGAAATGTTGATGCCATAATGAATTAGTACATAGAACCAAAGAAAGCAATATGATCAGCTCCAATCTTCAAAACAGGGTAAATGACAGAAACCGAAGTATTGACACTTCTTCAAATATGGCAGTTTTCACACGATGCATGGATCACTGCACTGCATTAGTCCAGAACAGTTTTGTCTTGGGTCATTGTGATTTACCTAAGTAAAGACATCCATCATCTTGGTAAGTGTTTTGTTTGGGAGTCATCACAAGGAAATGACACAAATAGCAAAGTTGATATTTCTTGGATATAAGTCATACGGAAAGGAGATTCTTTTATCTACACATGTCATGCTGTTAACCATGGCAACTGTTATAAGCTAGTGTCCTTACTGCTTTTCTGCATTTAGGTCAGAATCATGGGAGGATGATGGAAGAATCACAACAGGTTGTATTTTCATATCACCACAAGTTTGAAGTGTCCCAAAAGTGTACCACAGACACTCAAAGTCATGGGGAATGTGTAGCACTGAGAGACTAAGGGCTTGAAGAGTCCTGATTCTAAGCTAAAGAGTGTTGCCCACCATTCTGCCCTATGTATGTAATACTTTGGACAAACATTATCACCCAAAATTTCAGTGGATATGGAAGGCTGATCACACACACAGGACTGCTGAGAAAGTGGAGGGCAAATATTAGACTACTTTCCCCAGTATGCTGTGTATGTATTGGGAGAATGTGCTGTCTGGAGTAGGACTTTTAAAAGACTGTGAAGCAGAAAGGATTTAGCCCGGAAAATGACAGAAAGGATCAAAGTGAGAAGACCTTGAATTGGTAAGAAGCCAAAAGGGGCCTGAGTGCAGAAAAGATACTTTGAATGAGATATTTATTGAATGCTTGGTCTACGGTACTCAACATAAAACTACTTTCCCCAAATATTTTCCCAAATCTTCAGTAAAATATATATTGCTTAATGATGCCTTGAAGGGAGTCAGTTCTTAGGAAAGAACGTGGGGCAGTACTGAATCCAGTTTCAAGGGTAGGTGAGGGCAAGAGCAGGTGTTATCCAGAAGTCAGCATAGATGGTCACACAAATCCCAAATCAAATGCACTGTCTTGCTTGATCTGGAAAAAGTCTTGCCAAAACTTTCCGAAACTCATTCAGGAATAACAATAACAATGACAATGACAAAAACAAACAAACAAAAAAAACCCCAAAAACAAAAAGAAGGGTTTCTTTTTGTCCCTCCAGAGTTTTATCTAAAGAAAACAATGTATAAGGCATGCAGAATCCAAACTGGTAATAAATTCTTAGCTTGTACTTTTTTTTTTTTTTAAGATTTTATTGGGGAATTGGGGGAAGGGAACAGCGTTGGGGAGTAGGGGAAGGGGAACAGACAAGTTGCTGTCCTTTTGTTCTTCAGTCTAGTTTTGGAGGACACTGCCCCACTGGCCCATGTTGGTATCATCATTGCACTCCTCCTGGATGAGACAGATCAGTTGCCAGCCTCTGGATGGTCGCTTACCGCGGCTATTAGCAGCTCACGCTGACTGCCAGCCGCTCACACTGGCTGCAGGCCACTCACTGTAGCTCACGCAGCCCACCTCCAGGTGGAGCTGTTGTTAGCTGTAGAGGGCAGTGTCACTGGCCCTCATATGTGGGATCTGAACCGGGGTCGCTGGTATCCCAAGCCAGCTCTTAACCAATGCGCCACTCGGCCAGCCCTTAATATCTTTTTTAGAACAAAATAAAATAGAGACCAGGCTTGAAGATCTTCCTAGTAGACAAAGCCAGTTAAGCTACATAAGCAAAACTTAGTCTAGCTTATTTCATGAATGTAAACAACACTTAGGTTCTTGCAAATGCCTCAGATAATCAGATGACACTTAAATCAACTTCCTAAAATGGTATAAGATAATCACTGTTAACCAATCCCATGCCATCTGGAAACTGCCATTGTAATAATGAATCATTGGAAAGGCTAAACAACTTCCTATTTTCATGTTATAAGCCCCTCTGTAACCGCATGTCCTTGAGCTTCATACTAGTTTCAGGTTTGAAGTACCTAGGTTTGAAAACCGTTTGTTTCTTGCTCAAAAAAATATTCATATCTAGTAAAACTCTCTGAATTTGTCTTGGCACCTTGAATACCAAAAAAGCTTAAATATTCCAAGGTGATTACTTGAAGAGGAACAATGTGAACTGAAGCATAATTTTTAGTGCGTAGGTTACAAATAATCAGTGCTATTGTGATCAGATTTTTGTGCATTTCAATGGCACAATTTAATTTTATAAAAATGTACTGAATACTCTTTAGTGCTGATGATATGAAAATGCACAAGACACAGTTACTGCCTGGCCTCAAATTTGCTTATAATCTAGTGAGGGGCATAAATAAATACACAAATGGCTTTCTGCTCTGAAAACTTGTGGGACATTAGGTGTTTCCAAAATTTATAAGTCCCTGTGAAGTACCATACAAACGTTAGTTTTCATTTCTTTAGCACTTTACTATTTACAGAAGCCTCATGTGTTTCCAAAGTGCTCCAAGTTATATATGAGGAAGCCATGGCCTTGGAAAAGGAGAGGACTGCTTGCTCATCGTTACTTCCATAGTAAATGGGGGAAGATTATGGCCTACTAATAGTTTATCATGTCTACTTATAACAAATCTTGGGCTTGTATTCTGCCATACTGCCAACCAAGTTAGAGAGTGATTAGTGGAAGAAGTTAGGATGCATAATTATAGGAGTCCAGAGGAAGGAGGGAAGACTTGATTGAGAGAAACCAGGGAAGATGTCAGAGCTGGACCTAGGATGGTGAATCGGAGCTGGGGGCAACCATAGGTGGAAACAACAGCTTAAACAAAGGTTCTAGAAGGGGCTTGTCTGTCTCTAGGCTAATCATGTTCTTATGCACAGATTTTCCTTTTTCCTCTATATACACACTATATTACCACCATGTTGAGCTACTTGCTGTTCCCCAAACATGCCTTGTTTTCTCATGCCTTCTTTTAAGTCATGCAGTATCTCCACCTATACATCTCCAGCCACCTCCCCCAAGTCCATCATCCTGAAAAACACCTATTGAATCCTGGAGGGATTCTGCTAGATGGGATGAAGCAAGTAGATCTGAGGGATGCAAGGGGTGAACTCTAATGGATACTAAGGTATACATACCAGATCCCCTCCCCAGGACCAAGGAGCCCAGGCCCCCACCTTTCAAGAGTGTTGCCTGCTGATTGCTCCAAGCTGAAGCCCTCTTCAGGGTAGAAAGGTCTAGCCCCCTTACGTCAATTTGGAACAGAGCTGAAGAATCAGACCAGGCCCAGGGCTCCTGGTGGGAGTGGCTCAGGACTCCGATGGAAAAGCATCACAGTTCGACTTCTCCTCTGTCCAATCCTGCCTCCCTCACGTAATCCAGGTATTGCTCCTGAAGACCTTCCACAGGAAGTCACCAATTTGCAGGTCTCCATCTCAGTGTCTATTTCCCTGGGATCCCAACCTAGGACACCCAATATATCTAACATTTTCCATGTTGGTAACTAAGGAGGTACAGTCTTAAAATCAAGTAAGCACATTTTTTACGAATGATAATTGTGCTCTTGAATCTTTTGAAGCTCAGAACATTTAATGCTTGCTACCTTTTGTGGCCCCTCTGCTCACAGGCCCTGCTGGTTCAACGACTGACTCATGGCCTCTCCTCAGGCATATCATTTAAGATCTTTGGTCTCATTTTAAACCAGCCAGGAAATTGGGTCCTAACTCCAGACTAGGAGACCTTTGAAAATCACGTTAAGGCCATAGTAATTCAATTTCTGTTACGTTGGTTGTATTTTATGCTCTATTGCAAGCTGTCACTTTTTACTCTACCTGATTTTCATTGTTTATTAAAGGATGAATGATGTCCTATAACCGTGATTCAATCAGCTGGACCAAATATGTGAGGTGAAAGCCATGTAATGTTGGAAAGGCTGCCGACCAAATAAAATTTTCCAGGCTACAAAACAAGTGGATTAAGGGAGTCAAAGTTTTGCCTCATGGTCAGCTTATTGCAATAGTCAGTAATGAAGATAAATGTGGTCCGAAATTGTGTCCATGTTATGAGTATGCATTCAATCAACACATCCTAGTACAGAGGAAGTACACTCCTAAGGCAAATGTGACCTTGAGTGTTCCTATGGGTGGCATGGCAGTGTGACACCCAAAATACTGGCGAGAAGGTAGCACAAAAACTCCCTCAGGCCTCCAGCATCTACATCTAATGTTTAAGGAGATTGGTTTGTGGTACATGCTCCCAGTCCTTTCACTGAACATCATATCCTAACCTTAAAAGTTTATGTGTTTCTTTGGTAAGATTTTTTTTTTGTGTGTGTGGTTGTTAGAATTAAAGATTTAGACTTTTGGAGCTGTCTTACGTTACAATTATTTATTGACTTGCTTGCCTTGCCTTCTAGATTGTAAACTGTCTGTGGTCAACAACCGTGACTTATTCTTTTTTTTATATCTTGAAGTACGCTGCACAGGAATTTGTAGGCAATGTGTTAACAATAAGTAACGCTGAATTTAATTAGCGCTGGGAGGGCATTCAAATTCATTCATCTGAAACGTCTCATTTTTGAGATGAAGAAACTAAAGCTCTGAGCAGCAGGAAATAAATTATTTATGGAAGGGCCAATTTGGGCAAGCCACATAATATGCCCTAATTAAAATGAGAAAATGTAAGAACTCAAATATAACTAATTTCCTGTCTTTCCTACTTACATCTGATTAGAAAGGCAATTGCCCATAATTGATTAAGGAACCTTGCTTATTAAAACACACCTTATCTTACAGGACGGCTTCTTGTGGTTATAAACCTTGTCTGATAAACTTCCATTTCCTAAATGATAAATTTCTTTTCTTGGTACAAAGTAAAATGTCTTATATTCATTTGCATTTAAGGGAAAATTTGATGATTTCTTCCTTCTTTAAAGTAACTATCTGCAGACTGATTACTTGTTAGACCTTAAAATCATACATATCCATGAAATCTATTACTAATCTGATTTTTGATAATTAAAAGTTGTAAATATTAAGTGAAAAAAAATTTTAAATACTATAATGTAAGTTTCCATAGCAGTTTCTTAGGTGATACTGTGATAAAATTTGTTTACTTGCTTTCTTGGTTATAGTTATATTTTCTCCTCCATTGGGTGTTTTCTTCATCAAATATCAAATACAATTCTACAAATTAAGTGGAATGGTAAGCTTAGAGACCAGGCTGGCTTTGTGGGCATGAGACCTGTCTAAGGGGTCACTTACAAGGGCTTTTTGCTTGTTTTCATGCTGTGTTGTCATTGTCTTAAAAATTAAGAATTCTTTAACAAGGGCCCTACATTTTCATTTTGCACTGTGTCCCACAAATTAAGTAGTCAGTCTTAGAAGTAATGTGAAACACCATTAAACTCTTCTTATCTTTCCTTCACAATTCAAATAGATAATAAATATAATTCTTTTGTAAAACTTCAATTAAAGAATGCTTGAGAATTGCAATGTTACCATTGAGACAACGTCTAAAGTTTTTTTGTTTTTTTTAAAAACTTTTTCTGAGTTAAATGCATTCAACTACTTTTCTGTAGGTCTTAGTACATATAAAAGTTAATTGTTCTGTTGATAGAGGACGTTGGGGGTTTGGTTATAATTCTAGGTTGAATATGCATAAAACAGAAAGAGTGTTTATGGACTGGCCAGTGAACTTCACATGTCTGGAAACCAGGTCCATCACATTCATAACTCTTTCCCTAGCGTTTTGCACAGCGCATGACATACAGTAGGAAGAATTGCTTTTCTAATCAAATCTCTGGCTTTTAAAGTTTTAATTTTGAACATTCTCTTCCTCCTATTATTAAATGTAGAAAATCAAAGTGAATTGATACTGCTGGTTACTGGGACCTAGTTAAATGAGATTTTACTGAATAGTATGTCCATTGTTGTGATATGTATCAAAAATATCAAATGTGCACATTTTTTATACAGAAATTCTTAGATGGAGGGTGTGGGAATGGAGGAATGAGATTTGGCAAACTGGAGCATAGGGAAATAGAAGGTAATTGATAATGCCCAGAGAAGACTGAGCCCCTGAGACCTCTTATAGTTTAAGATTCAGATAAAATTAGCTGCATCAAATGTGCATTAAGAGACTCAACTTCCCTCTTATTCACTCTGGGGGTCCCTTGAAAGAGAGGAAGGTTATGTTTCTTGAAGTCACTTGGTCCTGAGTCTCTGCTTCTGCTAAATCAACTGAATTTGAATATTATCTTGCTTTGTCCTCAAATACTGTCACTTTTTCACGCCATGGCTCACCCTGTGGGGACCTACAAAAATGGTAACAAATTTTAATGAAGATTTGGGATAAGGGAGGGGTTATGCTTTCCACAAACCAAGAGTTTGAATTTAATATTAACGTGTTCCCATTCTTAAATGTCCTTCTACCATCCTAATGGTGGGAGTTTCTCACTGAATAACATTTCTCCTTGGGATCTAGTCACTGGCCATGTTACTCTGTCCCTCCCTTCTATGATCCATGCAGATCTTCTCCCCTCTTCTCTCTTACTACTTATCCCAGTCACTGTATTCTCTCTCTCCAAACCATGACCACATATTTCTGATCTCACATTACTTTTATAAATAAAGACAGTCCTCCTCAGGATAGGAACTTTGGGGAAAACTGAGGAAAAAAAACACTATGAAATACAGATTTATAGTTACTGTATTTACCCTAAATAAAAATGGTATGGTATACACAGTTCTTTGGCTTGCTCCTCTTCAGCAAATCTCTTTTTACTCTTTCCTTATCCCTCACTTTTCTGTTACATCTCTTTTAATCATGGAGGAAAAAAATTGCTGTGACTAAGAAAAAATTTTATTCTCATGTTATTGCATAACAAAATCATGTTTTTCAAACCATGGAGATGAGTGTTAATTAAAACAAACTCATAAGTAATTAGTTAATAAGTGTTTTCAGCGTTAAAGACTGGTTTCTTTTTTTTCCACTTTATTTTGTTTTACTTATTTCATTTGTTAAACCACTTTACTGAAGTGTGATTGATATACAAAAAGCTGTACATATTTAATGTGATACAATGTGATGAGCTTGGGCATAAGTATACACCCATGAAACTATTACTACAATTGATGCCAATAACATATCCATTCCCTCCAAAACTTTCTTCCTGCTCTCTTCATTATTTTTTGTGTGTGTGTGTGATAAGAACACTTACTAAATGATCTACCGTCTTAGAAAAACTGTAAGAATGTAATACAGCATTGTTAACTATAAGCACCATGCTGTACCAGTAGATCCCTAGGATTTATTCATCTTGTAGAACTGAAACTTAGTACTCTTTGACCAATACTTCCCCATTTTCCTCTCCTCCCGCCTCTGGCAACCACCGTTCTACTCTCTGCTACTATCAGTTTGACTATTTTAGATTCCTCATATAAGTGGTATCATGTAGTGTTTGTCCTTCTATCTCTGGCTTATTTCACTTAGCATAATGTCCTCCAGGTTGATCCATGTTGTCGCAAACAGCAGGCTATCCTTTGTTGAGAGATTTTATCATGAATGGATGTGACTTTTGTCAAATTCTTTTTCTTTATCTAGTAAAATGATCATATAATTTTTATTCTTCATCCTGTTAATGTGTTATATCATATTTACTGATTTGTCTCTGTTGAACTATCCTTGCTTCCCAGAGATAAATCCCATTTGGTCATGTGTATGATCCTTTCAATGTGCTGTTGAATTCAGCTTGTTAATATTTTTTCAGGATTTTTGCATCAATATTCATCAGGGATATTAGCCTGTATTTTCTTTTCTTGTGGTATTTTTATCTGGCTTTGACAGTGGGGTGATGCTGGCTCAAACAAATGAGTTTGGAAGAGTTTTAAAAGGATGGCTACTAATTCTTCTTTAAATGTTTGGTATAATTTCACTTGTGAAGCCCTCTTTCCTGAGCTTTTCTTTGTTGGGAGGTTATGATTACTGATTCAATCTCCTTATTTGTTATTGGTCTATTCAGGCTTTCTATTTCTTCTTCAGTCAGCTCGTAGGTGTATGCTTCTAGGAATTCATCCATTTCTTGGAGGTTGTCCAATTTGTGTATAATTGTTCAATATAGTCCCTTATGATCCTTTTTTATTTCTGTGGCATCAGTTATAATGTCTCCTCTTTCATTTCTGATTTTCTTTATTTGAAACTTCTCTGTATTTTCCTTGATCAGTCTATCCAAGGGTTTGTAGATGTTATCTTTTTAAAAAACAACTCAGTTTCATTGATTTTTTTCTGTAGTTTTTCATTCTCTATTTCATTTCTCGCTGCTTAATCTTTATTATTTCTTTTCTTCTGCTAACTTTTAACAGGCTATAAGGAGGGACACACAAAAAATTTATTTGGGGGTCGTTTATACACTAGGGCATTAAGTGGCATATGAATTATATGTTCTTTGGAAGGTGAGACCATTTGTAAAATGTGAAAACCTGACAGGCAATTTGTACTATTAGTTCCCTAAAATATTTTAAGAAAGAAAAACTGGTGATATTTAACCATGTATAATCTTCTCTGAGGAAGTATCCCACTCCCACCCCTGCCCAGTGACATTTTCTGGCTCTGTTTGTGTTTAGGCAGAAGAAGAGGGAGCCACAATAAAACAATAAATTAATACATTTCCAAAAGACTATTGTGAAATACTAAAGTATCCTTCCAAACCAGAGAGGGTGACTTACACATTATTCATGTCAATAAGAGCATTTAAATGGAAACTTTTCTGATGGTCCAGAAGGATACTTCATGAATTATACCTCATGAATTGAGAAAGCTTAATTTAGTTCTAATGGTTTTCATATGGCCAAGGGATGCATTTTCAAGTTTGAGAAGAATCTGTAAAATACTGTAATGCTCATGCGTGGATGATGATCGGTGATCAGAAGAAGGGAAGGGCAGTAACATATAAGTCTCACCTGAGAAGCTTTTTCAAATGACCAAATGACCTTCTGCCAGAAACTGTGACCACTGTGGAGAAATGCAAGTCCACATGCAACAGGCATAGCAGATGATTGTGATGCCAATGGTCCGCACTCCAAGACACACCATAAGAAACTCTAACTGATGGCAACAGTCCATCTGTCTTGCTTTTCCATTCAATTTTTCAGGTCAATTAGCATGACTCCATCTTTTTCTTCAGAACAACTGAATCAGAATATCCATGGATGTGACCCCAAAAGAGATAATTTTAAATGCCCCCCAGTGGATTATAATAATCCATTGGTTTCCTACTGAATTTGAGATCCAGTCCTCTAAGGCAGTGCTTCTCAAAAATCATTTATATCAGCATCACCTGAGGGCTAGATAAAATGTAAATTTATGGGGTCCTTCTCAGGCTCATGGACTCAAAATCTCAGAGACGAGGTCTATGAAAAACAACTGGTTTTAACTCTCTGTCCCTGATGTTTAAGAACGTACTGGAAAAGCAACAAAGGATCAAAGCTAAAGAGAAAACAGTTATAGGACTGGCTGTCCTATCAGACACATCAAAAATTCAGATCAGACAAAGCATGAAGACCAACAGGATGCCAGATTCATATTAGGTGGGTATAAAAGAGACAGGCTTACTCCATATTCTGTAATGCAAGAGTAAGGGGCAAGTGGTGAGAAACAGTGAGAGGCATTCACAAGAGGACAAAGAGGTCTCTCTGGGAAGTCCGAAGGGCTATGAGCTGAGCAGAAGGATACATTCAAAAACTTCAGGGCTGACTCTCAGAGTTAGAGTTTAGCTATAGGATAATGAGATGAATTTTGCAAGATTACTTTTCTTGTCATTGTCAGGGCTCTTTGGCTAGGAAAGTAGAGAGAGCTATTCAGGCTAGTTCAAACAAAGGGAAGTTTATTGTAAGGACTCTCTCTCATAGAGTGGAAAGAGGATGAAATCTACAAAAATGCAAGTGCTTAGTATCAGAGATGGAGGGTATTTATGGATTGAAGACATCTCTAAATGCCTACAAACAGGAACTTAAAAGAATATCAGCCTGTTGCTCTGCCATTAGTAACACTTAGCTGCTCCCCACCTACCCGGAGTATCCTAGCTTTTCTGCTTTAAAATGAGTATTTCATTCTTTTATTTCCATTCAGTTTTCCAAACTGGAAATCTAACTGGCTACACCAGTTATTGGTGTGTTTGTGTCTCCAAGTTGGCCAGCCTGTGGATCAGGTTGCCATCGCTGATCTAATCAATTGTGGTGGGAATGGGTGGGGACATGGAGTTGGGGGTGGGGGTGCAGCCACATCATTCAAAATAGCTGTTCAGGAAGCAAGAGGTGCTGGGAGAGACAGATTTCTTTAAGCCACAGAGGGTGAACAGAGAGGCAGAATAAACATGTTTGGGCCTTTCTCTTTTTAATTGAACCACTTCTACCAAAATTAGTTTGCTCCTAGAAACATAACTGCTTGACCTCTCACATTGGGGCACATGAAAGAAACAGACTCCAACCTGGCTAGGAATTTAGGGAAAGAACTAGAACCCTGATATCTGGACAGGACACTGTCTGGTGATTGAGACTCAAATAGACAGTCAGAGGCCACTGTTTAGGCCTAAATGTCAATAAATTTGTATAACTCAGGATTAAGTCTGCACAAACAACTTGACGGGTTTTCACCTTACCTTTTATTTAGTTTTTCTGTGACATTCAAGGTAAGTGTATGTGATTTCAGACAATACTTCAGAATCTGTCTGCTAATTGCAACACTCTGATGACTTTGGGTTCTCAAATCTTGTTAACATTAAAATGACTTCTATTATATATGAATTTATTTCAGTGGATCCATGTAATTTTCTCTTCTTATCTTTTGTACTGGTTGGAAAAAATTTATGTGATGTCAGCAATTCCCATGTCTCAGTATGACAGATGCTTCTTTCTGCTCATATTCTACAGTGAATCCATTTGAGACATAGCGAATACCAGCTTTATTTAGCCTTGTGAAAATGTGAAGCTGTTCCAGCCACTGGACTTCTCTCTTTATGACAAATAATTTTCCACTTCTCCCATTATGAGAAATTCTAATCCCACCTTGTCTCTATGTGTTTGAGAAGATCAGTGGCTGGCTTTCTGAGGCCAATTAGAAGAATAATAATTATTAAATTATCTCATATATGTTCAATAATGAAGAAAGGGGAAATACATCTAAATACTTAAAGGTGAAAAATCTAGAAATAAAAACACTGCATCATATGTCCAGGGACCAGAGTTGAGCCCCAACTATGATATTAATTCTGTTTTATTGGATAAAGTCACTTAAAACTCCTGAAAAATTAAGGAATTGAATTGGTTCTGTACATTATAGAGTATTAGAACTTAAGTGAATATATATGTATATATATGTGCATATAAAAAGTGTGTGTGTGTATGTATGTATGTATATAATGTATAAAGTTTGTCATCAGAAAACAAATTTTCTATATAATTTCTTTGAAAGCTCAGCCTTTCTCTTTGGAAGACCCATGATTATGTGCTAAGAACTTTGAATTTCAGTCAATGGCAAATGTTCCTTAATTTATCCATCCATCCATCCATCCATCCATCCATCCATCCATCCATCCATCCAGTGTCCCAGGAATGTTAAGGTACTAGAGAGTAACATGGTGAGGTTTGATAGTGAGGGAGGAGGAAATAAGAAATAATTCCAGTTCTGTTTTGTTGGTATTTGTTTGTTTGTTCCTTATTTTAAGTCCTGGTTTTCATTTTATGGAAGGGGTATTATTAGGCAATGAGTCTCTCAAAGGAAGCAGCATGCACCTTTATGTCTCCCAGGAACTAGTGGGGCACTCAGTAAGTATTTGAAAGCATGAATACATGAACATATTGCATGGATGTAATTCAGAGACCAACATGCTAAAAGCTTCTCTACACTCCAAGCCCTTTGAAGAGCTCCTGTCCAAGACAAAACCAGGGGCTTGAAGAAGGGAATATTTCTTACTCGCCTTTTGTTCAAGCACCACTATGTTTGGGCACTGCAGGACAAATGGGGAGTGTAGAAAGGAGAGAAGGAAGAGAGGGAGGAACTGGGGAGAACATTCTGGAATTCTGCATGCATGATTAAAAGAGGAAAAACTAAGACTGTAGATGGTGCATCAGAACATCATTGTCACTGGCTCTCCCATGCCTTCCACCCCCCTCACTTTAAATCCTAGTCTCTTCTCTAATAAGAACAATGGGAATGTTATACTGTTGACATGGGTTAATACTTATCCAGCTGAAATAGCAATTTTGTAAAGAAAATTCAAAAATAAAAATAAGTCTATCCAAATTTCTCATTCCCAAGGCTAGTCAAACTTTTCTTAAATTATAGCAAAGGAGAAACAATATTTATAGTTGACTTTGTCATTGTGGGAACACTTGTAACCTCAGCCTCAAGGGATGCTGGGATCTCAGAGGCAAGCTGGCAAAGAAAGGAGCATATGTTAGGACAAGCTGGCACAAGAGAACTGGGGAGAAATGCGAACCAGGCTACTTGTGGTTGTCTTTGCAAAGGCATTTGGTTTTTAGGTTGTTTTTATTGCAACTAGCATCCAGTTACAGAGACGTGGCCATGGGGAAACTTAAAGACTGAGCATTGCCATTCTGTTTTATTATTGTCACCTATATGTTGTAAAATGGATGAGTTTAATGCCTAGCCCTTTTGGTACATGATTTCTTTTGTAGGCAAGAAAGACTCAGATCCTTTTATAAATGCCACCTCGTCTTCTCCACTGAGGCACTCAGTTGAGGTCTATAAAATGATAAGAGACAAAGTTAAATGAAATACATGTTGGATGTATTTCAACATGTTGGATGTATGTCCCGCTGCACCTAAGTACCCATGAGTATCTCCCCAGGGGTCTCATTTTAGAACCACAAGAAGTATCTCGTTTAGGCTAATGGACAGTGGTAGCCATTACAGTCCAAGGTAGAGTAAAACTAGCATTTAGGTAAAATTTGGTCATTTTATGGAATCCTAAGGAGTCTATGATGTTTCTGGATATCAAAGAAGATTCTGAAATGTTATTTATGCTGTTGGCACCATGGACATAAAATTAGAACCTGAAATGTAGCTAGACTCATTGCTACTATAAGTGTTGTGAACTGAAATCTTTTCAATGGTAAAAAATACAGGAGGAAGGGATAGTTTCCAAATCTAAGAGTAACAAAATTTGACAATTACCACAAAGAGAAAATTAAGAACACAAATGAGACTTTCTGTTTGATCTTGATCATAACACGAAGAAGTTTGCTCCTGAGTAAAAGTAGCTTGAATTCCCCTCTTTAATTGCTCAGCAAATAGAAACTGCTACATCTGTGAGCTGTCAGAAAATGACAGTCATTAAAAATTAAACCTGGCTTTTAAATCAGACCTGATCAAAACCTGCCACTGGGAATCCAGGACATTCCTTTTGAAATCCTTCTTTTCAAAGGTTAATTTCAACTGAAGGTTAGATTCTTTAGCATCTCTCTGGGGAAATATTTCAATTAAAGTTAGGAATTTGTTCCTTTGGCTCAACTATCCCTGGCTTTCTACATTAAATCCATAGTCACAAGAGCAGCTCTTTCTACCCCAGAAAGTATTCAATGTAGTATCAAATCCTGGTATAAATTGAATACCTTAAAGTAATTCCAAAACTTTTCTGAGTCTGCTCTTTGAGGGTCTGATGGGGGCAAAAAGAAGAATTTTTATTTAGACACTAATTTACCAAAAGTTCAGCGAGTTAAAAAGATCTTGAAACCCCTCAGAACCCAGATGAAAAATCCCTGAAATAGAGCTCTGTGCCACTAAAATGTCTAGATGCCTAGCTACACATATAGCTATTGCGGCTGACTAAGCAGTGGTTCCTAGAAATGGAGTTTTGCCATGTCTCATACATCTACAATATTATTGAAGTCTGTCCAGTTTGTTGGCTCAAAAGAGAACCAAAGCACTACACTGTTAATTTGCCTTAACCTTTTTGTAATTTGAGGAGTAATTTGGTTTGTTGTTTTCATTTGGATATCCCAGTAAACCCTGAATGACAAAATGTTACAGAAGCCATATGAAATACAGAAGTTTGGGAGTATGGTGATAAATGAGGACTACCCAATGAGGGTGTGTGGATCAGTGAAAACTATATCACATGAACCCGAGTGGTCCCTGAGCCCAATTTACAGCCAAATCCGGGGATACCCTCAATAGAATCCATTGATCTGCTGTTTTCAAGCCTTTGCTTAGATGCTTCAGTGAAGGAGAGTTTACTCACTCCTTAAATGATTCACTGTATTTTTACAGAGCAGAAAATATTAATATTAATACATTCATAAATATTAATAAGGTAAATTTTATTTGTTCATTCATGCTGCACTGAAATCTTTCTGTTAACTTCCTATAATATCCACAAGAAAATAAATGGTGGACAGTTTCAAAATACAACCCATGTTCTTTTGTGCTTGCTCCTTCTCCTTAGACTTCTTATAGAATTAATTTGCCCATAACTCCTGTGAAATTATAGAATTCATTAAACGCAATGTGCGATATTTGATAGAGCACCATGCAATGCCTCTCAAAGGTGGAGTGATACGTTCTGGCAATGTGCGTGGCATAAGGAGCACAGCCTCCCGCTGTGGGTAGGCCACCTGGTTCCGAATCCCAGCTCTGCCACTTTCAGAGCTGCGCAGGATCTGATGAGTTACTTAATCTCACGGTGCGTCAGCAAAATGGAGCTATTACTATATGCATCATGATGTTGGGAGGATCAAAGAGCTATCTCTAACGTATTTAGAACAATGCCTTGCTTATAAAAATAATACTTTGACTCAATGTGAAGGAAAAATGTTAACAATCCAAAGAGAAGAATACATTTCCTAACAGACAGAAATGTAAACAGAAGTAATATCTGCTTTTCGGGATTGAGTGTGCAGCACTGCATCATGTACTTGTTTTTGTTTGTTTGTTTTTTGTTTTGTTTTTTAAAGCTGAGCCATCCTGCCACCTGTTGGCAGCTCAATGGCAACTCAGTTCGGGCTGGCATCGAACCGCCGTTGCTCAGAGCTCAGCTCGCACTCTTGAGCAAGCTCTGAACCAACTGAGCCCTTCAGTCGGCCTACTTGTTTGAATTAATACTGAATTAAGGCGTCTTCTAAATTTAAGATCTTAATTTAACTGTAACTAATCCAAGGCAAATTCATGGAAGATCAGATTTACAACACTTTTTCTGCAATGCTTTAAAATATGTAAGGATTGGCAACAATGATACCTTATATAGCTACAGTTTTATCCCATGCTTTAGGCCTTCCTTTTGGATCTTGTGATCATTCAGAACGTGAGGAGAAACCACTGATTTAAAACAACAACAACAACAAAAACGACGTGTGGAGCAAGTGAGGAGGAAGAAGGCATGAATGTAAGGACGCTCTTGTAAGGGAATGTAAGGGAATGGTACACGGCCTCACCGGCTCACACCAGGTTGGCAGCTTTGAATGAAACAGAGCTTTATTTCTTTAAGAATATTCTATAATTCACCAACTTTGCCACTGAGTTCAGCTTTTCTCCCCTTCCCAGAACATGCACAAAAAGCAATAATGATAATAATAAAAGGGATTCTAAACTCTCCTTTTATTTTTTCATAAAGCTTTGGCGGAATCTGTGGACATCATCTTTTAACACTTTGTCCAGAGCCCTCAACATTCCCAACTCATTTAACACTCCCACACAGAGAGCCCTTGTTGTGTCATCCCATTTCTCTTCCTTGCAGCTGCATTTCCAAATCACTCCATCCCCTTCACTGGGTTCCACAGGCGGTATCTCACTTTTCAGGGTTGGAAATAGGCCTCCCATGGGGTAAAGAAGGCGCCCACGCCTGGCTTGCCAGGTTCCCTTTTAACACTGGACTCTTAAGACTCCAAAATATTCTTCATCATTTAACACAGCCACATAGTAAATCATGTTGATATCATTAGAAGAGATACAAATGATGAAGATGACAGATTCAGTCCTGTTCTTAGAAGCCAGACAGAAGGAAAGCCATCTGCAGCAAACAGACTTCAGTATCCAGACAGAATGAGGCTCATCTGAACTCTTATTCCAAATGGCCACAATATGTCCCCTGGAATCACTGCTGCAGTTTTTTTTTTTTTTTCTCACCAAAAGACACTCCGAAACACTATATGGGGTTCTGTTTTTAATAGTGCCAAGATTAATAATGACAAGATTACAGGTCAGGAAAATGCAACACTGGATGTTGAAAAGCCACACACAACTCAAGATCGGTGGTCTGAGAAAGTTTAATGGCTCAGTGATTCTATTCAGCAACTCAGTTTTATATGATGTTTTCAAAGTTAGTACAGAGATCCATGCAAGTAGAACAATCCTTTACCAAATAATGGCTCTCATTATTTTCTCTGTCACTTGTTTATGTTTTTGTCTTTATACTGCTGCTGGTCGGTCTGTAGGTTCAAGTAAAGATTATGAAATATCAGAATTTCCCCTGTGAAAATCCCCCAAACAAGTTTGAGAAGATAATTAGAAGATAAATAAGTCATATTTTAAAAATTAGTTGGTTAGAACTGGGGGAATAATTCATTTAGAGAAAAAAATGCTGTGATGGCTGGTTGATGGTCAGTAGCTAGCCCAATCCACAAAAGCCTACCTTTTGTATTTCCAAACTACTTTAGCAATTCATTCCATCAACAACTATTTATAGAGTATTTGTGTTGGTTAAGGAATGTGCTGAGCACCGAGACTACTCTAATGAATAAGAAACTGTCACTGTCCTCAAGAAGTTTACAGTTTACTGGAGAGACAACGAGTACCAGACAATTGGGGGTAGTAAGACAAACTATGTTTCAGAGGTAGATTCAAAATCTAGATCTCCTCTTCTTACTTTTATGACATAGCTAATCAAAATGAGTCTTCATTTCCTGACCCAAGCTCATTGCTTTTAAGAGAAAATAGAGACTACACTTGTGAGACTGCTTCAGAATCATGAAGAATGGGAAAATTATTAGAAGACTCAAGACAGGGAAATATCTTCAGGTTATCAAAGACTAAGACATCATTTCCACAAAATATTAACTGGTAAGTGTGATGCTCAAGTAAACTTTTAGGAAATGTTATTGAAGAAATAGTTTGTGAACACACAGAAGTGAAAGTAGAGATTACTAGGGGTTCACCAAAAAGCAATGAAATTCTATTTTAATAAGATTTTTGATTTAATGGAGCAGAGAAAAGCAATTGATGGAAATCTACTATCAAGACACTAGGCAAAAGATGGAATAATATGGTACTCTTTAAAGTACAAGTCATCCAATTGAATCAATTTTTAAAAAAAAATCAAAGTATTTAAGCTTGCAACAGGCTTTTGTTCTAGCCCAGGGGTCGGCAAACTGCGGCTCGTGAGCCTCATGCGGCTCTTTGGGGGACCTTCTGTCACGTCCTGCGTGGCAAGGGCAAGTGGGACACGAGGGGGGCGACGCAGATTAAGGAAAAACAAGAGACAGAAGAAAGATAAGAGCGAGACCAAGGGACTCAGCCAAGGACGACTGAGCCCAAGGGACTCAGCCAAGGAAGACTGAGCCCCGAATCGGGTCAGCGCATAGCTTTTATCGAGAATTATCAAGGATGCAAACTGCAACAAATCATTAACGGTGGTTTGTAGTTCTCAGGATTTACACAGTTTTTTACTCCCCTGTAAGTGTTCTTTCCAGGGTGTACTGTGACTTACTCTTCCGTTAAAGGATTACCTTGTCTTTATTATGATAATTGCTATGAAACCCAGACTCGGTTTCTGTAAGTCACCTAAAGAATGTTTACTAAAGCTATCTTGACTATCTAGAAATCATCCTAAATCCTAGCAGTTAAACACAGTCATAAAACTCACAGTATACTTGAGCTATACCAAAAGACCAGGAGTGGCTGTGTTTAAGGTAAAAGCATCTAAAATCTATTCGTTTGTAAATAACAATACCTAGCAACCAAAAGGGTCTCACACCTCTCTTATCCTACAGAGGGCTGCATCCGTTTCTCAGTCAAAGCTTCAGTATCTGTTGCTGCAACAAGGCACTGGGCAAAGGAATTTACACAAGGCTGATTAACAATTCCATGGTCAGCGGAAGTCTTAGAGCTGCCTCTTACCCGGAACTCTCATGGCCTGAAGACTTAATCTTTCAGGAGACTATTCACAGTAGGGCCCTTAGGCAAATGCATCAGCTTCTCACAGGCCTGAGTTTTCTGGCCTGAGTTTGTCAGAGGTCTGTGCCTCAGTTTCCAAGGGGCTTGATCCCCAATATCACAGTTCAGGGGTCCCCCATGGAACTACCGCCTGGCTTGGGTTGTCTCCCCACTTTTAGGAGATCTTACCCGTCCTTGGCTGCGTAGTTAGCTCATTGGGGCACCACAGGAACATATCACAAGTGTAGTAAATATATTGTCTCCTATAGAAAAAAAGGCACATGGGTTCATAGAGGCAGGAGATATTACATGACCAACCATAAGGCAGCACCCCTAATATCCAGTGCTGAGCAGGGCAATGTGGCCTTGTCAGACACTGGGTTGGTATCAGCTTCCCACAACGTTCTATCTCAAAAGTTTGCCACCCCTGGAAGAGCCAATCCTGTCCCTCACAATGATTTAAAAATTATTTGAAAGCCATAAAACATATGAAATCACCATTATGTGAATAATATCCTTTAAAAAGTTTATGAATGAAACTATGATAGTTTTACTTTCATTTTCAATTTTACTTCAGAGCCACATGTACGTACCCAAAGGGCCGCATGGGGCTCGTGAGCCACAGTTTGCTGACCCCTGGCGCCTCTTCCATCTCAAAAGTTTGCTGACCCCTGTTCTAGCCAATGTTCATCATGACTTGGAGAAGATATATTGTAGAAGGTATACTCATCCAATTTGAGGATAAAGAAAATCAGATCTGGAGAGACAGAGAGTATTGAATGACAGACTCAGGAGCTCCAAAGAGTTTCACACACTATAAAGAAACGGAAAAATCAAAGCGATTAGAAATAAGATGACTGATACGAATGACAGGTTAAAATTATCTAATATAAAAATGTTATCCTCATGTGGATTATACTGTGGAAGGGAGTCAGAGGAAGAGTAATCGATATATATAATATGGTGGGGGGAGTGGGGTGGCGAATTGGGGGTGGGGGGTTGTCACTTTGAGGGGTAAAATGTATAACTATTGCACTGTGTTGTATACCTGAAACTAATTAAAAATAAATAAATTTAATTTAAAAAAATGTTATCCTCAAAGTAGAAGCGCCAATAAATATAAAAGAAGCTACATATAGAGCTAAAACATATAGCTCGTTTCAATTTATCTTGAAATGAGGAGCTAAATTTTTCTTCACAGTACATGCCAGGAAAAACTGAAGCCAAAAGTTGGACACTAAAACATATTCTAATTACTGAATGTCAAGGTTTACTTCAGCATAAAGTTCAACATCAAGACATATTCTAATTACTCAATTTCAAAAAAAGCAAGTCATTTTCAAATGGAAGATTCAGGCTAGCTTAGTGTTCTCTTCAGTGACACTCAGTTCCCAGACATGAAGGAGACTTGTCCCCAGATTTGAAGAGAAGAAAAGTGACCCAAGGATTTTATTTCCAGCCAAGCTGTTGAAGTCTTCATTCTCAGACATGAAAGGTATCACGAAAACTCACACCTGTGAGTTCCTGAAAATAAAATCTAACCAATGAACAGATAATTTAAAATAAATAACTCAGTTTGAGAATGTATGAGGAAAAGACTGAATAATGAGCACCGAATTCATTTAAACATTAAAACCTAGGAATAATACATTGGTGAAAAACAGAATCTACATGTTATAAACTCTTTAAACATAGGAAAATAAGGTATAAAAAACTCTGGAATTAGAGTGAAGATACATAATTATAAGTTGGAGCTTAGATAATCTTTGTTTATTTTTTAAATGTTTCAAACCTGTTTTTGTTAGTTTTTGTTTTTAATTAATGTCCTTTAAAAAAAGAGTAGTTTTAGGTTTAGAGGAAAATTGAGCATAAGTAGAATGTTCTCATATATGCTTCTCTGTAAACACTCAGCTTCCCATTTTTAACATCTTATATTAGTGTGGTCCATCTGCTACACTTGGTGATCCAATAGATCATTATTAACCAAAGTCCATAATTTACATTAGGGTTTCGACAAATGTATAATGACATGTACCCACCATTACAGTACCATATAAAATATCTTCATTGCCCTAAAAACCCCCTGTGCTCCATTTATTCATCCCTCCTTCCCTCCCTCCCCTTGACCCCCAGGTAAACTCTGATGCTTTTACAGTTCCACAGTTTTGCCTTCTCACATAATATTTCAAAGTAGTAATTCAACTGATAATATCTAAAATTGAAACATAGTAAAAAATTCATATGGCTTTCATCCATAAATTCATATGGCTTTCCCACCTTACACTGGCTTCCTGATATAGCGCAATGCCTTAATTTCCTTTTCTTAACTTTAGGAAAAATTATATTGTATGAAGAAACACTTATTTGAAGTTTACAATGAATTTAATTTTTAATTCTTTTCCTTTTTAAAGTTTAAGAAAAATATTTTTATACTGTTAATTTTAAAATACTAAGCATAGTATGATCACATTTTTATTAATTTTTTTCTCAGTATATCTATATGTCCATTTATCCAGCTGTACATTTAGAAATATATTTGGAATCACATTCAACAAATTTCATAGTTATTCTGGAGATATTGGAATTTTAGCTGTGTTGTAGGTGATTTATAGCTATCTTTATAGACATGTCACATGAGTACCTTTTTAATGAGTTATTACTTTAAAAAAGCAAATCAAATATATTTAAATCAATACAATGGGATTATGTAAAATTTTTCATTTAAGTAAAAAATTCCATCTCATAACCACAAGATAGAGAAGTGAAGGCTAAAAAGCTTAAAAAATACTTTTCTTATAAATAAAACTGAGCTTAATGTGTATGCTTCAAAAGCTTAATAAAATACTGAACTGTATTAATAATGTCAAAATAAATAAGTCCTTGTGTGTTTTAAAGTCTACATTTGAAATTTTGAGTTCAGTTCTGGATGCAAATTCTAATGCTTTCAGAGAATGACTAGGATTTTGAAAGAACCAAAATTAATTCATGGAAGCCTAGCTTATAAAAGAGTTAGTATTCTTATTTTTTGTGATTTCAAAGAACTCAGTGCATATTAACAGATAGAAACTATAAAGAGAAATAATTTTATTTGGTCATACAAAATCTTCTTGAAAGTACTCTCCACCATAGATATCTAAACATAAGTTGTTCAACCTTTTGGAGGGGTTGGTGTGGTAGGAAATCAAACCTCAGTCAGGTTATAAGAGTGAAAAGTCTAAATTCTTTAAAATATTACCGATTTTAAGACCTAAGTCTTGAAAAAAACAGAGATGATATGATGTGGGCAGTGTTTTCACAATCAAATAATTCCACTGAAAGCCAAACTGATGCTACACATTGGGTAATCACGAGCAAATATGAACCACCAGGGTTTCAACAAGTAGTTGGCAGCCTTCATCACTCATCACTCCAAACATTTGGGGAGATTTTTTTCTCAAGGGGCATTGGTAATAATGGGGAAAGACTATGTGTTAATTGAGACATGTATTTTCTAAGGGGTGAACTTAGCCTGATTCTCAAAATTCAAGTTGAGGGAAAAAGTTATAATTTGTGTGCACATTACATATACAAATATATAATTAAAAGGCAATGTTTGTGGAAATATAGCAATTCTATTTCTATATCTTTACCTTCCACACACTGTACCTCCTTCTTTCTAGATTGTGGAGATGTATAACTCACTGGGGTCTTAGCAATCAGTTAATCCATCCACTACATTGAAACAACAAGGAAGCTGAAGCTCAGAAAGGTTAAGCAACTTGCTCAAAGTCACATAGTTCCCCAAAGAGATGATTCTAAACCTTAGTACTCTTGGCTCTCAGCCCAGAATTCTTTGCATTGTATCTGGTACTAAAATCTCTGTTCATTTATTTTTCTACCTCATATTGGCTTCTTGATATAGTGCAATGCTTTGTGTAAGTCTTTTCAGTACATACCTGTTGCAGATATTTGAATAAACTACAATCTTAGGCATGAAAGAAATCCACCCCTCCATGTAAATTGGTATAGATACTATGGAAAACAATATAGAGGTTCTTCAAAAATTTAAGAATAGGATTACCATATGACCCAGCAATCCCTCTCCTGGGTATCTATCCAAAAAATCTGAAAAGATTTATCTGTAAAGATATATGTACCCCTATGTTCACTGTAGCATTATTCATGGTGGCCAAGACATGGAAACAACCAAAGTGTCCTTCGATAGATGGTTGGATAAAGAAGATGTAGTACATATACACAATGGAATACTATTCAGCCATAAGAAAAGATGAAATACTGCTATTGGCAACAACATGGATGGATCTTGAGATTATTATGCAAAGCAAAGTCAGTCAGATAGAAGAAGCTGAGAACCATATGATTTCACTGATATGTGGGATATAAAACTGAAAACAACAAAGGAACAAGCCAAACAAACAAAGAAACAAAAACTCATAGATACAGACAATAGTTTAGCGGTTACCAGAGGTTAAGGGGGAAAGGAGGTGGTAGATGAAGATGAACAGGGTCAAATATATGGTGATGGAAGGAGAACTGATTCTAGGTTGTGAGCACACAATGTGATATATAGATGATGTATTACAGAATTGTACACCTGAAACCTATATAATTTTACTAACCATTGTCACCCCAATAAATTAAAAAAAAAAAAGAAATCCACCCCTCTTTTACTTTTAGAATATTGAGTAGACAAGAGTAGCCCTTCATAGGCCAAGGTTCTGGTTTGCAAACAATAACCTGGGGCATATATTCTAAATTAAAATAATAAGCATACTTCACAGTTATCACTGTTGTTGTTTTCCCAGCTTTGATGTATTTAAGTGAAGTTCCTCTCAGTCATGGTAAGAGGAGAGAGTTGCAAAGGTAATAATTGAAAAAGGTTTTCTGGGGTCAGTGAAGACTTCTGGTTATAAAGTTCTTTTCTGAGAGAAAGTTAGGAGAGCCACCAGAGATGATAATATCATCAAAGTACTGTGCTGAACATTTAGTAAGACTTGGGAATAATATAAAGAAATATGCTTATTCCAGTCTGGGTTTTATTCAGATTCCACAGAGATGACACTCCTATTGTCTAAAATTATTCTCAGCAAAGAATAAAGTAGATCTGAATGCATTCCAGATGGGAACTGGGTTTATTTACTGTACTGAAAAGTTGAAGAACATTTAAATAGGTTTGTTCAAAAAGAAAAAAAAAAGGAAGAAAGAAAAAGACAAGACAAGAAAAGGTGCATATAGAGCAAAATTCCAGTGCTGACTTCATAGAGAATTTCAGCTGTGAATTAAGTACATATTTTTAAAAAGATCTGTCAACAAACACACACAAATTTTATACCTGTTGTCTCCATTCAGTCTCTTTTTGGCATATTGATTCTTCAAAATTTGACCCAAATTCTAAAAGAATGCTTTGATTTGGAGGAATCACCTAACTGGAAGATTACTTGGCCTTTTCTAACTTGGCAATTTCCTGTCCTCTGAGAATACAAAATGGAGTTGAACTTAAAAAAAAAAAAATCATAAGTATTCTGCTCACTAATCCAATTTATGAGAACTCATTCCATTCAACTGAGAATTTGGAAGGCTTATTATCAATGGTATTCTATTAGAACAAAAGATGAAATGTCTGGCATGTAATGGGGATCCAATACACTCCACAGAGAGTCTAGACTATAGTGAAGGTAAACGCCTGGATATAGACACTCAGGTCTTAATCCATCTGAAATTAGGCCAGGTGTATTTCCTGGTAGAAGAAGAAGTGGGTAGCAACAGTTGCTGAGGTAAGTTACTTCTGAATGAAGAATTTATTTAATATCCATATACAAGGCTTGGCATCAGTTCATTACAAAAATATATCATCTCAGAGCCAAAGGGTTTCCAAATGGAAATAGATTAATATTAATCCAGAGACATATATGAAAAGGCAATTGTACAGGCTGAATATGACAGTTATTAAATAATGTGTTTCTATTCTGTGAAGTCAACAGTGGGAGTCTGGGGTGAGTTTGAATAATAGTGGAAGCCTTATGGAGGGTGAAGATCTTTCCCTACTTTTTATTTGTGAGCAGCTTGGATTTAAAGAAAACCTTGAATGAATATACAAGGGTGGAAAGATATTTCAAGTCTAGTAGAGAAATAGGGTTGACTCAGAAACACTCACAGCAGAAAATGCATGTATCAGTCAGCTTCATTGCAGTAACAATCTTAACATTTCCATGGCTCACAACCACAAACATTCATTTCTTGCTCTCATTAAATAAGGGCTACAGGTCACACAGACCAGAATGGCCTTGGCTTAGTTTATCTTCATGTGTTTTCTCATTCTGAAACCCAGGCTAAGGGAGTAACCACCATCTAGGACAAGTAATTCTCATGGGGGAAGGCTGTAGAAGAGGATGAGCAGAAACAATGTGATGCCTCTGAAACCTCTGTTCAGAACACACACAACATAGTCTATTCATTGTCTATTGATAAAGCAAGTCACATGGCCAAGCCCAAAGTCAATGGGTGAGGATGTATATTCCTTCAACTGTCAGGTACTGCAAAAGGTGTGGATGAATAGTTTAATCATGGGAGAGAGGGGCGAGAGTAGTTGGGAACAACAACCTAGCCTACCACAATGTATCAAGGAAAATTGCTTTAATAGACATGATGAGACAGGAAGGAACAATAACCAAGGTTAAGTTATTCAGAGCTCTTTCAAAAATGACATGGAAATACAGGAGAAAGTTGTCCTGATTTGGAGAACAATCAAGCAACAAACAATCAAATCCTACTTGGAAGTAGGTCATTTGTTTGAGATACCTGAAATCTCTTCTTTCTGCATCTTTCCACATACCATCTTAAAACTTGCAGTCACTTTATGGGCTTCTAACTCACAGCATCAAATTTTACTTAGATCTAGGACCTGTCTAAGTGGGTCATTCATAGTGAATGGTCTTCAAACTAAGCATTTTGACGATATCTCCAAATGACCATATACAGAGAGCCACACTGACAATATTGAACATTTAATACACTTTTAACCCTTTCTTGAGCATTTTTTTTCAATTTTTAATGAAATAGGAACTTTAAAACAAAAGTTCCCAGGACCTGTCTCAGCTTCTGTAAGGCTCAGCCCAGGAAGGTATCTGATAATGTATATCTAGTAGAACAATATATTCTTCATTGAAATTTTACAGGAATGCTCAAAAGATCGAAATCACACATCATGATTTAGGCAGCCCAACGGGAAGTCCAGAGATTTCCCCACCTTCAACTCCATTCTTCCCAGCCACACCTCAGGGACTGCTGAGGAAGCCCTATCCCTGGTGGAAGCACTGTGAGAACACCGCTGGTACACCGCTGGTCTGATAAGGCCTAAAGAGTCACACCTTTTGGAACTTTTAAACAGTCCTCAGTTTGGTCAGAAAAGGGCACAGAGCTCTAATCCTGGAATCCCTGGCTCATTGGGTCATTCAGGAAAGTATCTGAGAGCACGATGCATTTCTGCCATCCCAGAAATCATGCCTCACAGGTGGCTACTACCCATAAGGTAAACAGTGATGGGAAGTGCCAGAAGAGGGAGTGAAGAAATCTCCACTGAAGTAAGAAAGTATTTGTGTTTGAGATGAAGGGAAAGAGGAAGGAGGGGTGGAGGAAATCAGAGCAGGGTTAGTAGTTTGGCCAATATGGAGTGAAAAAGATAAGGTTCTGACGTGGCCACGCATAAACCACTGTCTGGCTCTGCTGTCAGAACTTCCATGAACTGAAGCTCAATGGCTCAGTTAGTTCTGAGACATTATACCAAAAATAGTGAGACATTTATATAAAGGAAAGAGCAATATAACCAGTGTATTTCATTTAAAACACAATCATGCCTTTTATAATAGCCCACAAATATCTCATTTTTATTCTAGTATAAGAGAAGAAAGAAATATAAACTTCTTATTATCAGTTAGGTACCCCAACAGTGCCTACTATGAAACATAAGTTACTCAACCATTTGTTTTCATTCGATCTTAAGAATAGCTAGATTCATTTACTATAATTTATTGAGCATTGTAATAAAGACGATGTTGATGATGAAGTTAGCTAATGTATAATTATCAAGCACTTATGTGCTTAATACCTTATATAGATTATCTCATTTAATCCTCACAATAACCTTGAGAGACACTTACAGACGGAGAAACAGGCTAACAGAGGTTAAAAGTTGTCTCCATGGCATATTACCACCAAGCGGTCAAGTGTGGATTTGAATTATACCACCCCATGTAAACCTAACAACATTGCTGTGAGGTGAGTATTGTTATTCTGCTTTTACAGACAAGGAAGTTGAGACGAAGCAATTTAACAAGGTCCTGCAGCTAGTAACTGGTGGAGCAGAATCCAGAATGCCTAACTTCAAAAGCTAGTTCCAGGTTACCTCTCAGCATGAATGATAAAATTATACAGAGTAGAACAGTCATAGGCGTGGATTCACATACTAGCTGGGTAATATTCAGCATTGATTCCCTCACTTGTAAAGACAAGACAATGATATGCATATCATACTTCAGGTTGTTGTGACAATTCATTTAAATAATGATACAAAGTCTTGCCACAAACTAAGCTCTTCATAAATGTTAGCTGTTCCCTCTTCTTAACATTATTTTCCCTCACTGTCCCCTATCACGTGCGTTAATTTTACTTTCACAAGAGTCCCCCAGGCAGATGTACCTGACATCTCTGCATATAACTCATACTTACTTCCCTGTGTCCTTCTCTGAGGCATGTGATAGTTTGGAGGGCCCTGATGTTTAGAGAGCTACATATTTTTTTCAATATTCAAAAACATAGGTGGATACCACAGATCAATTATTTCCAACACTAACAATGTTACCATATAGGAAACCACTTCTGATGTACCATTAGATTAGAATCAAATTTATCAGAATCAGAATTCCTGTAGATTCCTGTGACTAATTAAATAAAAGCCATTTAAACATGTTTCTAGTTGGTGTTGTACTCTCACACAGCTGTGAAGTTATCCCAAATTATGTAGACATGGCTTAATGTTTATCTGAGATGAAACCACTTGACTTTTAGCAATCTTAGTCTAAAATAAGAGAAAACACACACACACAATTATAGGTTCAAACAAAACCCTAAAAATCTTCTGGGAGCTCATAAACAAGAGTGATGAATGGCCCATGAGTCATTGCAGAGGTCATTTTGGCTGGACAAGTACCATGTGGTTAATTTTAAGGAGAAATGGTTCCTGGACATAAAAATATGAGGAATAATTATTAACTCTGTAGAGACATCTCTAGTTGCCAGTTTTATTTAAAGTCATCCCTTATAAACATATAGGACCTAATCCCCTGGATGAATGAATGTTCAACAAAACTACCAGGGAAATATTGGCTCAATAAAATGATGGGCATATATGTGGGGCTTAATGAACAAAAGGAGGCATTCACTAATCTCTTTTGGAGCACCTATTATGTGCAAGAACTGTGCTGAATTCTAGGGATACAAAATCAAACAAAGCATTATCTTCCTCTAAGAAACTTACAGTCTCATGGGATATACAAATGGTTGAATTCATTACTACAAAATAGGAGGTGCTCACATAACAGACCTGGGCACAATGGGTGCATATGCCACAGCCACCATGCTGTATAACTATATAATAGAGCTTACTGATGAAAAAGTCATTAGCAGAGAAGTGGCAGAACCACACAACCCTCTAGGTTCTCATTCTGTCACATGGAGTTTTGTGCCTTGGCCAGCCCCAGTGGAGAAAGACAGACAGTGGGACTCTGCCCCTGGAATACTCTTCATAGTTGTAAGGGGAGGGGCCCTCTAGTTGACTACATAACAGTGGACTCTTCTATAAGGAAATGGCCTTGCTATTGAGAAGGAGCCTACAGAGATTAGTCACTAGATAAACCTGTTCTGCAGGTGAGTTTCTCAGACTTGCTGAGCCAGCAACTTGCCAAGCTACAAAGGGGATGGATAGCAACGTCAAGGGCCATCTGAACTTGCTTCTTCTTGCTCTAGAAGCCAGAGAAAGGCATGGGGACTTAGAGAAGGGTTTCTGGAGGAGGACACTGGAACTGAGTTTTGAAGGAGTTTGCAAGATGAGGAAGGGGAAGAGTATTCTGGTCAAGAGGAGAGCGAGTCAGAAGGAATAACACCAAGGACAAGCACAGCCAGCATATTCCTAGAACTGCAAAGGATAAAAGGTGGTTGGATAACAGACAGAAGTGAGACTACAAGGCCCATGGGTGCCAAATCAGTGCACAGTGTAGTTTCTAAGAGGTCAAAACAATGAGGAGTTCACCTGCATATATTTTTCCTATTTAGCCTTCATCTGCTGATGTTGGGGTAGAGGGATCACTGAATAACCAAGAAAACAAAATGATAAATTCTACATCTTACATTTAAAAGCTACTGGTTTAGGTGTAAACAGAAATATTTTGATGCATATGTATGGGCAGATGTTCTGCCCCTTGTCTAAATAAAAACAGTTTGCTCAGGGAAGGAGCGAGGAGAGAGACCAAGCAGACAGAAGGTACTTCAAACCCCAAGAAAATACCAGGAGTCTCCAGAGACAGGGGACTAAGTGGATGCAAAACAGAACTCAGGGACCATGCTATCTCTATGCAGTGACCCCCGAATCTTGTTTCCATCTAGTGAGATCTGTCCATCAACAGTACCCCATCACCTCTTGATTGTCCAATAGGAGTAAGGCCTTCTTGTACTGTAAAACTATGCTTAGCTCTTCAAATAGCTCACCTTTGAGGGGCTCAGGACTCCCAAAGGGGTGGGGATGGTATGGAAAGATTAATGTCTCCAATGGCCAAAATGGAACTAAATGTGTGGTAAAATATCAAATACAGTTAGAGTTCATGAGAGGCTGTGGTAAACTGGTAAGACTAATATGTTTATTTCCCAGAGTGAAATATCCAAAGTAAGAAACTATGAGGAGGACCAGAGTGTGAAATCATGAACAAAATCAACAAGACTCTTTAAAACCTTTAATACCTATAAAAATCAGCATTGCAAATTCTTCTTTTATGTGTTAAAAACACTGAGCAAAAAAACCCCTTTACTTTAGAAGGCTATGCAATGTATTTTTAAAAAGAATTATTAATGTTAATTTCCTTTGTTATAATTTTAACTATTATGTAGTATAAATGTCATTAAATGAGATCCTAAATTCTGAATTATGATTATTATAACCGGTCTTCAGTGCACTGACTGACCTTAGTAATTTGGGTCAATTTTTCCCCCTCCTGATTATCAGAGTACTAAAACTACTTTAAAAAAGGAATTCCAGATTTCAGAAAAAAAGAACAAACACCAGAAAGCAGAGGAAAATTATATGTCCCTTACCACCCCAAAGAAACCAGTTTTTCACACTGTTAATCTCAAAGCTTTATTTCTTCCAATCTTTTACCATGTAATATTTTTCATGTAATTGATATTATGCTATTAATTTTTTTAAATTCTGTAACTAGTTATTATACCGAAAGCATTTGGACCTGTTCTTGACATCAAGAAATTCATTTTCGAAACTTGTTTTACTGGCGGATGCAATCATATACCTTGCTCCATTTATCTCCAGGCTGACAGCAGGAACAAGATGGCTTTACTGGGAATGGGACCAAGCCCTGGAGATGTAACAGCGACTGCAGGGAGGGCTGTGTGGAGATATGTCCCTGGTCAAACGAAAGGCTCCCTAGTGCGAAGTGGCTTTGGGGCATTCTGCCTTGGAGAACAAATAGAGCAGACATTTTCATGTGGTCTGTGGCTAATCCTGAGGGAGAACAAAAAGGAACATAAAGACAAGATGACCTGTGTAGAAGGTTATCCACTTAAAGCAATGCTTTCCTAGGTGAGAAAACCAACGTGGTATTTCAAACAACGGGCTCTGACCAGCTGAAGCTGATAAATGACTATGAACCTTGAGCTACCCCAGCAAACTAGATTCTCACAAGAACTAACAGAAGCACCTGCTTTGTTAATGGATATTTGTCTAATAAATGTAATATATGTGGAAAATTTTGATACTGGCTTTTATTATGAACCTGATAGCAAGATTGTGGAGGAGTAACTGACACCCACCACTTAGAATTTTTTTGGTGTATATCTTTTGCTACTGAGAAGAATATGAGAACTGAATTGCTTGGAAAAGCTTACAGCTCCCCAGTACCAGTGAATCAGCTCCCCAGCACCCAATGTAGAGCCTTGCTTCCCAATAAGGATTGGGGATAACATAGAAGCTGTTACTGGTACAGAAGCTAGAACAGCCACTTGGGCTTGTCTGAAACCTGTGGCCCAGGAATGGCCATGGCACATAAACAGATGTTCTTTTACCATAATGTTGTTACCAGTGATGGCTACAGAAGCCCTACTGCCACCGCCATATTTCCACCTTATCCCACCTGAACTTTCTTTATTGTTGCTGTCCAGAAGGAGTTGGAAGCTGGGGTTACACTAAGGGCCATTCTCTTGCCTCCCCTTCCTCCACTTCTACCCTCCCACACAAGAGAAATTTCCAGGCCTAGAGCCTTATACTTTCCATGTCTGGCCCCACTCAGGGGAGCCCAGTGGTAGCACTCCTTTCCCTCTGTTTTCCCTAGACCCTTACATAGCAATCTGAATTTGCCCCCAATGGCAAATACAATCCAGATTATGTTCCCCAGGCAGGTGGATAAGCCTAGGTATGCATCATGTTTATATTTAATACCTCTAGTTTGCTCAAGTCTAGTATTTAAGCAGGATGGCATTCAGATCAACTGAGATGCTTTTTTCAAAACATATGTACCTACATCCACCCTCAGAAAACCAGATTCTTTTCTCTGGGTGGGCCCAGGCATGAATAATTGGAAATGCTCTAGACTATTCACATATATAGCCACATTTCAGACTCATTGCTTAAGTCTCTAAACCAAATGGGTGGGACTCAGGTGCATGAAATGGGTAACTAGGTTTGCCTTGATACACATTGTTATAACATTTTATTTCCTAAAACTTTGGAAATGCAGTCTTTAGATGTTCCCAGCTGTTTCTCCTGCATTCTTGGTTACCATATTCAAATGATTCTTAAGGATGGAAATCTCCTTTCTGCCCCTCCTCTTTTTATAGGTGGCCTGGCATAGACCAGCCAGACACTTTTAATCACATTTTACCAGGTCTTGGATTGTAAAGGCAAATTGGCATGTTGGCTTAGAGCAGTATGTCTCTTTCTGGCCCCACTAGCATGTTCTCCAGGCCTGGGTTACACACTCATATGCAACCTGCTCTCATCCAGGTGGTCAGGCAGCACTCAGCTGAGGGGCAGTGGTACCCAATCTGATGCTGACAAAATGAATGGGTGAAAAATCAAGCAGGTCAAGAAATAAGAGTTGCTGAAGGCCTCACATGGGAGGAAGGATAGGGAGGAAGTGTTGGTGAGAACTTCCTGGCTATGCTTAGCACATATTACAATGCACTGGTAAACTCCAGGAGATCCCTAAGCTGGGGACCAGGTATTCACTGTGCCTTGTTACACAAGTCTGAGGCTTCTGGTGTGAGTGTGCTGGATCAAAAGACTATAGACATAGGAAGCATAAATAGGAAGGGAAGAATTGGCTTGGCTGGGAAAATACAATGGATCCTTCTAGAATCACTGGTTAATAAAACAAGCTTACCCCAATTTCTGCCCTTCTTAGAAATAATTTTCCTGTCACTGGGAGCTCCAGGATCTACGAGAAATTTTATCAAGTAAAACTCTTATTATTGAAACACCAAATATTATTCTGTTCATTCTTCAACCTTGTCATTTTTTTCCTCTATATGATATAAAATGAACTCACTTGGTGATTATTTACCCTGTCACCACCTAAACGACTCATTTACAGTGCAGAACAGAAGTGATTTTGTGGACAAATGACCTGGTTTTGGACAAAGGACCTTGTTTTGGGCCACATTTGTTTCCAGCTGGCAAATGCTGAGTATCAATGGTGTGTCTGCCCTGTGCTCTTTTAGAGTAGGTAGGAAAGGCTTGACCTGTGTTTTCTTATGAATCAGGAGATTCTAAACTTCCTTCAAAATAATTGAAACTTCAGAATTATGCCACAGGGTTTTGTCTCCCAACGGTACCCATTAATTATTTGATCCAAATTCCTTGCATCACAGAAAGATTTCAAAATTGCAAAATAGGAATTTTTCAAGAGAACACTGGGAACGAGTTGTAAACACTTTTAAAACACTTAATTGAATTCACAACTCAAGGGCAACATTTTTTGTTGTTTTTTTTTGTATTCATATCATTTTGGTAGGAGTGGGCAAATTATGTCATCTTGGCTATATTTCTTCTCTTTGTACGTCATTAATTCATTTCTGCTTTCATTCATCATTCATTTAATAAATATTCTACTTGCCTGGTACTGTGCTCTGGCCTGGAGATAAAAGGGTAAACACAGATGGTCACCATTCCTACTTTGTGAAACTTTTAGTCTGGTGAAAGACAGGTATTAATGAAAATACCACATAAAACTACATTTTAAGTATTAAGTGTTATGAAGGGAAATGACAGCATACCATGAATGAGTATAGCATAGAGACTTAACCTAGTCAGATGAATCAGGGAAGATTTCCTTAATGAAGGGAGCTAAGATCTGCAAAATACGCATGATTTATCTAGGCAAAGACATACAGCAAAGGGAACAGCCTGGGCAGAGGCCATGTGGTCAGAGGGATATCTTTAGTTTAAGGATCTGAAAGAAAATCTGAGTAGCTGGAGTGAGCAAGCCAGGGGAGCGCAGCAGGAAATAAGGCTGAGAAGGGAAGACAAAGCAAGATGAGAACTTTCACTCAGAAACACTCCTCTCATGCTGTCTGATTTCCCCCTTACCCAGTGCTCCCAACTGGACCCTTCATTCTCAGAACACACAACACTTTCCCAACAACCATGACTTTCACTTAGAGTTTTCTCCTCATCTCCATCACCCATGATTTTATTCAATTTTCATGGTCTGGCTCAAATTCCATTTTCTTTATGAATCTTTCAGTGATGCCCCAAACAGAATTAAGCTTTCTCTGTTTCCACAAATTTTGCATTTTTGTTAGAATTTATCATATTCCAGGTTACCTCATGCTTTTTTTTTCTTTCTTTTTTTTTTTTAACATTTATTTCTCCCTTTCCAAATTGTATGTACCTACATTGCAGGAATCATATCTTGGTTAATTTCCTATGGGAACTAGCATAGATCTTATAGCTAATAGATTCTTATTGATTTGTGTCAACACCAGGTTTCTAGAAAACAAAAAGGCAAATATATTCCTGCATTTACTTTCTTCTTAAGATGTTTTCTTGTTTAAAAAATGGCACTACAGAACAACAAAAAGGTATGATGTAGCATTATAGACAGATTCCAAATAACTTCCTAATATTTGTAAGGATTAACTTTATTTTAAAGAAGAAATATGCCACACGAAATGCAGATTAAAAACCCTCCTTTGGGAGCATATTATTACAATATTTTGGAAAACTCCAAATGTCACACTGCCCCCATGCACCTTTCCATAAAGACAGATCATTACTTCAATATTATGCTTACTTTGTGTATCCCTACTTGGCCCCAAAAGATGGCTGGTTAGTCAATAACGGGTAAGATTCCTCAAGGGAGGGACAACCTAATCCAGGCACAGCTGCATGGGAGCTATAGGAGGAACCCAGAGTAGAGGAAGAAGAGCGTAGACCCCTTGCTTCAGGTTCAGGCAGCCTGCATGTGAAATGACCTATTGCTGTGATAATATCTGTCCTCTGTGCATTATTATCAGTAAGCCTCGGCAGAGGAAGTTTCTGTCTCTTAAGAGGTGCATGACAATACCTTCAGTAGTGGCAGCTTGCAGGCATGGAAGATTAGGCCCTAAGCTAAATTCTTGGGTGTGAGACTCACAGACTGTGGAAGCTACATTGATCTTTTCTTATTTGTAAGACAATAAAAGAAGCAGTCAGGCCCGGTTCAGGGCTCAGTCCATGAGACTTTGAGTCCCCTGGCACCAGCAGCATTTTTCTCTTATTTGTGTCTCTCTCTCTTTCTTAACCTTTTGCCATCCCTTCTCCACTCCTACCACTCTGTTGTGCTGGATGCGACATTCAAATAGTATAGGTGATCTTAAATCTTTAACAAACAAAAGATAACTTATAAATAAATTAACCTTTTCCATAAAAATAAGTGATGTTTATAAAACCTTTGGAAAATAAAGAAAAAAAAATATCCATATTTGAGGTATTTGTTTCATCCTGAAATCTGTTTCCTTCATATGCCTATAAAGTCCTCTGGTTTAATTTTTCCCCCCACTATTTCTGAGAACCTTGTGGAAGCGTTAGACACTGCATCATGCCCTCTTAACTGAAAAGGATTGGCACTATGTATGACCATAACTTTTATACATGTAATTTCTGTAATCCATTCTCAACCACATGCTTATGCTTCGTGCCTTTACTGACTTCTTTTAGAAAAAGTTATTTCTTAATTTACAATTATGCCTTAGACTAAAAGCAGACTTACTGTTTGTCAGTTTTTACCCTAATGGAGTAGATTTTTTAGTGAAATGTTAGGTGATTGAGAGACATGAAATTTAGGGGTTAGCGTTAAATGTTGATGACAGGCATTGTAATGATTCCTGGCAGTAGGGAATTACTCTTTGCAATGATTATCACAGTAAAGAAAGGCACAGCAGCATCACTGCTAAGTAAGAGGGGTGGAAAACAGGTTGGGGGAACACACAATGAGCCTGCACCTCCTTGCTTGAAGTTGAGTCAACAAAAAGAGAAATTGCAAAGGCTAAGTATGTTTTTCACAACACTTATGAAACACCGGGATTTTAAATTTTAGACAGAGGCAGAGAGGTATAAGCAAAAAATGAAACTGAGAGGGACAAAAATTATGACAAGCAACACACAGAACCCATTGACAGGTTTTTACCTAGGATCCACAGATCATTTCAAGGAGCCTGTATGCCAGTTTTACATCTGTGCATATTTTCAGGGGCTCACTAAAGTTAAAAAGTTCTGTATATGGAATAATTTCTACCTATTTAATCAAACATATGGTCTGTTGTTTACTCTTGAACATTTCAGTTTAAAACAGTGTGATATATCTGTGTCTGTTACCTAGTTTTAATTAATATTCTAGTGTGGCAGTTCACAGAATATGGTCCCATACAACTGTGGGGCTCTCCAGGATCCAGTTAGGTCAAAACTGTTCATTTAGGGTAAAACTAAAAGGGTATTTACCTTTTTTACTGTGGTGACACTTGCACTGATGATGCAAAAACAGTGATTGGTTAAAATGCTGGCATCTCTGCATGAATCAAGCCAGAAGTCCCCAAGGTAATAGAAAATAATTATATTCTTCACTGCCATGTGCTCACAGAAAAGAAAGCCACTTTTACTTGAGAATGATCTTGCTGAAGTAGTAAACAACACAGATAAATTAATTGTATTAAATCTTAACCTGTGAGCACATAAATTTTTAATATTCTGTGAGAAAAAAATGGGCCGTCCACATAAAGCCCCTTTGCTGCATACCAAGATGTCATGACCATCTCAAGGAAAGAACTTACACAATTTTTGAATCTGGACGTAAAAAGTCACTTTTTCATGTAACTTTTTTACTTGAAAGGATGACTAAGACAAACTATGGTAATTTAGATGATCACTTTACAGATAACAACTGACAACTGCCAATGATAAAATTCAAGGTTTCAAATGAAAATTAGAATTTGGGAAAATATGTATTTGCCACCATGAGTGTGACAGCTTCCCAATATTTAAAAACTATTTTGATGAGATCAGTGCTGATATTAATGAATGAGACATTTTTGGGGGTATTTACAAAATATGTCAACATTTGGAAGATCTGTATAACACAGTGAATATTTTCCAAATGAACAATGCTTGATGTGACAGAATCATGCATGGATAAAGGATATACTCAAAGTACGAGATAGATCAATGGATTTCAATGTAACATAGTAGGAAAAATTTGTCAAGTTTTAGAATAGTATCAAAGAAGAATATCATAATCATCTGAAATAGTTACTAAAATATGCTGCCCCTTTTCTAACTATATATCTTTATGAAGTCGAGTTTTTATCTAATACTTCAAATAAAATATTATATCATAACAAATTTAATGTAAAAGCAGATAGATAAATCCAGTTGTCTTCTATAAAAACAGATATTAACAAAATTTACAAAACTGTAAAATAACATTCTCACTAGCTTATTTTTTTGGAAAAATAATTATTTTTCATAAACTATATATGTTAACAAGCATTGGGTTTAATATTGTTATTTTAAAGTGAAATAATATATAATTTAAAAATTTTCAATTTAAATTCTAATATGTTAAGTATCAATACAATGCACAAAAATGAGAGCACTCAAGGGGTCCTGGGATGAGTAAAATGCTATCATGTGTGTAACTATTTGAAATCTTTAAGGATTTATTAAAATTGAATCATAATATCCATATTTTTCAGAACTCTTCCTTCTCACTTCATAGCTTGGAGACCTTCCTATATCAGCACAAACTGATTTACGTCATTTTTTTAAATAGCTACAAAGTATTCTATTAAAAGTAGGTACTACAATTTATTTTGTCAGTCCCCAACTGATGGACCTTTAGTTTGTCTTACAGCATTTGGCTTTATAAACATTGCTACGGTTCACATCATTGTATATTTGTACTTTTGCAGTAATATCTGTCATTTTGTTCCAGCCAAAGACACTAGCAACATACATGCAATTCAACAAGTTGGGTTTATTACTCGTGGCAGCAGGGGAGAAAGCACACCATGGGGGATTTGGGAGCAGGTCCAAGGAAGCAGGGATTAGCTCTAGATTGGGTGTTGTCAGAAAGTGGAAATAATAACATGGTTGAGTATCTCAACAAATCTTACTATAGAAAGGGCCCACTGTGGAGAAGATAAAGCTGTAATTGAGAAAGGAGCAGCAGTCTCTTATATTGGCTGGGGAGGGGATATTTGTTATTTTGTGGGTTGCACAGTTACAGCTTTTGTCTATACTTAGACAAAATTATAAAGTGGGTTGCCTCATTTTATCAAGGTCTCAGAGTGCTCTTGTCTGAGGTTAGCATCTTGTGAGAATATTTATGTCCCACAGGAGAACATGGCCCAGTTGTGAGCATCAGGCCAGCTCCCAACAACCCCGAGTTCCAGCTCTAAGTGTCAGGCTGGGTTGTCAGGAGCCGCTTTTCTGTTTCTCATATTCATAGGGAACATTCCTGGTATTGTGAATGCTAGGTCAAAGGGATGCTGAGGCAATCAAAGAAAACTGCAGAAATACAAATTTGGTCAGGATACTTCCCTCCTTAAAACCTTTCACTGACTGTATTAATTTGCTAGGGTTGCCACAGTAATAAATAGACTGGGTGCCTCAAGCAACAGAAACTCATTTTCTCACAGCTCTGAAAGCTACAAGTCCAAGATGAAGGTGTCAGTAGGTTTGGTTTCTTCTGAGGCGCCTCTCTGGCTTGCAGACCTTCTTCTTACAAAGATACCAGTCATATTGGATTAGGGCCCACCCTAAAGACTTTATTTTAACTCAGTCACCTCATTAAATACCAAATATGGTTACATTTTGAGATACAGTAAGTCCCCGACTTACGAACGAGTTCCGTTCTGGGAGAACGTTCATAAGTCGAATGGGTTCATAAGTCCGACAAAGCGAGTCTTATACACCTTTGACACAAACATACAATGTAAAGCATAAAAAAAACTAAACACACACACACACACACACACACACACACACAAAATGTGCCAATGGTTGAATGATTCATGTTATAAGAACGAGCGATGTCTACCATCTTTTCGCCTCGCTCCAATCTCTCAGTTATTTTCACTTTTGTTTCCATGGTTATGGCTTTGCACTTCCCAGCAGTCTCCTCCACATCGTCACTGCTTTTCCTCTTGCTTCTGGACACCCTGGGCTCTGAGTGAGCCCTGCACTACTGTCCACTATCGCTCTGCACAGGCAGCACACAGCGGCACAGCTGTGACAATGTCCGGCAGACACGGGAGCTACTTCCACGATTTGTTCGCATCTACGAACGTTCGTAATGCGAGGTCCGTTCGTATTTGTGAAAGTTCGCAACTCGAATGTTCGTAAGTTGGGGACTTACTGTATTGGGGGCTAGGACATTTACATATGAATCTTGGGTGTGCACAATTCAGCTCATAACACTCTACTCTCCGGACTCCCCTAATTCATGTCCTTCTCACATGCAAAATCCATTCACTCCCTCTCTACATCCCAAAAGTTTTAACCCATTTCAGCATCAACTCTAAGTCCAAAAGCTCATCCAAATATCATATAAATCAAGTGTGTGTGAGACTCAAGGAATGATTCGTCCGAAGGTAAAATTTCTCTTTAGCTGTGAACCTGTGAAACCAGACAAGTTATTTGCTTCCAAAATACAATGATGCAACAGAGAGAGGATATACATTCCATTCTGAGAGGGGGGAATCAAAAGAAACGGGTCCCAGGTCCAAAGCAATTCTGAAATCTAGTAGGACAAACTCCTGTAGGATTTAAGGCTCAAGAATAGCCTGCTCTGGCTTGATGCTCTCTCCTTCGCCACCACCCCTACCCTGGTGGTGGTGGTCCTGCCTTCTGAATCTAGAATGGCAGCAGCAGTGTCACCGTCTCAGCCCTGGGTAGCAGCAGCCCCACCCCTGAGATCCTGGGCAGCAGTCCCACCTGGAACCAAGGAGGAGACAGTCCCACCACCTGGTCCTATGTTGTCTGGGTCTGTGGTGGCAGTGGCAGTCTGACAACTTCTGAACCACCTTCAGTTTCCTTCTTCTTGAAGAATATTGCATGTTGAAAACTGGATAGCTCTACTGGCCTGTCCCACAGAATCTCAGAAATCTGACAGCCTTTCCCTTCATTTTGTCCCGACTTTTCCCCCTTCAGTCCAAGCTGGCAGTATTTCTGCTTAGATGATTGACTGAATTCATAAATCACACCCATAATCTCTTTATAGCAAATGATTATCCAGCGACACCCATCATTTTCCCTCTAGAACACGATTTCTCATCTTTTGCAGTATGGAAAAACTGAGAATTTTCTAAATCTTCAAGTTCTGGTTCCACTTTGCATAAGAATTGCTTTTTAATTTACCTCTCTCCTCTCATCAGCAGCAAGGAAAAACCAGGTAGCACCTTACAACACCTGGCTTATAAATTTTCTCAGCTAAATCTCTTATTTTATCACTTGCCAAGTTCTACCTTCCACAAAACACGGGAACACAATTCGGCCAACTACTTTGATGGTTTTTACAAGGATCCCCTTTCCTCCAGTTTCCACTAACATGTTCCTGATTTCCACCTGAGACTTCACCAGAACCACCATTATCATTCATATTTCTACCAATAGTCTCTTCAGAACAATGCAGGTTTTTTCCTAACCTGCACTTCAAACTTTTCCAGTCTCTACCCATTACCCAGTCCCAAGGCCATTTCCACATTTTTAGGTATTAATTACAGCAGCACCCCATTTCCTGGTACCAAAAATCTGTATTAGGCAGGGTTCACTAGAGAAACAGAACCAATAGAAAAAAAAATTATATATATATATATATATATATATATATATATATATATCTTTGATTAGAATTTCTACTTTTATTTAAGATCTATTTCTGAATTCTGTTCTATTAATCCATCTATTTAATCACCAGTATCAAACTGCTTCCAATTTTCTAACTTCATCAAAAATTTTAAAATATGACATGATTAGATATACCTCATCCCAAATTTGTTACTTGAACATTTTTTTCCAGTCAATTCTCAGATGTTTAATCTTCCAGATGATCCTAGTATCATTTTGTAATTTATCCCATTTTGTATTTTATCCCACCATTAAAATTCTTTGTGTTTTATTAATTGTAATAATATTAAACATAAAATTAAACCTAGAGAGAATCACATCATTAAAATATTTTCTTAAGGCTTCCCTTTATGATCTTGGTGGGTTAGCTTATAAAAGACTAACCCTCCTAGAAACAGCAACTAGAAAAACTGGGTAAAATTTTTAAAAATGATTGAAGGCATTAGAGAACTACCACTACTATCAAGACTAAGGAGCCAAGCTAGGATACAGAAGGGATGCAGAAAGGTTAACCAAAGTATTTGACCCCTCTTTTCTCCTAAAGTTGTGAGGTTGAAAAGCTGAGCAGTCTTTGGCAATTTTAGAGATTTAGTGACACGGTTGTAGACTTAAAGGTTTACCAAGATAGGAGAGCCTTAGTAAACACCCCTAGGATTTCATCTGAGGCCCCCAAAAACTAGATCCTAAGAGTGGGTCAACGAGAAATAGATTAGCCCTCAAAAAAACTGAAATAGAGCCTTGAGGCACCTTCGTTTCTGATTGGATTATGGTAACTTGCCCCTAGATAAACTGCAAGCCAGAAACAAAGCAAATACTCCATGGAAAAAGATTGAATCTCTAATTATTAAATGATTTTTCATAAGCAAGGTCCCATATTCAATCAAAACCATCTTTGTTTTTCAGCAGTTTGACTATGATGTGCCTAAGTGTGATTTTCTTTTTCTTTCTTCCCTTTTTCTTTTTTTTTTTTTTTAATCCTACTCAGGGTTTCTTAGTGTTTCTTGAATCTCTGGTTTTATGTGTTTCATCACTTTGGGCATACCAGAAAACAAGAGCAAGAGACTGGAAACTAGAAGAAAAGACCCATAGGAGATCCAGATAGTGAAGGTATTACACAGGGACTTTATGTTAATACATGCAAGAAAATACAGAAGACAAAAAATTTCAACCAAGAAGTAGACTATTTCAAAAATACCCCTTGAAACACTGGAATTTAAAATCAAGATAACTAAAATTAAGAATTCATAGATTGATACAAGGACACAGACAAATAAAAGATTATATAACTGGAATAAAAAGGTTAAACCAGAAACTAATGAAATTGGTTATCTGCTTGGAGTGTATGAAAATGAGATGGAAGATAAAAAAAAGCAGATGTAACTTCTTCAAGTATTTCTTTTTATATGGCTCAGGATTTTGAACCATATTACTGTTTTATATATATGAAAAAGTTAAACTCAACAATAAAGGAGAAAATAAAATAGAAACAAATGAATATAACCATGTATCAAATAAATAACTATGAGAATTAAAAAGAATCTAGTATCAAACCACAGATTTTATTAAGAATTGATACTAGACTTTACATTTGAATAAAGGAACTTATAGCAAACCACAAATGGAGATAGGACCTCGTATGTTATCCATTCTCTAGGTCAGGTTCCTGAGAAGCAGAGATGGGGATCTCTGTGCAAGTGATTTATTGAGAAAATACTCTCAGGAAATTCCTATATGGAGTGAGCAAAGCAGGATAGTGAAGAGAAGCAAATGAACAAAGGAGGTGATTTCAGATAAAACCTAGTCTCAGCCTGATGCCAGGTGGAGATCTGAAGCATACATTGTATAATGACACAGTTTTTTCTGCCTAAAGACTAGGGGCCTGGACTTTTATACCCTGTATCTGTCAGTCATTGAATGTGGAGCATTTCAAGGGTGAGGCATGGAACTCTCAGGTAACCTAGGGGTGATGGGTCCAGTTGCTCATGAGCAGCCCTCCAGAAAAGACTGCTAACAGCAACACCTGCAACAGCTAGAATCAGAGGATATCAAAACAGTAAACATGATTCCTGAGGTCTGAGATGGGCTGCAAGAGCCTCTGCAACACCCCTATGTTGTAAGTTCCATAGGTGGAGTTCCTCCTAGAACCCAGTTCTAGAGAAAGCATACTGTGCAGTCTACCATGTTCTCAGTGCTATAATGAGGATGGTGATTATAATGTGGTGCTTACTATGTGGCATTCATCTCCCATAAGGGTTTTGCATGTTTTAACTAATTTAATCCTTATAATGACCCTATGACAGAGCTACTATTATTATACATATTTTTACAGATGAAGAAACTGAGGCACAGAGAGGATAATGTTACACAGTTAATTGAAGACTGGGATTTGAATCCAGTCAGAAAGCTCTAGAGTTTCTTCCCTAACAAAAGAGAAAACATAGATTTTCTTTAAGTTATGTTAGGCTGCAACCTGGGTCAAACCTAGTTGCATTGGGAATTAACACTAGACACAAAGGCAGCTCTCCTAGAGCAGACATGAGGGAGGCTAGCAGGCTCTCTGAGGCATTGGGTGAGAAGCCATCCAGTGATGTTCTATTCTGATTCCTGGCCAACTAATCAAATCATAATGTTTAAATGTGATAAAGGGGCAGAATCAGAAGCATAAGTCAGAATCTCAGGCAGGAGCCAATAAACAGATGCCTTCAAAGACAAAGACACGAGCAATAGATGGAAGTGGAAAGAGAAAAAAGGTAATAAGAGGGTGGTGAATCACACATATATACTCAAAACTGGGCATAGAATGGGGGGGGGGCAAGAACTCAAGGGACTGGCAAGGAAACTGAGTCAATAGTTGGGGTTTCCATAAGGTTGTTATTGGGGCACTTGTCTTGCTGTGGCATATCAAATCACATTTTAACCCTTGTAATATAGTTATAATTATAATGAATCTTCATTGATATAATATTCTTTTTTGCTAATTGAACCGAAGAAGAGGTAAATCCCATCCAAGATGATGTGGAATGCTTCATTTTATCAGACAAGGAGGTCAGAAAAATCCATACATGTTTCTTTCCTTTTATGACTTAGATGTTGAATGGCATAAAGCTGAATTTAGTTTCAAAAGTGGGAACAATTTCATTCTCAGTTTCTAATAAAATATATTTGTATAAAGAGTGCATATGGTGCTCATTTTTTAAATCTTTAATTGTTCTGCTTTAATATAGGTTTGATATTTTAAGTTTCCTCTTTGAAAGTAGACACAATTTAAATTTCAAATAACAATATGGGAGAGATGGAAATAACATGTTATTTCATATCAGGTTGTGGTGCAGAAATATATGACAAAGTAAGTCAACAGACATAAAATAAAACATTGAGTAAGAGCATGTGCAAAAGACAGATTTATTTGTACATTTAGAAAACCACATATCCCATTAAAATGAGGCTAAGAATGGCCAAGGAAACCATTTTTTTACATAGCAAAAGCAAAATGCTTGATATTGGGAAATAAAATGGTGTAAGTTCATACTGGTTGTGACTCCTATTTATGTAACTTTTTGTAAAATCAACTATTATAAATAGTAAAAATGCAAAAATTAAAGTATGAGAGTAAATACAAAGTAACTGAATAAATACATTAAATATAATAATTCTTGACTAGATTAGAATTTTGTCACTTAATACAGACATTTTCAACTCTAAAATTTTCTCCTTGGTAATCTGGGAAACATCAATAATACACAGCCTCAACTAGGAACATTTAACAGTCTGGAAATTTCCAGATAATCTATATAGACCAATGCAGAAGTAAAACTGAAACCCCCCAAACCTCAACTAATTAGAATTCTTAGGGAATAATTACACATTGTTTTTTAGTTTTTTCTATTAATGAAGAGTTCACCAATTAGTCCATTCTGCTTCAACTCTTTGCGCTAAAAATGTCTATAATGTATCATGCTGGGCATCAATTTTCACTATGTAAAGGAAGGATCTTTGACAGAACATAAAGGTAAGGTGCTTTTAGGAAATTTCTGACTTGCCACTGCCCATTTTGTAAGACACTCAGCACAGTGATTGGCCCACATTAGATATGTTCTGTGCATGTCAAATTAATATTACTGTTGATATCATGATTGGTCTAGCATTGTAAAGTAGGCTGTGAAAAGACTACTAAGTGATTGAAGATTTCCTTGATTGTTCAAGCCAAGTTCATTTTTTTCTATATTATAAAGTTTTTCATATTTATTGTGTGTGTGTGTATATATATATATATTAATAAAAAAGGAAAAGAGTAAAATAAATAAATATTTAGTTGGGCAACCTTTATTTGTGTTTTGGGAAATTGAGGTTTTAAAATTTCTTCTTTCCTTTAAAAACATTTCCACACATATTCATCATCTAGCTGTACAACAGCTCGGTGTAATAAAGGGCAGTTACTGTTCCCAGTGCATAGAAGGAAAAACATTCAAAGGTTAAGTGACTTCCCTACTTGGCAGGAGCAGAACCAGAACCTCTGTCACTTGAATCTTTCACCATGTGGCTTAAGACCATTTTGCTGCAAACAATATTAATTTACTAATCACTAAAACATCCAGGAACATTGATTACCATATGAATTAATTTAGGTCCTTAAAATGTGACAGGAAAGACTTTCTTACCTCCTTCTCCTGATGACTAAAAGCCCTGATTAGCTAAAATATGCTCTTAATCGTTTAAATTTTAAATTTTCACCTGTGATACCATTTGAAGATATCATTAACTCTGGAACAGAAATGGAACTAAAATAAATAGATGGATACAGTCTTGCGAAGAAGATTAGAAAAACATAATATCCTACAATCAGTCAGCTCTCCCCAGAGTATACTGCTTACAAATCAACACAAAGCTGGCTTCTAGTGGTAGTCATGGAGACAGTGAGAGGAATTGGATTTAGGATATACTTTGGAAGCAGAGCTGGCTAGTTTTGTTGATAGATTAGGTGTGAGAAAAAGAGGCTAAATGCCAACTTTTCAATCTGAGCAGCAGGGTGAATGTGGGATCATTTTCTGAGATGAGGAAAATAGGAAAAGCAGGTTTGGGGAGAAGGAAATAAAGAGAATTTGGTCTTGAAAATGTTAAACTTAAAGTGCTTAATATTTATTTAGGTAGAGAAATCATATAGGCAGTTACATATCTTAGACTAAGACTCAAAGGAGTGAGAGAGATAGAAATGTGGAAGTCACGTGGGTGGCAGAAACCGAGATGCGATCGTTAGATGGAGTTCAGATTGAGAAGATTTTTGAGGACTGAGAATGAGAAGCACTGATTTAATAGGATCCCATAGAAACGACAGTAATCAGGGGCATAGGAATACAGTGTAGTGTCCAACAAGGCAAAGGAAGAAGCATTTCAAGACATATTCCCAAAATAACGATCAGTTCTATCAAATGCTACTAAGAATTCAAATATGATGACTGAAATTAGACCACTGGGTTTTGCAACATGATGTTCATTAATGACCCCGAAAAATAAGATTTCTATTGAAGATAAAGTTCTCATTGAAATGAATTGAGAAGAGATGTGAAGTGGGAAATTGGAGAAAGAGGACAACCAGTTCTGGCACCTTTGTCAAATAGTAGAGCAGAGAAATAGGACAGTAGCTGCAAGGACATACAGGGTCAAGCTTTTTGATTTCATTTAGTTTTGTTCAGACTTCTTTGGTTTGTTTGCTTTGTTAAATATGAGATATAGTTCAGCATGTGTGTAGGCTGCTGAGAAAAATATAATAGAGAGAAAAACTGATGGTACAGAAGTAAAGAGGAATAACTCCAAAAGCAAAGTCCTTGAATAGAAGAATGGCATCAAGTGATGTATCAGCCACAGTTGCAAGTATGGATAATTCATCCACTGTAATAGGAGAGGAAGTAGAGTACCCGTATAGAGGCAGATAGTTTTGTAAACTTTGGTGATAAAAAAAAATGAGGAAAGCCAATTCTGCTTACCTTTATTTTATTAATGATATGGGAAGGAAAGTACCAGCGTGATTTGGAAGAAAGGGAAGTTGGAAGTTGGAGAAGAGAAGGTGTGAAAAGTGGTCTTGGAGAGTGGGAGGATGAACTGACTGAGGAAAATTGTAGTATTGCTATATTGGGAACTGTAGCATGGGTCTGTTTTCTTCCAGTCATCTTCAACTGTTTAGCCCTAGGCACACAGAATATAGACTATTGGATTTAACCAAGATTGGAGTTTGCCAGCGAGTATGATGACGGGAGAGAAAAACAGCAGAATTAGGAGTGTATGAAGAAGAGTGATAATAGCAATGATTATGGGATCTAAACTGAATGAGGGTGGAATTAAGTATATATACAGATTAAGGGGAAAAGCAATAGCTAATGCATTAGAAATATATACCTTATCCCCCTTTCTCTAATGTCGTTATGATTATCACAACGTAAGGTTTCTTAGGAGTGTTAATTATCATATAATATTAGACTATAATAGTCTACATTAAAATGATATTAATTTGGTGGCAACTCAGTTAAAGTTAGTTTTCAAACAACTCTCTACAAACTTTCCTTTTATGTATTCCAAAATCTAAATCAGAGGAGAGTCCAGGAAAACCAGAATTGCCCATTGTGCTTATTCAGTCCCTAAATCTTTTTGACTCATCGCTTTCAAACTCTGTATCCAAATGAACCTCAAGCACTTTTCCTTTTTCCATAATGTTTGTCTTATTTGTGTTATTTCCCTTTTATGTTCAGCTCAGATCCATTAAGATACCATCTCCACCTAAAGACTCTCAGTTTACATTGTTCTGCAAGATTACCTTTAGACTCCCTTACTCAAACTCTGTTTGCAACCTAAATGTGTCTCAAATACAGCCAGCCTTGCTTTCTTTTAGGCCCCAGTGCAAATTTATCACATCTATGCAATACTTTCCAGTTAATCTGGAACTTCCTGTGCTTTTCCATTGTTTTACCACTTCCCCTTTCCTCCCTGTTCCTATTCCATACCCTATCCTGTGTGTGCCTAAACCTGCCCCTGAAATGCTCTGAGGTTCCATGGTGCCCTTAGCCAGCTGTGAGGGAGAGACCTCGGGAGCCCTAGTCACCAAGAGACTACAACTAGCTGGCCAAGTGCTTCTTTGGCAACCTTGCTTTGGAAACACTTCACAGGCTGTTTCCTGCGAGTTGGGCAGATTGCTCTTTTGGAAATGTCCCTTCTAGTCAGCTGCTTGTTGGCTGGCCTCTGTGCAAATTGGAGTCTGATCCTTCAAAAGACAGCAGGAGAAGTTTGCTTAGGAATCATTTGCTACAGGAGAGAATGGCTGTGATTTTGTGAATTCTTTCGACCATATGGAATAAATACAGAGAAAAATAAGCTTATTGATTTAGCTAACCTTATTTGTTATCTTTTACCAACACCCGCCCCCCCCCCAAAAAAAACCCCCACTTTTTAAAGGGAAAAAAAGCCTCTGTTTATTTAAGCCAGGGTGGTTTGACAGCATAGCTGGAACAGTTGGTGACTTACCTAAATCCTTCAGAAGGCTTGGCCAGCGGGAAGCAAATACAAACGATAACAAAATATTGATATTTTGCACAGCATACTGGAGCTGGTTATTAGATCTATCAAGTAAAAAATGTGGTCCAACGCCAGGCTATAAACTCTTCTTGTGTACTGCTGAACACACATTCTAAAGGCCTAAGGAAGCATCAGGAGACCTGCTGATGGGTCCAGCTCAACACAGGTAACATTTATTTGCACCTTTTTTCCATAGTGAGATAAAAATGATGGCCAAAGGAAGACGGAGTGCAAAGATGTTGGTGGGTGGCCTCTTGTGTGTAGGAGACGCTTTAGCCAAAGCTGCAAACTGGGCCTTCTGAGCTAAGTCACTACTTCCTCACATGTTCACAGTGGGAGCCCTATCAGTCAAGCTGAACCCCTCCTTGTTTCAGGGCAGACAGAGGTCAATGTGACTCAGGATAGAAAGTTGCCAAAGGGAACGTGAAAACAGACCCAACGGAAAGGATTGCGAGAGCTGAAGGAAATCACATCAGGGCTCATGAGATTGACAGAGTAACCCACAAAATGTATAAAGTTCATCACTTTCTCACTGGTAGCTTCGGTGCATTCAGAGCAAAGTGTCAGTCCAGCGAAAATGGCATGACTTGGACCTTCAACCCTTTGCCTTCCACAAAAATGGAGTGTTCTGCAAACTGCATTTTGTCCCATTACAGTTGGTGTCTCTAGGGAAGAATGAGCATATTATTAGGGAATGCTGTTGATAGAAAACAATCAGAAATCTGTTTGTTTTTCTTATTATACTTTTTAAAGACTCTACCATAGATTAAGCTCAATGAAAGTGGTAGTGTCTGGGAGACTGAAGCAGCTGGAATTGGTAGGTGAGAGCAACCAAGAGAATAAATTATAAAAAACAAAAAAAACCTCTAGAATTCGTCATAAGACTTTCCTTTAATCTATTGGTGAATACTAATGTGTGTATGTATAGTGTGAAACTCCATGTGGCAAGGCAAAGAACTACCAGGGATCTATCTATGGAACAATTTCTAGAACTCATACATGGCTGGGAGACATCTGCCTTCTGAACAACCTTACTGAGTGCCTGGAACATTCAGTAGTGATCCCTGTAAGCACACACACCTTAGCAGTAAGACTAAATTAGACCTAATTTCAAAAGGCTTAAAACTAGACTAAAAGATTATGAGAAAGACCACTAGTTTTTTTATGACTGTTAGTCTTTGAATAATTTCTATGGAATCATGGGAGAATAAATACAAACCATTGCCTCACTCATCTCACTCAATGGGCTTCTTCTCTACTTCTCTCCTTTTGCCAATCACAACCTCACCACAGTTCCCTGAGCTTTAGATCCTGGATTGTTTGGGCTCTTGTGTCTGGCACAGTCAGTCTTGATGATTCTCCTTCTGTGATAGTTTTTACATTTGTTCCTTACATTGAAGGCCTGTAGCTGCCATCCTAGCCAAGGGCTTCCATGCGATTTCCCTGAGTGTTTATGGATAACAAATGGCGTCTTAGCTTCTAGTTTTTCCAAACTGTTTTACCCACCACAATCTTACCTTTGAAAAATGTTGCCATATATAAAAATGTAGAATATGAAAATTAGGAAAGTCAGCTTTTCGATTCACTCATTGTATTCTGAGTAAAGAGATTTCAGTAGCTCCAGGGTCTTGGTAGGCCTTGATAAGCCTATTTTTTCACTTGTAAAATGCAGTTAATTATCAACCACATTTAGGTTGCAGTAAAGAACAATAAAGTCATGTATTTAACGAACTTGGCACAGCATTTAGCACCCAGCAAATGTTCATTTTTATTATTATTATTTTATTCTAGTGGTTCTATGTCAGTTTGCCAGAAGCCCGGAAATTATCCTGGTTCAGGTTGCAGAGGCAGAGCTCCTGCAATCATCCCTTCCTTCAAGCAGACAAGTTATCAAATCCTGCTAATTGTATCTTCTGAGCTACCAGGATGTGTGATTCATATATTCATGATCAATACCTCCATTTAACCTTCTTCTGCCATCCATTACCTCAGCCTGGGCCCTGAAGTGTATTTGTTTACCTAAACTTGTACCTCAGGAGGTTGCTATATTTTCTGCATAGTCAGTCTATTTATTCCCAGCACCAGTCTCTCTTCCCATGTTTTTATAGATCTACTCATTCATTCAACAAATATTTACTGAATGTCATATTAGTCAATGTTCTCCAGAGAAATAGAACCAAAAGAATACAGATAGGTATATAGAAAAACAGTTATCATCAGGGATTGGTTCAGGCTGTTATGGAGGCTGAGAAGTCCCACAATCTGCTGTGTGCAAGCTGGAGAACCAGGAAAGTTGGTTGTGTAGTTTCAGTCCAAACCCAAGGGCCTGAGAACCAGAGGAGCTAATGGTTTAAGTCCCAGCTCTAGTTTAAAGGCCCTCAAACCAGAAGCACCCATGTCCACGGGCAATAGAAGATATATTTCCCAGCTCACGCGAAAAGAGAGCAAGTTTGACCTTCCTCCACCTTTTTGTTCTGTTCAGGCCCTGGACAAATTGGATGATGCCCACCCACAGTGATGAGGACCATCTTCTACACTCAGTTTACTGATTCAGATGCTCATCTCTTCTGGAGACACACAGACACACCCAGAAATAGTGTTTTACCAGCTGTCCTTTATCATCCCTTAGCCCAGGCAAACTGACACCTAAAATCAACACTGGGATGGCCGTGAAGGAGACAAAGTCCTTGCCCAAACATTATATAGCTTCCATACGCCTGCTCCTAACAGTGGGTAAGGCTGTAGGGAGAATGAGATGATCAGTATAGCTTGCATATCATAATGGCGACATTATTGCCAGGGATTTGAACCATCAAATGTCAAGGAAACTAAAATTAAATAATTGTGCGTTTTTTGGTGTCCTCATATATCTCTAAACAACTAACACCTCTTTCTTTTTTTGGCTCCTATTGTGTATCATTCAAAAGAAGTGTTCATTTCAATTTCAGCCAATGAATTGTCACACTGATAAAATGACATGCCACAATATTCACTATGAGGTTTAATAAAATTTGTATGTACTATATGTTTAATATTTAAAAGCTATTAATCAAGAAAATAAACTGCTAAATAAAATATGATTTACCCTATTTATCCTGGAATATCGTTCATGACAGTGTAGGTCAGGTTCCAATTCCTAATATTTTAACTCCTTGGAGTTCAGGGCCCTAATCCGAAGTCTGGGAAGAGTTGCCAGTCCATTGCCCTGACCCCTGACTACTGGGTTTCCATCACATTTCTCTTACCATTGCATCTCTTTTCTGCACTGTGACACTTCACATGCAAGTATGTGGACACTCCAGACTGCATATCCGAGGTCTACGCACACCCCAACTGACAGCCACCCATTGGCCAATTTTCGGACTGAAGCGTGTACACACCAAGGATGTATTCGGCCCTTAAAAACTTGTTGAAAAGATGTGCGCAGGCTCTAGTGGGCTTGGTGCTTCAGGGAAGAGAATGCCAGGTTCCCAGGTGCTCAGGGGCTAGTCTGGATTAAGGGAGGCACAGTGGGGAGTATGCCCTTGACCCTGCAGACTCCCACCCCATGAAGAGGGCAATAGCTGGACGAGGACTGTAGCAATACCTTCTAAAGTTCAAGGCCCAGGGTCTACGGGCACTATTTGCTAATATTGTATCTTAAATTTGAAAAACTATACTCTTCAACATTATATCCTTAAGAATTGGTTAATCTCTTCATCTGAGCTTCTAATTTGATATATATTTGGAAATTATTTCTCTTGGAATTAAACTCAAGGGAAAACTAAAAACAGAGAGGGAAGGAAGAAAATAAAAATCCAAGGGACTTTCAGATAAAGTGGTGAAAATATTTGAATGTTCACTGACAATTTATTTGAGTTTACTGCTAGAATAGCATAATTAAATAATTCATAAACTCCTAGAATTATCCTGGACATTACCAAGCTTTTATAATACCTTTCCCTTCTTTAGATCCTCCACCTCTTTTCAAGATCTTTTGTTTCATATCGGTCCAAATTCCTATTTTCATATATTTGTGTACATCTTTAAATGCCTAAATATTTTCCTCAAATTGAGGCTGCTTCTACTACCATTAAAAATACTGAATTTCAGTAATTATATTCTGAAAAGTTGTATTACTTACTTTATGTAGAAATACTGACATCAGTATTGATTTGTGCTAACAATATTGAGTTTTCATACACACACACACACACACACACTCAAACCCCATAGTTAAAACCATGACTAATTCAAAAAAAAACATAAATTTTTTTCCTCTCTTTTAGTTAAATAGGATTGTGCTATTCAAAGAGGAACTGCTTCTCATTTTCAAACTATGATAATTTTGGCCTAATCACATATTAAACTTTTATTAAGTAATCATGTCGAGATAGGTTGTGTACCTAATATAAAAAAGCTCTGTTCTGTCCTCAAAGAGCTAATGTTCCAAAAGTTAAGAAAAGGATAAAAAGCATAAATAAACATGGACTGGCATGGATTCAAACTCAGCAGAAACTATGTTTATTGTAGTTCCCTTTTCTGCTCTCTCCCTGATTGTGTACAAATAGATTTTTGGCATGTGAAATCATGTCATTGTTTAAATTGGCAGTTTCAGAAATTGGCTCATCCCAGCTCTACCTCTTTCAGGCCTAGGGACAGTCCCACCTTGGGTGGCCTTCCTGTCAGGAAAGTGTCTCAAACAGACAGAAGACCAGAACCTGCCCTGTGACCTGCAATACTTTCCGGAGGCAGCTCTGAGATCAACTGACCTCTGGCAAATGAAATACTGGCTAATTCAGACAGACATGGATTCACTGGAGTCCTATGGGATTCTCCATGGTGAAGAAAAAAGAAAGAAAACGTGTCCAGTGCTTCACAAAGCATGGTTATTTAACATCCTTGCTAACAATCTCTTAAAAGTTATAGCTGAAAGGGCCAGCCGAGTGGCGCAGTGGTTAAGCGCTGGCTTGGGAAGCCAGTGGCCCTGGTTCGGTCCCACATATGAGGGCCAGTGGCACTGCCATCAAAAAAAAAAAAAAAAAAGGTGTAGGTACTCCCTGAGTTAGAAATTGGAAATATGTGGATCTGAAAAAAAAAATGTATAAAAAATAAATGACTATGTTATTAATTAAAAAAAAAAAAAGGATGTGTGAACAAAATAAGTTACAAGAGGAAAAGAGTTAATGCCTACCAGATCTTTTTCTTTTTGCTTTTAAATATTTCTCCTCCCTGTATTTCTCCCTTCAATGGAGTAGTCCTCTACTGAGTAGCCTTTTCCTTCCCCATGTCTTCTGGACATGTATATCCTATCATATCAGCCCAGGATGTGACCTGCTTCTGATGTTTGGAATCCTCCAGTGTAACCACGGTGGGAAGCATTGAGGGCTTTGAACCTAAGCCAGACAGGCCACATGCTTGCTTTCTGTTTCCTATGGCTGGGGTGCAGGCCTGGGAGCCACCAGTTATGCATTCTCGAACTCAGGGTAAGATATAAGATGCTCATGACCAGGGAAGTAGGTGTGCTGGAGAAGCTACTGTAGTGAGAACGAGAGCAGTTCAAAAATGTCCTATGTCCCCAAGGTTGTTATTTCTTCCATCACTTCCACTAATTCCTGCTTGGTGGTCAAAGAGGCTCCCTGGTGATTTCCTTAGCTCTAAGGGTCATGAGACTGTCAGCAGTCTAGTGAGCATTTCATGTGCTGTGCTGAATGAAACTTCTAGTAATATCTGGGGGTTGGGGTTCTTGATCGCTAATAGAATTCACCTGCTGTGCATACAGAGGCAAATTACCTAGCATCATCTGTAAATGGAGGGAAATAACACTATCTAGCTCATCCTTTTACAGTTTTATGAGATAATCCATGTAGAGTGCTTTGCATAGTGCCTGGCATAGAGTTGGTTTGTAATAAATAGTAGCTATTATTATTGTTGTTACAATTTCTATTACTTATTCTGTGACTATTTTCATTACTATTATACCTTGCCTCTTCTAGATTGTGAACTGTCAGCCCTCATATCCAGTTCCTTCAGGTAGGCACCTAACAACAATCTCTGTTTTTGTCTCTATGCAAATTCTTTCTGTTATGTTTTCTTCTTCCAATATTAAGGTTTATGTGAATATACATGTGAATGTATCTTCTTCTAGAATGTAAATAAATATTAGATGATATCAATGGTATTTTTATTCTTTCTTCCTAATTTTTGGACATTTAATTTTTTTTCAAGAGCCATATATTACTTTAATAACTGAAAAAGTAATAAAGTTATTTTAAATTATACCTTCTTGATGTATACCGCTATTTCATCTGCATTTCTAATAGGTTTAATTCTTTTGAGTAAGGTATGTCGTTCCTTTGTTATATTCCCATTTTTATTTTACCCAAACAATTCTACAAAATATGTAGTAATATGCAGTAATAGTTATGAGATCCTATTTGCTATTCTGTTACAATTCAGATTCCCATTGGTCTCCATTCTCCTTTCCTATAATGTAACATGTATTTATCAAGGTCCATAACTTATAAATATGTTAATAGTTCAACATAGTCATCTTTTTTATGCTTCCTCCTGTACCTTATGCTCCTTTTTCATGTCTTAGAAGATGTTGGTCATAATAACTGATTTTCAAGTTATAACAGTCTGTCATAATCTGGTCATGCCTCCTGGGATGCTCCCTGATTGAGAAGTGGTCACAGAAAGCTAGTGTTTTCTCAAGAAAATATAAGAAAATGGTATATGATTCCATGGGAATCAATTTTTATGCATGTATAAAAGATATTTGCTAGGGGAGTAATTAAAGTACATTTATAAATTAAGATTAACTCATTCTAGAGTTTCCTGAGCTCTAATTGAGTGTTGTATTATAGAGCCAGCTCTCATGCAAAGCTTAGCAATGAAGACAACAACAACCTTAGTTTTCAGGGCAGCATCATGATTGGCTCTTGAGTTGGTCATGATTGTTAGTTGTAGCTGTTCTTGCTTGGTAATTATAAGGCAAGTATCAAACTCCCCCCTTCTCTTCTCTGGTATACTTAGGAAAAATATGGGTTTGTTTTATGTCCACCCTGAGTCTCTTATCCTAGCATACTCATATAGTCCCTTTCTTGGTCCCAGGTCTCCCATGGGCTGTCCAACTTTTTGCTACTAGTCCTGCCCTGAAACCCAATCTAAAAGGAGTTGCAGCTACCTCTTTGCCATTGGTGAAATAAATACAGATAAGGTATATTTCCCATGAAATAAGTCTATATGGTACATCAACCTCTATTGAAAGATTACAGTTCAGTAAAAGAAATTACAATGGGGATCAGGTGCATTTAAGGTGTACACCAGACAGGACTCTCCATAACCCAAGGAAAACATAAAGGTGTTACACTCTTTACAGAGAGTCCTCTCATGGTGATACTCCAATTCTTGGTTGCCCCACTGTATGTAGATCCTCCCTCCTCTGTCACAACCCTTTCTTCAAACCTCCCAAAGGAGATCTCCAGCTCTCTTGGGGCTAACTCCATTCCCTATACACACAGGTTGGTGTGAGTCTAGAAACCATCTACTCCTTACTCTCAGGCAAACTGTGGATTCCATAGTCCAATAGTAGTATATATCCCAAAATCTGAGTTATTCAGCTCAGAGCAACATCAGGAAGATTGAAGAGTTGGATGAGGATGGGTCAGTTACAGAACAGGGTATGACATTCTAAAATCTGTGACTTGCAAGCGTGTATCTTCATTCTTCCTGATCATCCAAATGGATCGATAACACACATCCAGAAGCATCTTCTTAGGACAAACAATAATTCTACTATAGATTCTTATTGAACTAGATAAACATTTTCCTAATTATAACATAATTAGTACAGTTGTCCCTGGATTTGACAATATAATGCACAGGGGTAAGAGTTTTCCTTTGTTTATCCTGTTTTCAGATTGTGCTCATGGGCCTATCAATATATAAAAAACAGACAATTCCAGTGACTTCCAACTTTAATGATGCAGCTCAGTCCAAAAGCTGTATTCTGTAAATACCAGGTCAGAATCTCAGGCAGGATGGATTCCTGTAGTTTATAAACAGGAAAGAAAGGCAATGTGATGATCTGTTATTCTCCTGAGTGAAAGAATGGAGCTGTTGTTCATGGAATTAAGGAAATATTAATATTCTAGTAATTAAAATCTTAAACTAGAAAATTGCTGTTAGATTAATTTCATGGTTGCCCATTTAGTTTTTTGTAGGTTGTTTGAATAATCCCAGAGTGTAAAGCAATAAAGTTAGCCACAATACTTTGGCCAATACTTTTTTTTTAAAAGTATATCTAGGAGCCAGCCAAGTGGCTCAGTTGGTTAAGAGTTGGCTTAGAGCACGTGCTCTGAGCAACAGGGCCACCAGTTCGATTCTCACATGGGCCAGTGAACGCTGTGCCCTAGCTGAGCTGTTGCTGAGCAGCCAATAGGTGGCAGGATGGCTGATGTAACAACAAGATTGCCTGTTCAATGGTGGGCTATGCCCACCCGCAACTAAAGACTGAACTCAGCACCTTGAGCTGAGCTGCTGCCGGGATGGCTCAGAGGATGGAGCGTGTGCTTTAACAACAAGGTTGCTGATTCGACTCCCACATGGGATGGTGGTTAAACCCACCCTCATCTAAGATTGAACACAGCACCTTGAGTATAGAGGCCACGAGAGCTGACGGGAAGCCAGATGGCCACTGGCACCCTCCACAACAAAGACTGAAGAACAACAACTTGGCTGGTCCCCTTCCCCAATTCCCCAATAAAATCTTAAAAAAAAAAAAAAAGTATATCTAGACATTATTATCTAGATAATATTTAGACGTTAGTCATATACACATCATAATTCAAATATAAATCAACTACATTCTTTTCACTAAACTAGACACAGTCATAATTTCCATAAATTCAAATGAACTTTATCCTATGGCTGATAAACTATTGTTCACAAACTGTCTTGCCTCTTGAAAACTGTGTAGCATGCTGGAGCACAGTTTTAAGCCTAAAGGTGGCTGGAGTTTAGATCTTGGGTCCTCTGCATTCTCACTTTAAGTTCATATAACATGCTTAAACATTGTGCTTCAGGTTCCTCATGTAGAAAGGGGATGGCTTCTGTTATTTAAGTGGAGTTGTTATGGTGATTAATAATGTAATACATTTAAAGTAATTGGCTTGCTCCTGACACATAGTATAACACTGAGGATTATAATGATTATTGAAGTAGACTCATTCTTCAATTAGATAAAACAGTGAAACACAGCATGTAAGTGCCTGAGAGTACCTTACCTTTCTGCCCAAGATTTCCCAGCCAAAGGGGGCTTTCTTAATTTCTTCTTTCCTTATAGTATTAATCCCCAGGTGAATTAGTGGAGTGGGTAGCAATCATCAAATGTGCAAATCTTGGCAGGTCTTTTATAGTAGATACGTATTCCAGAAAGACAGCATATCTCCTGCATGGACAAGTGAGATTTGCATGGCACTGCTTCTGTACTTTTCCATTTCCTATGATGTTATTTTTCCTCACAGAGCTCCAGGTATCCTCAACTTAACTGGTGCTCTCCTTTTTTTTTTTTTTTTTTTTTGCCATAATTTGCTATGTTCAATTACAGCAAGCATTAGGCCTTCATCTAATTCATGGGGCTTGGCCAGACATGATGTGGGAGTAAAAGTGATTCACTAATGGGAAGCAAAAGGGAAAGCAAGGTAAGTATGTGATCCCTCTCACTTTTGATGCAAATATAGAAATCAAGTGTGGTTTTGTTGTGTTTCTTTATAAAGTATTGGCATGTAATAAAAAGTTGAATTAAAAATCAGATATTTTCTCTGTTTCCCACTTTACTCTTCACTTATCACTTATCAATGGTGAATGTTAACCAATGTCATCCCACAGAACTGTAAAGTATTAATATATGATTATTGTTATAGAGCTCTCCCTCCAAATTTCAAATTCCTTGGACAAAACCAAGAAAAAAATGATGGATGTACCAAAGTCCTGATAGGAAACTGCACACTCAAACAGGGTAATTGAGGATAATTTAGTAAAAGGTCTACATACGTGTCAGGAGAATTAAAGGAAACCAACAAAAGATAGTGTATTCATTTGGGTAAAGGGATGAGAGAAGCAGAGGCCATTATTTTTGTTGTTATTTTAAAATTGTAACTAATTGAATATCTGGAAGAGATCGTAAGTGTTAAAAGGCTCAGTCCTTCATAAAGCAATACAGTTAAAATAGCAATCTAATCTTAAAGGTTCATGGCTATTTCCTGTTCTGTGTTCCCATTTAACGTCAACCCAACTCTAACACTCATGACATTACCTATTTGTCCCACTACCGATATGTTCTTCCAAAATAATTATTAGGCATTAATAATTAATGTGCTCCCTTCATCACCCCTTCACTTCTCAGGCACACAAGAGAAGAAAAGTATTTTTTTGTTGTTTTTTTTAAGCTTGGAAATAACTACTCACACTTTGCAAATTTGACAAAGGGTACCAAGAAGTAAGAAGGAAAGGAACTAATGTTATCAAGACTGATTAGATATCTATGCTAGATGTTTCAAAAATTTCTTTTCTATTGGTTGTTACTATTGTGATTTCTCACTCTGGAACCATTTGATGATCCCTCTGAATTCTGAGCAGTATCATGGTAAGCTATTGCATTGCTGCATTATAGCAACATATACTCTTACTAAGATTACGTCTCCATTATAAAATGGACAAAGAAGTCGGTTTGAATCACACCCTCCACTAGATCAAAGCACTTCTCTTTTCTAAGATAAGAATTGAAACTAGGCATGCTCTTCCCAGACCTCAGAGCCCAGCTCTGTTTTATAGACACAAGTCTGAAGGAAATGTGTCACTAGTTGAAATGGAAGCTGACAGACTCGATCCTCTTCTATTTATCATTAAAACTTATTGGGGAATTAATCTTTCTTGTTCAAAGAATTCTGCTCCTATTTGCACAGCCCTGCCAAATTTTCTGTACCATGGCTGCCATGTTATTCTAATAGTGCATTGACATTACAGGAAACTGGCAACATTAAATATTTACTGGATGAGGAGATCAGAAAGAGAGACTGCCAACAAACCCGAGTTCAGCACAAAACCCAAGGGATGGAACAGTAGGCGATGCTTTCTACTCTTTCTGTCTGAAGAAGATCAGAAGTGGCTATTGGATTTTTTCAAAGTAATATTCTCAGCCATGCTTGGAAAAGAATCCTATTTCTCCTACATGTTACTGAAATAAATAAATCCTGTTGACTCCTAAAACATCATGACTGGGTGGGCTACAATGTATTTGTATCTTCAAAGAGAGCTGCATTTAACAAAACCTGTTTTAATGGTTACGGAATTTATGTTCTGAGAGTTTTCAAAGGAAATGCATTCATTTTAGTGCAGTAGCTTGAAATGACAAATTTTCTGTTGCTTCTCCCAATTTAATTCTCATTTGATTTATCTGACAGTTTGGGAGAGATAGCTATTCCACATCAGTTTTTTTTTTTTTTAGGTAAACAGCAAAACTTTATCTGGGTCACATTGAGAAAAATATTAAAACTTTATAAAAAATGTTCCATGTGGATCAAGTTCCTCATTTTAACCTGAACACCTCTTGTCTCTGTGGGATAATAAGGTCTTATCCCCTTGTATTCTTGGTGTTCAGTGCTGCTGTACATGGCACATCCAGTCATTCAGTCACCACTGAGTATCAACTTTGTCACTGGGGAAGCAGTGACCAAACACGGTCTCTCTCTTCTTCAGTTTATTAAGGAGTTATTCCACACATACATATTAAGTTAATGAATATTAACCAGTAACTCAAATTCCTCTGGCTTATTGCCTCTACTTATAGATACAGTAAAACCTTGGATTGCGAGTAATATGGTTTGCGAGTGTTCTGCAAGACGAGCAAACATTTCTAATACATTTTAATGTAGTAAACAAGCGATGTCTTGCAATAGGAGTAGTTTCTTTCCAGAATGAATTATGCTCGCAAGCCAAGGTATTACTGTATATGACAAGCAACCCTTCCCAGTTAGTTTGGCCTTTCTCCTGAAGTCTTCCATGTACTCGGAAAAAGGTCTGTTTATGTTCCTCTCTTTTATAATTATGAAAAACATTTACACTTACTGTATGTCAGAACTGTCTAAGCACTTAATGTACATGAATTCACCTGTGTTGTCCTCCTAACAACCATAGTACAGGTTCATAGGACATTTTGCATGACAAATGTGGGAGACTTTCCTCCACCTTGATTCCTACTGTGTTAGCTAATCCTCGAAACAGCAATGCTTCATGGAGCTGCTCATGAAAACAGTTGATTTGGGTCCTGCTTATGAACTGCTCCCTCCACAAGTGCTGCTGAACAGTCCAGCAGGCCGGGAACTGGTAGAATTACCTTGCCATTCTTTTCCATTGTCCACCTCGTTCTTCTTTCTCTCCACATACATTGGCTCTGATTGTTCTGATTTTTCTATCAACCAAAATCAAAAGTTCTCATTCACATCATCTTGCAAATAGATATTGAGGGAGCCCCAATAGCCAAGTATGAAATTCCCATTTGTGCTGAACTAGGACAACTGTTAAGCCATTTTGAGCACTAAAGCCTATTTCAAAATATACTTTTCTATACCTTCTCATTCACTGCTTTAGTCAACTATGGGATGGAAAAACAGGTAACAAGCAACTGTATTTATTTCCTACGGCTGATTACCACAAATTCCCACAAACTAGGTAGCTTAAGACAACAAAAATTTATTCTCTCACAGTTCTGGAGGCCAGAAGTTCAAAATCAAAGTGTTGGCAATGTTGGTTCCTTGCTTAGGGCTCAGAGAGAAAAGCTCATGTCTATCTCATAGCTTCTGGTGATTGCCAGCAATTCTTGGCATTCCTTGGCTCTTTGATACATCACTCCAATCTCTCCCTTCATCAACACATGGTATTCTCCCTGTATGTCTGCTGAGTAAGATTTTAAATGGTATGTCCTTCCAGGTTTTTATCAGTAAATATATCATTTATATTCTATTTTTATACTATTTTATTATCAGCTTTTTTTTTTCACTCTATGGTATATATAATATCAAGCATGTTTCTGTATCCTTTGCTATTTGAAAACATGATTTTCCAATGCTCAGAAATCAGTGGCATTTGCATATACCAATAATAAACTAATGGAAAGAGAAATTAAGAAAACTGTCCCATTTACAATTGTGTCAAGAACTATAAAATACCTAGGAATAAATTTAACCAAAGAAGTGAAAGATCTGTACTCAGAAAATTATAAGACACTGAAGAAAGAAATCATAGAAGATACAAATAAATGGAAACACCTACCATGCTCATGGATAGGAAGAATTAATATAGTTAAAAAGTCCATACTGCCTAAAGCAATATATAGATTCAATGCAATTCCTATCAAACTACCAAGGGCATTTTTCACAGAAATAGAAAATATAATCCTAAAATTTATATGGAATCATAAAAGACCCAGAATAGCCTTGGCAATTCTGAGAAATAAAAACAAAGTCGGGGGGATCACGCTACCAGACATCAAAACCTACTACAAGGCCACAGTAATCAAGACAGTTTGGTATTGGCATAAAAACAGGCACATTGATCAGTGGAACAGAACAGAGAGCCCAGAAATAAATCCAGGCATTTACGGACAGTTAATCTATGACAAGGGAAGCAAGAATTTACACTGGAATAAAGATAGTCTATTCAATAAATGGTGCTGGGAAAATTGGACTGACACATGCAAAAAAATGAAACTGGATCATCTCCTTACGTCTTATACAAGAACAAATTCAAAATGGATTAAAGACTTAAATGTAAGACCTGAAACCATAAAAATCCTAAAAGAAAATATAGGAGTACATTTGCAGACATTACCCGGAGCAATATTTTTACTGATACATCCCTACGGGCAAGGGAAGTAAAAGAAAAAATGAACATATGGGATTATATCAGACTTAAAAGTTTTTTCACAACAAAGGAAACCATTAATAAAACAAAAAGGAAGCCTACAGAATGGGAGAATATATTTGCCAACGATATATCTGATAAGGGGTTAATATCCAAAATTTATAAAAACACTCATGAAACTCAACACCAGAAAAACAAACAACCCAATTAAAAAATGGGCAGAAGATATGAAGAGACATTTCTCTAAAGAGGACATACAGATGGCCAACAGGCATATGAAAAAAAGTTCAACCTCACTGGTCATTAGGGAAATGCAAATAAAAACCACCATGAGATACCACCTCACTCCAGTCAGAATGGCTATCATCAACAAATCAACAAACAACAAGTGCTGGCGGGGCTGTGGGGAAAAGGGGACCCTGCTGCACTGTTGGTGTGACTGCAGATTGGTGCAGCCACTATGGAAGTCAGTATGGAGGTATCTCAAAGAACTGGAAATAGAGCTACCGTTTGACCCAGCAATTCCACTCCTAGGTATTTATCCTGAAAAAACCAAGACACTTATTCAAAAAAAGTTATGCACCCCTATGTTCATAGCAGCACAATTTACAATAGCTAAGACTTGGAAACAACCAAAATGCCTATCAGTAGATGACTGGATTAAGAAACTGTGGTATATTTATACAATGGAGTATTACTCCGCTATAAGGAAGAATGAAATCGTGCCATTTGCAATGATATGGATGGACCTAGAGACTATTATGTTGAGTGAAATAAGTCACTCAGAGAAGGACAAATACCATATGATCTCACTCATATGTGGAATCTGAAAAACTGTATGAATGAGCAAAGTAAACAGAAACTGTCTCATAGATATAGAGGAAAAATCAGCGTTGTTAATTGGGAGGGGAATGGGGATGAGGGAGAAGGGGAAAGAATTAGACAGCAAAAATAGGCAACTACAATATTGCCACTGGGATAGGAAAAACAGTTTGGGGAATATAATTAATAATGTTGTAAATATTATGTGGAATGTCAGATGATCATAGGTCTTGTTAGGGAGACCATTTCATGGATGGAGTAGAGGTTTGATCACTGCACTGTATTACTAAAGTGGAGGTGGTATACCTACTGTAACTGAATATATATAGATAGTCACGGGATGTAGATTATACTGTGGAAGAGAGTCAGAGGAAGAGTAATAGATATATATGATATGGGGGGGAATGGGGTGGCGAATTGGGGGTGGGGGGTTGTCACTTTGAGGGGTAAAATGTATAACTATTGCACTGTGTTGTACACCTGAAACTAATTAAAAAAATAAAAATTAAAAAAAAAAAGAAAAGAAAACATGACTTTCAGTATGTATAATGGAGGCAGTCATAATCTATTTATCCAATTTTGTGTAGCTGGACATGTATACCATGTTCAGTTTTATACCCTAATATACTATTGTGGTGAACAGTGCTGTACATAGTTTTAACCATGTTACACTATGTTTATTTCTCTAGGATCTAATGACTTTACAAACATAACATTAAATTCTATCAAAAATTATGTACATTTTAATGGATTTGGTTTTATACATAGGTAACTCATATCTTAACTCACTAAGTTCAATGCATTTTGTATTTCTACAGCAAAACCCTAACAGATGGCATTGTTGGGGCAGATTTCCAAGTCGTCTGCGTTTGGTCAAAGCCTCCAGTCAAGGGACAAGGCGGGATGTGAATCTGGAGAACTGACAATTTCACTGAGATTTATGTGCTAATCTTATAGAAAGAGTTCTGGAAAAGCAAGGGGAAAAAAATCACGTTCAAATTGCTATGTCTATCATGGACACAGAGAAAATGGAGGCATCTGAGCATCTCAGAAGAGCTACGCTCTTTACGTCTTCTCAGAAACACCTTAATGAGAGGCCAACAGTGAGTTAAAGTTTTCCAATACCAAGCTGAGAATGCCACACCTTCTCACATGCCACTTCCATTGGAAGCTCATACTATCCAAGTTTTTTAAAACCCCAAACTACATTTTTTGTTCTTTAAAACTCCACAGCCTATGACAGTGCAAGTCTCATTAGGTGTTTAATTAAAATATGTGTTAGTTGTTTTCTAATTGAGAAGGTTCTGTTCTTTTCACCTCAAGGAATCATTTAGGAGACAACAAGATACAGTAATTAGATTTGATTGAATCTAATTGATTTGAATGTTAATGAAACAGTGCCACCAGTGTGTTTTGTTTCACTTAAACTTTGATGACACTGAAGCAGTTGTCTTTCTTCCCCAGTCTGCTACCATCACTTCTCCCCCACTGTCGCATTTGACACTATTCCTATGCCATCAACATTGTTTGTCTGAAAGGCTTTTAATCAGCTGTGGGTGACGTTGGATAGGAGCTCTTAGCTCTTCCAGCTCTATCACCTCCCATGTCAGTTGCCAAGGGAACCATTTCACTGAGTCAACAATAAAAGACTCATCACATTTGGTTTTTTTTTTGTTTGTTTGTTTTTTTTGCCTTGGTGAGAGCCACTAAAATGTCCTCTTGCATCAGAAAACAAATGCCAACCTTCTCTCCCATTTCTCCTCTGAAATAATCTGAAAGCAATCTTCATTTATAGGAAGGGATGAAAGAGGGAAGTTTGATGAGCCAGAGTTGGGGAAGTCAACTGAGGTCAATGCCATAGAAACAACATGTATTTGTTCTCTGAAAAAATAAATAAATAAAATGTGATATTTTGATAAAATTTTCAGCTATGTGTCCTGTTTGATCAGGGTGGGATAGATGGGCTTGTATTTTCTTCTGACCATTGTTTTGATACATCAGTGAGGTAAATGATAAGCCTGCCCTCTGAGGCAGGGCAGAGTGTAAAATTCCTTTGTTTCCTTCTATGGTACTCTCATCCACTGGCACAAGTGAACTCTCCACAAATGTAGAGAATTGCTCACCAGTGGCTGCTGCCAACCTACAGAAGGTCTTCTGCAGTGTTTCAAACTATCCAGCCAAGTTACTGTCTGGAAATCTCTCGAGGCTGGTGAGGAAGTCTCGACAGCCTTTCTACTCAACACACCCAGCCCTTTCCTCTTGAGCTGTAAGCAGTACAGATCCATGAACATAAAAAGAAGGAAGTCACTTTGAAAAGAAAGAATGGACACAATGTCCAGCCTCTCCCCGCTCCTTTGTGAGAGCTTGGGTCAGAGTGAAATTGTTCTGCCTATCCACCTCCATTCTCAACCTTTTATGCAGAAAACATGAAGTTACAATGGGCATTGCGGGCAGTTTTCACTGGGGAAATGAAAACGATGTCATAGGATAGCCATACTGAACAGAAAGGAAGGTAGAGCATAGGGACTGGAATGGGAAAGGCTAGCCCTGCTTTTTATTTTTTTATTTTTCATTATACCTAGTTTTCTATCTGCTAGAGGGAAGTGGTCTGATTGCTTTTACTATATTTTTGTACCAGTTGTGCCACCTCTTTCTGAGTCATTGCCCAGTTTCTCAATTGTGACCATTTCTCAAATTGTGATCATTTCTGACCTGCATCTGCAACACCTGAGGCTTGTAAGATAACAGTGTCCTGGCTGGACCCCAGACCTGTTGAATCAACCTCTGGGAGTGGAGGCCAGGTATCTACACATTAAACAACTACAGGGGATTATTTATATAACTCATAAAGACAAGATGATGGCAGGAGTGTCTGCAGTAGCGGCAGAAAGGCTCTCCTGAAGCCAGAAGCCCAGGCCAGTCTTCTCAGAACCCAAGTTCTAAATCTGGATGAACTTTGAGGAAGGGGCATCTCTGACATACGTAAAGTTGTTTGCAAGTCTTTGTGCATAATTGTGTCTGCATACATTTTCTTTACGAGGGGCTTTAGATCTTTAATGAGATCCCCAAGGGAGTCCACGACTCTCCCCCAAATGTTAAGAACTACTTGTTCATGGAATGTTTGAGTTGATGTCAGGAACAATGGCAGGTATCCTCCAAACAAAATGAGTAACCTCTTCACCTGCTCTCACTCCTTCCCTTTTCTCCCCTGCAGTACCTCCCTGCAACCTGGACACTGGAATTGTCCAGACTTATCCACATCTCAATTACTAAATTTGATTTGTAAGCCAATAAAATGATACAGTGAGTATTTTCATGGCTTTCCTTTTTGGACTAAATGATTGCCTCAAACCAGAAAATAAAAGGTTAATTTTGTCCTCTGCCCACATTATTAAAAAAAAACAAAAACAATTCAGTGTTGCAGTCACTTTACTTCTCTAAAAACCAAAGTGGTTTCTGAGAAACCTCTTACCACTTTGAAGAGAGAACGATTAGAACACTCATGATTAGAGAAATCAGATTAATTGGTGCAGAGTGTGACGTGAGAGTGTGTTCTTTAATGAAGATGGCTGTGCAGAGTGGATGCACACAGCGCTCATCCAGGATGATTCAGGGGATGAGGGCTGTGTTTGTCAAAGTGTGCATAGAAAACTGCATAACCAGACGTATCTTGGGAAGCCTGTTAAAAACATCAGTTCCCTGAATGCACCCAGACTCTCATAATCCGCATCACTGGTGATAAGGCCATAGAATTGGCAGTTAGAACAAGTATCGAGGAGATTGGTGACTGTAAAACATTCTAAAGTTTGAGAGTTCTCAGGTAGCATTTCCCCTGTGTCATCTTTATATAAGAATAAAGGTTGTGGACCAGAGAAGACAGTGCTGTTAAGCCTGGAACCTGAAACACATCGTCAGTAAATAGCAGTAGGGGACCCAGTCTCTACCACAGGGAATTATAATCCTGTCCAGATGTTTATTTCAGAAGACTGAACATCGGAAAACAATTGCATAATCCCAAAAATTCTCTCCTGGACACAATTAAGAAGCATATTACACCACTGCACTTAGTGGATATCTCAAAACTTCATTTTTCTACATTTGAAACATTCCAATGAATGTCATTTCTTTTTAACCAAAAGGGCTCTCTTCACGTAAGTATGAAAGGATCCATTTCAAAATGATAGAGCAATTAAAATTCCACCTCTCCTCTAAGGCTCTCTGACTGATAAAGGATGTTCAGAAATGACCCTGTTCGTCCCCTTGCCTAGGCAGGCATAGGGAAGGGCAGAAACTTCACTCACATATTGTAATTTACTGATTTCAGAAGGGTGTGTCCATGAGGCCAGGGAAATCATTGCCAGCTTGGTCAGTCCCAAGAGAAGCAAAACATGTCTGTTTTTTATTCTTTTCTTTTCATTAGTCTCTGAAATTGTCACTGCCTAGTGTTCAGGCTGAGATGTTTCTCAGATGGTCACTGTTTTCACACCAAAGTATGTCTAAGGAAGTTCAGAATAGATCTGGAGCCATAAATAACATAATTAATTTGTCATCAGATAAATAGTAAGACTGTCTGCTCTGTCTATTGTCTATTGCTCCCTTCCAATGCCTATGCAAAGGAGAGACCTGATGCCTGGAAGTAAAGTTTTCTTAACATTTCCTTCATTTTTAAAACAGAAAAAAGGAATGCTAAAGCAAGACACTAAATTTACTGGAGATAAAAGCACATCGGCAGATGTAAACTGATATCAAAGAGCTATGTGTACCTCTGCCTGCTGCCACAAACTTCTGTGGAAAGAATTTCAAAGTAGGGTTTGCTGAAAGGCTTTTTTACTAGTCTGCCAAACCAAGTTAATGAGGTCACTTACACTGGCTCCCTAAAGATGTGAGGTATTAGAGTATAACATGAAAATTAGAAGGATTAGAGTATAACTTATCTCTACTGACAGGGGTGGCAACTCCTAACTTGTTCTTATTGTGGCTAGCAGAATAGTGCCCCTCCCACCCTAAAAATGTCCACCTAATCCTAAACCACAGAATCTGTGGCCATGTTACTTTACATGGCAGGGAAATTAAGGCTGCAGATTAAGGTAGCAACCTTTGATTCCTAAGGTGGCTAATCAGCTGATGTTCAGAAAGGAAGATTACCCTAGCTTATCCAGGTGGGCCCAATGTAATCAGAAGCAACCTTAAAAGTGGAAGAGGGAGGCAGAAGACTCAATGTCAGCATGGGCATGCCTTGGAGACAGTACGGACTCAGTTCCAGACCACTGCGATAAAGCCAACATCACAATAAAGTGAGTCACACGAATTTTTTGGTCTCCGGGTGCAGATACAAGTTAGGTTTATACTATAGACTCTATTAACTGTGCACATTATGTCTAAAACACAGTGAACATAACTTAATGAAACATATTTCATTGCTAAGAAATGCTAACCACCATCTGAGTCTTCAGTGAGTTGTAACGTTTTTGTTGGTGGAGGGTCTTGCCTCTATGTTAATGGCTGCTGGCTGGTCGGGGTGTTGGTTGTTGAAGGCTGGGGTGGCTGTGGCAATTTCTTAAAATAAAACAACAATGAAGTTTGTCACATCAATGGACTCTTCCCTTCACAAATTATTTCTCTGTAGCACACGATGCTGTTTGATAGCATTTTACCTACAGAATGTCTTTCAAAATTGGAATCAATCCTCTCAAGCCCTGTCACTGCTTTATCAACTAAGTTTATGTAATATTATAAATCCTTTGTGTCATTTCAACAATCTTCATAGAATCTCCACCAGGAGTAGATTTCACCTCAAGAAACCGCTTTCTTTGCTCACCCTTAAGAAGCTACTCCTCATGCATTAAAGTTTTATCTTGAGATTGTAACAATTCAGTCACACCTTCAGGCTCTACTTTCAATTCTAGTTCTCTTGCTATTTCTACATCTGCAGGTACCTCCTTCACTGAAGGCTTGACCCACTTGAAGTTATCCATGAGGGTTAGAATCAATTTCTTCTAAACTCCTGTTTATGCTGATATTTTGACCCTTTCCCATGAATCATGAATGTTCCCAATGGAAGACAGAATATGAATCCTTTCCAGAAGGTTTTCAATTTACTTTCCCCAGATCCATCAAAGGAAACATGATATATAGAACCTATAGCATTATGAAGTGAATTTCTTGAATAATAAGACTTAAATGTCAAAATTACTTTTTGGACCATGGGCTGCATAAGGTATATCTTGTTAGCAGGCATGAAAATGACATTAATCTGATTGTCCATCTCAATCAGAGTTCTTGGGCGGCCGGGTGCATTGTCAATGAGCAGTAATATTTTGAAAGGAGTCCTTTTTTTCTGAGCAGTAGATCTCAACAGTGGGCTTAAAATATTCAGCAAACCAGGTTGTAAACAGATGTGCTGTCATCCAGGCTTTGTTGTTAAATTTATAGAGCACGAATGAGTAAATTTAGCATAATTCTTAAGAGACCTAGCATTTTTCAGAATGGTAAATCAAGCACTGGCTTCAACTTAAAGCCACCAGCTACATTAGACCCTAATAAGACAGTCAGCCTGTCCTTTGAAGCTTTAGTCAGGCATTGACTTCTCCAGCTATGAAAGTCCTAGATGGAATCTTGCAATAGATGGCTGTTTTCTCTACATTGAAAATCTGTTGTTTAATGTAGCCACCTTCATTAATTATCTTAGCTAGATCTTTTAAATAACTTTCTGTAGCTTCTACATTAGTACTTGCTGTTTCATCTTGCATTTTTATGTTATGGAGATGGCTTCTTTCCTTAAACTTCATGGACAAACCTCTGCTAGCTTCCAACATTTCTTCTGCAGCTTCCTCACCTCTCTCAGACTTCACAGAATTGAAGAGAGTTGGGGCCTTGATCTGGATTAGGCTTTGGTTTAAGAGTATGTTGTGGCTGGTTTGCTCTTCTATCCAGACCACTAAAAACTTTGTCCGTATCAACCATAAGGCTGTTTTGATTTCTTATCATTCATGTGTTCACTGGAAGAGCACTTTTAATTTCCTTCAATAGCCTTTCCTTGGCATTCACAACTTGGCTAATTATTTGGTTCTATAGGCCGAGCTTTTCAGCCTATCTGGGCTTTTGACATGCTTTCCTCACTCAGCTTAATTATTTTTAGCTTTTGATATAAGTGAGACCCATGTGAGTCTTCCTTTCACTTGAACACTTTAAGGTCATTGTAGGGTGTCAATTGGCCTAATTTCAATATTGTTGTGTCTCAGGGAATAGGGAGACCTAAAAAGAGAGAAACAAGGGAATGGCTGGTTGGTGGAGCAGTTAGAACACACACAAAATCTGTCGAATAAGTTTGCCATCTTATATGGGTGTGGTTCATAGGGACCCAAGACAACTACACTAGTAACATCTAAAATTGCTGATCACCATAATAAATATAATCACAATGAAAAAGTTTGAAATATTGTGAGAATTGCCAAAATGTGACACAGACACACAAAGTGAGCAAATGCTGTTAGAGAAATGGTGCCAATGGACATGCTCAGGGCAGGATTGCCACAAATCTTCAATTTGTTAAAAAAAAGCAGTATCTGTGAGAAAGTGCAAAAAAGCAAAGTGTAATAAATTGAGGTAGGCCTGTGATTCAATGTGAAGACTTCACTTGCCATTGCTGGCTTTGAAGATGAAAGAGGCTATGAGCCAAGGGATGTGGGCAGCCTCTAAAAGATGGAAAAGGGAAAAAAAGTGATTTTTCCCTAGAGCCTCCAGAAAGTAATGCAGCTCTGCCAACACCTTGATTTTAGCCAGGAAGACCCATTTCAGACCTCTGATCTACAGAACTGTAAGACAAGAAATTTGTATTGTGGTAAGCCACTACATTTGTGGTAATGTGTCACAGCAGCAATAAGAGACTAAGACACTCGTCTAAGTATTTATCTGTTCTCTTTTATCTTTTTCCTTGCAGAATAAAGTGATGTTTTAGTATTTTTAAAAAATTAAACTAGGGCCGGCTGAGTGGTGCATTGGTTAAGCGCTGGCTTGGGACGCCAGTGGCCCTGGTTCGGATCCCACATAGGAGGGCCAGTGACACTGCCCTCTAAAAAAAAAAATAAAAATTAAATTTGATTTTTCCTCAAATGGGGGAACTTTCAGGCTCTTTTCTGTTTCTCTTTAATTATATTCCTAACGTCAGAGGAGTGCTTGATGTAGTCTAGTTATGGTAGACTATGATGAGAAGGAGGAGGGGGAGGAAGATGAGGATGATGATATAATCATAAAGTCTTGAGCACAGAGCGGGTTTCAGCTTCTGGGGAAATAGTAATGCTCAAGTCTGAGCTGCTGACTTTAGGAACTCTAGTTACCTTAGAGAAAAGCAGAGCACGGGATGGAAAAGATGCCCAGTTAGGAGAAAGTTCTTGCAGCATTTTCTATGAAGGAGTGTTATCCAATATTGGGCTAAATGTGCTTCTGACCAAATTGATTCATGCTACCATACCAATGTCTGCACATAGTGTTCTTTCATTTCATAAAAATGTTACATTTTAAGTAAATTAAGTACTACATCTTTCCCAACTCTGAAAATCAGCAAAAAGATCTTTGTGGGACTTAAGATTTTACAACAGATCCTTAAACAATGTCTTTAAAATCTAGAGAGGATAACATTTTGGAATACCCAATATATGCCAGGTTCTTTACTAAGATAATTTCACACATATCACATTTAAAATCCCCAATAACCCTATTGATTATATATGCTGTCTATTTTTTCAAAGAAATAGCAGCTCAGAGAAGGCTTACAATTTTCCAAATAGCACCAACATGGTGAATAATATAGCTGGGAATTGAAGATCAAGCCTATCTGATTCTCTTTCCTGCAACAGCACATTGTTTTACAGCTAAACAGTGATAAATATGAAGTGCATACCTTTATTCTAGGGACTGATGCAAAATACACGTTTATAGATTTTTCTTACCAAATTTTATTTTTTAGAGCAGTTTTAGGTTTAGAGAACTGCACACAGTGTAGAGAGTCCCCATTTACCCCTCTGCCACCTCCCCCAGCAGTTTCTCACATTATTAACAATTTGTATTATTGTGGTGTTACTGGTTATAATTTATGAGCTAATACTGACACATTACTAGTCAATGAAGTACATAGTTTACCTTAGCATTTCCTTTTTGTGTTACAGAGTTCAGTGGGTTTTGACAAATGCGAAATGTCATATATTCACCATTACAGTTTCATACAGAATATTAGTTTCACTTCCCTAAAAATGCCCTGTGCTCCCTCTATTCATCTCTCTTTCCCTCCCCATGAACTCCTGGTAACCACTGATCTTCTCACTTTATCTACAGTTTTGACTTTTTGAGAATGTCATATAGTTTGGAATCATATCATGTTGTACCTTTTTCAGACTGACTTCTTTCAAATAGTAATATGAATTTATGGTTCTTCCATGTCTCTTCCTTACTTGATAGTTCATTTCTTTTATCACTGAATAATGCTCATTGAATGGGTATATCATTCACTTACTGAAGGAATTCTTGGTTACTTCCACTTTGGGGCAATTTTGAATAAAGCTCCTATAAACATTCATGTGCAGGTTTCTGTGTCAACATGTTTTCAACTCATTTGGGTAAATGCCAAAAAACATGATTGCTGGGTTGTACGGTAAGCTTATGTTTAGCTTTGTAAGAAATTGTCAAACTGTCTTCCAAATTGACTACCATTTTTTGCATTCCCACCAACAGTGAATGAGAGTTCCATTTGCTTCACATCCTTGCCAGCAGTTAGCGTTGTGTTTTGGATTTTTGCCATCTAATTAGTATGTAGCAGTATCTCATTATTTTAATTTGCAATTCCCTAATAATATAATTTTGAGTATCTTTTTAAATTCTTATTTGCCATCTGTGTATCTCCTTTGATGAGAGATCGGGTCAGATCATTCGCACATTTTGTAATCAGATTGTTTGTTTTCTTATTGTTGAAGTTCAAGCGTTCTTTGTACATTTTGGATGACAGTCCTTTAACAGATATGTGGTTTGCAAATATTTTCTCCCAGTCTGTGGCTTATCTTTACATTCTCCTGACAGATCTTTTGCAAAGCAGAAGTTTTTTATGTTAATTGACCCAACTTGCCAATTTTTTCTTTCATGGATCATACTCAGGGTTTTATCCAAAAGGCCACTGCCAAAACCCAGGTCACCTAGATTTTCCTCTATTTTATTTCCTAACAGTATCATTGTTTTGCATTTTAAATTTAGGCATATGATCCATTTTGAGTTAATTTTTGTGAAAGGTGTAAAGTCTGTGTCTAGAGTCATTTTTTTGCAGGTGATGTCCATTTGTTCCAGCACCATTTGTTGAAAAGACTACTTTTGTTCCATTGTATTGCCTTTGCTCCTTTGTCAAAGATCAGTTGACTATATTTGTGTGGGTCTATTTCTGGACTCTGTATTCTGTTCCTTTGATCTATTTTTCTATTCTTTCACCAATAACATACTGCCTTAACTAGAATTTTTGAATAATAGGAAAAGAGTGCAGTTATAATATCCTTTACAGCAGGGCATGGGAATACTTTTGTTACACTAGCAGATATTTTGCTATTTCCTTGCAAATTAATTATTTTTCCATACAGCATTTGAAGTATTGCAGAAGGCAATTGGTTCTGCTTAGTTTTGGTCCCTAGGGCGACTTCCCAATATCTCTTCCGTCTTTCTCTTTCTATATCCAGAAGGAATAGGCTATATGATTGGTAGTGTGGGATCTCATTTGAACTTCTTTCCCACTAATCCTGAGATAATTTCTCTTCACACTCACTAAGGCAGACTCAATGAAGGTCATTCTCAAATTGGGTCTGTACCTCCATACCACCCAAGCATTCAGACAAATCCTTTTAGTTTTTTGGACTCTTTTCCACTTCTTTAAGACCTTCTAAGAATGGTAACACCAGAAACTTAGCTTAGAGGTCAAACAGCTTAAATGGGATTCTCTGCCTCTTCATTCAAATCAGTTGAAGCCAGTCAAGATTAGATAAAGCATTTCTCCACAAAAAATGAGTGCAGCTCTCCACAGCTCTCCATTGGCATTTAGAATCAAGGCCTCTGCTAGCAAGAAAGTATAACATTTTCCTTGTTTTGTTTTTCTGGGTGATGACTTTGAGGTAAGGCACTGATGGCTGAAAACAAAATTCAGCAATTTCTGGGATTCTTGGACAAATTCCATAATAGCTTCTAAATTGCATGTCAACGAGCCTAACTGCTAACATGATCATAGCTTCCTATTTTGATACAACTTAAGCATGAAATTAAAATTTTGTCAGTTGGGTCCATATTAGATTCTTCATAAGATCAAATGAAGTTTAGATTACCTTTGCTGGCTTGGATAAACAGCAAAATTGGTAAGTTATACTTATAGTGGCTTTTTACCATTTAAAGGGTAAGGTATAATTTTGGCTTTAATACACAATCAAGGTTCTGCATGTCAGTTTACTGATTTCAGAACACTCCTATTACATCAACTGCTGTGCATACAATTTCTCTGAGTTTAAAGGACTACCTAGTAAATATTTGGCTACTTTTTCTTTTGTGAAAAAGGAACCACTTCAGGTTACACATTGATTCTGCTTTGCTTGACTCATTCATTCATCAAACACTTCCTGAGCTTTTATTATATGCCAGGAAATACACTAAGTGATGGGAGAACACAGGTGAGTGAGAGGTAATCCCTTTCCCAAAAGAATTTACAGCCTATAGAGATTACCTTCTAATATGATGTCAAGAAAGGTCTGTTTCTGTCTTTACTACATAAACCATGCAAATCTTAATTGCCAACATGGTCCATTTTATCTGCAACTGAGAAGTTTAGTCAAACACATCTAATATAGCTTGTAGTCTCCTCTGGTTTCAAAGATAAACCTTCAAAATTAATCTTTCAAAAACAGAAATTACTAGTTCTCTATTTACATATCTATTTTCATTGCCATCTATGTAATTGTAGGTCTTTTTTTGGCGGAGCGGGGAATGTTGATGTTATTGAAGGGCCATGGCTTATAGGGCAACAGGAATTTGGATTTGGAAGAAATGGTTTGGTGAAAATTGTAACTTCCCTGGGTATAGAAAGAATCTTGGGTTCTGATGAAAGCAGGAGATCATGAATGTGGTAGATTAAGGAGGCCAATAAGGGTATGCCTCACCTGGTTAGCTTCTAAACCCTTGCATGATTAACTTAATAATGGCTTTTTCTCACAATGAACTCAAGCCCCAAGAGGGGACTATCTTCTAATTTATACCTTAAATAGCTTAAAGGAGAAAGGCCTCTATGCAATTAATGTATGATAATTGACAAAGTGCAAGACAGTACTGAAACCAAAGAAAAGGTAGTGTATTCTCTACAGACTAAATTATTCAAATGAAAGAAGGGAGAGGAACAAAATGAAAACAAATCCCCTCAAGAATGCTGTGTCATTGTGATAAGAACACACTTTAAAAAGAAAAGTTGGACTATAACACTCAAGAGCTTAACATATAGAATATTTCACTTTGTTTGCAACCTTAAGAGTACAATTAGGATCTACAAATGCTGTTTGCTTTAAAGAACTCTCTACTCACTTTTGACCAAAATGTTCATATCAGTTCAACTAATGCTAAGTCCAAGAGAAAAAGGACATGAAACCATTTGTGTAAAAGAGCCAGGAAAGTGCAGACAATGAGAGGAGCCAAGAAAAAAAAAAAAAATACTGACAATGATTTAAAAATAGGAACAAACAACAGTAAATGGAAGAAACATCACTCAAGGTTAAACCACGTAGACACCCAACACTCCTATGCAGCTGCTCTGGTCTCTTATCGAAATGTGAGCCAAGAGAATAACTCGGGGAGCTATTCTTGACTTTAAATGGGGAATACAATCCTGGCAACTTACAGGGATGTTCAGTGTTGATTAACACTGCTGGGGAATTTCAAATAGGCTAGAGCCTGCCTGAAAACCCCAGATGCTAAAACTGGCACATATGCCTTCAGATCAGAAGTACGCTCCACGTAAAATGCAAACATACATAATTTGTTTTTATGTTTACCTTGTATAATTCATAATTTTTAATTTTAACTTCTTTGTACAGCTACTGAATTATTTTATCTTGAGAGGTAGATGGGGCATTTATCAGCCCCCATTTTTCATTTTCACTTTTCATTTTTTGTTTAAAATATGAATCTAGCTTATAGGTAGAAAAGGACTCCGTTTTTTGAGTGCATAATACTGGCAGACTCTGAAATACAGAAAGAAGATGGGGCAAAATGTAGACCTTCTAGGCCCTGAAGATGTTTTGGGAACGAAAGTCTTGCAATGTAATGGGCTCAGAGCTGAAGCTTCAGTCTTGCTCCTTTTTTCATTTATTTATATTCTCCCTTCTCCCTAAAATATAAAATCACAAGAAAGAGAACTTCGTGGGTGCAATGAAGAAAAGGGTGATTGCATTTTTGCTTTGTGAAGGCTACCAAATGGAAATAAAGAGCATGGCTCTCACACATGCTCTGTTGCCTATACAAAATGTACATATTGCAGAGTGTCAGAAGGTACACAGCACAACACTGAAGCTCCTATGTTATAAACTCACTCAGGACAATCAGCACAATTTTCCCAAAACAGCATAGTTAATCTCTACCAGGTGTATATTCCTCCTACCTTCCTTCTTTCTTGCTTCTTAAACAAACAAACAAAAACAAACCAGTGGCTTTGAACTTTCCTGGGTTCAAATTCTGGCTTCACCATTTATAGCTGTATAAATTGCTTAGCTTCTACCTATTTTCTTCATCTGTCAAATAAGGATAATGTCACTGCCTGGCTGTGTTGTGAACCTTAAATAAGATAATATGTACCTAGCACAATGTTTAGCACACAACTGGTGCTCAACAAATGCTTGTTTTTCCTTTCTACTATATTATAACTATTGGTCTTACCACTGGTTTATCATTTACCCTGCGCAAATTTTTTCAAATAATTTTTCTTTAATTTCAACCATGATCCTTTTTATGAAACCAAAGAACATTTGAGCTAAAAATAATCTTAGAGATTCTTTACTCCCACCTTCAATGGCTTGATATTCTTCAGTTGGGTCTAAGTATAGATAGGGAAAGAGGCCCAGAGAAGTAATGTGACCATTCAAGGTCACTTCAGTGGTGAGAGGTAGGATTTTAGGGCCAGATCATAGGTCTCCAGTCAATGTTTATTTTCAAATGCCGCAGTGCCTCCCTCCAGATGGTTTTCTAATTCAGAAAAGATTAAAAACAATTGAGCCTTTTACGACAGGAATTTTTATTGAAATCTTCCTCTTTGCCTTAAAGAAATGGCAAATTGGACCTTGAGAATTTGGGCTTGAGATCTTTGCTGTACATCTTTGTTTCCTTGTTTATTTGTGTTGGAGAGTGTGTGGTGCTGGTTCAGGAACCATTTTCAGACTCCAGAGGTAGCACTGCTGACTTGGAATCACAATATTTCTTTTTTCACAGCAGTAGAATTCTAGAATGCCAGATATTCTTTCTTCCCTGTGATACCTGCCTGTTCGGTTTCATTTTGATCTCAAAGAAGTCATTTCATGAGGAGAATTCTGTCTCAAAAGCTAACAAAAAAGTCGAACTTCCTAAGTGTGACAAGGTGGGAGGACACCCCCAAAATTAATTGCTTATCCAAATCCATTAATTCTTTTAACAAATGGCAATTCTTTTAGAAAACATAGGTGGGTAGCACAACCCCTTAGTAACCAGAACTTATGTATTCAGACCACTACTGCATTCACCTTACAGAAATAAACGAACATATGCTCAAGCATTGTTCTAATGTTGTGAACACCAGTAGATTTTATTTTAGCTTGGAATCAAGAGAGTTTACTTGTTGATATGCCAGAAATATTGTATCATTAGCTAGCTTTAACTATTAAGCTTTCTCACAGTGTGAATCCCCCAAGGAGGAGAAAAAAAAAAATTAAGAACCAAAAAAAGAAAAGGAGTATGGTGAAATTCTACAGTAAAACCTTCAGTGAAAGTAATAAAATGAAATCATTTAGAATTTTTCTGTTCCTAAACCTTAGCTGTGCTTATAACCATTAGAGGGTATTCTGTGTAGACAGGTGGACAGTAAAGGATAACCTGAGTTTAGTAAAGGAAACCCTAAAGGGTTTCAGAAGGATAACTCAGGATCTGCTTTGTTCCAAAAGCTAATTTAAAAGGCTGAGGATGAAATTCTTAAATATCATCATACACATGACCACTCTCTACCAATCACACATGCGCGTGCACACACATACGGACACGCTCTTTCTTCCATTATCTTCACCTTTGACAGTAAACGTGTCCACCCAGGCTAAACACCCTTCTCCTCTTAGTCAGCATTCCTTCCAGCCAGAATCCAGGCTTCAAGCTGTCATCTCTGAAGGAGTGTTACCCAATATTGGGCTAAATGTGCTTCTGACCAAAACGGTTCATGCTACCGTAGTAATGTCTGCACATAGTGTTCTTTCTTTCCCTCATCCCCCATTTGGCTTTTAAAATCTCAGGCAGTGTCACTTAATCATGTGAAACTACGATGACACTATCATAAAACCAGTCAATCTATGGTGTTTGCTGTTTCCAGGCATTATTGGCTGCAGAGACAAACTGTTAGGAAAACTGGAGGGAAAAAGTGAACATTTTTAGTAACTGAAGATGGGCAGAAAACGTAAGTGCAAAAAACCCTGATGTTTAGCATATTAAATAGTATTGTTATCCATTTCCTAGTTAGGGGCTCCTGCCAGATAGTGTTTATGTTTAGTTAAAGTTTAAGTGACTTTTCTGAAAACAGAAGTATATCTTCTCATTCCTAGCACACAGTAGGTGGAAGACACTGCTGTATATTTTCTAAGATACCATTGATTTAAAATGTACCATTATTTTAATATAACAGTAAGAAAGAGAAATAAGTTTTAAACTTTATTTTTAATACTGTGTACAATGTTGTTCCATATAGATTACAGTTAATTATGTTTTTAAGCAAAAATCGGAGCTACTAATACATACTCATATATGAACATTCACACATGTTCATAACTCATCTTGGAAAAGACCAATCAATGGGATCCGTGGTTCAGCATTGATTAAAAGGCAAGCTCCACGATCCACAGATAGATGCTGAGCACTTACTGTTGGGTGAACACAGTTGTAGGTGCTTGGGATATGGCCAATACATATCTGTGGGTCCACACTCAGGCTTCCCTACTTCTGGAATTTTATGCTCTGTAGGTCCTGGTTCTTAGAGGGTGGATGCTTCCACCAGGAGATATAGAGAAAGTTCCCATAAACTTAAAGCTATGACTAACTCCTGGTCACTTTGGGCCCCTCAAGCCAGGAGGCCTTCAGACAAATAACAGTAACCATAATAGCAGGGGTAATAGATCCTGCTCATCATGAGGAAATAGAATGTCACTAGCTAATGCAAGCAGGGTGATTTGCTGGGCTGTCTCTGTATTTACATGACCAGTTTTACTATAATAAGCAAGTCTAATAGCTTATTATAGTAAAACAGGCTGACAAAAGCATAGTAACTGGGGCCTCAGATGACACAGGGCAAGCCAACTAGTTGAGCAGAGATGCTAACCAAGGGAAGTCTAGAATAGGTGGTATAGAAGGCAGATAATGAGTATCTCAGGACCAATTTCACCAGTGGGAGTTGTAGTTTGTCTAAATAACCTTCTTGTAAGTTTTCCCAGAAAACTGGCCATCTAAAAACCTAGAAATGCTACATCTGAATGGAGTTAGGTTGCTTTGAGAACGAAGTGGATCTGAGCATTGCAAAGCAGGCACTAGAGCGGGCCTCATGATTGCTCTGCCCAGATCCACCTTACTGGACTGGAACACCCATCTCCTGGGTCTCATGCCTTCGCATCTGTTAGGGGCTCACAGCCTTTCCCCTTCTCCTGTTGGGAGCCACTGTAACTCTAGGGGGCGGCGACCCATGCTAACACTGGACAAACTGTGGTGAAATTCATGCCCCATAGGGTCCAGTGGAACCAAACTTGTTCCAACTGGTCTCCAGCTGAGACTACATCCTTGCTTAGCTCCTCCTCCTGCCCTATCCTTCTCTCACTCCCCGTCTTCTCCTGAAATCACTTTCTCAATAAATCATTGCACAAGAATCCCAGTCCTTGGCTCTGCTTATAGGAAACCCCAGCTAAGATAGGGAACTAATGGATTATTTGGCAGACAATCCTCTTTCTGCCACAGATGCCTTTCAGGGGAAAACATTTCTTCCAGACTATTGTTGACCAAAATCACTTCATTTTAATATTAATGAACTATGCTCAGATGTAAAGGTTTTTGTAGATTCCTTATGTGATTAGCTCTAAAAAACTTTAAAAGCAGAACAAACTTACCAATTATATTAACAAAAGCAAAAATAAAATTTACAACAATGTAATGTAACAGATTTGTTTTTTTCTGGAACTAAATTGCTGATGTTGGATTTAAAAACAAAAAGATGTTGCCCCAGACTTGGTTCTATATTTAGTCTGTTCCTGTATTTTAACCTCAATAATACAAATTCAGAGCATGCTATTATTGTTATTGTTTAAGTATGTTCTACAAAACATCATTAATAACTTCCAGGCTTTTCAGCTAGTTCTGCACAATCAGCTCTCATTATTCATTCAAACCCAGCTAGCAAACATCTTCTAGGGGCAATTGTAATAAATTCTCACTTGATAACTTTTTAAAGCTTTGTCCCTTGCTAGGTAATGGTTCAGAATAAAATGGTGCAGGCTCTTTTGAATTTGGTACATCTGTTTTGCACGCCTCATGAAGACTCAGTGTTTCTACTACTTTAATCAATTGGGTCTGCTGTGTCATATTCATTCATGCGGTGCACCATGACGTCATTTGAGATTTCTTTGGTCGGTACTCTCAGAAACATAAAGGCAGGAATGATCAGTGAAATTAGGGAGCCTATATAGAAGGCCCTCGCATGATACCAAATATGCTTAGGTTACATTAGAGATCATCAACAAAGTGAAAATAAACACAAATTTTTCATCAAGAATTCATATATCCCATGCTTCTGATAGTCGCACTGCCCCCAGTTCATATGCTTTATTTTGGAAATCAATGCACTAAGAGGATGGTGAAATCCCTTCTACTCAAAAACTATACACATTTTGCCGATCTCAAAAAATGTCATAAACGGGCTGGCCGAATGGCGCATTGGTTAAGAGCTGGTTTTGGGATGCCAGCGGCCCGGGTTCGGATCCCACATATGAGGGCCAGTGACACTGCCTTCTACAGCTAACAACGGCTCCACCTGTAGCTGGGCTGCGCGAGCCCCAGCCCGGGTGATGGATTAGGCTGCAGGCGCTGCTGCAGTGGGCTGCCATAGGCTACAGTGAGTGGCCGGCAGCCAGCCTGAGCGGCTGAGCGACCATTCAGAGGCCAGCGACTGAGGCCAGCGACTGATCTGCCTCATCCGGGAAGAGCGCAATGATGATACCAACATGGGCCAGTGAAGCAACGTCCTCCACAACTAGACTGAAGAACAAAAAGACAGCAACTTGTCTTTTTCCCCGATTCCCCAACGCTGTTCCCCTCCCCCAATTCCTCAATAAAATCTATAAAAAAAAATGCCATAAATTGTTCTGGTTCATCTCAAAAATAAAAAACACCTTAGCCTTTAGAATATGCTGACTTTGCATTCCCACAGACATTGACTCTGCTATAATGGTGAGTTGAAACGGTTACTGGTTTTCTGCTATAGTAGTACCCTGTCTTTAAGAGACTTATTCCTAATTGGATTTTAAGGTTTTCTTTTCCTTTCCAAGTAGGAAAGGTTTATGGATAAAAACAAATCATGGTTTAAAATGGTAAGACCACATTTCTTTGTTTAAGGAAATGATATACACTTTGAGCTAATTAAACCTCAAAGGCACCTATTCATATTAGCATGAAAAAAAATATAGTATAAAAATATCCTCTCCATCTCAAGTGGCTCTATGAATGGATGACTGGGATGTAAGGTGTCTTTTCCAACTTGAAGAATAGATGTTAATCAAATCCTCCTTACCCCCTTTTTAAATGATTATCTCAAAGAGTAGGAGAACTGCCATCTAACAGGCAATTTCTGTGATTTCAGCATTAATTGCCTACGCTGGTACATGAAGGTGAATTCAGATAAATAATAGAATTGTGGAAATTAGTTATTTTGGTGTTTTTATATCTTTGAATAGTAAACTTCTATACAGCCATAAGCCATTGGATTTTCAATGCCTATAAAAGGTTTTCTTCATTAAATGACCTGTGCCTCAAACTTTGTGTTTCATGCATTGGCTGTACCTAAATTATCATTTGTGATCTCAATGACAGAACATTTATTAAGAACAAACAAACAAACAAACAAACAGTTTTTAGAGGCCTATTAAAAGTTTATGACATTTTGAAACTACATTAGACATTTTGGATCAATTTTCTTCTCAGAGATAATTTTAAAATAGCATTACCAGAGTGCTTTGAAGAAAAGAAAAAGACCCGTCACAAGTATATAAAGGTGCTACCCTTTAGGTCTGGCTCGATTGGATTATTGTGATGTGACCCAAGAGACTCCTCCAAAACTATTTCAGTTATCTGACATCTTGGGGAATAACAAGTTCTGAATCACAGCATTTTCTAAGATGTTTTTCTGTTGTGGTAAAAAAAAATAAAAAAAAAATAGAGCAGATTTGTGGTCCTATAGACCTACTTCATATCCCCTCTCTGCCTTGTGCTATCTGTATAATATTGTCACCATCATTTACAAAGCAATAATAAAATACCGAGCTTTCCTAGGATGACACATAAAGTTAGTAAACCACCTGGAACTGCTGCTTGGAACGTGAAGAGTCAAGATCTTTATATGCACTATGCATAGGAGATCTGACAATTAAGTTCACAAACTTGTTGCAACGATGTCGTTAAACTTTTTTGATATCAGAGGAATTACTCATTATGAATTTGTGCCAACTGGACAGACAGTTAACCAAGTTTACTATTTGGAAATGCTGAAAAGGATATGTGTAAAAGATAGATTAAAATGCCCTGAAATTTTCACCAATTCAAGTCTCTTGCATCACAACAATGCACCAGTTTGCGCGGCACTATCTCTGAGGGAGGTTTTAGCCAGTAAACAAATAACAGTATGGAACAACCTCCTTATTCACCTGATTTGGCCCCTAATGACTTCTTTCTTTACCCGAAGATTAAATATTAACAGAAAGACATTTTGATGATATTCAAGACATCAAGGGTAATACGACGACAGCTCTGATGGCCATTCCAGAAAAAGAGTTCCAAAATTGCTTTGAAGGATGGACTAGGCACTGGCATTGATGCATAGTTTCTCAAAGGGGGTACTTCGAAAGTGACCATTGTGATATTCAGCAATAAGCTATGTAGCATATTTTCTAGGATGAGTTTGCGAACTTAATTGTCTGATCTTTGATACTACTTTGATTTTTCAAGGTCACTTTTTTTTAGGGCAGTCTTACTGGCCCCCATATGTGGGACCCGAAACAGGGCTGCTGGCATCCCAAGCCAGCTCTTAACCACTGAGCCACTTGGCCAGCCCTTGAGTTCACTTTTAAATTCATTGCATCTAGTTTCCTCAAGCCCCTTTTTTTTGTACTCCTCTTCACCATTATACATTCTTGCCCCCACTCTTCCCTGGAATTGCTTGCAGAAGGGGGTATAAAACATAATTCATACTTTTCAGGCCTTTCCTTACTTGACTTCTTTGCAGCATTTGACTCTGGTGACCATTTCCTCCTTCTTAGAAAATTCTGTCTTGGTTTCCACCACACAATAATTTCCTGGGTTTTGCAAGGACTGTACTCCAGGGACCACATTTTCAGGCTACCTCTACCTGAAGATCATGACACTCTTTCCACTGCACCAGGCCTTTCAGCTCTAAAAATCTATCAGCTTCAGAACCTGGAAAAAATAATTTCTTATATATATGGCTGTTCTATTCACACTTCATAAGCTTCTGAAATCTATTTCCCTTAGAAATGGTTCCATGTCAATGACAGGAGAAAATGAATTTCAAAATAATGTATTCAAACCCTATATTCATAGATCTTTTTATCATATTTCAGAGTTTTATGTCCCATTAAAGTGTGAAATTTGGAGAGTGTGTTAACTCCTTCTTATAAGCAGAATTCTTCTTAGGAAGGTAGTTGGCTATGTGTGGATTCAGCCTATATTTATCGAATGTCTGACCTGAGCCTCGTATTGGGTGTTGGGATGCAAAGATCAAAAAGACCCTCTTGGAGTTTTTAAGAGGTTACACTCTAGTGAAGGATGCAGCTAAGTGCATAGACATTATGATGCACTGTCATCAATGTTGTGATAGAAATAAGTACAGGACAGTTGGGAACCATGCAAAAAAGGGCACTTGTAAGAAAAAGACATAGAAGCTTCTTAAAGAAGGTGACCTCTGAGCTGGGTTTTGAGAGATGAGTAGATGTTAGCTGGACAAAAGAAGAGAGGAATGGAGTAAGGAAGCAGACAGGGCTGCAAGCACAAAGGCACTGAAAGGGAGAGAGCAAGACAAACTTGAAAAATTACAAATAACTTCATGTTCCTTGAACATCATGTTCCAAATTTCAAGCTGGAAGAAACTAGGTAGGAAAAGGATTATTCCCTCTTCAGAGCAGAGAGAAGTTCACCTGAACATAATGCCACTGATTAAGAACAATGAGTTAAAAGTAGACCGTATCACTGTTCTGGAGTTTGAGTATTTCCTAATCCAGAGTTTGGATGACATTTGGGGCTCATGAAAGGTAAGACGACAAACTGAAACCTATTATCAGAACTAGTCATAGTGCACAAACTTAACCAAGTTCCTCTTAATTTGAATATAAATTGTAAACTTTTTCTTTAATGGTTCCAAATTTTCCATTTGCTTTGGCACTATCTGAAAAAAGTATTCCCTCTCAGTGATTTGCCAGGATGTCTATCCAAAGACTCCCAACTCGTGTGACCCTGTGCCTCCTCCTCTCCGTTTCCAACCTCAGAACCAAATCTCTCTCTATCTGGCCCATCACCCAGTCCTAGGCCCTAGAAGTATCCTCACCTTGATAGGCTGGACAAGCTCTAAAGACTTGTCTAGCTCAAAAATCATTTAGGTCAGTGCTATAAAATAAAATATCAATGTTTTTCATATCCAGCTTTCATAAAATTATAATTAATGTTATATATCAAAAGGAAGTTTTGATACAAAAGTGATACAAAAGTTCACATGTAAGAAAGCACAGGTGAGAAGAAGCAAAAAATATTTTAACAAGAAAAGTAACAAGTAATGATTTATTTTCTCAGATATAAAGACTTATTGTACAGCTATTAGAATGAAAATAGTATATCACTACTATAACAAGATCAGTGAAGATGAGAAGGAAGCTAAGGTATAGATTTGAATAATATCATCAGGCCTCAGCTTGAGTCTTTTTCTCCTCTCTAGACTTGACCCTGAGTATGAGGCCTTATGTAGCATTTACATGCTGATGATTTCCAACATTTTTTTGTAGCTTAAACATCAAATCTCTCAGTTCCAGACTTGAATATCCACTTATCCATTGTATTAGTCACTTTTGCAGAGAAACATAACCAACAGGATATGGAGAGAGAGATGTAGAAAGAGATTGATTATGAGGGATTGGCTGCACAATTAAGGAGGCTAAGATGGCCCACGGTCTGCCGTCTGCAAGCTGGAGGCCCAGGAAAGCAGATGGTGTAAGTGCCTGTCCTAGTCCAAAGGCCTGAGAACCAGGAGGCCAATGATGTCAAGCCTGGTCTGAGGCCAAAGGCCCAAGAACCAGGAGCACCAATGTCAAAGGGCAGGAGAGAATAATGTCCCACCTCAAGTAGATAGCAAGTTTGCCCTTCCTCCATGTTTTTGTTCTATTCAGTGCCTTGGTGATTTGGATGATGACCACCCCCATTCGTGAGGCCATCTTCCTTATTCTGTCTGCTGATGCAAACCCTAGTTTCTTCTGGAAACTCTCTTAAGATGCATCCAGAAATAAGGTTTTGCTAGCTATCTGGTCATTCCTTAGCCCAGCCAAATTGACATAAAATTAACCTGTCCCATTACAAGTAGATAAAATCCATTCTTCACCATGCCCTACAAAGCATGAATGATTTGGCCCCACCTGAACAACGGAAGTGATATTAAAATGTCATTGAAGTAAATTTAAAATTTTAGCCCATTTATCTCATTTCCACTTCTCACATTATTACCAGAGTATAAACAGGGCTCCTGATCTTCATTAGGAATATAAGCACAGAGAACCAAGTACACCCCTCTCTCCTTGCTAGAGCACGCCTACCTCTGTTACTAGTTTTGCTACAAGTAAGGGACATTTGACCATGTAATATAAGCCATGTATTCAGCCTTGAGAACAAAAGACACTTGAAGCCATTTCTTCAATTACTGTCAAATATCACAAACTGTAACTTTCTTAGTTTTTATCAAATAGAGACTATTTTGTTGACAAAAACAAAAATTCCACAACTACCTTTATTGAAAAGACACTAGGAAAATCACAAAACCCACATGTAAGATGCAATTTCAAGTCCATAGAAAAGGGAAAGTCATCTGGTATTTCTCTTAATCTCTCGGTCTCTCTCCTTTGTTTCTCCTTTCACTTTCGTTCAATTCACTTCTTGACAGATTGACTTTCTCTACAAAGTTGTCAATTTCTGATCTACCATAATTTTGACTCTTACTGGTATTTTGTTTGCATAGTACTAATGCCACATGGCTTTAAGCTTGGCTCCTTAATGTTGATTGACATATTTATTCTTAAATTATTAATAAAGCGATTCCTAATATTTTGGCTTTAATTCTAACCCTTACATTAACCCTAATGTTTGCCAAATAGTTAATGATTTGTCTTATTCAAGGATATCAAATAAACCCTTTTGATAAGTAACGATCTATGTGTTTATCTGCTTGTAATTCATTCATTAAACAAGTGTTAAATCGATACCAACACTGTCAGGCACTTTTATAAATCCTAAAGATAGTGCCGTGAATAAGTAAAAGTCCTGGTATGGAGGGCTCTGAGTAGAACTGGGTGACAAAAACTGCCACAGTAATAAATAAATAAACTTAATAAATTTCTACTTTATTTTTGTACTTATATATTTAATTAATAAATACAGAAATATCTAAATAATTAATTTCATCAAATGATAGAAAATGAAGTGTGGGGGATAGAAGTGGTTGGCTACTTTAGCTAGAGTGATTTAAAAAGGCCTCTCTGAGTAGGGAAATTTTGATGTAAAATATAAATGATGAGTGAGAACTACACAGGAACCTCTGAGAAGCGGGGGGTGAGGGAGAAGGTGAATTAGGTTTTCTGAAAAAAAACTTCCAATAAGAAAATACCTAGACATGCTGGATAAAATATCACAAATATTTTTAATTGCAAATCTGAGTTTTAAAAATGTAAAGGAACTCCTCAGAGACTGAACATCAGAGGGATACATAAGAGCTGAATCCATCCCTGAGGATATTTTTTGATAAAAGGAACCTAGAGCCCTGGGCTTCATTGGTCCATGGTATCGGGAAACAAAGGCCCACATCAGTGGCATCGTTGGAACTGAGTTCTCAACATAAAATTGGAAACATTGAAAGATCGCACCACAGTGAAAAGTAAAAACAAACAAAAAATTCCTGCTTGAAGAAGGAGACAAAAAGGTAGCTTGTCTCTTTTGGTAATAGTTTGGATAGAGAAAAATATCTCTGGTCATATGTAAACCACTGCACCCAACAACCAAGGGATAAACCATTGTTTTCATGTCCCCATGAGATATTTACAAATATTGACTACACTCTTAGACATATCATAGTGAAACTGTTGAGAGCCAGCAATTAAGGGGGAAAATATTTTTAAAAGCCAGAGGGAAAAGTAAAAGACCCAGTACACATAGGGAAACAATTTTAAGAATATAAATGAACTTTTCATCATAAACAATGGAGGCCAGGAAATAATGGAATGATATCTTGAATGTACTACAGAAAAAATTATGATGTTCTATCTTTTGAAGCTTTCATTGAAAAATAAAGATGAAATACAGGCATTTTCAGCAAAAGCTGAGAGAATTTCTCAGCAACATTGCACTCCAAAAACGGCTGAAGCAAATTCCTGACACTAAGGGGAAATCTTACCAATATACTCTTCATTTTCCTCTCATCAAACTGTTCTATTCCTTCACTGCTTCTCTACCCTCAAAAAGGGGCCCTTGAGAATGGTGTATTACCCCCTACTGCTACTCACCTCCCACTCAGGACACTCATCCTAAACCACAGGATATACTATCAGTTTAGCAGATTGTGATCCAGTTACTCATTACATTTCCCACAATACAGTGTCGTTTTTACTTCAAGAATCCCTATTTAGCATTTATGAGGTTGGACAATGAAGTTTGCGAACTCATCCTAGAAAAAGTACTACATACCTCACTGCCGAATATCACTATGGTAACCTTCGAAGTACTCCCCTTGGGAAGCTATGCACTGATGCCAGCACCTAGTCCACCCTTCAAAGCAATTTTGCAACTCTTTTTCTGGAATGACCATCAGAGCTGTCATCGTATTACCCTGATGTCCTGAATGTCATCAAGATGTCTTCCTTTCAATATTTCCTTTATGTTCAGGTAAAGAATGAAATCAGTGGGGGCCAGATCAGGTGAGTAGGGAGGGTGTTCCAATACAGTTATTTGTTTACTGTCTAAAAATTCCCTCACAGACAGTGCCGTGTTACTTGGTACATTGTTGTGATGCAAGAGCCACGAATTGTTGGTGAAAAGTTCAGATCTGTCATTTTTTTTCACTCAGCCTTTTCAGCACTTCTAAGTAGTAAAATTGGTTAACTGTTTGTCCAGTTGGTACAAATTCATAATGAATAATCCCTCTGATATCAAAAAAGGTTAACATCGTTGCAACAAGTTCACAAACTTAATTGTCAGGCCTCATGTATAGCTAAATCTTAGTCACTCTAACAACTGTCTTTCTAAGGTTAATTATGCATATGCATTGATCTCCATTAGATACCTCTGTTGTGTTTAATATATTATGCAGTGAGAGCCTGTTGTGACTTTTCTTTTCTTTGGGGAGGTGGAGTAAATGAGTAATACTTCCCCTGAATCTTGCTCATACAATCGTATCTTTCTTTTATTATGACAGGGGACAGAAGTTTTGAGTGACATCAGGATTGCTCATCCCAATCACTTCCTCTCTGTTGTACACAGATGTTATTTCATTGTTTACTAGCTTTTAGCTATTTTGACTTTTCACATTTATAAAATTTTTCTGAATAGAAGCTTGTAAAATTTTCTTTTTAAATTTAGAAATACAATAATTTTATCAGAATGTGTCTAAGTGTGTGTCCCTTTTCATTTCCTTATCTGGAATTAAGGGAGTTTAATCAATCTGCTAAATAAAATCTACATCAAAAAGAACTTTTTTTCTATTATTTGGAACTTCAGATTCTCATAATAAATTCAAAAACTTCTCAAGAGTATGTTATATTCTAAATATCCCTCCATTCATTTTATGTAAAACATTGAGTAGACTCAGTAAAGATACTAATAGATATAAAAATTCAAAATGGATTAGGCCTTATTACTTACTGATTCCATAAAAACACATCAAATAAAATTTCCCCAACAAAAACATGTTACAAAATATTCTAAAGCAACATGATGATTCTAAAATTAACAATTTGACCTCCATGGAAATGGTAATAAGAAATAATGAATATGCTAAATTCTGTGCCAAAGCTTTCATGAACCATAATAAAACTCTGCTTGAATTATAAATAATTGTGTTTTAAAAGGAAAGTAAATGATAAAGGCAAAAAACGGCCTGGTATATCTTAGATGGAAAGGAAAGTTGATTAATATGATAATATTATGCTGAAAGAGTGTTTGTGTTAACTTAGATACATGCTTTTTCAGAAATTGACCTCATTAAGAACCACATGACTTACATGAGAGAAGTTCACTGCATTCTATGGTTTCTTTCCTCAATTATTCTTCCGCCTTCTATCCCTATCTCCAGGCCCTACATTAAAAGGTTCTTGGCATTTGTCACTCTGTCAAAGATTCCCCCCAAATGCTACCAAGGACTTACGGGGAGGATTTTGTCTACCCCAACCCCTGGTAGATTTGAGAAGTAAGCAAATCTATTTTGATTTCCCTAAGCTACTCATTTCTATGTTATTTGCCTTTCCTACCGGAACCTAGGCCTCTTCTGCTCAAAGGAAAGAAATATCTGCTCCCGGGAAATAATCTGATGTCATGGAGTTACAGCCAACTCTGATGATTAGGTCAAGGATATTTCAGATGTCAGCAAGTAAGAGTACTGAGAAAAATTTCATCTGCATAACACACAGAAATAAATGGGCCATTTTCGATTGCTTAGAATTGTGCTCCATTCCTGGCATATATAATGAATAGGCTTATTATTGAATAGAAACTTTGCATTCATTCATTTACTCCTCAAAAATTTGTTTTTGATTGATTAGTATGAGTCAGGCTCTGTGCTAGGCACTTACGCTATAACTGAACTAATTGAGCCATACGTAATCAATCCATGGAATTAACACATTTCATTTACTTGGATATTTGTGTTCTGCCTCATCCCCAAAAGAACTAAAAACTCTTAGAAAGGACGTAAGCCTCAGGAGTACAGAAAAAAGAGCAGACACAGGGAAAATAACCCAGGAAAAGGGTTGTTAGGTTATTGGGGTATGAGGTTTAGTGGTGTCGGGGTGGCAGCAAGAACTCCAGATGTTCCAGAAGAGGAGGCGGTCAAGGTCAGACCTGAAAGTTACAGGCTAAGCTAAGGCATCAGTGTTGGGTCTGAAGCTATGGATGACAATGGGGAGGCACAGGTTGTTCACCTCACACAGGAAGAGCCAAGACAATGCTAGGACTGGAAAATTGCATAGGTTAGACTGGAGAATAGACTTGTTTGATGCAGAGAAACAGGACTGACACTGAACCATCCAATATGCTGATGCTGAAGGAAATGACCAACACCTTTTGGATACATAGAATTTGTTAGCTGTGTGGTGGTACATGAGAAAGGCATACCCTAGAGTCTAATTCCCACTAACAAAAAACACCATTGCAGTAAATTCTGCCATAGGTGCATTAGGTAATAGTACTTACAATCTAAAGACCAGAGTATATTCTAAAGTATAGTTTCAATGATTATGGTAAGCATGAGCCACTCACAGCAGTGAGAGGGCTTTATAAGCTAGTCCAATTGTACTGCAATTAATTCTCAGTAATTTCAAAGGAAGCATGAATATACAATGAGGTAAAAATACAGTCTCTACAACAAATGGTGTTGGAAAAACTGGAGAGACATATGCAAAAAAAAAGAAAGAAAGAAAGAAAGAAAGAAACTAGACCACTTTTTTATACCATATACAAGAATAAACTCAAAATAGAGTAAAGACTCAGGTGTAAGACCCAAAACAGTAAAACTCCTAGAGGAAAACATAGGCAGTAAACTCTGACGTTGCTCTTAGTCATATGTATATTTGGATATATCTCTGTGGGCAAAGAAAGGAAAAGATAAAGTAAACAATGGCAGTACATCAAACTAAAAAGTTTTTGCACAGCAAAGGAAACCATCAACCATCAACAAAGCAAAAGGATAGCCTACCAACTGAGAGAAGATATTTGCCAATGATATATCCAATAAGGGTTTAATACCCAAAATTTATAAAGAATTCATGCAGCTTAACCCCCCAAAACAAACAACACAATTAAAAAACGGGTAGAGGACTTGAATAGACATTTCTCCAAAGAGGGCATACAAATGGCCAACAGACACATGAAAAGAGGCTCAATGCCACTAATCATCAGAGAAATGAAAATTAAAACCACAATGAGGTATCACCTCATACCTGTCAGAATGGACATCATCAACAAACACTAAGTGCTGGTGAGGATGTGAAGAAAAGGGAACCCTCATGCACTGTTGGTGGGATTGCAAATTGGTGTGACCACTATGGAAAACATTATAGAGGTTCCTCAAAAATTTAAAAATATAACTACCTATGGCCTAGAAATTCCACTTCTGGGTATCCAAAGAAATCCAAAACAATAATTTGAAGATACATGCATCCTTACGTTCACTGCAGCATTATTTTCAATTAAGTGCCTGTCAATAGATGACTGGATAAAGATGTGGTACATATATATTCAATGGAATGTTACTTGGCTATAAAAAAGAATGAAATCTTACCATTTGTGACAACATGAGTGGGCCTAGAGGATATTACACTAAGTAAAATAATTCAGATAGAGAAAGACAAATACCATATGATCTTTTATATGTGGAATCTAAAGAACAAAATAAATGAACATAAAAAACAGAAACAGACTCATAAATATAGAGAACAAACTGATGGTTGCCAGATGAGAGGGGAGTTGGGAGGCTGGCTGAAAAAGATGAAGGGATTAGGAAGTACAAATTGGCAGTTACAAAATAGTTATGGGGATATAAAGTACAGCATAGCATATATAGTTAATAACATTGTAATAATTATGTATAGTGTCAAATGGGTACTAGATTAATCGGGGGAATCACTTCATAAATTACATAAATGTCTAACCACTATGTTGTACACCTGAAAGTAATATAATATTGAATGTCAACTGTAATTGAAAAAAATAATTTAAAAAACTTGGGCTGGCCGAGTGGCGCAGTGGTTAAGCGCTGGCTTGGGAAACCAGCAGCCTGGGTTCGGTCCCACATATGAGGGCCAGTGACACTGCCCTCAAAAAAAAACAAAAACAAGAAAACCAAAACAAAACAAAACAAACTTAAAATATTTAATAATTGAGTTAAATTATAATGCATAAATTATAAAAGCAAAAAGATACTATGCAATTCACAAAAATGTAAACTAAAATAAGTCTAAGAAGTTGAAAATTTCAAAAAAAAATCTTAAGTTATTTGTTAGCTTCTTAAACCAAGCATCATGTTAGACACTGACTGGGGGTAGGGGGTTATATATGAAGAAGATGAAATTTTCATCACTGTTATCTTCTTTTGAAGCAGTATGGCATTAAGACCTTGGTATCAGTTAGATCCCTGAATTTGAGTTCCATCCCTTCTAGGTAGCTATAGACAAGTTACTTAATTAATTGATTCCCAGTTTCCTCATGTATCAAATGAGGATAATAATGTCCAGCTCATAGGGCTGTGAACAAAGGTCCAATATGGCAATGCTAGTAGTGCTCTAATACTTAGCAAGTGCTCAATATTCATTAGCTACTATTATTATCATTTAATATTTTGTGGACAAGCACACATGATTGTCAAGAATCCTAATGCATAAGATACTTGTTTCACACTCATTTATACCTGAGGGCCATTTAAAGTTTCTCCTGATACTTTTCTAAGAAATGCTATTATTATAGTATTTGTGAGCTATGCATATATTCAGGAACCTGTCAGAGCATCCCTAATTGGTGAAGTTGGCATCCTAGAGATGATAAATGTAAAAACTAACAAAACATGGACATGTGTAGGATAGGACTGTTAACATACTAGATGTCCCCTAATAATCCAGAAGTAAGGCAAGAACCCAGAAGTGTGTTGCTTCTGGGTATAGAGTCACTGAAGGGGATCAGGAAGAAGCAGAGAGAAATTCAGATGGAAGATACATCAGGTAAGCTTCTAAGTCACTTGACAAGAGCCCAGGAATGAGGGACAGGCTGTAAGGGTATGCCATTCAGTTCAAATTCGATGGAAAAATAAATAGCAGGGTGGTAGTGAATCTGGGCTAGGAACACAGTCTGGTATCCACTGTGCTTCCCAGATCTGGTGTTTGCCATGTTGTCAAATAGAATGGCTCCTCAGTGAGGACTGACAATTCCAATGGGAGAAAAAAGAGACAGTAAAGTGTGATAAAATCTACATTAGAGGGGCTGGCCGAGTGGCGCGGTGGTTAAGAGCTGGCTTGGGATGCCAGCGGCCCTGGTTCGGATCCCACATGTGAGGGCCAGTGACACTGCACTCAAAAAAAAAAAAAAAGGTCTACATTATAACAAAATAGGACTTGCCATAGTTCTGGTCAGACTGAGGTAACTTGCTGTCAAAGCAACAGGTAAGTATGGACCATGTAGTTATTTCTAATTCTTACTTTTTTTTTTTTTTTTTTTGAGGGCAGTGTCACTGGCCCTCATTTGTGGGACCCAAACCAGGGCCACTGGCTTCCCAAACCAGCTCTTAACCACAGCGCTACCTGGCCAGCCCTTTTTTTTTTTTTTTTTTTTTTTTTAAGCTGAGCCATCCTGTCACCTGTTGCAGCTCAGCTGCAGCTCAGCTTAGGCTGGGCATCTAACCGCTGTTGCTCAGAGCTCAGCTTGCATTCTTGAGCAAGCTCTTAACCAACTAAGCTACCCGGCCGGCTGTAATTCTTACTTCTTTAGGAACTTGTGAAAGGTCCATTAGGTCAACCAAAAGAACTAAAGGAATTAGCAGGGCTTTAGAACCCTGCCTGTCGGTCAACCTTTGCCATCAAAATAAGAACTGCTTTAAAATTAGGTCCAGGTACAGTAAAAGAAAAGGTCTTTGAAATTTGCATTATAATACAATCAATTTGCTTTAATTCAGAGAAAACAATCCTTAATCTCTGAGTATAAATTTTTCACACTGTTGGCTCAGTTTGCTTGAAGAAGTCTCATCCATTAGAATTTCTCAGCATTATATGGGTCTGGAAAAAAGGGGAAGGACCTGAACACTTTTTATGCTTATTGCTGCTGATGGGGTCATAAAGAGGGCTTACTTTCCATCCTTTCTCATGTCTGATCATAACAAGAACTAATATGCAAATAGCTGGAGAGCCCAGAAAAATGGAGACCTATCAAACAAGTGGAGACCCAGTGAAACATGCATGGAACAATTAAGAAAATGAGTTGATTAACACTATTCCAATAGGGAGAATGTTCATTAATGAGAAACATCTTAAGGGGTGGGGGCTCTAGTTTTATAAAGCAGGTAAATAAGAGTCATTAGTGAGTCATGAAGAAGGAGGGTTCCTATCTTCATGGGATTTATGAAGAAGGATGGAGGTAAGTCCTATCTGAGTCACTGAGGAAGGGTGACGGTGAGTCTTGGAATATAGGAAGATAGAGTGTTCAAGGTTACCATTTCTCAGAACACAAAAGGCTGGGAGCACAGGGCTCAGATAAAGTTCAATATTGTCACACCTTTTTATTCTTAAAAAAAAATTCAATTGTTAGTTGGTTTAAATGTAAGAGCTATTTTATTTTACATACTGCCACATTATTCTTATTTCAAATAGAAATAAATTGAAATAGTAAGAAGCACTACAGGTAGTACAAATAGAAAATTTAGAAACACTGAAGGAAACACTTTCAAATTTATAGTTAAAAATAACTCAACAAGAAAAAGAAGCAAGGCCTTTTAAAACGCATATTTAAGGGCCGGCCAAGTGGCACATTGCTTAAGAGCTGGTTTTGGGATGCCAGCAGCCCCGGTTCGGATCCCACATATGAGGGCCAGTGACACTGCCCTCTACAGCTAACAACAGCTCCACCTGGAGCTGGGCTGTGCGAGCCCCGGTGATGGCATAGCTGCAGCCCCTGTTGCAGTGGGCTGCCATAGGCTAGAGTGAGGGGCCGGCAGCCAGCGTGAGCTGCCAATAGCCGCGGTGAGCGACCATCCAGAGGCCAGCGACCGGGAAGAGCGCAATGACAATACCAACATGTGCCAGTGAAGCAACGTCCTCCAAAACTAGACTGAAGAACAAAAGGACAGCAACTTGTCTGTTCCCCTTCCACAATTCCCCAACTCTGTTCTCCTCCCCCAATTCCCCAATAAAATCTTTAAAAAAAAAAACAAAAAAAACGCATATTTAAATTCTACAATATTTGTTTTTTGCAGACATCTAAAACCAAAGTACTGGAGTAACAAAACCAAACTTTTTTTTTTTTTTTTTGTCAACTAGGACTACATAATCCTTGGATCTGTTTCCTGCATAATAGTGCTTTCTTTCACTATTTTTTTCTTATGGAAATTTTAAAACATACAGAAAGCCAACACAATAGTATAATGAATACTCATGGACATAACCCAACTTCAATGATTGTTATTATTGTTCACTATTCTACAATTTTTTTTTTTTTTTTTTGAGGGCAGTGTCACTGGCCCTCGTATGTGGGACCCGAACCGGGGCCGCTGGCTCCCCAAGCCAGCACTTAACCACCGTGCCACTTGGCAGCCCTTTTTTTTTTTTTTTTTTCAAACAAGATTTAGAATCTTTATTAGATTTATATTCAAGTTTTTTGGAGAAATACTTATCCATTGTTGGTTCAAAATAGGTCTTATTAGTATTGTCCATATATTAAATACATTCCTTTAGATGGATCAAAGTTCCTGAAGCACAGGTGGACCTATTGGTTCCTCATCTATTTTGTCTCTCTGTGTCTCACCATCCAAAGTGATCCCTGGACTGGCCGAGTGGCTCAGTTGGTCAAGAGCTCACTCAAGAGTGTGAACTGAGCTCTGAGCAACAGCAGTTCGATGCCCACCCCGAGCTGAGCTGCCACTGAGCTGCCAACAGGTAGCAGGATGGCTCAGCTATATATAAAACTAAAAAAAAGAACCAAAATGATCCCTAATGAACAACCCTGAAATTCTAAGTCTCTCTCCATAGAATTCATATGAAAACCCATGGACTAGATGATCTTTAAATTACCTTCCTTAATTTGACAGAAAGGAGTCTAAACAGAGAGAGACACTCAATTAGACATGGTTTCCACACTCACTTGTAAAGTGCTGCCTTGAGGTAAAAGCAGATCTTCCTCCAGATAACCTTCAAGCCTCACCCCCATTTCAATTATCAATGTGTAAATCATTAGTAATTCACTATTTCCCATGAACAAATGTACTCTTCTCAAAGGTAGGCTCTCTTAGGTTTACTCTTGAGTCTGAAAATCACTTCCAAAATTCCAGATATTATCAGGTTCTGAATAAATCTACATCTCAATGAAGGTAAAGCAATACTTCTGGTTGTGGTGTGAGCATACTAGGAGGTCTCCAGGACAGGCCTTCGCCTTGAAGGTAAGAAGAAGGTTGCAACAGAAGGCAAGAATCAGGAGGCAGGAATGCAAACACGAATTATAAGTCCTTTACAATGTGGCCAAGGGTGGGCCATATCTGTTTTGACTTAATTTGTCCAGAACATCAAACAAACACACTATCCTTTTTCTGGGATTCACAAATTACATCTGAGAAAAAATGGGAACAGATATAATATTTTGATTTATCATCTCTTCCCTCAGCATCAGTACTTTATTTTCTGGGTGGTTTTTATTCCTTTTCTGTGCTTGTACATCAATTTGGATGATACTGGCATGACTTTCCATACTAGCAGGGTCATTATCAGTTCCTGGTTATGTTTGTTTGGTGTTTGTATTTTATCCATTTCCCACAGAAAGACTATCACATCTAAATCATTCATTAGTTTGGGTAGCAAACTAAATCTTTGCTTTTTATGTAATTTCTCTGAGTTGCAGATTCTGACTGGCTTTATTCATTAAGATAAATAAAGCATGGTAGGGAATGCTTTTTGCTAATAGCTAATAAAGCTAAATTTTATTCGTGCAAAATGAACTCAGGGCCAGGGTGGATCTTACGGTTAGAATCATTATTATTTGTCCTGGGTTTTAAACAGGGAACATTGCTGTTTAACTTAGCAGGAAACAGAACAAATAGCTAGCTAGTCAACATCACCCTAATTTTGAACATTTAATGGTTCATACATCTTGTTTGTTGAACTGAACTTGTTCACTTAACTCTGATGGCTATTTTCAAGGTTAAATTTATTTTAAAGCTTCAGTCACAGAAATGTAGGAAGTAAATGCCAACAGAATGGTGGGCTTCGAATACAAACATGGTGAAAAATGAGGTGTTTTACTTAGTACACAAGGGGACCATATTGTTAAATACAACCTGAAGATTACCTGACTTACTGATTGAGCAAGTATGGAGAACCTTTGCCTTTATTTGACCAAATCTACAGAAGCAATAGATGCAATGTGATACACTCCAATAACCTTACTGTATTGGACTAGCTTGTTTAACAATCAATTCAACAACAATCAGCATTTCAATTATAATGTTAAAATACCCAACTTTTTCAGAATTATTTCTACCCTTTGGGAGAGTGGAAATGGCAGCATTCAAACATAAGAAATAAATTAACTTTGTTTTGGAGAGGGCATTTTAGTATAATATTTTTTAAAAGCAAAGGTAATCTTATCTTTAAAGTGAAAGTTAAATGAGGAGGTTTTAAAGGGGATTGAAGTTTTATGATATACCCTAATATTGAAATATTTTTTGTGCTATATTATAATTCACATTTTGTATAAAATATAATTGAGATACAATATGCATGCTATACAATACATCCATTTAAAGTGTGTAATTTGCTGTATTTCAGTGTATACATAGGGTTGAACAAACATGACAACAATATAAATTTAGCACATTTTGTCCTCCATCCAAAAGAAGCCCCATACTCATCAGCAGTAACCCACCATACCCCTTTCACCCAGACTCTAGCCACCACTAATCTTTTTTCTCTATAGATTTACCTATTCTGCATAATTCTTATGAATTAAATCACATAATATGTGGTCTTTTATGACTGGCTTCTTTCACTTAGCATAATGTTTTTCAAGATCCATTCATATTGTAGCATGAATCAATACTTCATTCCTTTTTATTGCCAAATAATATTCCATTGTAAAGATCTAACACATTCTGCTTATCCATTCATCAATTGATGGGAATTTGGGATATTTAAATGTTTTGGCTAGTAAGACTAAAGCTGTTATGAACAGCTATAAAAAGGCCGTGTATGTGTTTTTGTTTTATTTTGTTTTCCAGATATATTGAGGTATATTTGGCAGGTAAAAAACATATATCTTGAAAGTGTAAATGTGATGATTTGATATACATATATTTGTGAAATGATGACCTCAATCAAGCTAATTAACACTTCCATCACCTTACGTAGTTACCAATGTGTGTGTGTGTGTGTGTGTGTGTGTGTGTGTGTGTGTGTGTGTGTGGTGAGAACACTTAAGGTCTACTTTCTTAGTAAATTCCAAGTATACAAAACAGTATTATTAACTATAGTCACCCAGAATTTACTCATCTTTTAAGTGGAAGTTTGTTTAGTGAAGTAGCCACACTCTTCCTGTGAAGTCTATTTTCTCTCTTGTGTGAAACTTCATTGTCCCTACTCAGATATTTCCCCCTTGTTTTATCTTTTATCTTGAAGACTCAGGGGTCACCTCCAGCTCAGAGGTTAGAATTCAAACCTTTTACCATTGGACATCCTGTGGCATGGAGGCTGCTCTCACAGCTCAGGGAGCTTCCCTTGTTTACTAAGGTTCACCAGGGACCAGGAGTCCTGCTGAGCGCTCTGTGCTTGCTCCTGAGAGAGAACAACACACAGCATTCCACACTGCCAGGAATGAGTGTGGTTTGAATTTTGAGCCTGTTTTTATGGACTTGTCTCTGCATCACAGCAGCTTATTGTTCAGTCAGCGTTTGGTCAAAGCTCGAGTTTAAGCCCCTTTTGCCAGGGAGGTTTCCTCTTTTTTTAATATGTGTGGTCTCTGTTATACTGAGTTAGCTTAGATAAAAATAATAGTGTAATGCAAAAGAGGTTTTGCTTCTTATAAGAGTATCTATGGAAGTTATAGGCAACCATCAATTCTAATAAAATTCAGAGAAAAATGTCTGTGGCTTGTTAGTTCAGAAAGGTCCTAATTATAGGGGTCAATGCTTTGTAGTTGGCAGTCTTATGTTAAATATACGCACTTCTTTTATAGCCGTTGTCATGTCAGTCATCTCTAAATGATTTCCATTGCAGTGCAAGTGGCGAGGTATCAAAGCAAACATAAGTTGCTACTTCCCACGCTTAAATCAGCTCATTTGTTTTTACTTTGAAACTTCTTTTCAAAACCCCCACTCCATAGCCTACCCTTCCTACTTCATAGAAAAAAATGGATCACTTTGTCAAGAAAGGTACAAAGTATAGTAAAACCTATCCAATTTAGAATTCCCAAATTTACAAGCCATTTCTTCATAAAGAAAAATAAATTACATTTACTTTAGAGATGTTACAGGTTGCAATCTCGAAAGAAAAGCAATTTGGGATTGTCTGAATTTGAGCAGTAGGGTTTAAATCCCAGCTATGCCAGTGGCTAGCTATGTAAGATTGGGTAAATTCCTTAGCCTCTCTGTACCTCACTTTTCCCATATATAGTCATGTGGCACTTGACAGTGGGGATATGTTCTAAGAAATGCATCATTCAGTGATTTCATTGAAGTACAAATCTTATAGAGTGCATTTAAACAAACCGAGGTGGTATACTTCACACCTAGGTTATATGGTATAACCTATTGTTCCTAGGCTACAAGCCTGCACAATATTACTGTGCAAAACAACACTAGACTAAATCAAGCACGAGAAAATAATGCAATCAAGAGATATGGTAAACATTAGGTGCATGGGGCTGCTGCTGGTGTAACAAGGCAAGTTGTTTAATAGCAAACTTTTTTTTCTTAAGTAAAAAGAGTGCACTCTACATTACATTCCTGTGATTTATTTTATAACACATATAAACACACACCCCTACTATCAATAAAAATGACAACAATTACAATAACAAACAAAAATGATAAACCAAAAAATTTTTTAGCTCAGATCTCCCTTAAGCTACTGACCCATTTTTCTTTCCCTTCGCACTGGATGCGACTGGATCCAGTGTACCTGCCAGGGCTTTCTTCCCATAGATTTTATAAGTTTTGTCTTATACCAACCAGTTCACAGCTGCCTCCTTCGGAGAAGAACTGCCCTCAGACAAACAGGAGCCATGTAGTTTTTCTTACTTTTGAGCATTTTTCATTCCACTGGAATTTTGATTCTACCCACTGACACCTCCACACCCATTTCTCTAAAACTACTGGTTCCCAAGTCATCCGCCATCTCCTTGTTTTAATTTCCCGTATTGATCTCATCTAACCAGTGTGCAGCATTGGGCTCTGCAAACCACCCCCCACTCCTCTACCCCCGTATTCCCTGAAATCACACTTTCCTTCTATTTGAAGCTATCTTCAATACTTTTTGCAAACTCTTGTTACTTGCTCAGGATTAACTCTTGGTGTTCCTCCGAGTTTTGTGCTAGGCGCCCTTCTCTCAGCCTATGCATCCCACTTGGGCAAGCTCATCCATATCCAGGCTTCAGTCACCAACTAAATGCTGATAACTCCCAAATTTGTCTCTCTATTCCGGACTCCTCTCCTAAATTCCAGATCCATACACAGAACTTTATTGTCAGCACCACCATATGGACGTCCCAGAGTTAACTCAAGCTCAGCACATCCACAACTGGTCTAATGTCCTGCCCCTAAGCCCCACCCTCCTCCTGAGTTATTCCTCTCTTCTCACCTCTCATCCAAATCAATGATTGTTGTCGATTCAATCTCTTTAATAACATCCACTTCTATCTTTGCTTTTACTACCTTAATTCAGGCTATCAACATCTTTAATAAAAAGGACTACCATAATCTCTGAACAGAATTTTCTTTTGTCTCAGGTCTTGAAGCCTTTTATCCCCAATTTATTTTCTCCACAATATTAAGAGTAATCTTTATAAAGTGCAAACCTAGTTATACACCATGCTTCTCTTAAAAACTTCTATGGCTCCCCAATGCCCCCTCAGAACAAAATTGATACAAAGCATTCAAGATCCTTTATATTGCTCAGATGACCTATTTAGAATCATTTTTATCATGTAATCTCCAACATCCATCTCACCTTTCCTCCCACCATGTTCCATTCATCACTTATTATAATTCCCTGAACATGAAATATTCATTTTCATCTGTATAATTTTGAATCACCAAAATTACATGGCTTTTGGCTCACAAAATTTTCATCAAATGGCTAGTTTCTAATATTTTAGGTTATAAATTAGCTGTCACTTTCTTTAGGAAGCTTACCCTTACATATTCTTCAATCCTACCCCCACCCCAAATATTAATAGTTTAGATAGTCTCATTGCCTGGGATTCTATCAAAGTCCTTAGTATGGTGTTTTATCATTTTCAGTTTACTTCTCTGCCTTACCCTTTAATCTATATAGTCTTTGGAGAATGTTACCCGCTCACATATTGTATTGTCTTGCAGAACAATGACTTACACAAAGTTTTTGCTTAATTCACATTTGAGAATGAATAAATTACTTTACCATCTGAGCACATAAATAGTTACTGCACTCCAAATAAAGAAGAATCTGTGTGCACATTTCTGGATATACTGCTTGGACCAGGGGTGAATGGATAAGTTTTAGAATAGAGAATTTAATGTCCTTCTTCTGACTGTTTAGATGATGGGACTGAAATTTATAATGGAACCCTCAATGATGTCCTTCCTTGAACCCAGTATATTAACACAGTGACCTTCGCTGTCATCCCATGTAAAGAATTTATTTTTTTGCAATACAAAATACAGTAAAAACAGTAGACTCCTGGCCTTAATCTTTCATAAAATCTTTTTTTTTTTTTTAAATCTGAACTAAGTCACAACCCCCTGTTATTTTTATATATTTACAATATTAAATGATTCATTTTATTGCTTTTTACATTTTAACTGGCTGTTCAAACACTACAATGTCAGTCTTTCATGAACTACATCCTGGGGAATTTTACCATTTATTAGAAGTATATTCCACTTTAAGCCAAACCAAGATTTATACAAAGTCAGAATAACTAAACTAGAGATTGCGTATTTGCTTTAGAAAGAATTCATCAGCATTTATATTTGAACAGTATTCTCGATTTCTTATTCTGAATATTATGTGATTAATATTAAGTTTGATTTATATGCAACTTTTCAGGTATATATATATATATATATCTACTACATATATAGTAGATATATATATATCTACTACATATAATAACAACTATTCATAGGCTTTCAATTTTTTTCTTGGCAACCATCAAAACCAGGCTTTACATTTTCAAATTTATGTGGACACTGACCTCTAACTTAATTGACAGCAATAAAGCTGGTAATGTGACATCTCTTTATTATTATTATTATTATTATTAGTTACAGATGTACAAAACAATGCAATAGTGTTTTTTTTACCCCTTACAAAGTGACTTCCCCCTCTCCTGCCACCCCACACCCAATATCATACATATCTATTACAATTCCATTGACTCCATCCCTACACTATATTCCACATTCCATGACTATATATATGTTAAATTATAGTTGACATATAATATTGTTCAGCGGCAGTTTCAGATGTACAGTGCAGTTGTAAGGCCACTACACCATCCATGAAGTGATCTCCCTAAAAGGACATGCATCCAACTGTTCCCCTAAAAAAAAAAATACTTACAACCTTATTGATTATATTCCCTAAACTGTCTCTTCTATTTCTGCAGTAGTGTTGTAGTTATCAGTTTATGTTGCCTCATCCCTTCCCCTTCACCCATCCCCATCCCATCTAGACCTCATCAGTTTTTTCTCTGTGATGTGACATCTCTTAAAGATTATTGGATAAACAAGGTCTGATTCTGACTGGTTAGAGTTCTCTCAACCTCTGAAGCAAGGAGAATTTTGTGCCTACTTTGAGATGGAATTACTTATCACAGTTTGGTATCCTGCTCTTATGATCTAATATTGCCAAGGAAATCAGTGAATAAAGTGTTAACATTAAAATAGGGGGAAAAGTTTGAAGGAGGAGAGTTTGACAAAAAGTGCCTTTCAAATACTTAGCTCAGCTTGGAAAATACCTTCTTTATGAAGCTCTGAAGCTTTTCAGTTTTACTTACAGATTGATTTATATCCTTTAATTTTATTGCCAAGATCTGGTATACACTTTTGTGTGGTATGGTTTGTAATGTGAAAATGCACATTAAATTGAAGAAGAGATGTGAAATCCGAAAAAAAACCAACAGTGCTTTATTTAAAGTTATGAAATATTGGAAGACTAGTATTACCATTTTTAAAGTTCTTTACATTTAAGAATTCACATTCCATCTTTTAACCAGAAAATAATTAACTAGAGTCTCCAGTGATTAAAGTTCCTTCTTATATTTGACTTAAAGAGAAAATGACTAATCAGAAGAAATTGAGTCAATAACCAAAATTTAGTTAAAATAATGTTTTAGTTTTTGTTCTTAAGTCAATTGCCATTTATCCCATGATCTTACCTCTCTCCGCTTACACGATTATCTGATTAACCAATGAGAATAATCCTGAAACTCTGTAAGACATTTAGATATCTGCAAAGGAAAACTACTTTAAAAATTATTTTCTTTATTGAAACTATAAAGTGAAGCAATATATTTTAGAAGAATTTATAATAAATATTAAGCATTGAGTCTTATCACACATACCTTTATAAGGTATAAATCCTATTTACAACACCCATCAACAAGCCTATTTATAGTATCTATCTTCAAAATAAATCCTGAGTCTGACCACTTCTCACCATCTCCATAATCTCCACCCAGGACCAGGGCCAAGACAGCCAGGACACACATATACAACTGTACAGGCAGTTAAAACTGAACCACTCCTGACCAGCCATTATACAGCCTCTTAGCCACTGCTCTGCGAGGTGCCCTGCCAGCCACTCTGAGCCCTCCTCTGAAACTTCCTATGACTGCGCTTTATATAGAAACTAAAGGGTTAACAACTGGCGCAGCAGGGGTCCTACCCAATCTTGATCCTTTCCGGTCAGTACTAGTCACACATGAAACCTAGGTCAAAGCAGTGCTGTCTCTCACCCACTGCTGTCTGTTCTACAGGAAGGCAAGGTGATTTTTATTATTATTATATATGTAAATCAGATCATATTGCCCTCCTCTTTAAATTCTTCAGCATTTTCCCATCACACTTAGAATGAAATCCATACTCCTACCTAGCCTTCCTCGGTGGTGTTGAATTATCTGGATCCTCCTCCCTCTCTAACCTCATCTTCTGCCATGCTTCTCAGCCATGCTTCTCAATCATTGTGTTCCTGCTTTTCTCATCTCAAAAGCTTTTACACTTGCTGTTGCCTTTGACTGAGAGATCCAGATCTTCAGTTTTCAATTCTCATACCTCTTCTCCTCAGAAAGGCTGATGTGATGGCCGCCCTGTGTCAGACAGCAACTTTCACCTCCACTCCTACCTGGACTTGTCCCCAGTCCTCATCTTTTTCATCACCTTACTTTAATGGCTTCACAACCCTCATTCTGTTTATGTATTTAGTTGTCTTCTTACTTATTTCCTGTTTTTCCTACTGAAAGGTAATCTCCTTGTCAGAGTTGTTCATGGCTTGCTCAAGACTACCTGTGCCCAATGTCTAGCACAATAATTGCCCTACAACTTCCTTTCCTTGTGCCCGTTCCTTCTTTCCCTTTGCCATAAATACCCTTCCCCCTGATGTTACCTGTCCAAACCAGCTTATTCATTAAGGACAAGCTCAAATGCCATCTCCTTAGGACCTTCTTAGATCATTCCATAGCATGTAATTTCTCCTTCTCAAAGCATAGCTACTAATATTCCTCTATTTTCTCTTGAGTTTTTAACTGCTGTATTTTTGTTATTTGTGAATTACCTTCTCCTCTCAGAGAACTATAAACACTTTGAAAACGAATTTTTTAACTGACATATGAGCCTTCACTTCAGTCACCAGTAAGTTCTCATCTAGAATGAACTTCCCTTTCTATTTATTAGCTGACTTCTTTAGGATAAACTTTAGTTTTAGGTCATGGGACAAAGAGAGTCTTCATAAATTTGCAGTTCATGGTGAGTTAACTTTGGCTGATGTGGAAGGGAGCTGTGACAATTCCCCTCAGGACACATTGCTGCTTGCTTAAGAAAACTTAAATATAGTTTATAAACTTGAAGGAAAATAAGGTAGAACAACTCCCTGAAGAGATTCTTTCCAGATGTTTTTAAAGTAAAGTTAAATCCTTATAATCACTCAATGTTCACCAGTCTCCTTGCTCAAGAGTTCATCCAACTACACAAGTCGTATTTCTTTTCTAATAAAAACACTTTTAAGCCAATGAAAGTATTTACTGGCATCGGTTCATCTCTATGAGAAGTGAACATTTTAATATTTTTTAAAGCAGAAGATTATCTAACTGCAAACCTAAATTATTTGTAATTCTTATAAATCCTATCCTTTATCATCAAACAATTATTTATGGAACTATCATATTTTAATGCCAAAGAGTTCCTTAGAGTGCAGATAATAATAACTAACATGTAGCAGCATATGACAGGTACAGTTTTAAGTACTTTCTATGCAATTTAATCCCGACAACAAACCTCTGAAGTAGGTTAATATCAACATCCTTGTTTTAGAGATGGAGAAACTGAGACACAGAGAGGTTAAGTAACTTGCCCAACATCACAAAGCTAGTAAATGGCAGAGCTGGAGTTTGATCCCAGCCAAGTCTTGTTAGGATGTCTATGGCAGACATCCACTTGTTTTAACCCCCTTCTACCTCGCCCTTTTTTAGGATGGAGGTTTGAAGTACAATATTTGACTTCTCAGCTTCTCTTACATGTAGAAGTGGAAATGGGACCCTTCTCTGGCCAAAAAGAGTAGACACGAGTTTTTTGGAAAGGTTTCCCTTCCTCAATTAAAAGGAAAACTTTATAAAGAAAAGTATTTGGTTCTTTGCCCTATTTACAATGTTGCTTTCATATCCTAGTTGACCTCTGATTATTACTTATTTTTTGAATGGGAGTTATTCTTTCTTGGTTAGTCAATACTTGAAAAATAGTGTTAGGAAGAAAGGGAGAGCAAGACAGAATAGCAGGCAGCTTAGATTCAGGTATATTGCCTCAAAACATTCTTCTTAATTCTATTGTATAGTCCTGCTCTGGGACATCTCAGCACTGTGTGTCCTAAGCAATCAATGTGGTATAAACATGACACACTTCACTTCAGGGTGAGCAGGAAGGTTTTGTGGCTTACTGGGGGGACTCATGTCATGGAATTTTGTTTTTATTTCTTTGGAAGAGGAAGGCAGTAGTAGTGATTTATCTTATTTCTCTTCAATTGACTGTTGTCAGGTAGATTGCTATCACTATCTTTCCTCTTTGTTAACCCATTGGCATCTTGCTTCTATTAAAGTTGAGTTATTTGCACAGATTCTCTGTCCTATCATTTGTGTTACTCTGCAATATGGAAATTGGCCCAAGGTCTCTCCTACAGCCCATGTACAGCCTCAGGCTTTGGCATTTCAAACAGGGGATTTTGGGTTCAGCTCTTAAGACACAAATAACCCATTTTCTCCATGAATATGCTAAAAGATCTGAAAAGAAATTATCTGTAATCAGTGGCCTCCTTCCTTTGGTTTTGGCACACATTCTTCAACTGTTTGGACTGTCACGAAAAAACATCCAGCCTAAGAGAAGGTTTATAAGAGTTTATTTGATTCAAACTGACAATTACCAGGAAGCAAAGTCTCAACAGACTGAGAAAATGCTCTGGAAAATGGCTTGCAATGCTCGGGAAAAAGGTTTGCAATTTATTTTATCCATTAGAATCAAAGGAGGAGGCTTACATAAAATCCGTTGGTTGCAGATTAAGGGGACAGGAGAAAGCAAAGTGGGGAAATCTCCGAGATTGGATAAAAAGTAAAATGGAGAGACACACTTCTTTTACATTGGTGGTACAGGGTAGTCAATAGCATTTTACAGCACATAGAGATGGTATTTGGAGAACAAGGTAACAATGAGGGATTCTGTAGTTTTCTGCTCTAGTTTGGTGGGTTGTGTCCTGGGGAGGGTCCAGAAAAAAGAAATTCCTCTGGTACTTCAAGGGCATGTTATCTTAGATGCAAAAAAGAGACAATGGGTAGGCTCACTTAACACATTGTTTGTAGGAAACGAGTAAACTCGTCATATCGCTCAAATGCCCGCATACAATGTGTTAAGGTAAAGACTGACCTTTGTCACCTACAGGCCAAGGACGTGACTACCAGTGGCTTGCTATTAGTTAGGAATTATGTTCAGACCATCCTACCTGGTTAATTTCAGCCTCCTAAGCTTGTCACATTTAACCTGTCGTTCCTTTTCCGTTCTCAGGACTAATGAGTTATTTTATTTGCTGGTTTCATTAAAAATGAAAAGTCTTTCCTCCCCAATTTGTCCTTTTTTCTGTCATTTTTGCTACATTTAAGGGATAAAAGGTGTTTAAAACACCCCTCTTAAGATTTCAAAGTCATATAAGTAATGTACTCAGGGCCTTTATGTGTATCATTACTTTTTGATTGATTCCTTTTCTGGTTTATTTTGGTTAGCTTCTAGGTAATCCCAATATGTGCTATAAGAGTCAATGTCTTTCTTACCAGCCAGATATGCTTAGAACACATGACACCAGTGATATCATAAACAAAAAATATTAACTTAGGGCACTGGAATTGCTTCACAGTTCCCAGATAAAAGTTGGCTTATATCTGCTTCTAAAGTTCTGAGACTCTGAGAGTGCAAGGGGTTTATCAGGGAAGGCTAATAGAAACAACACCTGTGGATTTAAGCCAGGGCTTCTCAACTTCAGCACTCTTGATACTGGGACCCAATAATGCTTTGATGTGGGGAATGTCCAGTGTATTGTAGGCAATCGAGCAGTGGGCCTGGCCTTCTCACACTCAGATGAGGAGCAGTGGTGTAAGAAACAAGTGGAGCTGTAATGCAGTTAGAATAGAAGTCTCATTGGATCCTATGGGGAGCTCTGAGGCCAGAATGGCTCCACAGAACTGTTCCAGTGGAGGCCTTTGTAAATCTGCTTTGGTGAATCATTGGATACAGGCTGCTCCCAGGAAGGGGATGTAACTTCGGGCAAGGCATCTCACTGCAGCAAGCCCAAGAGGGACAGAGCAATGGGCTGTCAGCCTCCAACAGTCCCAGCACCTGGGGAAAAGAGTGCCTCATATCCAAAAGGGAACATGGCAGCACACTATAGCATCATCTGCAATGGTCAACCAGGATTCCTAAGCCTTGTTAAATATTTTTGAACATAAAATAGATGGTAAGATGTTGATCTGGTATTTGACCTTCATAATAAAGCGGGTGTTAAATGAAATAACTTATATAAGGCTTCTGGCATATGTGATGTGCTAATAAAATTGTAACCAGAATTATTTTGTTCACATATGTAATTTCCTAGGCATGATTAAAATAAAGCAAAGTCAAACAGGTTTATACCATATTCTTCAGGTTACCTAGCCACTTTCTTTGGTTGCTTAGTAATAAAGGACAAAGGGACAAAGCTAAATACCTAATTTACATGATTGGAATTTTAGCCTCCAGAAGTTTTTCAGTAGTAGACATTGTTCTAATGCGAAAATGACAATAGACACTCCATATCTCACCTTGCACTCATATTAAAATATATTCCCAGATATAAAAGCTACACTTCTCTTTTGCAGTGATCATTTACATTTGGTAGACATTTTCATTGAATAAGAGTTTTGCTTATTATTTAATAAATTTAGACTTTGATTTGCCATAATGAAACAACAAATGCAACAGAATAACGTGTTACCTTAATTATCTCAGCTTAGTGGGTAAAGAACAAAAGCAAACTTCATGTGTTTTTAACAAATGAAGTGACAAATATGCAAAAAATGTTTTCAGAGTATTTCAAATAGAGATGAGTAGAATTCAGCAAGGAGAAGAATTGAGTAATAAAAGGACACACAGGGCTGGCCGAGTGGTGCATTGGTTGAGAGCTGGTTTTGGGATGCCAGCGGCCCCGGTTCGCATCCCGCGTGTAAGGCCAGTGACACTGCCCTCTGCAGCTAACGGCTCCACCTGGAGCTGGGCTGTGTGAGCCCCAGCGATGGTGTGGGCTGCCCTGGGCTGCCATGGGCTGCAGTGGTGGCCAGCAGCCAGCGTGAGTGGCTGGCAGCCAGTGTGAGCTGCCAATAGCCGCGGTGAGTGACCATCCAGAGGCCGGTGACCCATCTGCCTCATCGGAGAAGAGCGCAATGACGATACCAACATGGGCCAGTGAAGCAACGTCCTCCGAAACTAGACTGAAGAACAAAAGGACAGCAACTTGTCTGTTCCCCTTCCCCGATTTCCCAAAGCGGTTCCCCTCCCCAATTCCCCAATAAAATCTTTTCTAAAAAAAAGACACACAGTAGCACAGGCAAACTCTAGTCAAAGGGATTAATAGATTATTAAACGTTTTCAGTATTATTATTTGGAGCGCAACCATTGCATTAATTGGTTCATTAAAATAATCTAAGAGTTGTTTAAAAACAGTTTACTGTTTAACAAAAACCAATAAAGTGAATAATAATGACTCAGAAGATGTTCCATCATAAGCAAAATTTAAGGAATCATGTTAATCACAAATAAAATAAAAAATATCCAAGCATATTTTTATAGCATTAAACTCAACTTTAGCAATTAATTAAAACATCACTTTTCACATCAAATTCATTTGGCTATTTTGGAGTTTTCTATGGTAAATTTTGGTGTCCTGATAAAGACTTTTAGTAAAATAATTTTAAATTTAATCAAAACATGGAATATGATTATTTCTTGCATCTTAATGAGCTTATCTAGACCTCCCAAATTTGTCTACAATTTAAAAATTTTTTTTATGAAAGTGTGACATACTAAAAATTTGCTTTGATTTTAAGCAGCAAAAGGGCTATAACTGTAATTTATTATGCATTTTAATATATGTTTTATCACTATTGCAATACAAGTAATTCAACTCAAAACTAGAGGTTCTCAAGAATGTTTTCCTCAAAAAATAGACTATATCTTACTCAATTTTGACAATTTTTTTTTCTTTAAGATTTTATTGGGGAACTGGGGAAGGGGAACAGTGTTGGGGAATCGGGGAAGGGGAACAGCCAAGTAGTCCTTCAATCTTAGTTGTGGAGGTCGCAGCAAGCTGAGCTCCAAGTCCAGTCCTGCAGCTCAGCTCAAGGTGCTGTGTTCAATTAGTTGCAGGTGGGTGTAGCCACCATCCCATGCGGGAGTTCAATCGGAAGCCTTGTTGTTAAGAGCACAGGCTCTTTTCCCTGAGGCATCCTGCTGGCAGCTCAGCTCAAGGTGGTGCCAGAGTTCAGTCTTAGTTGCAGGTGGGCATAGCTCACCATCCAATAGGCAGTCTTGTTGTTAGGAGCACATGCTCTCACCAGCTGAGCCATCCTGCCACCTGTTGTCAGCTCAGGGGCAGCTCAGCTAGGGTGCTGCTCACCGGCCCATGTGGGAATCGAACCTGTGATCCTGTTGCTCAGAGCTCGTGCTCTTAACCAACTGAGCCACTTGGCCAGCCTCTCAGTTTTGAGAATTTTGAGAAATCGAGTTGTGTTGTATTGATGCATATGTCAAACTTAATATTTGTTTTCCTAACAAACGTTCATAATGTCAAGATTTAGTTAAAAGCCACTCCCTCTGTGAAGTGTTTCCCCCCGACCTCCATACCACCACACTTAATAACAATTGGAGTTAATCACTTTCTCTGCAAATGCCATTATAGCCCTTATCACATTTAGCTGTCCTTTTATCACTTCCTGACCTTCCTTCCTAGAAGGTGAGGTCCTTTGGGACAGTCTGTAATTTATTCAACATTGAAACCACCGTTCTGGGCTCAGGCCCTGGTACATAGAAAGCATTCAGTAAATGTCTAGTGAACAAATGAATAAATTAATTATTTAATTAATTGATGCAAAGGCAGAAGCCATTACTCTCATCAATCATACTACTCAAAAATCTGTATGCAACATGGGATGGCCAGTTAACTCAGGTGGTTAGAGCACAGGCTCATAACAAGGAGATTGCCAGTTAGATTCTCACATGGACCAAGGAGCTGTGCCCTCCACAACTAAATTGAAGACAGCTACTTGAATTGGAGCTGATGGGTCTTGGAAAAACACGCTGTTCCCCAATAAAAAAAATTCTTAAAAAAAAGTCCATAACATACAATCCCTTTAAAAACATCGATGCTACACAGGTAGAGAATAATGTGCTGGTTATGGCAGACTGAAGAAAAGTGAGGACAGCTCATTGAGGAAACTTAGAGAATGTGAATCAGTCCACTGCAAGTGTTCCCCAAATGGTGTTCTCAACCTTCAATTTTTTTAGGACAAGCGAGAGGAGAGTCTCAGAGAGCTGTGCTGAAGAAAGAACCAGGAATGTTCCTGGGCTTTTTTTATTTTTATTTTTTTGTTGTTGTTCCTGGGCTTTGATGAGACCTCTGCTGTCTGCTTAGGAACTATCCAAAAAGCAACGGAAGAGACATGGACCCAAGACCACATCAGAAACTTGATCAGCCAGGAATACAAGTTGTGTTCCTATCCAGTTTTTCCTTCTCACCCTTGGAATCCGTTGGCATAGACTGTTACGCTTTAGTAACAAAGAACCAAATCCCAGCAGCTTTCAACAACAAAGGTTTCTTTCTTTGTTACATGAATGTCCACCAGCTGCTGGTTCTGCCCTGCATCATCCTCACTCAAGACCCCGGCTAATGAAGCACCCATCTGGAGAGTGCTGCTCACTCTGACAGCCAGGGTGAGAAAGCCCTGTGGAGTCAGGAGCAGCAACTAAAGGCTCCAACTCGAAAATGAGCTGTGTTCAAGGCAGCAGCTCCTAACAACTTGTCCCAAGCTCCCATTCAATTCCCACAGAGGCAAGAAAATGAAAAGAAAGGCCAATTATCTATTTTTAGAGTTAGGGAAGAATTTTCATAGATGGAGTTGAAAAAAAAAAATTCAGAGCCTACCAATATACTTTACCTCTTGAAACAGAACATTCCTAGTTACCTATCATAGAAGGGAAGATGTTTCTACTGACATGTCGGTGACCCAGAGCCCTTTACCAATTAGAAACTTGCCCTTCTCCAAGGCAGATGGTGTTTTCTGAGGCCAGCAAAGTACTACATCCCCAGTCGCATTTTTTGTATCCATTCTGGGGTTGTATATCCCAGAAAATAAAGGGGAAAAAATTATATATGTCATTTCTGCACACAATACACATTTTCCAAAACTAGTCAATGACCTCACCGGACCACAAGGTGGCAGGCCGCACCATCCTACCTAATGCCCAGAAGCTGGGGAGCCCCGGCACAAGCTACCACACCCAGGGACTAACTCCTGTGGGAGAGAGGCCTTGACAGATCAGTCCTGTCAAGGGGATTATCTTCTTTTCAATTATGAAAGAGAAAACAACAACAATAACAACAAAGACATGCTTTTTCATCTTCTCTCATGTAAATGTATTAGCTTTATGTTTACCTTTGAAGAGATGAACTATCCTGTGTAGAGTCATTATATGGGGGAAAGAAAACAGACACAAAGGTGACTGCATAACATTTATAAAGTTCAAGAGCCAATAAACCTAATCAATGGTGATAGATCATAGAGAGGTGGTTACCTCAGCGTGCAATATTAACTGGAAAGAGCTCCTTCCAGGGGGCTAAGAAAGTTCTGTCTCTGTGTATACATGTATAAAAGCTGATCAAGCTCTACTCTTATGATTGGGTCTTTAAATGTGTGTTATACCTAAAAAGAAAAGTTTTTAAAAATTCTCATGTGTAGAACTTGGGCATTAATAGGAGTTGGGGAGAAATGAAAGATTCATGTGAACCCGTCTCTTACAATACATATTGTTTAAAAAAACTCAAATAAGAAAACTATTCACCCAGAGTTCACGAGAAAGTGAAAAATTAGAACACTTGGAATGTTTCCATAAATTCTATAAGCAAGCCTTTTCTTAAATGATTTCAAATCATCCTCATCTTCAATATATAGCTATATGTAGCTAATACATTTAGTCAACTCTAAAAATACCCTAATGTGGTAGAAAAGGATATGCTTCCTGGAACAGACTAATGCAAAACAGCCAGCATGTCAGGGACCCCTGTCAATAGACATGAAGTTTAAACAAAACTATTGATTCATGGGCAAAACTAAAAAGCTCAGGCTTAGGGGAAATAAAGTAATATGGTTCTGTTTTTTTATAGGTGAGTAGAAATTATGTTTAAGAATTCTTTATTATTATAGAAACTTTTATTCCACACAATATTATTTAATGAGGCCCTTGAAAATCTAGAATTTCATTTTGACTGGTCTTTGTAATAATTTAAGAAAATAAAGACCATGTTTTGAGATTAAGTCCTCCTGGAGAAATTCCATTTATTGTACAATAATTCTATAAAGAAATCTATATTGTTTTAAATTAAATTTATTGTGCATATAGACAAAAGTGTAGTCATTTTGCACTATGAATAAAACTAGCCGGTTTCTTCAGATAGTTTAATAATGTATAAACAATGATCCATCTTGATAGTTCTCAAATTTGTTCAGACGGGAGAGACCTCATGGGGTTATTTTCAGAATACTATGATCTTTGTACCACACTTTGAAATCTTGATATTAACTCTTTTACACAAATCAGAAACTTTCTTAGCGAAACACACACACAAATACACACACACAGCTCTAATATACGAATTTAATCACAATCATTAGTACACAGCATTTGAAAAGAAAAATAAATTATCAAATCAAATATGATGAACCATTTTCAAGTTTTCCTATAATATTCATTTGCTACTTTTAATTCAATAATAATGAAATATACATAATAGATAATATATTTATATTTATAGTATAACAAATAATACTAAGTTAGTCAATTCAATAGCTAAAAGTCAGTAATAGACAAGAACTAGCTGTCACAAGCTTTTAATAAAATTTGAGGACAAAATTAAAAATAGAAACAGTCTATTGATTGTATTTTTTCTACAAAGTGGGAAAACAGATTTATTCAGTTTTAGCCTCAGAGCATTTTGTTCCAACCTAGCGAATGTCAGAGTTTTGAGTGCGCATAGCATGCTTGACTTCGTTGTCAATGATAAGAAATGGAAATCTTTGCTCTCTGGCATTCACAGTCTCTCCCCCTTTCTCCTTCTCTCTCTCGCCTCCCCCTGCCCCCCACCTGCCACCTTGGGGCTAGGCCCGTTCTCTTCCCTAAGAATGTATCACTAATAAACCCTGCTAACATAGAAAGAAAGAAAGAAAGAAAGAAAGAAAGAAAGAAAGAAAGAAAGAAAGAAAGAAAGAAAGAAAGAAAGAAAGAAAGGAAGGAAGAAAGGAAGGAAGAAAGGAAGGAAGAAAGAAAGAAAATGGAAATCCTCTGGTTTCATTATAACTGCTGGAGCTTCCTTAGGTTTTGATTTTTATTTCAACTCCTTTACTGCAATGGAGATGGGGGAAAATTGGAATGTGTTCACATTATATGGGTTATATCAAGAAATGCCACAGGGGCTGGCTGAGTGGCTCAGTTGGTTAAGAGCTCGCTCTGTGCGAGCTGAGCTCTGAGCAACAGCGGTTCGATGCCAGCCCAAGCTGAGTTGCCGTTGAGCAGGATGGCTCAGCTAAAAAAAAAAAAAAGGAACAAATACCACAGAATGATGACCTCCAATCTTTTTTTCACTCCTGTACTACCAGAAAGAATTTTGGCAAACTGTGTACCTCTTTGCATGTTTTTAACTTAACTACAATTTTTTATCATGAGCTTAAATATGCAAACAATATAATTTCTGGTATATTTAAATACTGCTATGTAAATAAAACTGTCATATCTTTCTTCTAAAATATATCCAAAAGGAATAAACATCATTGTCTATTTTAATTAAATATTTGAATTAGCTCTTCTTTAAAAGTCAGAAACTCGTATACTATAGTCACGGGGATATAAAATATAGTATGGGGAATATAATCAATAATGTTGTAAAGATTATGTATGGTGCCAGATGGGCACTGGACTTACCAGGGGGATCACTTCATGGACTGTGTAGATGCCTGACCAATACGCTATATACCTGAAGCTGAAGTAGAATAATATTGAATGTCAACCATAATTGAATATACATACACAGTGATAAGGTCACAAACTTATTTGTCTGACCTTCGTGTGTGTGTGTGTGTGTGTGTAGTCATGGAATGTAAAGTACAGCATAGGGAATGAAGTCAATGGTATTGTAACAGCTCTATGCGATGTCAGAGGGGTAGTAAATTGGGAGGCGGTGATTATCACTTTGTGAAGGGTGTAAATTTCTTACTCTGTTGCTCTGAACACCTGAAACTAATTTTTTTTAAAAGTCAGAAACTTTACATTGCAACATTTTCTACTTGAAACTTGTATTTCTATTCCATTTCCCCCAAAGGATTTTACCCTAATCCAATCTATTTTTGTATTTGAAGTCCTTTTCTTAATCAACTTGTTTTATTTCTCTGGCGCAAAAGTTTGTTATATAAATTAAAATGCTGTTTTCAAATTTATTGACACTATAAAGCTGTGTTAAACTATTTCTTCTAAATTCAATTATCATTTCAATTATTAGTAAACAATACAATATAAATATTATGAATATTGATAATTAATTATTAGACATAGAAAAGTAAAATTTTATTGGAAACATAAGTTAATGGGTATGATTTTTTTTGTAATTGGTTTACTTTGGATAAATATTACTTCTTTCTAGGATGAGAAAGGGTTTAACAGACATTTCAATCCTATTATTCACTTTTTACAGTGATATAATTTTTAAGAAATATTAACAGGAATGGAAGTTTTGTCTATTGATATCATTCAATTTTTTGAACTCCTTCAAGTTCTATGGTAAAAATCACATGATGATATTATTAGTAAACCATCACACTGATCAATCATGAAAAATTATTTTCAATGATCTATCATCTGACAACTCAATATGTATGCCTAGAGTATCATTAAAAAAGAATTAGCTTGATTTGCAAAGGAATTTGTTATGCAGTCATGATAGCAATGTACTTTCTCAACTTCTGGAGAGCACACCTAGATGGACTTACCAAGACTATAAAAATGACTATTAATTGCATCTTCTACTCTTTACCTAGAAGCAACTTATTCAAACTGATATACTAAAAAAAAAGTTTAAAAAATACAAAATATTTCTCATTTCAATATGCCTTGGCCAATATAATTTTTAGCCATTTATTTTAGTTTATCTTCTGTTTTATACATATTTTTGTCAAAACTCTGGTACAACAGATTTAAATCTGTAAGCTATGGAGAATGTCTGTCATATAATCTAATTAGCAGAGTCACCCTACTGCTTATTTCCTTGACTATTCAAAGTATTTATAAATTGGATTTTCTATCAACATGTGTCCTCTTTGATGAATAATCTAGGTATGGACTATGGCAGGAAAGCAAAAATTCATTGAACTATATTGTATGCAAAGCATTGCATACAATATAGATACCAGCTATTCCTTAGATCTCATCTCATCCACCTCCTTTCAGTTCACGGTTACAGTCTGCTCCTTGACTATACCAGGCAGACAACCCTCTTCCTGGAATGCTCCCTTACTTCATTAAGAAGACTGCTCAAATATACCTAATCAAATATAGTACCCTACCAGTCACTGGCTTTTTACTCTGCTTTACTTTTTTCTCTACACTTATGTCCACTTGATATACATTATTTATTTATTTGCGTATAGCGTGACCCCACCCTCACCAGCATTTAAGATTCCCGAGGGCTGGCCGAGTGGCGCATTGGTTCTGAGCTGGTTTTGGGATGCCAGCGGCTCGTGTTCGAATCCCACGTATGAGGGCCAGTGACCCTGCCCTCCACAGCTAACAACAGCTCCACCTGGAGCTGGGCTGTGTGAGCTCCAGCGACTGTGTAGGCTGCAGCCCCTGCTGCAGTGGGCTGCCATAGGCTACAGTGAGTAGCCGGCAGCCAGAGTAGCCGGCTGCCAATAGCCACGGTGAGCGACATCCAGAGGCCGGCGACCGATCTGCCTCATCCGGGAAGAGCACAATGATGATACCAACATGGCCCAGTGAAGCAACGTCCTCCACAACTAGACTGAAGAACAAAAAGACAGCAACTTGTCTGTTCCCCTTCCCCTATTCCCCAACACTGTTCCCCTCCCCCAATTCCCTAATAAAATCTATTTTAAAGAAAAAGATTCCTGAGAGCAAACGCTTTTGTTATTCCCATTGTATTCCCAACACCTAGACTAGTGCTTGACACACAGTGGGATTTCTATAGATACTGGTGCATAAGTAAATGAATGAATGGTAGTTTCTCGAACCTCAATTAACAGTAAAACATTAAAAGACGTAAAGTCGAATTAGCATAGAATAATAGAAATAGTTTATTTTGCCAAGTATGGACACTTTAGAAATTTCTGCCCAGCGGTGACTCACTTCCTAAAACAAATAAATCTTTAACACCAAAACCCATTAAGACTCCATTACATCAGAAAAGAATGAGTACATTTAATTGTTCTAGAAATTCACTATATTTTTCTTAATCTCCTACTTTATACTAATGAAAGCTTCAGCAAGGAAATCAGTGCTGTAAATATGCTGGCTGTCAGCACTTATCTGGGCCATGCCAGGATGCTGTCTCATTCTCACTTCATCTTGAGAAATGATCTGATAAACTGCCTCAGCTCAAGCATTGGTAGATAACTAGATAAACACATTAAAATACATTTGTAAGCACAGAAAAAAAAATGGATGATTGATTTAAGATGCAATTGGAAAATGTTTAATGGCTTTCTAGAAAGAATTTCTTTGTTCTTTCTTTTTTTTCCTTATTAGTTTCACATGTACAAAACAATGCAATGCTTATCCTTTTCACCCCTTATGAAGTAACAACTCCCTCCCTCATCCACTGCCTCCCCAACCCCAGATATCATACGTATCTATTACATGTATGACTCCATTCCTACCCTATACTCCACATCCCATGACTATATATGTGTTAAATTATAGTTGACATATAATATTATTCAGCGGCAGCTTCAGATGTACAATGCAGTGGTCAGGCCTCTACACCATCCATGAAGCAGTCTCCCTAACAAGACATGAGTCCATCTGGTACCCTAAATTCCCCAAACTGTCTTTTCTATCCCTGCAGCAATACTGTAGTTACCAATTTATGTTGCCTTGTCCCTTCCCCTTCTCCCTCATGCCCACCCCTGTCCCATCTAGCAATCATCAGTTCTTCCTCTGTGCTCTAAGACTATTTCTGTTTACAGTGCTAGTTTATTCAGTTCTTTAGATTCCACATATAAGTGAGATCATATGGCATTTATCTTTCTCTGACTGACTTATTTCACTTAGCATAATGTTCTCTGGGTCCATCCATATCGTTGCAAATGGTATGATTTCTTTCTTCTTTATAGCTGTGTAATACTCCATTGTGTAAATGTACCACAGTTTCTTAATCCAGTCATCTACCTATAGGCATTTCAATTGTTTCCAAGTCTTAGCTATTGTAAATAGCGCTGCAATGAACATAAGGGTGCATATATTTTTTTGAATTACTGTCTTGGGTTTTTCAGGATAAATACCTAGGAGTGGAATTGCTGGATCATAAGGTTAGAAAGAATTTCTAACTGAAAAGAAAGAGGGAGTACATTCTATTGGTGGAATTTGGGGCTTTAGAAACTGAACGATGAGAAGAAAATTATTTTTCAGAGCATTCTTCAAATTACCTTCATGAAAGAGTAACTGCAAACAGATGAACCTAAAGGAAGTTGTGATATTTCACCTGACATAGTACCTGCAATTTGTGGCAAGCCTGAAGCTGAACTTGCTAATCACTATCTTTTCCCCATTCTACCTCATTGGGGTTCTCATTTACATGTAATATCATAGGAGATATCACTTTATGTTTTGTCTCCTTGCTTTTTTTTTGTTTATTTGGTTTCAATCTTTTGATATATGGTCCACATATTTGTTGATATCTTTCAGCTCTAGTAATTTGAAAGATACACAAGCCCTGACAACTAAGTTCACCAACTTGTTGCAATGATGTTGCTAACCTTTTATATATATATATATATATATATATATATATATATATATATATATATCAGAGGGATTATTCGTTATGCATTTATACCAACTGGACAAACAGTTAACCAAGTTTACTATTTGGAAATGCTGAAAAGACTGTGTGAAACTATTATATGACCTGAGCTTTTCGCCAATTATGGCTCTTGCATCAAGACAATGCACCAGCTCACACGGCACTGTCTGTGAAGGAGTTTTTACCCAGTAAACAAATAACTGTATTGGAACACCCTCCCTACTCACCTGATCTGGCCCCCAATGACTTCTTTCTTTACCCAAATATAAAGGAAATGGTGAAAGGAAGATATTTTGATGACATTCAGGACATCAAGGGTAATACAACAACAGCTCTGATGGCCATTCAAGAAAAACAGTTCCAAAATTGCTTTGAAGGGTGGACTAGGCGCTGGCATGAGTGCATAGCTTCCCAAGGGGTATACTTTGAAGGTGACCATAGTGATATTCAGCAATGAGGTATGTAGCACTTTTTCTAGGATGAGTTTGCGAACTATGCTGTATTTCTTGTATGTCTTAGAATCAATCCATAATCAATGCCTAAAATGAAAGAGCCGTTATTTGCTCTTTCAATAAAATGAAATAATTAGCATATCTGTACCTTCCTTAACACCCATATCCTCTCTTTGGTGTTGTTTTGTATTTTGGTTATACTCTGGAATGTTTTTATTATCATCTAAAATTATTTTAAAGTATGTCATCACTTTCAAAAATTGTTTATTTCATTTTGTAAACACATACAATTATTTATACTTTATTTAAATGGTTTCAGCGTTCAACATGAGTTCTTTGCTACTGTGTCACAGATGATGAGTTTTTATTTTGATCTAGCTCTTTGACAGAATTTGTCTGTTGATGTTTACGAACAGAGGATGCTTACTGTTAGAGGCTCCTAGAGGGACAATACCTGTCTGGCCCCTGCTCATGACTGCCACTAGATAACACTAACCCCTCCAAGTCTTAAAGGTGTAGGCCAGCATTTCCTCATTTCCTGCCAAGGCTGTGACATCTCAGTACTTTCTTAGGAAGCTTTGGAATCTTTGGTGGCTCCTTTAATTTGCTCTCATCTGTGCTCTATCTACTGGCAATCCAGTAGATGTTACATTCCTGGCACACCACTGCTACTGTTCCCAACTCTTGTTATTCATTTATCATTTCAATCAGTTTTGGGGAAAGAGCAGGTCTAAAAGAGAGATTTGATCCCATCACTCCTTGGCTTCAGACGCCCAGCTAACTAGAGTAACATTCACTCGAAAGAAGAAAGATGCTTCGCTCTCTGGCTTAGCCCGCCCAAATCTTGCACCTGCCTCATTCCCCTCTCCCTCATCCTGGCCCTTCTATGTATAGATAAAAATAGAGCAGGACTTCTTGTCCTTCAGTTGGTTTAGTCAGTCCAAAATGAAAACCATCACTTATTTTACTTATTTTGTTTTTGATATTTTTTTTAGTCCTAAAAGTCTGAATGAAAAATCAACTCAGAGCAAGTAAGCACATCAATAGCAACTGAACATATAAACATGAAATGTAAATTAAACTCAGGACAATTATCTATGAAATAGCTGTCTTTGTATTTTGACAAAAAACAAGGGAACTAGCATCCTGAGCAAAGCCATCTATGTATAGCACAAGCCAACAAACACCTTGGAAAAAATTCACCAGTGTTTTTGGCTATGAATATTACTTCTCAAATGTTAGTAAACATGAAGAACTATCCATGTTGACCAAGAATATCATTCATTAGCGGTCATCAGGGATCTTTCAGCAACTCTTCAGTCATTCACGACTATTTGACTATGGACTTCCAGGTCAAATATTTTTCTAGCTCTAAAACTAAATGAAGAACATCTTTTTATAGTTTACTTTTTAATTCTCCTCTGGATATTGCTTATTACAGATAGTCTTGTGAGTCTTTATGACGTTTATACATAGAATAGCTGCTAAACCTAAGTTAAATTTCTCAAAACATATTACTGTGTCTAATGAGGCCAGCTAATCTATGTTAGGCTTGCTTCCAAGCTAACTTCAAATTACACTCAGCCTTCTAGGCACGTTAGATCATGAGTTGCTTTACAGCAAACAGTAGTAGATATGTTTATTTGGACTAATTAACTAGGATCAAAGGATTGGCCTGTAGTACCTTGAGATATTTGCTGTAGGTTTCTAAAAATATATATATAAATTGTTCTATGCAAAAATCTGTTTAATTGAAGCAATCTGTGAATTCTTTAAAATTTGGGCAAATAAATCAAGAAAAACTGAGATAATATTTTCTCTTTTAGACAATGGTAAATCAAGATAATTTCCATTATTTAGTTTATGCTAATCATTTGAAATAGCTCTTAGTAGCAGTGAGTTGAATGTGTCTATCTGTAATTAATGTAAGCTTTTGAATACTTAGTGCAATAAAATGATTGGATTTGCATTTATATATACTTCATCCTTTTCCATTTAAAAGGCATGTAAATACAAATCATTAGCCACATTTACCAATAGGTGAAACTGAGTTACTACTGATTTTACGTGCACAGTTCTATCAAGCATAAAAGTGATCAGTCTTCATTTCTAGATACTCTAACATAGTTCATTGAATGACAAATGCCGATTTTTATCAGTCTGAGAATTTGAAAAAAAGAAAAAGAAAACTAGCTGCCAGAGCCTTGCTATTACAAAAGTATTAGAAATTGGGTTACCTTAAAACTAAGAAAAATGGGTTTAAAACATGTTTTGCTCTTTGGTACCTTTTTTGAGAGCAAGTTTTTTGTTTGTTTTTTTTTTGTTTTGTTTTTTTTGCCAGAGTCCCATAATTTCTATTGCCTCCTACAGAGGAGGAGATGACTTTTATTAGAACACATACTGTTTGAGACTCACCACCATTAGTTAATTTTGGCAAGGGGGAGAAAAAAGTAATTTTGTTTCTCCGCCTTCCCTCATTGAAACTCTCCTCCATCTCCTTTGCTTGTTTTTCAAAAACTACCCAATTTCTTAATTTTGGAGCATCTCAAGAAGTTGCGGTCCCCTTCTTGTTTCACTGGTGATTTCATTCAGGCTTGAAGTTTGATCTGCCCTGTCTATGCTAATGGTCTGAAATTCTTATCTGTAGTCCAGACTTGGCTTCCAAACTCCAGACTCATATATCCCACAGCTGCCTGGACCTCTCTGCTTGGATGTCCCATAACATGCCAAACTCAGCATGTCCAAACTGGACTCCTGCTTTTCCCTCACTGAATCCTTTGCTTTAGCTGTTCCCTCCGCGGGAACACCCTCCCCTCCGCAGCCTGTGCTGGCGACCTGCATGGCTAACCTCCTTACCTCCTACAGTCTGATCAAATATTGCCATCTTAATCAGTCCTGCCCTGACTGCCTTATTTAATACTGCAGCCTGGTCCTCTCTCTGACCCTAGTGATCCTGACCCTCGTTACCCTGCTCTACCTTTTTGGCCCACAGCATTTTAACCTACTATTTGATTTCCTTATTCACTTTGTGTCCTCCTCACTAGATAAAGACCCTGGAGAACACCGTCTTTTTCTCCTTGGTTCATGGTGTATCTCAAGAAAACAGCACAGTGCCTGGCACATAGCAGTTGTTCAGTAATTATTTATTGACAAAATGGATGGCAATACACAAACACATCCTGATTTTCCAATGCAGTGGGTTAATAATATATAAATTTATAACATATTAAAAACCTGTCTTACTGCCACTCCACACTTCACCACCTTTTCCTCTCTACATACTTTATTCTTTCATTTAGCTACTTCTCCTCCCTCCTCTTCCCTTGTAAAGTGCCCAGTGCTCTCTTGCTGCCCCTTGGCTTCTACTCAGCAAAGTTATTTTTATGGAAAACAGAATAACAGAGGTAAAGAACCCTGTTTGAATCTCTGCTCTTTGAATTATTATTTTTCCTTTGTTCTCATTACCATGTGGGCAGGAAATTCAGAAAACATCATCTGGGTGTTAAATGAGATCAGCAAAACTATACCCCTAACTTGTCCAGACTTAACTGTATTGTTGAGTGAACACATAAAGAAGCTTAAAATTTAGGGTCATTTTAAGTATTGCGTGTGTGTGTGTGTGTGTGTGTGTGTGTGTGTGTGTGTAATCAATCAGAGTTTGACAGGTATAGATCCTGTGAGTTAAGGGATTGCAGCATTGACCGATTTTGTCAAATAAGAATATCATCACACAGCATGCTGTAAAGCACCTCTTAAATAAACGAAACCTCAATGTGTCCCCTTTTGTATTCCCATCTAGCATGGGAATGAAAGTTTTTATGTTGTTGTCTCATACCTTCCTCAGACAGGACTAGGTAAATTGCAAGTTCAAATGTCATTCTAGACCCATGCTGAATTTAGGTGTTTATTAGCTGAAAATATTTCTGAGTGGTCAAAGCTTTTCTGCCGTTTCATAAAATCTAAAGGAGAACTAACAGCTCCGGTATTGAGGGGCTCCTTTAGGAGCCAACATGAAGCTTTTTTGTTTTCCTTTGTGTACCAGTGTTTGATGGTGGTAGAAAGAACAATGTAACCTCACTGAGGAATACTGAAGCATGTAACTAATCATAGTGTAAGATACGCTGTCGGTGACAACTGTGGGAGGTACGGATGAAAAATGATGAAAAACAGGATAATGTCAGTATCACTGTTGATGAAAATAGAATACTTGCTGACTACTACTCAAAGCACAATGACATATAACAGCCATAGCTTTAACTCCACATAAACTGAGCTGAAAACCCATGACAGCCCTGTAGCCACTAGCTGGCAGTCTGCTTGCACTCACAGTATTTGCTTTGTATTTATGAATTGGCATGTTCCTTCAGATCTCGGGTTTCTTTTTTCCCCAAAGCCTGCATCTATTTACTCAAAAGTTTCAGTGGGTTTTGGGGAGTCAGTTTAAGAAGGTCAAGAAAGGGAACTTCAGAAAAGTGAACTGAAACAGTCTGAATCACACAGTGGACCCAGGGCCCCAGGAAATTCATTCAAACAGTTTGTGTCACAGAGACCATCTAAAAGCTAAACCAAAACTCCTTGTTCAGAAAGATGTAGCCAAAGTGCTTCTAAAATTAACCCAGACTGTGAAAGAACCCAAATTGCTAATTGTAGGGTACTGAATACTAAAATATCTATGAGTTTTCTTTAGCGTTTTTTTAAAACCAAATAGTCTAGTTTGCCTTTGTGAAATAACTGGCTCTCACCACCGTCATAAATAATTAGGTCAGTTTAAGAAAACTGTGAAGTAAATATACCAAAGCATATATTTTTATCAGGTTTTTGTGCCGTGTTTTATTCTTTATCATTGTTGTTTCATATTTTGTTGTTTTAAATATATATATATATGAAATTAAAATTACACACTTTAAAAAAATTACTCAGTACCAAACGAAAAGTTTAAGTTTTCCACCCAACCCCCAAAACCCCACTCTCTTTTCCCTAGAGAAAAATAGCTTTTAATTTATTCTGCTTTAAATCTCCTGGTGGTTATTACCACAATTCTAAATGATTATGTAATCTGTGGCTTGAAAAACTATGTTGATGACCCTCAATTTTTTAACTCTAACCATTACTTCTTGACTGAGCACTGGTCTCATAGAGCTAGCTGCCAACTTGCATGTGTAATAAGCATTGCAAACTTAAACGCCTCTAAAATAGAATTTTAGATTCCACTCTATTTCCTGCCCCAAAGCTAGTCACACCACTTAGTCTTCCCAATTTCTGTAAACGGCACCATTATCTATTTGGATGCTCATATTAAAACCCTAGGAGGGGGCCAGCCGAGTGGCTCAGTTGGTTAAGAGTTGGCTTGGGAGTGCGAGCTCTGATCAGCAGAGCTGCTGGTTCGGATTCCACATTAGGGCCAGTGACACTGCCCTCTACAGCTAAGACGGTGAACAACAGCTTGACCTGGAGCTGGGCTGCCATAAGTTGCGGGCCAAAGAGTAGGCTGCAGTGGGCTGCCATGAGCTATCGTGAGTGGCTGGCAACCAGTGAGAGTGGCCGGCAGCCGTGAGAGCTGCCGTGAGCCACCGTGAGCGGCGTCCAACGGCCAGTGACCGATCTGCCTCAGCTGGGAAGAGCAAAATGATCACAATACCAACATGGGCCAGTGAAGCAACGTCCTCCACAACCAGACTGAAGAACCAAAGGACAGCAATTTGTCTGTTCCCCTTCCCCGATTCCCCAATGCTGTTCCCCTCCCCCAATTCCCCAATAAAATCTTTAAAAAACAAAACAAAGCAAAAAAATAAAAGCCAGGGAGGCACGCCTGATTCTTCCTTTTCCTGCTCCTACTCTATTCAATCAAGCAGCAAGCTGCAGGTATGCGCTCTGACCAAAATATATCTTGAATCTTTCCCCTTCTGTACATCTCTGCTCCTCTTATTCCAAGCCACCATTGTTTCCTAACTGAAACACTAGAACTGGCATTGACTGGTCTCCTTGCTTCAACGCTTGCCCCATTTTAATCCAATTTCTATATAGCAGCCAGGTAAGCCTTTAAAATGTTAAATCAGATCCTAGTCTTCTTCTGTTTAAAACCCTTCTACTACACTGCCTGGTGTTCTGCCCGGAATGCCACTCTCCTGGTTTTTGTGTGGCTTTCTTCCTCTCATCTTTGAGGTCTCAGTTTAAATGTCACTTCCTACAGGAGCAATCCTTGGCTAAGCCATTTCAGCTTTCTTTCCCCTTGCTTTCCCATGTAGCTGTTGGAAAGATAAAGACTTCAATTTCCAGCCTGTGAGCTAGGGGAGGCCAAGCTACTCAGCTCTGGCCAATGAAACATAAGCTTAAACCAGCTTGTGGTCTCTTCTAGTTCATCCTCTCTTCCTGGAATGCAGACAGAAAGCTAGTTGTACAGCAATTCCTGCTAAGGATGCCAGAGCGGAGAGAAAGGAGAAGTCTTGTTCCTTGATGGCAGCATTGAGGTACCATATCAGCTGTGGACTGAAAACCCAAACTTCTCATTTCATGAAAAAAATAACTTGTTCGTTGTTTAAGCCACTATTTATTAAGTTTTTTGGTTATCAGAGATAAACATAATCCTAAGTGATACAACATCCACACTGGTTTCTTTCTAGAATGTCACACTTTTTATTTGCTTTATAACTCATATCCCTTACATTTATCTGGATCAGAATTACTTTGTTTACTAATTTTACTAATTATTCTAGTCTCAACAAATAATTGTTAAATAAATGTTAAATAAAGGGATGTCAATAACTGCTACTTAATTGATATCATTTCTTTTTATTCCTTGCAATAAAGGACAAAAATTTAGCTTACCATCCCCCAAATAACTTTGCTGTTATATTACATTTGGTTCCTTGTGGTAAACTTTTGAATGCAGTGATTAAATCATAATTTTTTAGACACTATTGATGCTCCACTATCTGAAACGAGGAAATCAGCAATTCTGCATTCTTCTTCCATTGTCTCTAAATTCCATGACATTTACATTGCCTGAATTTATAATATTCATAATCTTTGCTATACCTAAAATTAAGTCATCCATTCTTTGCCTATAGGTGAATTCTACAAATCAGCAATGTTTTGAAAATTATGATTTTTAGGGCCGGCGGAGTGGTGCGGTGGTTAAGTGCTGGCTTGGGAAGCCAGCGGCTCTGGTTCGGGTCCCACATATGAGGGCCAGTGACACTGCCCTCAAAAAAAAAAAAAAAAAAGAAAGAAAGCAAATTATGGTTTTTATAGCTATTATTCATTCCAGAACAGATGCATAAATCAACATGCAGAAAAGAAATTTTGTCCCATGTCACTAGCCTTGGGTCAATAACTTTTTAATTATAATATATGCTTTTTGAAAAATGCAAAGAATATAGAAGGCTATAGGAAACAGTGAAAATGTTCATATTTTTAATAGGGTTTTAATTATTTTAAATGGGGTTTCATTACACATACTGTTCTACTACCTTTTTTTCTTGCAGTATCATGGCCATGTTTCCATCTCTCTGTGTATATGTGTATTATATTTCCTTAATCGATGATGAGCATTCCATATATGTTTGAAACAATATTTCTTTAACCCCATCGAAAGACCATTGAGATTCTTTCCCATCATTTGCTGTAACATTAGGAAAATGAACACCCAGTATGCTATATTTGTAAAGGCACATGAGTGTTTCTATATGATAAAATTCTCCAGTCAAAAGATAGGTGTATTATACATTTTAAAATACAGAGTAGAAACTCTCCCAGCTAAACTTCTAAATCAGTGCTGTCCAATAAGATGTGATGTAATGCAAATATATAATTTCAAATTTTCTAGTAGCCACATTAAAAAAATAAAAGAAACGTGACATTATCAGCATATATTTAACACATTATACCCAAAATATTATCATTTCAGCATGTAACCAATATAAAAAATTATTGAGATATTTTATATTCTTTTTATCATACTAAACCTTCAAATTTCAATACATATTTTATACTTACAATACAGTTAAGATGCTAAATTTTTGTTGAAGATACTGGATCTACATTTAAATTTCATAAATTTATAATTGTAAAAGTAGACTCATATGTCCAAGTTACTCCAGATATACTTAAAAGTTTTTCAATGATTGAACTGAGTATTAGTCTTAAACTTTAAAATAATTTATATCAAATTAAATATGAATTTCAGTTCTTCTGCTACACTAACATCATTCCAAGCATTCAAAAGCTATGTGTAGCTAATGGTTATGGTATTGGAAGCACAGATATAAATTAATCAGGTTAAACAAAGCTTTCTCTTTCCTCTGTTCACCATATTGACTGACAAGAAGTTGAATATTTGCAGTTAGGAAGCTAAACTTTGGTGGTACTAGCAGCACTTTCCCCACCAGTTGAGTGTTATATTTACAAGGGTGAAGTTGCATTGTTATGAAATAAGCTTGATCTCTTTGTTTCTGTTATTGTAATTGTGTAATTTGTTCAACATTACAAAATACTGATGAAAACAAATATGGAAATATTCATTGCTCTGGAAAAACTTAATTTGAAAAAATTGCCTAAAAGAAAATCCTTATTGATTTAAAGGTGGGCAAGATGATCATAAATGTTTGGGGAAACACTGTGAAAATATAGAAGAATTCTGTTCTGTACTCCTTTTGCTTGGTAAATTTCTTTGAATTTTTGCTACACTTTAAAAGAACAAAAGTTAGAAATAATAGACAATGTTTTTTGGCTTCAATTGAGATAATCATATAATTTTCCTCCTTTCCTAAATGTGGACCCAGCTAAGAGTTTCACTAACATTTTACTTTTATTCCTTCATTTTATTCCCTTAATACACTGCTGAGTTTAATTTGCTAATGTTTTATCAGTATTTTTACACTTCTATGTATTTTTAGTTTTCTGTGCCATCTGCGCTTGGTTTTTAGCATCTGTTGCCTGCCCTGACACCATTTGCATGCTTTCAAGAATTGCATGGCCTGAGTTCCCATGCCAGATGGAAGATGTGGTGACACCGTTTTTCTCAGGTGATTGCTTTGATTTCCCTCAGACATACATGGAAAAGCTATTTTCATCTCCAGTGGACATAAAGAAATTAGAATAAACTGGTTCTTTATTTGGTGAATAGGAAGATTCTAAATCGCTTTCTTCATGTGTCCACCTATAAACTAGAAATAAAAGACAGGATTTCTTTTGTTCTTTTTACTGACTGAAGCATACAGGAAGGAGTAGTATTATTTGAAACACTGTCTAAATATTGCTGCCTAATCAATTTCCTGCTTTGATACCATATCACTCTCTTTAGCAATTAGAATGCTTTTGGCTGCAAGTAACAGATTACCTAACACTACTGAGATATTAAGACCTTTATTTCAACAAAAAGGGTTGGATAAAAAAAGAACAAGTTTGGGCCGGCCGAGTGGCGCATTGGTTAAGAGCTGGTTTGGGGATGCCAGCGGCCCCGGTTCGGATCCCAGTGACACTGCCCTCTACAGCTAACAACAGCTCCACCTGGAGCTGGGCTGTGCGAGCCCCAGTGATGGTGTGGGCTGCATCCCCTGCTGCAGTGGGCTGCCACAGGCTACAGTGAGTGGCCTGCAACCAGCGTGAGCGGCCGGCAGCCAGCGTGAGCTGCCAAGAGCCGCAGTGAACGACCATCCAGAGGCCGGCGACTGATCTGCCTCATCCGGGAACAGCGCAATGATGATACCAACATGGGCCAGTGAAGCAACGTCCTCCGCAACTAGACTGAAGAACAAAAGGACAGCAACTTGTCTGTTCCCCTCCCCCAATTCCCCAATTTTTTAAAAAAAAAAAAAAAAAGAAAAGAACAAGTTTGTACCATTGGTGGTTAGAATTAATAAATGACTGTCATTTAGTAACCAGAGCCAATCATATACATCTTCAATTGTTATCTTTTTCAAATATAACAGCCATTACAACAAAATATTAAAATAATCTGACTTTACAACTAGATCATTAAATTTTGTACCATAAAATGTTTTAAGAATTTAAAAGTGTTGCACATTCAATTTTTATTTCTTAAAATATTGTGTATTAATAACACTTTTAACATATTAGTGAGAACATATTTCTGTATCACAAATAAAACAAAATAAAAATATTGTGTTTTGCAGGATGGCTGTTGAAGTTTTAAGCATCATGCAATCCTATAACAGCATCCCAGGGAGAAAAGGTAAAGATGGGGGGAAACAGAGATTTCCTCCTAAATCTCTTTTCTTTTATCAGAGAGGATCTTCTGTAGAATCCCCAACAGATTTCTCTTTGTATCTCATTGCTTAGAACTGGATTATATGCCACTTCTGGCTGCAAGAGGGGTTAAGAAAGTGACGTCTCTTTTTCAGCCTCTGTAGCTGTAGGTGGGCATGGAAAGGGAGGTTCGGGATGATTAATATTTTGGAAACTAACACTTCCCCCAGCTCACTGCCCTATTTTTCTTTTAATGCATTAACATGTTTGCTTTTTTCCATCTTTCCCATGTGCTTACTCAAGTTAATATCATTTCTCCCTTCACAGGACTTCATATTTCTATCCAAACTCACTTTGAATGTTTTTCCTGATTCACTGAGTGCATCCTAGCCATTCCCTTTTAACTTGCTTGGCTTTCTTTCATGCTCTCACTCTGAGGGCAAGTCTCAGTCTCTGTTTCTAATATAAACACTAGGTGGTCACCACATTCCAAATGGTTTATCACACTTGAGATGTTTTCAGTCACTTGCTTCAGAACAGAATCTCATGAGATCAGACTCTCCATTTTCCTGTTATTTCCAAAAACACACTTTAGTCCTCATGTTTCCATGGCATAGTTTCCCCCCTGGCAATATCAGATTAATCAAATTCCCTCTGACCATTTCCCTGCCAGAGTAGAAAGAGTAGAAAGATTCAGGACTGAATCTTTCCAGCCCCTGACTGTAGTGGAATTGACATTTGGAGAATATCATATTAGCACATTTATGCTCAGATAAAAGAGATTCTGATAGAAACTAAGTTTGGGTTTAGGCAAAAATGGGTGTATCTGATAAATTGGAAGCATCATCAGCCTGAAAGAATGGGTTGGTTTGCAAATGAGGAAGAAGGCAAAGGCTACTCCATTACAAAGTCACTCTCAAAATGAGTAATTGTGGCATCATCTGTATGAGTTAAGGGCCAGCTCTTCTCTGAATTAACTTCCTTGTAGAATACAATTTTGTTTAAAGAAAATGTAATAAAAATATGCCAGTTTGAAGTCCACACATGCACACATAATTAATCTCAACAGGATTCTCAACAATTGTTTAGAAACTTAAGCGAACAAAAAAGACTTTTTCAGAGAGGAATATTTATTGTTGACTTTGTAACATTGTTTAGTATTGTTATGCTTGTTATACTAAAAATAAGAACACATTTAGTCAGTTTTATTCCTATTTCTAAATTCTCTACAGATAATACATATCCCCTTATTGCTGGTGTCTGAAGCAGACCATGCCAACCGTCTCATCCTTGGTATGCCATTGGGGGAAATTAAGACTTTTGTGTATGTTCACATTGTGCCAAGAATTGTCTCAGTGCTTTATATATATATCCAAGGCAGATATTTTTATCCCTGATTTATTGATGAGAAAACTAAGGCTGAGAAAAGTTAAACAAAGTTTGTGAGGTAGTCGGAAAAATCCAGAATTAAAATCAGATCCATAGGATACCAACTAGTTTACAACGAGTTCTGAGACCTGGAGTCTAGTCCCAAGCCTCATATTCCTGATCTGAAAAATCACAGGATGGTGGTAAGTAATACCTAATCTCCTTTTTAGCTCAAAATTGAGCTTTCTTTTTTGGGTACTCCCTATGGGCCCGTCATTGAGTTAAGCATTTTACATATGTTATTTGTTTAAAAACAAAAAAAACGCAGTAAAGTAGACACTGATATGCAGAAATGTTAAATAACACACTATAGGAACTCTAGAAGTGCAAACGGTGAAACTGGAATTTAAATTCAGACCTCTCTGGTTCATGAGGACAAATACTTAACCTAAAATGACTATACGCTTTAATGAAATTGTTCTCAGTTAGAAATGCATGTTAGAATATGCAGAGTGAAAGGGTGGAATTTTTAAAAGCATATTCAACATTATAAAATTATTTTATGTTCACATTTACAAATATTACTTGTTTTTATAAGAAAAATTGTTGAAAATGTTTCTCAACTGTTATATCCATAGACAGATAAGGGGAACATCAACATATGTAGGGTAAGAGCTAAAGGGGGGTATAATTTTAATTCCCCTCAGAATTTAAAAAATCACAATGAACAAATAAAAAGTTGCAGGCCCAAGCATGAAGAAGTGAGGATACCGAAGAAGGGCGAGGGTGATGTGGGAAAACGCTTCACAGATTGTCTTTCCTTAGGATAGAAACCACCCTCGCTTCAGCCAAGTCAAAGCTCTGTCTTTCTAAAGACATTGGTAGTCTTGATATTTTGGTCCTTCTTGTAGTTCCAACTGGTTATCCTATAAGATGATTAGGGGACAGCAATAAGAAGATGGCTATGTGCCCTGTCTTCATGGAGCATATGGTCTTATAGGGAAGCTTGTAGACCAACCTCACATTCTTGCCCTCTTTCTGCAGCTGGGTTGGAAGTCATTAGCTAGGATTGAATTCATGGAGAAGTTCCCTGCTGATGTGCAGTACTGGCCAGAAGCCAGGTCAGTTTTTTTCACTTCTGAGGAAAGGCTGGCGAAGAGCAAGGTGCCAAAGCCAAACTTTACCTATTTCAAGTTTTGCCAAGGTACAACCCTGTTTGCTCCTAACTCAACACAAGCTCATAAAACTTATTTCTGTCCTGTGGCACTTGAGCATATGTAGCTTACTGGGAATTTGTCTGGACTAGTTGAACAAATAAAGGTGAGAATGGAGAGGAAAGAACAGATTCAAGAATCATTATGAAGGAAAAATTGAGTGTTTGGTGACTGACTGGATATGGATGCCTAAAAAAGAAAAAGGACTCAAAGCAGGATCCAGATTTTTTAGCGTGTGTGGTTTGGGAACAATTATTACTTCATAGAAATATCAGCTAACAAGACAGTTTGAGGAGAAGAACTTTAGGTAAACTGATACCTATGTGGAAATATGAAAAGAAACATGTTCAACTTCACCAAGTTAGGGTACAAAGTGGCATTCCTTTTCATATTTGAATCAAATGACTACAGAGTCCTCTGTTTTCTCACAATCTTGAAACCCATAAGAAACCATCTGTCTCAGGTGTGATTCTAGATACTTTCCACTAAAGTGGAAATTTTAGTCAATTCCCTATAGGGTTTCTGTTCTTTGCTTCTACCTGACATTACTGAGTGCTGCTTTATAACAGGCACCATTGTGAGTCTTTCACAGGTATCAGTATGTTGAATCTTCACAACAAACCTATGAGGGTGAGCTCGCATCATACCCATTTTGCTTATGAAGACCCTAACGCCCAGAGCCATGAGTTACACACATCTAGATTTGAAGACTCTGTCCTTCCTTGTCCCTTGCACCTGATGCCTCTGTCTTCACAGACAGCTATGGCACCTGGTGATGCTGCTGGAACAAGCAGCACAACAACCTGACACAACCCTGTTCCCTGCTGGAAGTTCAGTTGCCTGACCCCCAACACAGCACTGTAGAAACCCAACAGAGCCCTGGTTTGCTACCTAAACTCATAATGACTGGGGCATTCATTGCCATCAAACTCTGGGCACCCAAAACCTATGTGAGTCCCAACTCACTGAAGACAGTACCCAATATAAGATTTCCAGTCACAGTATAGCCACGAGGATAGGAAATACAATATGGGGAATATAAACAATAATGTTGTCAAGATTATGTAGGGTGCCAGATGGGTACTGGACTTATCAGGGGGAATCACTTCATAGCTATATAGATGCCTGCTACTGCACTATACACCTGAGGCCGAAGCAGGATAATACTGAATGTCAATCACATATAACAAAATATACAGAGGATGCCAAAAAATGTATACACATTTTAAGAAATGAATAAACGGGGGGCCTGGCCAAGTGGCGCGGTGGTTAAGCGCTGGCTTGGGAAGCCAGCGGCCCTGGTTCAGGTACCACATATGAGGGCCAGTGACACTGCCCTCAAAAAAAAAAAAATTGTAATACTTGGAGCAGCCAGTTTACTCAGTCGGTTACAGTGCAGTGCTCATAACACCAAGGTTGCCGATTCAATCCCCATGTGGGCAGCTGAGCTGCATCCTACACAGGTATTTTGAAACAACTACTCAACTTGGAGCTGATGGGTCCTTGAAAAGCACACTGTTTCCTAATAAAAAGAAAAATGTAATACTCAGTATATACCAATAACAAAAGGTGAATACAAGTCATGGGTATACATCTTTTTGGAACCCCTGGGACATATATACACACACACACACACACACACACAAACACACACACACACACTCACACATATCACAGGGTGTATAGCACAGCATAGGGAATAGAGTCAGTGGAATTGTAACAGCTGTATACAATGCCAGAGGGATAGCAGATTGCGGGGGGAGGGGTTATCACTTTGTGAGGCGTGTAAATGTCTAACTATTACTTTGCGTTGTGCACCTGAACTAATAATAATTAAAAATGAAAAACAATTCTCCTCACCACTCTCACTGGAAAAACACAAGTTTCTCAGAGTATGTCTCTGCATCAAGACTGGGCATCCAATGTCATAGCTCTTTAGTAACATACATCTTTTAGTACACGTACACACACACACACACACACACACACACACACTCATGCATTTTACTCAAGAGGCATCTATATATCCAGGGTTTAGCCTTCCCCCAAGATAACCTAGGACCTGGAATTGTGCCAAGACCACCTGTTAAAGACACCACCATGAATTCTCCTTGGGAATCCTTGTATCTATTTCTTGACATATGCTCTCAGTCAGGGCTCCTGAACCCATCAGAGGTTCTAATAATGCTGAATTCCAAGGAAAACACAATCCAATGTCTCCATATCTTTTCTCACGAGGCCTACTTGACTCCTATGTACATTTATTCACCTTCCTGAATTTCCCCTGAACTTATTTTGAGCTTAGCATATTAAGTGATTTGAAAAAGGATGTATTTGTTTCCCAGAACAAAAATTCCTAATTGCTTCACATCCACACAGGTAAAAGAAACCATTCAAGTGATTCTTCCGCAAACAAAGACTTCTTTCACCCATAGGTGAAAGAAACCGTTGGCAAATTTGACGTGGTCATATTTTTAATTAACAAATAAATCATAAAATCTTCCCTTTTTATACACTCTCAACCAAGGACTGAAGTGAGAATATGCCAGCATAGTTTTTTAGAAAATTATTCCTTAGAGCTAACCTAAATCCATGAATAATATAGTGATATTCAGCAATGAGGTATGTAGCAATTTTTCCAGGATGAGTTCGCAAACTTAATTGTCTGATCTTGTATAGTGCCAGGTGGGTACTAGATTAATCACTTCATAAATTATATAAATGTCTAACCACCATGCTGTACACCTGTAACTAATAAAAAATAATATGGAATGTCAACTGTAACTGAAAATAATAATTTAAAAAAATCATTCTGTCATGCCCATTAGAATGGCGATTATTTAAAAGTATAAGAAGAAAATAATAAATGTTGGCAAGAATGTGGAAAAACTGGAACACTTATGCATTGCTGGTGAAAATATATAACAATGCAGCCATTGTGGAAAATGGTATGTCAGTTCCACAAAAAATTAAAAATGACTTACCATATGATCCAGCAATTCCACTTCTGGGTATATACCCAAACTAATTGAAACAGGCACTTACATAGATATTTATACACCCATGTTCATAGCAGCATTATTCACAACAGCTAAAAGGTGGAGGAAACACAAGTATCCATTGATGGATGAATGGATAAACAAAATGTGGTATATACATATAATAAAATATTATTCAGTCTTACAAAGGGAGGAAATTCTGACATGTAACAACATAGATGTAGACATTTAGAGACATTATGCTAAGTGAAATAAGCCAGTCACAAAAGGACAAATATTGTATGATTCCACTTACGTAAAGTACCTAAGAGTATTCAAATTCATAGAGATAGAAAGTACACTAGTGGTTTCCAGGGACTGGAAGTAGGAAGTAATGGGCAGTTATTGTTTTATGAGTATGGAGTTTTAGTTTCAGAAGATGAAAAAGTTCTGGATAGGGATGGTGGTGAGGGTAGCAAAAAAACCTGAATGTACTTAATGGCACTGAACTGCACACATAAAATTGGTTAAAATGATGAATTTTCTGTTATGTATATTTTACCACAATTTTAAAAATTAATTTTTTAAAAAAGAAACATTTATTCTAGTGTGGGAGAAAGACCAAAAACAAGCAATCATATAATAGTCCAGTGAGTGCTGAGACAGTGATGTATCCTACATTCACAGAGTCCGTATGCTAACACATTCCACAAGTAGTCCTTCTACTGAATGTCAGAAAATAAGGGAAGGGTGTTGCCATTTTGAAATGTTAACCACTGAGCTCCATTCGGCTAGCTATAATTTAGTCACTTGTATACCTAGCCCGGGCAGTTCAAAATTGGTGAACTAAGGTAACAAATTTTTGGCTTTCAATTTCCACAGTTCAAAAGAGGAACAGAAAGAAGAAAGAAATCGTACCATTTGCAACGATATGGATGGACCTAGAGAACATTATGTTAAGTGAAATAAGTCAGTCAGAGAAAGACAAATACCATATGATCTCACCTATACGTGGAATCTAAAGAACTGAACAAACAAGCAATGTAAACAGAAATAGTCTTAGAGACACAAAGAAATAACTGATGAGGGCTAGATGGGACGGGGGTGGGCATGAGGGAAAAGGGGAAGGGACGAGGCAACACAAACTGATAACTACAATACTACTGCAGAGACAAAAGAGACAGTTTAGGGAATATAATCAATAAGGTTGTAAATATTTTTCTTAGGGGATCAGAAGGACTCATGTCTTGTCAGGGAGACCACTTCATGGACGGTGTAGTGGCCTTACCACTGCACTGTACATCTGAAGCTGCCGCTGATTGATATTAGATGTTGACTATAATTTAACACATATATAGTCATGGGATGTGGAATATAGTGTGGGGATGGAGTCAATGGAATTGTAATAGTTATGTATGATATCGGATGTGGGAGGGCAGGGGAGAGGGGAGGGGGGAGTCACTTTGTAAGGGGTGAAAAAGATAACTATTGCATTGTTTTGTATACCTGTAACTAATAATAATAATAAAGTTTTTTTTAAAAAAAAGACCAACAGAAAATATTTGATAGGTTCAAGTACCATCCCAACACACACTCAGATTCCCAGACTAAGTAAAGATTCCATAGGGTGGAGAACAGAGAGAAGCGAAGCACTTGGGGTACAGTAGTTGAAGTCTAGACACTGAACAATTGGCCTGGACAATGCTTTGTGGAGCATAGATTGTCACATGGATTAGGGAGAAACAGGGAGTAGCTGGGAGCAAAGTCAGCTACTTTGAGACAGTTAGTGCTTGGAGACAGCGTTGTGTGTACTGAGAGCTGCACAACACCTGCCCTGAAGCATTCTTAGATGTCCTCATTGATAGCAGCCAGTGGGCTACCTACTGGGAGTCCAGCAGGAATGATGCCTGTATGCCTTCAAAGCTTGCTCAACCCGCATTCCACCCACCCTTTATAGAATAATCTCCCTTTCAATGGTTTAGGACTCTTGTATCTCCCTAGAAGAAAAGGCGGAGCTCTAGGCAACTGATAGTGATATGGGAAGGAAAGAAAGCCCATGCCAGACCTGGGACATAAGTGGAACCAGCTCAAGATCTGTCAATCTGGGACAGTGTTGAAACAGAGGTCAGCTTCGTTCTAAAGCCGTTATAATTAGAAATCTGAAGTGCTAAAAGCAAAAGGCCTGTATCACACATTAGAAATTTGAGCAGAAATTATATGGAGAATTTTTTAGAAAAAAATATAATAATATGAATATTTAAATAATGAAATCCATGCTAAGGCTCTTTTGCACAGAGGCCCCCACAACAAAGCAATATCACCCGGACCATACCTATGGTTCCTGTGAGACTCATCCTTAGACATGTCTGTAGGCACAAAGCACAAAGTTCCAGGCCACAGAGGAATAGGTGTCCCAGTCAGAACCACACAGGGGTAGGAAGAAATCAGACAAATTACTGGGATCCAGAGCTCTGGAAGGGGATCTAGTCCTAACCATACCGCATATCAAAGCAAATCCCCTGAAAATATTTTAAATCAGCCTGCCCAAATTTATCTTAGTAGCTCTAGTTACAGACTTGTCTCTTCTTCGATCAGGAGGAAAAACAGAAAGAAATCAAGCTGGCATGTCTATTCCCTAAAAACTTCCAGCAAGCATCAGTCATGTGTCCTTGATAAGCCTATGTCAATACTTTGCTCCTCATTAAAAGAGGTCAGCTAAACATAAGATACTGGAACTCCCACGACCTATTGACTTTGTTGGATTATTAACGGAAATTACTCCTGAGCCGATAGTGACAAAATTCTTTCTTATTATTAACACATCACCCAACAGACTCCAGTGTCTTAGAATTCTAAATCTCTTAGCAATAATCTACCAGTAACATCACAACGTGTTATTGTTCTCTAGTGAGAGTCATCTCCTTGTGATTCTTCCCAAGTCCATTATTCATTCTTTTCCTTTCCTCTGGCTGTTCTTGGCCTTCTCAATGGCTACTACAAATTATCAAATTTCTCATGCTATCAAATATGGCAAACAGCTAGAAGTAGGAAACTGTCCTGTGTGGATCTTGTTTTATGTGTGAATAATAACCAAGAACAGCTCCTATTACCACTCCATTCCAGAAATATTTGAGATTAGTCTACTGTGTGTTGATTCCACTCAACCAGTGCAATGGACTTGATGTTTAAGTGTAAAAAGATAAAAAATTATAGTTTTGCAATAATGTTTCAGTGGAACTATTATGTATAAGTAAGACTATTTATGCCTAATCAGTTAGATGGCCTAAGAATCATCTTCCTTAGCTCTAGGTGAAATGAATATTGCATTACAACTACTTGCACTGCCCACTTATGAAAGCTAGATAAAACAAGTGATGGGGAGTCAGTTACTCTAGGACAGTTTGCAATCCAGAAATTTTCTCTCAGGTGTAACTCTTATCCATGGATTTTATTTAGTTGGTAAAGAGTTATTGAATGCTATATCTGAGGAGTAGAAAGAATAGTATAGATCTCTGTCCTTAAGGAGTTTGCAAATTTACAATCTTGGGGAGGTGGATAATACTTTTTAAATAACCTTAACACAAGTCCGTTGCAGCTCTTTACAGCTCACAAGATGTTTACAATCTAAAGTCAATTCCTAGGTAGTAAAAAAATAAATGTAGTCAAAATATACCTTGAAAATCTCTTAAATTATCCATTAAGTACAATATACATAGTTTAAATTATAATGTTTTAAAAGCATAATGTACATATTAATATATGGAATATAAGAAGAACAACCATGCAAAATGTCCTTTTACATCAATTTCCTATAAACATTTTAGTGTTAAACTCTGCCCATTGTTTGATTTGTGTAAATTAAATGATGTAACATTAATCTGGGAAATTAGTGTCATAAATAGGTACAAGCTATAAAAATTCAGAGGAAGAAGGACATACCCCTCAAATGATCTCTGTGGTTAACATTTTCCTGGTAGAATGCCTGTTTACTTTTAATACCCAAATATATTAGTCAAGGTTCTCCAGAGAAACAGAATCAATAGAATCTGCAGGGTAGACCAGGAGGCTGGAGACCATAGGAAAAGTTAGAATTCAAGTCTGAAGGAAGTCTGTTGGCAGAATTCCCTCTTTCTCTGTAGAGGTCACTTTTTTTTTTTTTTTTTTTTTTCCTATTCAGGCCTTCAATTGATTGAATGAGGCTCCCACTCTGAGGGATTTAAATGCTAATCTCATCTAAAAAAATACCTTCACAGAAACAGCTCGAATAATGTTTGACCAAATATCTGGATACCAAGTTGACACATAAAATTAACCAACACACCAAACTTCACAGAAGGTTTTTATAAAACAGGTAGTCAAACGACAGCTCACCGGCCAAATTCAGCCTGCCATCCCTTTTTGTATGACTCACAAGCTAAAAATGGTTTTTACATTTTTAAATGAACGAGAGTAAAAATCAAAAGAAGAACACATGAAAATTATATGAAATTCAAATTTCAGAGTCCATAATTACTGATGTGTTGGAACACAGCCGGGCTCCTTTATTTATGGATTGCTTATGGCTACTTTCATGCTGCAGTGGCGAGGAGAGTAGTTGCAATGGAGGCCATGTGGCCACGAAGCCTAAAATATTTATTATCTCGCTCTTTATGAAACAAGCTTGCCAACTTCTATTCTGAAAGTGTTTCATAGGAAAATATTCATATTTACATCTTCAAAACTCAATACAAGATTTAAAAAAGGATATGCAGAAAAAATATCTCAAGTCACGTTCAAACTATGACATCAAAATCACATCTACATATGGTGCCTGAGACACACCACAGTGTCACACTTGATATGACAAGATAATAAGAAGCTTTTCATTTTAAACTGGACTTAAATCTCTTAGAGCACTGTATTCGTTTTCTAGGGATGCTGTGATAATGTACTAAAGCCTGGGCAATGGAGGCTAGAAGTCTAAAATCAAGTTATGGCTGCTTTCTTCTCTTCTGAGGGCTGTGAGGGAAGACTGTTCCAGTCCTCTCTGCTTGGCTTGTAGGTGGAAGTCTTTCCCTTGTGTCTCTTCACATTATCTTGCCTTTATGCATATCTCTTTTTTTTTTTAAGATTTTTATTGGAGAACTGGGGGAGGGGAACATCGTTGGGGAATCAGGGAAGGGGAACAGACAAGTTGCTGTCCTTTTGTTCTTCAGTCTAGTTGCGGAGGACGTTGCTTCACTGGCCCATGTTGGTATCATCATTGCGCTCTTCCCTCATGAGGCAGATCGGTCGCTGGCCTCTGGATGGTCGCTCATCGTAGCTATTGGCAGCTAACGCTGGTTGCCGGCCACTCACTGTAACCTATGGCAGCCCACTGCAGCAGGGGCTGCAGCCTACACCATCACAGGGGCTCGCACAGCCCAGCTCCAGGTGGAGCTGTTGTTAGCTGTGGAAGGCAGTGTCACTGGCCCTCATACGTGGGATCCGAACCGGGGCCGCTGGCATCCCCAAACCAGCTCTTAACCAATGCGCCACTCGGCCGGCCCATGCATATCTCTTTATGTGTGCAAATTTCCCCTTTTTATAAGGGCATCAGTCACGTTGGATTAGGACCCATCCTAAATGACCTCATTTTAACTTGATTATCTCCGTGAACACCCTACCTCCAAATAAGGTCACATTCTGAGATATTGAGGGTTTAGATTTCAACATAGGAATTAGAATGGAAAGAATTCAACCCATAACACACAACATAGAAATAAAAATTATCAACATGAACCATAGGAGTGTAAGCAAAGCTTCAATTTGTAAATGTTTTCACTTAAAGCCTTGTCCAACTCATACGAAGATTTACTAAAGCATTCCTTTTTGTATCTTTAGCAAAACTAAGGTAAGAGGGAATCAATTACTTTCTCTGAGGTTGATGGTATCTGAAATTTCTCCACCATTACCCAATTTGTCAGCATTATCACTTTCTACAGCCAGTGCCAAACAATAGCTGTCATAACACTTCTTTTTTTCCTTCTCACCTTTCTTCATGCTTGATATTTATACATCATTGGTGAATATTAATTCACACAGGAAGTTGACTTTTGAATAATTTTTTCTGTAAATTTTATAGGAAATTTATGTATTGCCGTGTGTTATTTGCCACTCCATATTGTAAAGATGTTCAGATCATAATACATTACACATGTTATTTCATATAAACTAATTGCTATTTGCTTTAAGTGTTTTACGCCCTAATACAGTTCCTTGTTTATACATAGGTATTTATATTATAGCAATATTGATTGTGGTTTTTTGGCATGATACAAAACACAATTTAAATTTAATTTTCCTCTTTTAACATAATGGGAAATAAACTTCTGATTAGCATTTTCAAGCAGAGCTTCTAACTTTTAGAAATTATTTACTGACATTAAGTACAGATGTCAGTATTTCTCAGTGGAGAGATGATAGAAAGATAGCAATTGAACTGTGATTTCAATAACTTGATTTCATGAAAATTTGGGGCAGTGCTTCAGGTCAAGATAAAAGATGCTGAAATGCAGAAGTAAAAAAAGTGTGAAACATTTGAAACACTAGTTACATGATAGCACTTGATATGCATAGAGAAGTAGAGAAGCAAGGCTTCACCAGGAAATGTTAGATCACAGAGGGTCTTGGGTTCCAGGCTAAGGGGTTGAGAATTTACTGATAGGCAACAGAGGGAGATCATATATATCTTTATATATATATATATAATTTTTTTTAATTGATTGATGTTTTTTTGAATGGGGAATCCTAAAACTTGCTTAGATGGAAGCAAAGGAGGGCTAAAACCAGATACAACTTGGCCAATAGGGCTTCTAAGGGATAGAAATGGATTAAAAGGCTTGGTTAAAAAGCCTCAAGTGCCCCCTACTGGTGAGAGCGAGATAGTGCAGGGAGAATATTGGATCAATTCTTCTGCTGCTGGAATAATCATGAAGGAAATACTCTTCCTTGTGATGAAATAATAACAAAAATATCCTAAAGCAAAGTTTCCCGACAGTTGGGAGCATTATTCTCTGAAAAGCAGCCAATACTCAATACAAGTTCAGAGGGTGGGCTGACAACAAGAGGAGAGATTTCTTCTCCTTTCACTCCAAAAGGTTTTCAAGATATGTGGAACTGGAAGCTCAAAATATCTCCTACGGTAAGAGCTATTTATCTAGATAAAGCATCAGGAAGTATCCTAATGAGTCAAATAAAACTTATAATTTGAGCCTTGAAAAGGGGGAGCAAGGTAAGACTGTTCCAATTCCTCGGAAAGAGCTTCCCTGCTATATCACATGAGAGGACCAGCTGTCTCCAGCATCACTCATGTCCTCCTCTTGTGTCTCCTCTACATTGCCCTCCTCGTCCTTCATACTTGATTGCTTTTCTGCACAAGTGATAAGAGATATCAATGGTTGAACACTGGGGCAGCAGAGGTGAGAAGAAGCATTTCATTCTTCCCTTTGCTAAAATTTTCATCAATTGTTTTTGGCAATTTGCTAACCAGGTTTGAAAATAACCAGCTGTCTGCTCACTTACATAAATCTGTTTATGTGTCTTAGTTTCTACATCTGTAAGAAAAATAGAATGGAATACATATTCTTTCACATCCCTTCCAACTGTTAATTCAAAAGCACTTAAATTGTAGAGCTCAAGGAGAGCCGACTCCACCCACCCTGCCCATTCAAAACCCAGAAACTGTCTGATTTTTCCAGGAGGCAGACACTGAATTGGAATCAAGACTCTAGACTGCTTATGGCTATTTCTACTTCATTCTAATTTCTTCTTATTTGAAATAGAAAGAGAAGCCTACATTTCAGAGAGACAGATGGAGCGTTGAATCTACACAAGTGACCGATCTTCCAAAACCAAAAAATTTTTTCTAGACCTAATGATTTTTAAATATATATGTGTGATTTTTATGGTCCTATATATTCAAGCATTTTTGCTATTTTTGTTGGTAATTCAATCCAGTGTTACACATGTTATTTTAGAATTTTGAGCTCTCTTAAACAGACTTGGAATTCTCTTTAGCTCTTAAAGATCCCTGCCCTTGTACTTCTGCTCTATTCGCCTTTAAAAATAAATACCCAGTTGCTCTCACATACATTATTTTTATTGTTTGTTTCTTCATTGAAAAACAGCAAATTTGCTGGTTAAGAAATTTAAACTTGTCAAAGATATTAAAATAAAATTCTCAAGCTTTAAAAAAAAAAATGGCCTCAGCAAGTATGACTGCACCAAATCTATAAGAATGTTTTCTGTGGTATGGGTATGGTGTGTTAGGGACATTAGAGGGAAGGAAAGGTAATAAAACAGCTTGGAACTAACCGTTTCATGAACAGGTGTTTACAGAAATATAGAAAATCAAATCACCAGCAACTGTGGTAAAAAAGCTGGACCCAAGCCAAATATATCCATCTCTGAAATCCAGTAACTTCAAAAACTTTCCCCTGGCTCAAAAAGTAGTCAAAAATCACCTGTTTGTATCCTACCTATGTTACTTTGTTTTCTAACTCCATTAACCATCAGGATGTCACTATACAAATCAAAACCTTTTTCAACTCTTCTGCCACTTATTAAGTGTCATTTAAAAAGTCAGATGTTGCGCCGGCCGAGTGGCGCTGTGGTTAAGCACTGGCTTGGGAAGCCAGCGGCCCCGGTTTGGTCCCACATGTGAAGGCCAGTGACACTGCCCTCAAAAACAATAAATAAATAGGCAGATGTTTGTGATTGTTACTATGGTAATAAACTGTGATATCAAACTGTATTCATAAATCATTCCTAAGTACATGAAACTAGGTAAACACTGAGAGTATCTTTTATTTAAAACAGAACCCATATTTAATAATAAGAACATGTGAAAAATTAAATTCAGCATTCACTGCATGCCTATATAACAGGCCTTGTACCAGCTTCGGGTGATACAAAGACAAATAGTATCAGTTTTGAACCATTGGCACAAATTACTTTTTCTCCTCTTTCAACTGAGGTTATCGTTGGGTTCGCCACTATCATGCTGTGATGTGTAAGTTAGTAAACTAAAAATATAGGATACAACCAAATAGTCCTTCATCTGGTAGGAGCCATGAAGAAAGGGTGTATGCTTTCATTAACAAAGAAATAAAAATAATTTTAAGTGATAACCACCAGTGATAAGACTTTGGGAAGACCTAGGTCTTCTAGAGAGAAATTGGCAATGAATGTAAAAAAATCATAAAAACACCAATTGTTTAGACCTAATAATTTCATTTCTAAAGAATATAGCTTCATGAAACAACATGACATGCATAAAGCTATATCATGTAAGCTTCATGAAGATGAGAAGTTTTGTTTGTTTTGTTCACTGCTTAATCCCTATCGCCTGACACATAGGATGTTCAATAAATGTTTTCGAATGAATTCATGAGGAAGGAAAAGTATTATTGTGGCCGCTAAAAATAATACTGTTACATAATACTTAAATCCATTAAAAAGTTCTCACAATGTGTTTTTACATTTAAAAAATCAGATTACAAAATTGTGTTTAAAGCACGATCCCAATTTTCTTCTCTCAATTTTATGGTGTTCTCCATTTAAAAGGAGATGAGTCACAGTTCAAGGATGCATTTACCTTTTAAAAATCAAAATACTAAATATTTAGTTGCCAGTAGAATGATCTAACTGGAAGTCTTCAAATCTGGCAATAGAAAGAGTAGGGCACCCTATTTTCTCAAAAGACCTCACCTTGAGCAATTTTCCATTTTAGAAACCATTTATTTGATGAAGACTCAAGTAGCATCCAAGTCAATTAAAAACAAGTAAAAAAGAAAGAAGAAACAAACCCAGACTTTCAGTTCAAATCTGAAAACACTGCCCGAATGAATTAACCTGCCATTGTAATGAATTTCTTCATTTAGAGTTTTTGATTGGCTATTTTACCAAGAAAAGAGTTTTCCCAGAGACCAAGGCTGGCTCCAAACAGTGCCACCAATGCTTCCCTTTCATAATAATAGAGCTGAGAAATGTGTGCTCAGGATCACAGGACTGAGTAGTAGACCCCACTAGGCCTCTTCTGCTCTCCTCAAGTTTCCTTTAAAGGATGGTAAGGGTAAAAGATTGTATAAGTTCAAGAGTCCTAATAAAACCACAGCAGAAACTTGACTTCAGCCCCTAAGTTCTCAGGCCCACTAAAAGTTTATACACCATCATTACTCATGTACCCCAAATAAACAAAGACCACTTATTCAGGTTTGGATTGGGTTAACTGGTAAACATAATATTAGTTTAAATAAACCAACTGTATACTATTTCCCACAGTATATAAAGAGCTAGAGGAAACTTTTAAATAAAATTACCATTTGCTTATATTATTATATTTCTATTATATAAAAGGAGGGATATTTCTTCTTAAGAGGAAATGGGAAATGAAGATACATAGACTAGTTTTAAAAATTGAGGGGCCGGCTGAGTGGCTCAGTTCGTTAAGAGTTTGGCTTGGGAGCATGAGCTCTGAGCAGCAGGGACACTAGTTCAGTTCCCACATGGCCTAGTGAAGCTGCGCCCTCTACAGCTAAGATGGTGAACAATGGCTCAACCTGGAGCTGGGCTGCCGTGAGTCAGCAGCGACAGTGTAAGCTGCAGTGGAGCTGCAGTGGGTGGCCGTAAACTACCGTGAGTGGCTGTCCAATGGCTGGCAACTGACTGCCTCACCCAGGAAGACTGCAATGATCACAATACCAACATGGGCCAGTGAAGTGGTGTCCTCCACAACTAGACTGAAGAACAAAAGAACAGCAACTTCTCTGTTCCCCTCCCCCAATTCCCCGATAAAATCTTTAAGAACAAAAAACAAAAAGGCTGGTCAACTGGCTCAGTTGGTTAAGAGCTTGCTCAAGAGTGCGAGCTCTGAGCAACAGTGTTGCCGGTTGGATTCCCGGCCCAAGCTGAGCAGCCGCTGAACTGCCAACAGGTGGCAGGATGGCTCAGCTTAAAAATAAATAAATAAAAACAAAAACAAAATAAAAATAAAAGAATAAAAACTGAGAAAGATCAAACAATGTATGTTCTTAAACACTCTGTGAATTATGAGATAAAGTCACCTGCTTAAAGTGAGCAAGCAGGGCTGGAGTTGAGGTTAAGGATTTCAGGAGAGAGAAAAACGGTTTAGAATAATTAGAAATATACAAGGGTCCAAAGGGGGTGAATACAGGAATTGTCAACTAGCAATGAAGACCCATTGAGTTTGAATAGCAGGAATCGGAAGAGACCAATCAGCATGATTTAGTAATTTCTTAACCAATATTCAGGAGTCCAGAATGGCAAGCAAAAAATGTATTTTGGGTAAGACAATCAGGCCCAACCTTTGGCAAGGAAAGCCCAGAAAACGGTCAAGCAGGGCAAGACGAGGACATCCTGGTGGGCTCTCATCAGCCTAATCTTAGGCTAGGAGTAGATTTAAGCTTTCAAAGAAGGCAGTCAGATAGTTAGGAGAACATAAAGGAATAGTAACTAAACTGCCACTTCTACAGGAGGAAGGCAGTTGGTTGGCAGTAAGTAGGTTATTGTCAGAGTTACACAGCTTATAATCAAAGATACTGGAGAAGAGTTTTAGTGATGCTGAGCTCCTGGGTGTCATCATGGGAGGCTTATAAAACTGAAGGTCAGTGGTTTAGGAAGGACTGAGGAAGTCGAAGGGTACATAGACTAGTTTTCAAAAGGGACATTACCATGAATTGTTGGCTCAGCCAGGATGGTGATGAGTCAGAGTGTACATTCTGAGCAACCTATTTAGTTCATCTAGAATTTGGGTTTTCTGTTGGAGATGTGATGGGATAGAGTTCATGGTGATGAAAGTGAGAAAAGGCAATATAAACATAGACTTCAAAAGGGGAGGATATTCAGTGGGGACAGAAAAGATATGTTCCTTGGTAGTGAGGAACACGAACATGCTGATCCATACTCCTTCCATAAAAGGTTAAAGAAATTGCCTGGCCTGATATTAAAATTAAGGGGTCCAAAAGCCAAGAAAATGAAGAGTAGCTATCACAAATTTTCTTTATTTTTCCCCTCTGCTTCTCTTTCTGGGTCCAATAAAAGTATTATTAAAATGATGTTATTTCTCAACTTAGAATAATCATAAAAGAGAGAAAACTATCTACAATGCTTGTTCAAAATAATGATAACTAAAATTACAATCATAAGCATTTTATGGAATTGGTACTATTTCTGGAGAATTAAGATATGAGGTGGGGGGGGGTCCCTGGTTAGCTCCTACTTTTCAGATCTCAGCTCAAACATCGTTTTCTCAAAGAAGCCTTTCTAAACCTCCCACCACCATCACTTCTTCAAAGGAGTCATCATCACTGTTCTTTCACATTTGCTTGAACTTTGATGAATAACCCCTACACCACACTGTAAGTTCCACTAAGCAGAGATTTTTGAATTCTTTATTTTATGTGATATATTCCCAATGTCTTTCAGATTGCCCACCACACAGAAATATTTTTTGAGTGAATTAATGAGTGATATGTGTCTAGATTCCCTTAGGACCCTAAAATAGGCACTCCAAATCCAAGATTTTAACATAAGATTTGGTACAGGGGACATACAGAATCTAAAAAAAATGCAGTCATAGAAGGAGTGGGAAGATCAAGGGAGCATCATTCAAATCAGCCACTTAACTGTATAGTATGTAAAACTATTTAGTAATATCTTAAAATTACACATGCATTTTTATGATGATGGCACTATCGCACCAAGTAAAGTGAGGCATCACGATGCTAACCCAGATCTAAATCCCACTTTAGACATAACTATTATAGTCTGTGAGGGCCCTTTGGAGCCAATGTGCACCTGCCAAGCAGACACTTCTGTCCCTGCCATATTTCCCCTCCCAGTCTTGGAGAAATTGATGTTAAAGCCTAGATTGCCAAGACTGAGGAGTCACGTAGCTAGTAGATATATGTTCCTGGATATAGGCATTTTAACAGTAATCTTCGGTCTGAATCAAAAGTGGAATGTTAAAGCTAGGATGAATAAAGAGTAGGTGATGAAACAGGAGACATTTTGAAGAGATGCTTCTTAGATGAGCAAATTGTCACTGAGTAGGCATCTATGACTCAAGCAATTCAACAAATACAATAAAGAAATAACACAGGGCACATAGAACACCTGATTCCTGCTATGGTTTTAACTGGATGTAAACTCTAATATTCAAGTTGTTTAATTGGGTCAGGTTGTAATAAGACCCCCAAGATAAATATACTTCAATGTATGCAGAGGGAGCTTTAAAGAAAATTATCTAAATTATAATAATACTTAGCAATATAATGTCTTCTCACTTGTCACTAATACAACTTGCTAAGGTCTTAAAGGAATTCTGACAGCTAAGGTCTGATTTAAGTTTTGAATTAATAGTTATTTTGGCTTTAAAATACCACTCAAAATTTAATTACGTTAATCATATCTAATGTGTTTATTTATACAGAACTCAGCCTCTTGAGCTATTTCTTAACTGCTGACATTTGAATCTACTTTTTCATAAACACTTCTTATTATGGATAGTCAATGATAACATCTAATTAAGTTACAAGGAGCCCTGCTAATGCAAATTTAAAATTCTTTAGCATGAATTAAATTCATCTGGTTCACTGGTATTGGCATCATAGGTGACTTCATTTTTTTCTTTCTTAAATCATTTAACTTAATTCCACTGTGGTGTGAGAATACACTCTGAAAGATTTCAATCCTTTGAAATTTGTTCAATTTATTTTATGACCCACCATATGGTCCCTTGTATTAAACATTCATATGCATTAGAATAAAGATAAATTCTGTCATTGGTGGTTCAGTGTTCTATATAGTTCAGTTAAGTCAAGTTGTTAATTTTGTTGTTCAGTTCATATATATATATATATATATATATATATATATATATATATTTTTTTTGTCTGTTGGGTAAATATATTTTAAAACTAGATCCAACTGGTTTCTAATAAATCAGTAGTGGGGTGACATAAAGAGAATATTCAAGGTTGTCTCCAAGATTTTTGGCCTGAGCAATGGGAAGGATAAGTGCTAATTAAATGAGATGGAGAAGAAAGAAAGGAAAAGCAGTTACTTCACATGACTTATACCCTCCTGCACCTCTGCTATCACTGTCTCTTCCGGCATCCCCCTCCCACTTCCTCATACCCTGAAGGACTTGATGGTAAATGAACATACAGACGTAGGATTTAACTGTATTATATGATAAGCTCACATACAAGAAGTTCCCTAATTTCCCTTCTCCCCTCCTCACTGTGTTCTTCCATGGTGTGGCCTATAAAAGAAGCTGGTCTTCTATCAGACCAGGAGAAATGAGAGGCCATTGAATGAAGACTCATGAAAATCCTGATAGAGACATGATCCATTTTATTATGTGGCTATGATAAAATTGCACAGAAGCAAATGTTTCACTAATTTATGTCAACACTGCAGCCCTCAGCATATACCATGCCTGTAATCCATGCATGCGTTATAATAAAATGTCAGTCAAGCTTGAATAAATGTCAGAAAGTTCAAAGTCATTTCTCTACAGTAATAGCCCTCAGAAGGAGCTTGTTCACACTCTGCATAGTTTTTTATTTCTGTAGTATTACAGAAATAAATTAAACTCAGAAATTCGAGGATCATCCAACAAAAAATGGATATATGCAAGCATGAAAAGACAGATATTTAATAAAATCCTTTGACAAATTATTCAACTCCCCAGGTCAGGAAAGATCAGGTCAACACTGGTTATTCAAGGACTTCGTGATGTGCCACAAACAAGGAAGTGAAGTTGAGAGCAGTGATGGTTGCTTTGTTTTAAAATGGGGCTGATATTTAGGATTTACATTTTATTTTTTCAAAAAAGCTTTCTACAGTAAAATGATACACTAATCTGTAATAAAAACAAGCCTAATTGCTTCCCATTTAGATTGCAATCATAAATTCTGGTTTTTCTATAAAACCATTGCTCATTCTTAGATTACAATGTACTCATAAACAAACTCCTTTATGTTATTTGTTTCATTTTTTTCTAGTTACTGGGAATGTAGTATTTACTTGCATAAAACTGAACTCAAGTATTAAATAAGTAGAATTAAACTGGAGAACATTGTGTTCTCTGTAAGCAGCAGAAAGAGTGTAGCATCTCTATATTAAGGCAAAGAGCAATGAAAATAAAAAATAAATCACAAAAATTTACATAAATATCATAATTGTAGTATTTTGTCTACCCAAAAGCTATATTATTTCCTTGCATAAGAAAATCAATAACAAAATTCACAAATCTCTGCCTTGTGTTTAAAACATGTTTACATTTTTGGGGTGGTATGCCTTTTGAAAGCTAATAATAACATCATGATTTCGGGACCATGAACTGTCTTGCCTAGAGTTAACACTCGAATAAAAGAGTAAAGTTCAAAAGTTCACAAAAACATCCCCAAAAAAACACAGTTCTGAGAAAAGGATCATTCCATTGTAGCACTCTACCAGTTGAATACATGAATACAAATGGTACCATCACAATTTGTTCCCTGGACCTAAGCTCATCAAAGTTCAATTTTGTTTCAGAATGGAAGAAAATTAATAGTAGGCTACATTTGTCCTTAAATAACTCAACTAAATTCCCTGAAAATGATTCAGCCCTTCCTTGTTTTTATATCTTCCTTCCCCTTTCCCCTGCCCACACACATGTCCCCCCAAATGAAAGTTATTGGTCAATAGCTTTTTTTTGCTTTTAGTCAAAAACATACTAAATCTTGCTTTGAGTGGTTATGTCAAACAATGGAGCCAAGGGGTAAGAGAAATAGAGACTAGGATAAAAAAATCATTTCAGGTTAAATGAGGGCTTTTGTATCACAACTTAATCTGAACATGCTCTAAATTCCTTTCTAAAATATCTCAAGGATTGGGAACTGCTCTCAAATGACCTTATGCAATGCTTTCTAAATTTACCCCCCCAAAAGTTACAAATTCAAAGATTATTACTACCATAACTGAATGGAGAGTTTGAAATGTATGTTAAGAGTCAAATGTGTAGAGCCATTTACTCTTAGAGGAAAAAAAGACAGGAGTCAGAAAATTTAAACAGCATATATGAAATAATTGAATGTGGGATAGAAAGAACAAAAAAAAATCCACCTTTTAAACTGAGAAATAGGTGGCAACATACTTACTTTTCTCATTCATATTTTAACAGTTGAACTTTTCCCATAAATTAGGGAGCAGCTGATGACTTATGTCATCTAACTGTGTTACATCAAGTTAGCAAAAGGCTGTTTTCTCTTCTGGACAAATAAGGGTAACGATAACAGTTACAGCTAAGTTTTATCAAAAGCTTACTATGTCAAGCTCTTTACTTGAATCAATTAATGAGTTCTCTCAATGAGGTTATAAGGAATTCACTATTCATTTGGCCGAGGAAATCAAACCTCAGGGAAGTCAGGTCATTTCTCCCAAGTTAATAGAAAAGTCAGAATCATAACCCAGGCTGACTTCTTCCAGAACCCTCTTCACCTCTCTCCTGCATGGCCCCTAACATTAAGCCTATGACCTTCCTATGACCCTGTACCATCCATCAAATCTGGAATTTTTCTCTTGTCACTCTTTAAACTTTATTTTAAATGTGTATCATTCCTTAGTAATTGTAAAAATTCCAGGAGATAAATAGAAGAATAGTTTCTGACGTTGCTTCTTTTCTATTACTAGGTTTGCTTGCCTTTGCTGCCTATTTCTTAGAATTGACAGAAATAGTAATATTTCTTTCAATGTTGCACCAATCGTCATCATTGGCAACATCCACAAAGATTTACTCCTACTGTCTGAAAACATAGACTTAGCAATTATAATGTTCTAAGCTCTGTTGAATAAATTAACAGATGAATAAAGAGATACGAGTAGGTTAGTACTACATTGTGAGGGAATTACATGTCTTACTAAAATATCTCCTTGAAGGCAACAGAAATCAATATTTAGTACGGGAAAATCATATTCTGATTTGATGATTAAAAAAAAATCACAAGGGTAGAAGAGTGAGACTAAATGCAGAAGAGTGAGACTAAATCAATTGAGGATTTTGCTGTCCAATCTAGGCCAAAAATAATAAAGGTTGGATCTATATCATGATAAGAGGAATTGAAAAGTAGGGTAGACACAAAATCTATTTAAGAGACCCTAATTTGCTGAGAATCAGACAGAAGCCACATATTGATAATGAAGACAAAAGATGCAAAATACAACTCGAGAACAGAAGTTAGTTCAACCAGCTCAAGGTCTCAAAACAATCAAGAACATGGGGTTTTCACGCCTGGGAAGAAAGCTGGACAAGAAAAATGAAAGGAATATAATCACCCAGAGCTAATTTTTCCTACCATAAACAGAGACTTAGAGATTAGAAGATAAAAGTGAAAATAAGAGCCATTTATTCTCCTACCTACATTTCAACATAGTAATTGAGGTTTCACTTATCTTCATACCACCCTCCACCCCCACCCCCCAGCCAAAAGAGGACTGAGAACTTCTACTCTATAGCGGAAGAAAAACATGGGGCTAATTGTTTTTGCCTTAAAGGGAGTTTGTATGGTACTCAGAAAGATGATCCACAGGCCAAGAGTAAGTTAGCCTTAGGAGAATAAGCCCTGGTGTCCTCATAATGCAAGATGGAACACAAATCCAACTACCTTCCACAAATGAACACAAATCTAGCTGAGTTACCCCTCAAACTCTTGCCACATTTAACATTATTATTTGAGCTCTAGAGAGTTCATTTTAAAAAGCTGAGATGACTTATTTAGTCTGCATAAAAGTACATTTAAAAGGTTCCACTTTGTGTCTAGATAACATTATCAGATTGACTAACTCACTTTTAATTGTGAATTGTTGCTTCCATTTTCCAGTTAAAATACCTATATAAAACACAAAAATATAAAATCAGAACAACACTGAAAACTAAAATTGATGGACAACTTATTGTTAGAATCTATTACAAACCCCATGGATGAGATTTGAGAATCACAATGGTGGCAATCCCAGATTATCTAATTTTTTTTTTTTTTAAAGATTTTATTGGGGAATTGGCAGAGGGGAACAGCGTTGGGGAATCGGGGAAGGGGAACAGACAAGTTGCTGTCTTTTTGTTCTTCAGTCTAGTTGCGGAGGACGTTGCTTCACTGTTGGTATCGTCATTGCGCTCTTCCCGGATGAGGCAGATCAGTCGCTGGCCTCTGGATGTCGCTCACCGCGGCTATTGGCAGCTCACGCTTGGCTGCCAGCCGCTCACGCTGGCTGCGGGCCACTCACTGTAGCCCACAGCAGCCCACTGCAGCAGGGGCTGCAGCCCACACCATCACTGGGGCTCACAAAGCCCAGCTCCAGGTGGAGCTGTTGTTAGCTGTAGAGGGCAGTGTCACTGGCCCTCATGTGGGATCCGAACCGGGGCCGCTGGCATCCCAAAACCAGCGCTTAACCAATGCGCCACTCGGCCGGCCCTATCTAATTTTTTTGTTTGTTACTATCTCTTTTCTGCTAGACTACATTACGAAAACAATATATTAAATTACATTAACAATAATAGAGTGAGGCAAATAGAGAGAAGGAAAAGAACATGAGTTAAGTTATGGAATTTAAATCATAGGTTCCCAAATGACAATATTTAATTATTAAATCTGACAATTAGATACAGACTAAAAAATTTCAATTTAGCTAGTGAAATTCTAAAATAAGGTATTTACCATCACAAATACTGGAGAAACATACGACATTGATAAAGACATAAAGACAAAGAATTAACAAAAGAATCACAGATATACAACAGAACAGATAAATCAATTGCAACAGTAAACCTAAATGGCTTAAATACTGCACTATAAAATCAGTTTAGCTAAAAAAATTAAATGAAATGGCACAAATAATTTAAAAAGCAAAATTATAGGCCAAGATATAAAGAAAAGGGCAAATAAAAAAGAAGGTGTCAACAGGAAAATTGGACAAAGGAAAAATCAAGGTAAATAATTAAATTACATAGGGGGGCTCATTTTATATTGATAAATATTTCAATTCATAATAAAATGATGGCTATCATTAAGATTTCTGTACTGGATAATGTTCTCTTATAATATCAAATATGAAAATTAGAATATGCTAAAGAAACTGACAGAAATGATAGTATTAGAAGTATATAATACTAGAAGTCTATTATACCCGCTTCTCTGGATTTGGACAAATTTAGTAGAGAAAAATCAAGCTATAGAGGATATTAATTATGTATTCATTTAGACAATACAAAGTATATAGTACACCTAAAGTATCACTCTTTTAGCTATTACATAATTGCAAAATCAATAAGTTTGACTAAATGAAATATCACAAAATTAATAGGAATATTAGAATAATATTCTAATTAATAATATAGAAAGGGAGTAAATTTTTGTACAATAATGAATTAAGAAAAACACTAGCGGCTGGCCGAGTGGCTCAGTTGGTTAAGAGCTCGCTCAAGAGTGCGAGCTGAGCTCTAAGCAACAGCAGTTCGATGCCCAGCCCGAGCTGAGCTGCCACTAAGCTGCCAACAGGTGGCAGGATGACTCAGCTAAAAAAAAAAATGAAAAACCCTAGCAATCTAATAGAAAAATGAACAAAGGAATAATTACACACAAAAGTAATACAATTTATCTTTAAAATACTGAATAAATACAATTTTTAATTACTAAGCCAAGTGGGGATGCCATAGGTGGAAAAGCTTTCAGGGAAAAAAATTGAAAAATTTGAGACTTAATGTTCACATATTTCTTTTTTATTTAGTAGGTACCCCATGGAAATTATACGAAGTACACATAAGATGTAAGCACATGAATACTCATGGCAATGTTATTAATGAAAACAAAAAATATCTAAAATAAATCCATAATCTCTGATCTTAGAGAGGAATTTTTTTTAATTCATCATTTTTTGGACTTTAGAATGCATAGACTAAACCTATGAGGGTTTGGGGGAACACCCCATAATGCATTAACATTTCTGCTGTAAAATATATCACTTTAAGTGTGATAAACACAGATAATAAACAGCCTCACATCAGTTTAGGTGAATCTTGCCAGCAAATTAGATCAGGCCAGTTCAGGTGCCTTCAAATGATTTACAAAAACACTTATTTTTGCAGCTTTTTGGATTTTTATATTATAAGGGATTTTGAAGTTATAAAAAAAAGGGCACTGTATTAATGGAATATTTGAAGAATTCATATGATAGAATATGAGTAGGCAAATAATCGTTACACAGTCAAAATGTTTTATAGGACAGAAAAATGCTCTCTTATATGTACTTGGTGGAAATGTTAGTATTTGAAACTGTACATAATTCCAATTTTTAAAAATATTTATATGCATAAAAAGATGCACATAAAATACTATGTTAATGTTAACAGTAATTCTCTCTGAGTGTTAGGGTTATGACTGATTTTTTATTTATAAGTCATCTACATTTTCTAATTTTTTAAATCGTATTTAATTCCTTTTATTTCTAAAAAAATATATGGTTAAAAGAAACAAAATAATTGTGGAAGTAGCTATAATGTAACTTCAAATGGTTCTCATGTATTTAAGATGTTATTATTAGGATAAATCTAAGTAAGTCTTTAACTCATAAAAAAAGAAAAGCATATATTTTGGAAAAAAAAAGTTTTAATTTCTTGGTTATAAAGGTGATTAATAGCAATACTAGTTCAGTAAGGAGTGTTTTGGAATCACTGTCCCTAAGGAAATTTAAATGATTTACAACTCCTGTCCATATGCTTTTATTTATCATAAAGATGTGTTTTATGTTCCAACTTCCCCCTTCGGAAGAATGTTGATAAAATGGTGTGGTGTGCTATACAGAGTTTAAAGGAAAAGGAATAAGGAATGAGAAATTAGCTTCAAGAGTCTTTCAGTCCCTTTTTACTATTTTCATTCTGGAATGTGGAGAAATGATAACATATAAAAGTACTAACCTGTGTGTCTGCTCAGTAAAATTCAACATTTTTCAACATATTATCTTGAATATATACTGTAGCCACTTTATGACCCTTCCTAGTCTCTTAGCATTTGAGTTCTCAGTCAAAATTATTAAGCATTAGGTTCTGTAATTTTTCTGTTCAACACATATCCCCAAAAAGTTTTGTTTTTGTTTTTGTTTTTTGAGGGTAGTGTCACTGGCCCTCATATGTGAGACCCAAACCGGGGCCACTGGCTTTCCAAGCCAGTGCTTAACCACTGTACCAATCGGCGGGTCCTTAAAAAGTTTTTTTTGAAGCTATGGAAAAGTTACCATGAATGACTTGTGTTCTCCATTCTATAGAGACATTGGAATTGAAATGCTCTTAAGACTGTCTCAAAACAGTCTCTCCCAGAAGGTATTAAATGTTCAATATTTGTTCCATTTCCCCAATCCTGTTGTAAATAACAATTTATGATCTCATCTTGTTAGGCCATCATCACCATTTGACTCACACATACAGGGAGAGTTTGCAACTGGTTAGGAGAGAGCACCAAGGCAGCTATTTTTGGATCTTTAAAACACAGACCTCTGGCTAACCTGTATCAATCCAATGATTCACATTCTCTTGGTAGGAAAACATGCAAAATCTCCTTTCCAGCCCTCCCAGATCTTTTCCCTAATCAAGTCTGCTCTAAGCCCCAAATTTAGGGCAGCAGACTCCTGGCTAGTTGTCACAACTTAATTGTAGAAAGGCTTGAGGCATCTCCTTGTTTTTGTTTTTGTCTTTAGATTGATTCAGGTACAGTTAATACAAATTGGTATATAGGAGCCTCTCTGATGGTATTTCTGAAGGTAGAAAGAAATCATATGAAGGGGATATGATCGTTTTTTTTTTTTTATTTTTTTTATTTTTTTATTTTTTATTTTTTTTTTATTTCAATTTTATTTTATTTTTAATTAGTTTCAGGTGTACAACACAGTGCAATAGTTATACATTTTACCCCTCAAAGTGACAACCCCCCCACCCCCAATAGTTTCAGGTGTACAACACAGTGCAATAGTTATACATTTTACCCCTCAAAGTGACAAACCCCCCACCCCCAATACACCACCCCACACCCCCCCATATCATATATATCTATTTTAATGAACCTTAACAATAAGAGTCTTTAGCAATAAGAGAAGATAAACTTGCAAAAGGGTGAAACATGTAGTTGCAGACTCCCTGGATTTTGGAAAGCCTGAGAATTTAAAGCTGTAAGTCCTAGAACTATAAATAGCAATCAAGAACCAAAGACATGTCTTAGCAACACCAGGGGTGGTTCTAGGCCAAGCAATGTATGCTGGAACCAGCTTGCCCTGGCTCAGCACAATGACTGTGCTCATTTGTTTGTAATTCCACATTCAGTGATGACTCAGTGACAGCCTGAAATTGGCCATGGTTGGAGTGGTTAAACCACAGAAATCATCAAATGCTACAAATCAGGGCTTTCCCCCCACCCCGCACCCCCACCTTGAGGCAATTAAGCATTTGCTAGACACAGCCTAAGGCTTATAGTTTTCAAATTTTTAATAAAGTAATTAGTGGTAGGTATGATTGTACACTCTTTCAAAGTCCGTACTGTACAATGAAAAAACAAACTCTACACATGAAGCAGAATATAATTTGAAGGCATACTCTGATTAATTGAAGATGTACATTGGAAACCCTAGGGCAACTACTAAAAACATTTTTAAGACGTATAAATAAAAAGTCAACATTGAAGACAAAATGGAATCATAAGAAAAAGCCTCAATTAACCAAAGAGAAAACAGAAAAAGAGCATAAAAGAAATAAACAGATGAAACAAATAGAAAGCAAGATTGTAGGGTAGGTTTTAATTCAACCATGTCAATAATGTAATTTCAAAATGTAAATGATCTAAACAATTAAAATAGAGATTGCCAGATTGGATTTCTTAAAAAGCATATTCTATTTGTAATAAACCCCATTAATATAAAAACATAGCTAGATTAAAAGTAAAAATGATGGGAAAAGATATATCATGCAAAAGCCAACTAAAGCAAGCTGGAGTAGCTATAATAATATCACACAGAGTTACTTCAGAACAAGAAATATTATCAATGTTTAAGAGGAAAATTACATAATAATAAGTGGGTCAATTCTTCAAGAAAACCTAACAATTCTAAATGTGTACAACCCTAACAACATAGCCTCAAAATACATAAAATAAAAGCCGATAGTGCTGAAAAGACAAATAGATAAATCCACAATTATAGTTTCAAGCTTCAGCACTCTTCTCTCAGTAATTATTAGAATGAGTAGATAGGAAATCAGTAAAGATATAGGAAACATAAGCCACACTATCAACCAATCTGTCAATATAATGTCATTTTATTGAACTTACAGGACACTCCATCCAACACCTGAATAAGCATTTCTTTCAAGTGCAAATGGAACATTCAACAAGGTAGATATATTCTGATCCATAAAACAAACTTTGGAAAATTTAAAAGAATAGAAATCATACAAAGTATGCCTTCAGACCTAATAGAATTAGACCACAAATCCATAAGAGAAATATATCTAGAAAATTCACAAATATTTAGAAATTAAAGCTGCAATGAATATCCTTATATATTCATCATTGCAACTGAGTTCTACAGTTTTGTTAAACATGTGATTAAAAAAAATATATGACGATCCCTTCAGTGCAAACAAATTACTATTGGCATATGAAATCTTTGTTGTTGGTGGTATTATTTTATAGGACTAATTATACCACTCCTCAAAATGACTCTTAGAAAGGTTACCTCAATTTGAAACTAAAATTCAAGAACTTTTCTGACATGATCCCACACACACCTTTTTCTACATGACAACCTCCTAGTCATCCTTTTAGATACAACTCAAATATCCCTGAGATGGTCTATGCATGCCCACTCGTCATTATTCCCCCAAATTGACTTTTCTTCCTCCATGTTCCCATAGAATTTTGCACATACCTCTGGTAACACATCCAGTGTCCTCTGCCTGGTTAACTCCACTTGTCCTTTAAACTTCAGCTCCAGGTTCCACGCAAGCATTCCATGACTCCTCTCCCCTACTTACCTTTACTGGGTTAGGCACCTCTCTTACATAAACCCCAAACACTCAATGATTAGTGTAAGGTTTCTCAATAGCAGCACTATTGAATGGTCTAAGATGGGCTAATAAACAGAGTAATCATAGTCAATATGATTCGTGGCACTAATTCAGTTGTTCTCCATTGGGGAGTGTTTTGCCCCCCAGAGGACACTTGGCAACGTCGGGAGACAACTGAGACAACTTTGATTGTCACAACTGGGGTATGTGGCATTTAGTAGGTACAGCCCAAGGATACTACTAAACATCCTACAAGGCACAGGACAGCCTTGCATAACCAAGAATTATTAGGTCAAAAATGTCAATAGAGCTACTGTCCCTTGTTCAGTTGACTCATGCACCAAAATTGTGTGATCCTTGCTTTTATGGCTAGATTAATTAACAAAAGAATTTCTAATGTAAAGATGCTATAGAACTGACAGTTTATAACCTAGGCTTTCAAGATACAGTATGAGAAAAAAAATATGTATATATATGTAAATGGAGTATAGAATATTATAATTATAGATAGCTATGTGTAAACTCTTCATAATTTATTTTAACCAATTTTTTTCTGCTTTAATAAGCTGAATATAATATAACAGAAATAAAAATGATGGAATCAAAACAATAAAATGCTGGAAGAAAGAGAAAAACACATTCTACCTATTTAAGATCCATATTAAAATGCACATGATCAAGAGAGAAGAAGACTCTAGATGAATTGTGAACCTATGGGGTGGTCTTTTTAGAAATAATTATTTCCAGGGAGATTATCTAGTATATAAGATGGTAGTCATGCATAGAATTATTATTAGGCAGATAATACTTGTCTTTTATATCTTAATTTTTACCAGGAAACATACTCCATTAAAATTAATCAATTATAAAAACTAATCCATTGGACCTCGTAACTTTTTACCTAGTTTATGATCTTCAAAAATTATTACAAAAGCAGCACATGTGCATTGTAGAAAATCAGAAAAATGTAATTAAATCACTCCTTCACCACCAGAGCCACCACTACTAATTACCCTAGTGCCTGTATTTCCAGGTCTTAATACTGAGACTATATTCAAAATTCCCTACTTGATCAAAAAATATTACATACAGCTAGTTCATTCAAATATCAAATATCAAAATGTAGGATCAAATTTACATCAGGATTTTATGTCCCTTAAGTTTCAAACACAATCTCTTTTTTACGGTAATGACTTTTTAAAAAACTCCATCCACTTTTCTCCAGCAGAATATCTATGGATTAGTCTAGTTTCTAGGCTGTGCTGTCATTTAACTTGTTAGTCTATACCCTGCATTTCTTATAAATGGCACATTATATTAGAGGCTTAATAAATCCAATTTAAATACTTTTGCCTAGAATAATACACATGATGTGTGTACTTCATGTGGCATTATATCAAAAGACACGCGATATCTGATTAAAAGCCATTGGTACGCAATAATTGGTTGAATCTTATACTAAGTTATTATTTTCCCCTCCAGTATGCAGATAAGTTTTCCCCCTTGTTATTAAAAAATTATGTGTGAGGTTTTCTTTTAGTAATTAACCAATAGCCAGTTTCTCATCAACCATTTACTTAGTGATTTTGACACCAATTACTAATTTTCCCCTTAATCTATTAATACCATTTGGGTCTATGAAATTGTGTTCTCTAATGCTACAATCCTCCTATGTTTTGTAAGTGGCATTTTTTTCTGTAAAATGGCACTTTTCCTCAAAATTTGGGATATTTGGTTACCCTGCCAGCGAGGATGTAAGCAACAGAATTCCCCTAGACACCTGGCAGGAATATTTGTACCACACCTTTGGGAAACAATCTGGCATTATCTAGCCAAGTTTAAGATACACACACACACAAGGTAGGACCCGCATTTCCATTGTAGGTAAAGCATTTTCCACTTTCGGTATTCTCCACTTAAAATCAGAAATATATATTTGCAAATTAGATATTTCAAAAATAAATAATTGAGAGTATATTTCTCAATATTTTAAATAAGAAAATTATAATCTTTTAAATATCAATTCAAAACCAATGTCGTAAAAACATGACTAATTCACAGTAAAATGCTTATATATATACTCATATATAAGTAACAAGCGCTCATGTTCAGATGTAAAATGACTAAAATGTTCATTAAATGATTAACATGGTTATTTCAAACAGTTATTTTGTATGCAGCAACATGCTGTATTAGTTTGGTTCTCCACAGAAACAGAACCAAGTGGGTATATGTAAAATATCCAGTTGATATATTTTATGATATATGATTTATCATATGGAATTGACTCACGTGTGATTATGGAGACTGAGAAATCCGAAGATCTGTAGTTGAGATCCAGGAATCTGCTGAAGATCTAAGAAAGCCAATGGTATAGTTCCAGTCCAAGTCCAAGTCTGAAGGCTGGAGAAGACCAATGTTCCCACTAGAGGACAGACAGAAAGAGCAAACTCCCCTTTATTCAGCCTTTAGTTCTATTCAGGCCTTCAATGTATTGAATGAGACTCATCCACATAGCAGAGGACAATCTGTTTAACTCAGTCTATCCATTCTAATGCTAATCTCATGTGGAATCACCCTGACAGCTATACCCAGAATAATGTTTAACCAAATATCTGGATACCCCCTCAGTCAATTGACACATATAATTAACTATCATCTCTGTTGATTCTGGTGGCACCTTTTGAAACATTAACACTCCACAATTCTATTTAGATATAATTCAAGACTTCCCCTCAGCTTGCCCCCCCCCCACATACTTTGTTTTGTTTAAAATGTAGTTTTGAGTTGAGGGAGATAAATACAAATTGTTCATATAAAACATCAGCTGACAAGTGTCAGCTGGCAGCTGACACTTACATTCTAAAGTCTGGATATCAAAATCCAACAGATGTAGGGAAATGTGAAAGTATGCCGGTACCTACCCTAAGAACATGTAAACATATGCACCAGCATACACATGTAAGAATATTTGTGGCAGCATTATTTACAGTAACCCAAAACTGCAAACAATCCAAATGTCCACTTATAGCAACATGAGTTGTGAAACACAATGGAATGGTATATCACTAATAAAATGATATAGCCCAATACTGTATAGTATGGATGACATTGTAAACACAATATTGAACCAAAGAAGATGGATAAAAATAATTCCAACAGTATGATTCCATGCATATTAAATTCAAAGCAGGCAAACCAGACCACTGTTTAGGGATACATACATAGGTTATAAAAGCATAAAGAAAAAGGTATGATTATTATTTTGACAAAAGCATTTGCAAAGGAGCTTGCACTTAGAAAATGCTCAAAATTATCACAGAACCAGAAGAGTGGATTCCTCCAGGTTGAAGGGATAAGATTATAATTAGCCACGAACGAGGTGGGTGTTCTTGGATGCTGCCCAAATTCTATGTTTTGAATTGCGTTACACAAATATTTGTTTTATAAGTATTCATTAAACAGCACAGGCATATTTTATGAACACTTCAGTAAGTACATATATATATTTCAAAATAAGAAAAGAAAAAGAAATAAACAGAAAAAGTTAGGTTAGGTATTAATGCAGAAGATATGACTGCAGGATGCTGCTGAAGGGCAACAATCAACCTCTGCTTGCTGTATCTGACCATGTCTCAACCCATATACTGAGGGTACCAAAAAATGTATATAAAATGTATTTTAGGATGGTATTAAAATTTGTGTACTTTTTTTTGGCAGCCTTGGTATAATTGTACTGCAGAAGATAAAAAAAGACAACTAAAGGGGCAAGCTGAGTGGCGCATTGGTTAAGAGCTGGCTTGGGACGCCAGCGGCCAGGGTTCAGATCCCACATATGAGGGCCAGTGACACTGCCCCCTACAGCTAAGGTGGTGAACAACAGCTCCACCTGGAGCTGGGTTGCTGTGAGTCCCCGGGAATGGCATAGCTGCAGCCCCTGCTGCAGTGGGCTGCCATCGGCTACAGTGAGCAGCCGGCAGCCGGTGCGAGATGGCAAGAGCCGCTGTGAGCAACCGTCCAGAGGCCGGTGACTGATCTGCCTCACCCAAGAAGAGCGCAATGATGATACTAACATGGGCCAGTGAAGCAATGTCCTCCACAATTAGACTGAAGAACAAAAGGACAACAACTTGTCTGTTCCCCTTCCCCAATTCCCCAATCAAATCTTAAAAAAAAAAAAAAAAAAAAAAAAGGACAACTAAAATAAACGGGACAAAAGCATTTGCAAAGGAGCTTGTACTTAGAAAATGCTCAAAAATAACATTTTTGGTTTTGGAACTTGACAGATGAAAAATCTTTCATATGAATAAAAAGCTTAAAAAGACAGTCTAGAAAGATAAAAACCAAACGCCTTCGTGGGGACATAATAGGCATTCATAAAATCATAAAATGTAAGTGTACCATAAACATGACTTTGTACAATAAATCCTGCAATTTTCAAAACACGAGAATGCCAGTGACATTCAAAAGAAGTTATTTTCAACAATTAAAGGAATTGTATCTTACACAGAAGGCCGTAAATTTACAGTTTACTATTATTACAACTCCTTACATTTTTGCATGTAACAGAAAATAGATAAACGCTTAGTCAAAATATTCAGCATCAAAAGAAAGTGTTCTATCAATTCATAACTGTTTTAAAATTCGGTTAAAATAAATGTTTCTCAACCCTTTAACCAGACCCTGTCTGGCACGCGAGGCAGAAGTTTAGAAACATTCTCCTAGGGCTTCTGATTTCCTATGGAGTGCTGCCCTCTGCTGGGAGAGCTAGGTCACATCCAGTTTCATAAATACCACTTTTCTATGGTACTTGATATTTTGCAAAAATTTCCATGTTCATTTTCATGAATGAAATATATCTATCTTCCTCCTAAAACACTTCATTTGAAATTACTGTCACTTGTAAACAAGGTGGAAATGGCTATGACGTTTTCAAGTATACTAAAAAAAAATCGATGTTTTTACATTTACAAAAAAAGAGTAAAATGGTAAACTATTATCTATTGTACTGCTTTACTCAGAGTACAAGAACTAAAATCTGAAGCATTTTAAGGTAATTTTAATAACAGGTGTTCAAGGGAAGATACATGAAGAATTAAAATGGATTTAAAAATTACATGTTCCTAAATATTTGGTTTAAATTACTATTGTATAACTCAGCAGCCATCATAAGAAACATTTTTCTTATTTCAATGATGCTGCCATTACTCAAAACCAGTTTTGCACAGTTTGTACAAAACGGCCTTTAAAAGATGTTTAGAAGAAGCATAATAAAATCAGTCTAATTATTTTATAATTACATTTCTTTTTTTGCTAAAAACATTACTAAATTTCATTGTAAGCATTATTTACAAACTTAATTTTAAATGTAATTCTTATTTTAAAGCAGATATGATTTTTGGAACTAAAGATTTCCTATACTGAGGGTATTCAAAAGAATATGATGGATGATTTTAAGAAATTCTGAAAAAAAATAAAATTAAATTAAATTTTAAAAAAAGAAATTCTGAAAGAGGAATTTGAAATAATATTTTTTTTGTCAGTAACTATGGCTTTTGTCAAAAACAATAATGTGTGTGTGTTAAAAGGGAAAATAATCATCTATATGTAAATTGTCAAGTGTTGGTATGAATGTAGATATTTATAAGAGAATGTCATTCCTGCTGTAACAATAATAACAAGCCAGAAACTTATGAATCATAGTTTATTAAAAATTCATCAGAATGCTAAGGATGAGGGAAAAATATCTAATGAAGTAAAATCCAGAAAGTTACAAACCTCTCTTTGGAGTGAAGAGATCTAACAGTTCCTATCATGCTTAGTAAAGCAATAAAGAAGGAGAAAACTGCCAAATACATGGTAAGAAGAAAGCTGCTGAACTTTTAAGGAATTTTTGAAGACTAAGTAGCTGGGATGATGGTTTAGAACCCTTACGGCAAAGGGTGTGCCACTTAGCAACTTTTTCATAGGCCCTCACAGAGTGGTCATGAGAAGCAGTGGGGTTAGCATCAGAATGCTGAGAGCAACTTTTAAGCATTTGGGCTTTATACACTGATACCAGGCAACAGGCACCTCACTTCAGTGGAAAAGGGGCAGGAATGCTGAGAGAATTCTGCTCCACCAAGGCACAGTGTGCAGGACCTTATGAACTTTGAGGGCAAAAAAGGAAAACTGGGACGAGTTCTGTAAGTTCCCTAGGCCATACATGAGTAAGAGGCAGCCTGAGTGGGAGAGGGGTAGGAAAGCTGAGGCTCTTCTCGGCAGTGTAAGCATAGGGGTTTCCTGCAGTCTGAAAGCAGCATAGGAAAACTGAACTGAACTCTTTAGGTACTTAGGAACTCAGTGGGTACAAAACAATGACTGATTTTGGCTGGGGCAGAGGCAAGAGGGCTGAGAGATGCCTCTCTGAGATGCAGACAAGTGGGGCCCAAGGAAGGTTGATGGCAAAGCAGGAGAATGGAAAGAAGTCCTCCAGGGACTCAGGTCCCAAGTTTGGCTAAAAAGAAAATTCTGATCCCTTGCACAAATTATTTGAGCCTGTGGTGAAAGAAATCTAAGTTTAAAAAAATAGCCAAGCCTAGATTCCACTCAATTATGAACTAATTCATTCATCTCTCAACAGTAGTGGCCTGGCAGAAGGGATGTGCCCTTTTCTGGGTATAAATATTATTTGTCTCAGTTTCTATTGTTCTATTATCAATATCAAACCACCAGTCAAAAAGATGAGACATGGAGAAAAGAAAAATCATATGGAATACTCTCAAGGGGGAAAATAGTAAATTAAAATTTGATTCAAAGATGAATTAAGTGTTAGAATTATCAAAGAGGACTTTAAAATAACAATGATAAATATATTAAGGAACATCATGGGAAAGGTGGATAGAAAGTGTGAACAGACTGGGCATTTTAGCAAAAAGATCAAAACTCTATGAAGGAGCCAAATACCAATCCTAAAAAGAAAAATAAAAGATAAAGAATTTAACACATCAGATGAATGACTCAGTGAATTTGAAAACAATAGAAATAATCCAAATTGAAACGCAAAGAGAAGCAGTGCAGGCCTACCTAAAGAAGGAAGAAAAATCTCAAATCAACAGGTTATCCTTACACCTAAGGGAACTGGAAAAAGAACAGCAAAATAAGCCCAAAGGGAGTACAAGGAAGGAGATAATAAAGACCAGAGCAGAAATAAACAAAATAGAGACCAGAAAAACAATACAAAAGATCAATGAAAGCAAGAGCTGGTTTTTTGAGAAGATAAACAAAACTGACAAACCTCTAGCCAGGCTCACACCTCCGCCCGCAAAAAGAGAGGTCTCAAATTAGTAAAATCAGGAATGAAAGAGGTGAAGTGACAACAGACACCACAGAAATACAAAAAAATTATGAAATTACTATGAGCAACTATATGCCAACAAATTTGACAATCTGGAAGAAATGGATAATTTTCTAGTAGCATACAACCTTCCAAAGCTAACTTGAGAAGAAATGGAAAATCTGAATAGACTGATTACTACCAAGGAAATTGAATCAGTAATCAGCAAGTTCCCAACAAACAAAAGCCCTGGACCAGACGGCTTCACAAGTGAATTTTACCAAACATTCAAAAAAGAACTATCGCCTATTCTTCTCAAACTATTCCAAAAATTCCAGAAGGAGAGAAGGCTCCCAAACTTTTTCTATGAAGCCACTATCACCCTGATTCCAAAACCAGATAAAGACAGCACAGAAAAGGAAAATTACAGACCAATATCCCTGATGAATATAGATGCAAAAATCCTCAATAAAATATTAGCAAACAGAATTCAGCAATATATTAAGATATACATCATGATCAAGTGGGTTTCATCCCTAGTACGCAAGGCTGGTTCAATATCCATAAATCAATTAATTGATACACCACATCAACAAAATGAAGAATGAAAATCATATGTTTATATCAATAGATACAGAAAAAGAATTTGACAAAATCCATCAGCCATTTATGGTAAAAACTCTAGGAAAGTGGGATTAGATGGATGATATCTCGACATAATAGAGTCATATATGATAAACCTATAGCTAACATCATATTCAATGGGGAAAAGCTAAAACCATTCCCTTTAAGATCAGGAACAAGACAAGGCTGTCCACTTTCTCCACTTTTATTTAACATAGTTCTGGAAGTTCTAGCCACAGCAATCAGACAAGAAAAAGAAATAAATGGCATCCAAATTTGCAAGGAGGAAGTAAAATTGTCATTATATGCAGATGACATGATACTATATATATAGAGCCCCAAAGACTCCATCAAAAATCTATTGGAACTGATAGATGAATTCAGTAAGGTAGCAGGATACAAAATCAATATTCAGAAATCAGTTGCATTTGCATATACTAATAATAAACTATCAGAAGGAGAAATTAAGAAAACAGTCCCATTTACAATGGCCTTAAGAACTATAAAATAACTAGGAATAAATTTAACCAAAGAAGTAAAAGATCTGTACTCAGAAAATTATAAGACACTGAAGAAAGAAATAAAAGAAGATACAAATAAATGAAAACACCTACCATGTTCATGAATAGGAAGAATTAATATAATTAAAATGTCCATACTGCCTAAAGCAATATATAGATTCAATGCAATTCCTATCACACTACCAAGGGCATTTTTTCACAGAAATAGAAAATATAATCCTAAAGTTTATATGTAACCATAAAAGACCCCGAATAGCCTCGTGAATCCTGAGAAATAAGAACAAAGTCGGGGGTATCACGCTACCAGACATCAAAACATACTACAAGCCTACGGTAATCAAAACAGTATTGTACTGGCATAAAAACAGGCACATAGATCAGTGGAACAGAATAGAGAGCTCAGAAATAAATCCATACATATACGGACAGTTAATCTATGACAATGGAAGCAAGAATTTACACTGGGGTAAAGATAGTCTATTTAATAAATGGTGCTGGGAAAATTGGACTGACATATGCAAAAAAAATGAAACTGGACGACAACCTCCTTACGCCATAGACAAGAACGAATTCAAAATGGATTAAAGACTTAAATGTAAGACCTGAAACCATAATACTACTAGAAGAAAATATAGGGAGTAAATTTGCAGACATTACCCTGAGCAATATTTTTACTGATACATCCCCATGGGCAAGGGAAGTAAAAGAAAAAATGAACATATGGGATTATATCAAACTTAAAAGTTTTTTCACAACAAAGGAAACCATCAATAAAACAAAAAGGAAGCCTACTGAATGAAAGAATATATTTGTCAATGATATATCTGATAAGGGGTTAATATCCAAAATTATAAAACACTCATGCAGCTCAACACCCCCAAAAACAAACAACCCAATTAAAAAATGGGCAGAGAATATGGAGAGACAGTTCTCTAAAAAGGACACACAGATGGCCAATAGGCATAGGAAAAAATGTTAAACCTCATTGATCATTAGGGAAATGCAAATAAAAACCACAATGAGATACCACCTCACTCCGGTCAGAATGGTTATCATCAATAAATCAACAAACAACAAGTGCTGGCGAGACTGTGGGAAAAGGGAACCTGCTGCACTGTTGGTGGGATTGCAGATTGGTGCAGCCACTATGGAAATCAGTATGGAGGTATCTCAAAAAGCTGGAAATGGGGCCAGCCAAGTGGCATGGTGGTTAAGCGCTGGCTTGGGAAGCCAGCGGCCCCGGTTCGGGTCCCACATATGAGGGCCAGTGACACTGCCCTCAAAAAAAAACCAAAAAAAACTGGAAATGGAACTACCTTATGACCCAGCAATTCCACTCCTAAGTATTTATCCTGAAAAATCCTACACTAATTTGAAAAAAATATATGCACCCCTATGTTCATTGCAGCGCTATTTACAATAGCCAAGACTTGGACATAATCAAAATGCCCAGTGGAAGACGACTGGATTAAGCAACTGTGGTACAGAGCCAGCTGAGTGGCGCGAGGTTAAGAGTGGCTTGGGACGCCAGTGGCCCGGGTTCGGATCCCACATATGAGATCCAGTGACATTGCCCTCTACAGCTAAGATGGTGAACAACAGCTCCACCTAGAGCTGGGCTGCTGTGAGTCCCAGGGGTGGCATAACTGCAGCCCCTGCTGCAATGGGCTGCCATAGACTACACTGAGTGGTCAGCAGCCGGTATGAGCTGCCAACAGCCGCTGTGAGCAGCTGTCCAGAGGCTGGCAACCAATGTGCCTCACCTGAGAAGAACGCAATGATGATACCAACATGGGCCAATGAAGCAATGTCCTCCACAACTAGACTGAAGAACAAAAGGACAGCAACTTGTCTGTTCCCCCTCCCCGGCTCTCCAATGCTGTTCCCCTCCCTCAATTCCCCAGTTAAAAAGAAAAAGAAAAAAGCTGTGGTACATCTACACAATGGAGTATTACGCAGCTATAAAGAAGAAAGAAATTGTACTATTTACAATGATATGGATGGACCTAGAGAACATACTAAGTGAAATAAGTCAGTCAGAGAAAGACAAATACCATATGATCTCACTTATATTTGGAATCTAAAGAACTGAACAAACAAACAATGTAAACAGAAATAGTCTTAGAGACACAAGGAAAAACTGATGATTGCTAGATGGGACGGGGGTGGGCATGAGGGAGAAGGGGAAGGGACGAGGCAACATAAACTGATAATACAATACTACTGCAGAGACAAAAGAGACAGTTTAGGGAATATAATCAATAATGTTGAAATGTTTTTTAGGGGACCAGATGGACTCGTGTCTTGTTATGGACGGTGTAGTGGCCTGACTACTGCACTGTATATCTGAAGCTGCCACTGAATAATATTAGATGTTAACCATCATTTAACACATATATAGTCATGGGATGTGGAATATTGTGTGGGAATGGAGTCATTGGAATGGTAATAGATATGTATGATATCAGGGGTGGGGGGAAAAGGAGGGGGTGGGAGGAAGTCACTTTGTAAGGGGTGAAAAGGATAACTATTGCATTGTTTTGTACATCTGTAACTAATAATAATAATAACAAAAACACATAGAGAAAAAAATTTAGAGAGGAAGGGGGTTAGAACATCCAATAACTGTGAAATAATATGAAATAGGCTTTCATTTGTGTAGTTGGAGTCCCAGAACAAGTAAAAAGAACAGAGCAGAAGAAATATTTGAAGAGATAATGACAGACAATCTTGCAAAACTGATGAAAGATATCAACCCAGAGACCTAAAAAGTTCAGTGAAACCAATAGAATAAATACAAAGAAAACCACACCTAAGCATAGCATGGTCATGCTCTGAAATCGAATGAATGAAGATAAATTTTGAAATCAAAGAAAAAAAGAAATATTGCATATAATGAACAATGAGGAGAACAATGGCTGACTTCTTATAAGAAAAAAATGAAGGGGAGAAGCAATGGAATGGCATCTCTAAAGTACTTAAAGAAAAACTCCTAATCTGGAATTCTATATCTAGTAAAAATATCCTTTAAAAATGAAGTCAAAATAAAGACATTTGGAATCAAGCAAAAACTGAAAGGATTCATCTCATCTCCAGTAGACCTGCATTATAATAAATATTAAATACTAATGCTCTTTCTCGTTTTTCTTTTTCAAATATTTTTCTCTGTTTCATTTGTATAGTCTTGCTATGTCTTCAAGTTCAATAATCATTTCTTCTGCAATGTCTAGTCTGTAATTAATCTCATCCAGTATATTTTTCATTTCATGCTTTGCAGTTTGCATCCCTGGAAGTCCAAGTTGAGCCTTTTAAACATCTGTCTTTACTTAAGGTGCACAATGTTTTCTCCAGCTTCTTGAACATTGGGAATGTAGTTACAGTAATTGTTGATTGTCCTGGTTGACTATCTTCTGTGTCACATCTGATTAGTTTTAATTGATTATTTTTCTCCTCCTTATGTATCTTGCTTCTATGCATGCTGATAATTTCTTATTGGATGAATTTTATCTTGTTGGATGTTGTATATTTTTGCATTGCATTCCTATAAATATCTTGAGCTTTATTCTGGGATGCTGTTACATTACTTAGAAACAGCTTGATCCATTCAGGGTTTGCTTATAAGTACTGTTAGGAGGAACCAGGGTAGCTTTTAGTTTAAGGTTGACTTTGCTTCTTCTGAGCACTCTACCCAATATTCCATAAATTAGTAGGAGTTTCTCTCTTTGGCTCGTGCCTTCTGTAAGCCATGGATATCATTCCCTTTGATCCTTTTTGGTGGTTCTTTCTCCAGCCTGTTTCTTCACACACATGTAATGATCAGTACTCACCTGAAGACTCACAGAGGAATCTGCCAATCTCCAGAGATCTCTCTCACTCTCTCTGCATAGCTGTCTCCTCCATGATACTCTGCCCTGTGAACTCTGGCTTGCTAGGCTTCTCTGGACTCCCAGCTTTATCTTCTCAACTCAGGGAGACCACCAGGCTTTGTCTGGATTCTTTCTCCCTTGTGGCCTAGGAAATCTGCAGATGATAAGGTGGAGAAATTATAGGTCTCATCTCATTTGTTCATGTGGTGAAGGGAATCACTACCCTTTCTTGCCTAATATTCTATGTCTTGAAAACTGTTGTTTCATGTATTTTATTCAGTTTTTGTTGTTTAGATGGGAAAGTAAATCTCATCACTCTGAATTTACCCCCCATCTTGGCTAAAAACATAAATCTTTTTATCGTGATTTTTTTCAAATATTCTAAATCTATGTAGTCTGTACATTCTGACTCACATGCTGATTTTTTCCTTTCAGACCCATTCAGGTAGGAATCCTTCTATGTCCTGTATGATATCAAATTTAGAAAACAATGTAAATGTAATTATAGACTTCTCAGTGAGTAAAACTATTCAAAATCAGGAACACACACACAGAAAGAAAAGGCATAATGACAGGATATTGACCCTACAATATTCACCCATTTACCTACTTCCTTCATTTTAAAAATTGTTTTTTGACCTTTAGGGCCAAGTGCTCATGCATTCCCTGTGATTACTTTCTTCTACTCTGGGGAGGGAGTAGCCTAGGATGTCTAAAAACCCTTTTAGATACCAAACATTTTGCAAATTTGCAAACTCTGTTTTGTGTAGGAAATTTAGCCTTATACACTTTCTCTAGAATTTCTCTAGAAGTGAAGAAAAACAAACATACACAACATGCACACACGATCTTTCAATTTCATATTAAATTAGTGTCTATATTTTCGCTTTAAGAATTTAATTAATTGAAACTAATCACTGATGTCTCTCTTTCAGACATCTCTCCTTCACACTTCAAATACATTCATCACAAGCAACGATTATGAAGTGATTAAAAGTAACATCCTGTCTTCTTAAATGAACTAGAAAAAAGGCAACATGAGTGGTTTAAAAATGCTTCTATTATTTACAGTAGTGAGAATAGGCCACCAGCTGGTAATTGAATGTTCAGAAAAGAGGGATTGGCTAGATGTGGGTCATGCATTATGATTATATGATTCAGCTGTATGCTCAAGGTTTGTTGCTTTGAGGAGAACAGTTACACAATTCCAATGAATAAGCAACTTAATTTGAAATTCATATTATGTGTTTCATGCCAATGAAATAGAAAGAAAAAGAGGATTCTATATAACATATTTTTTCTATTGCTTCCATCTCCCATTTAAAAAAAAATATATTAACAGCATCTCATCTTTTTACTCTTCAAAATATTTTTAAATCTACCATTTTAAACAATAGCATATATGAGTATTATTCTTTCAAATATTTTTTACAAGTCAAGCAGTGTAACTTTGCCTCTCTCAACTATGTTTGAATCTATTAAAGCAAAATAAAATTTTAAAATGAGAAGACTATTTGGATAAATTCAGGCAACACTTTCATCCGCATTTGAAGAAAAAAAAATGTAGGAACTAAATAATCTTTGGCTTCTATATTAAAGAACTTTGTTGAATGCTGTGAGGAATACTTCAAATCATTCCCTTTTTAGCCATATTCTTTAATAGACCTCTGCATTTCGGAGGCCAGTCTGGCCTGTTGGTAAAGTATCAGATTAAAATTTAGGATCCTTGGACCTGGAATACTAGTTTTCTAGTTCAGAGCTTTCCAACTTTTGCTCATTTTTGACACATGAAGGATGATGCTGTCATGGATAACACAAGGCATTCACATTATCTAGACTTGCCTCCTATAAAATCCACTTCTGTCTTTTAAGGAAATATTGGGAGGCAAGTGAAATAAAGTGACTTTATTATAAGATTAAACTTGAATCTTATTTATTATAAAGTAAATCATTGGGTAGAAAATAATTGATGTGTGGTAGTTTCCAAGTACTCTAGCTCTCCCAGAGGTAATAGAACAGAAGGGCCCACAGACCATATTAGGATAATTTAATCACTTGGTTGTTGAATCAATTAAAAATAAACAGCAAGGGCCAGCCGAGTGGCACATTGATTAAGAGCTGGCTTGGGACGCCAGCAGCCCCAGTTCGGATCCCACATATGAGGGCCAGTGACACTGCCCTCTTCAGCTAACAACAGCTCCACCTGGAGCTGGGCTGTGTGAGCCCCGGCGACGGTGTAGGCTGCAGCCCCTGCTGCAGTGGGCTGCCATAGGCTACAGTGAGTGGCAGGCAGCCAGCGTGAGCTGCTGGCAGCCAGCGAGAGCTGCCAATAGCCGCAGTGAGTGACCATCCAGAGGCCAGCGACTGATTTGCCTCATCTGGGAAGAGCGCAATGACGATACCAACATGGGCCAGTGAAGCAACATCCTCCACAACTAGACTGAAGAACAAAAACACAGCAACTTATCTGTTCCCCCTCCCAATTCCCCAACGCTGTTCCCCTCCCCCAATTCCCCAATAAAATCTTTTTAAAAAAAAGAAAAAAAGAAAAAGAAAATACACAGCAAGAAGCAAGGGGAAAGAAATGAGGATAGGGTTCAACCTAGGATAGGGTTCAAGCGGGATAAAGATACCATGCTACCTGGATCCTATGTCACACAATGTTCACATGTTTTCTCTTTCTCTCCTTCTCCCTCTCCCTCCCCACCTCTCTCTTTCTCTCTGCTACATCAGCCTTCTCTGGTCCTTACAATAAGGACCCAAGTTGAAGGTGAGAAAAAGAATTCAGCAAATGGAAGGTACCTGAAGCCAACACACACTGCTCTATTAGATGCAGGAGCAAGTATTCCTGGTCTTCAGCTTGCCAATAAACTGCTGAGGAGCCCAAGCAAAGAACACTTGTGGCCAGAATGGATGTCAACAATGGGTAACCAATTTAAGGATATCAAACTGTCTTGAGTGTTTCATGCTTTATGAATGTTGAGTGCCTGCTTGTTCCTTCCATCCCTCCCTATATTTGTCCAGCACGCACACAAGGTCTGACAGTTAGGTTCACGAACTCATCCTAGAAAAAGTGCTACATAACTCATTGCTGAATGTCACTAGTCACCTTTGAAGTACTCCCCTTGGGAAGCTATGCACCAACTCCAGCGCCTAGTCCATCCACCCTTTAAAGCAGTTTTGGAGCTCATTTTCTGGAACGGCCATCAGAGCTGTTGTTGTATTACCCTTGATGTCCTGAATGTCACCAAAATGTCTTCCTTTCAATATTTCCTTTACCTTCGGGTAAAGAAGGAAGTCATTGGGGGCCAGATCAGGTGAGTAGAGAGGGTGTTTCAATACAGTTATTTGTTTACTGGCTAAAACTCCCTCACAGACAGCCCCGTGTGAGCTGGTGCGTTGTCGTGATGAAAGAGCCATCAATTGTTGGCGAAAAGTTCAGGTTGTCTTTTTCACACAGTATTTTCAGTACTTCCAAATAGTATACTTGGTTAACTATTTGTCCAGTTGGTAAAAATTCATAATGAATAATCCCTGATCGCAAAAAAGGTTAGTAACATCATTGCAACAATTTCATGAACTTGTCAAACTTCGTATGCACTAAATTTACCTATGCCTACCGTATCCCACAAAATACATATTTAGTTTTACCTAAGAAAAATATTCTTAAATAATGCAGCAAATATGCATAAACATCATTTGCAAATTAACTATAATTAACACAGCAATGTTTCATTCTTCTTTTTTTTAAAAATGTTAATTGATCACCCATAATGTACCAGTGACTTGCTTGTGTTGAAGATTTTACAATGAAAGACACAAATATACTTATTCTTTCAGAGCTTACATTTTAGCAGGAGCAGCATGGTTATGGAATACCTACTTCTGCAGTTTTGGAAGTGCATGGGTCTGGATATCTGCATCTGCATTCACATTGGGTGGCTGTACCTGTGTTTTTGTATGTCTGTCTGTTGCACACTTAAACTTTTGGTTAGCCAAGTTCTACTACTATACAGCAACAAGACTAAGGTCTAGAAGTACTTGAGTACTGAGGCTAATGATGAATTCCATTGCACTTTCCTAACATACTTTGTTTCCATGACTGTAGAATACATGGGTTTGAGTACTGGATCTGTCACTTACTATTTGGGAGTCTATGGACAAGTTACTTAATCTTGATGGGTCTCACAATATATATACAGTTTCTCTAAGGACTTAATGAGATACTATGAGGAATGTGGTGGATAAACTAGAAAATTATGTACAAATACAAGGGATTTTCCATATTATTAGCCCAATATGTGAAATAAGCAGTATATATATATATATATATATATATATATATATATATATATATATACACATATATATACCTATCTATATATAGATATAGTATCTATATACATATGTATATTATATATTATATATATATTATATATATATATTTGCATATTTGCTTATATTTTATCCTCTAGGCCTAAGTTTATATTTTATTCTGTCCCCAAATCTTTAGGTGTATTTCTTTAAAGTTTAATAAAGGTATGAGATCACATGGAAGTGGAGGTATGCAAGTCACATAATGAAAATGCATCATTTAGCTTCATTCAGTCCCATTTTCGGTTTTCACCAATAGCCACCAAAGTCAATAAGAAAATTCTTACCAATCTTAGGTTCACCCTTCTATCTCACCTTCCACTGCCTCATCCAAATTCCCCACATGCTTCTATTGTCATCCTACTTGAACCCTCTAAATAGACTGTGCTCCATGTTGAAATTTTTTTGCAACCTTAGGATTTGCTTGTGTTGTTACGTAAAAAGGCGTAACCTTGACAGTGCCACATAAATTACAGCAATCAAAGCAGTACTTATTTCATTAGGATTCACTTTGTAGCACTATACTACTAATTAAGAAATTCATAAGTATTCATATTTATTCAGGATATTCTGCATTTTATTTGTTACATTTGGTTAGAAACATTTAGACACATTAACTGTTCTCCCAGTCAGAAGAGATACTTGCTATGTTTGTGGAAAAGCCAATTGATGACTGTCCTTTGTTGAAAGCAAAATATAAAAACACGATTTGTTCCCATTTTCAATTTCCTTTTTTGTTTACATAAGTTATTGTATTTGGATGAAGAAAGTAATTGATCTAAGGATAAACTTTTGAAGTGCTATTGTTAGCTTCTTCCAATGGTAATAATGTCCTCAAGTTATATTGGTAAATATAGGAATCTATGAACCTGTGAAGTTAGTACCTTTGATAAAGAAATAAGATGGAGGGAGAGGTGACTTGAAGCTCCACCACCGGAGTAATGGTTGAAGAATTGATGGATGATTATTCCAGAGAAAAGAAGACTGTATGGGCTGGGAAACTGCTTTTGTTAGAACACAAAAGAGTAATTTGATTTACTCCATGTTGTCTCAGGAGGCACAACTAGAATTTACATGGAAATTATAAGGAAAGAAATTGCAGCTCAAAACAAGGAAGACCTGGTTAACAATTACATTTTTTCAAAATTGAATTATTTGATTTTGGAATTCCCACCAATAATGGGGCCACCTAAATTACAATCCATACCTCTTCTGCATACCATACAGATCAGAGAGAATGAATAAAACCAGCAGTAATCCATGCCTGCAGCATGACTAAAACAGAGTAAGACTTCAGTTTTCATGTAAAAAGGAAAATAAACATTTAGAAACCAGCAGAGCCACTCTTGGAGCCCTCTATAGAGCAGCAAGTGGGTGCTTGAGGGTGAAATACAAATATACTTATTTTCCAAAGGACAGAGTCCCACCCTGAAGGCAGAAATGTTGAGAATAAATCTTATATCTGAATATTCAGAGTTCTGGCTATGGGGAATTCAGACAGAGGGCCTTGAAAGTGCATACAAAATTGGAAATTATACCCCTTCTCTGGAAAAGTGGGAAAGATGTGGAAGAGGAAATGGCTTTGAAGAAGAAGGATTTCCAGGGATTTGGGGGGTGAGGGGGACAATGGGAAAAAGTGGTAGAAATAAAATGTTCTATAGTAATAAATGAATATCACAACTTCAGAAAACATTATTATCCTTTCTCCTCTGCAGCCACAACTAATGTAGGCATTAAAAAATCTGCACTTGGGGGCCGGCCGAATGGCTCAGTTGGTTGAGTTGGCTTGGAGCGCGAGCTCTAAGCAAGAGGGTTGCAGGTTCGATTCCCACATTGGCCAGTAAACGCTGCACCCGAGCTGAGCTGTTGCTGAGCTGCCAACAGGTGGCAAGATGGCTCTGCTGGTGTAAAAACAAGATTGCCTGTTCGATGGTGGGCTATGCCCACCAGCAACTAAAACTGAACTCGGCACCTTAAGCTGAGCTGCCACCCAGATGGCTCAGAGGATAAAGCGTGCGCTCTTAACAAGGCTGCTGGGTTCGACTCCCACACGGGATGGTGGCTATGCCCACTGGCAACTAAGACTGAACACAGCACATTGAGCTTAGAGGCCATGAGCTGCCGACAGGAAGCCAGATGGCAACTGGCGCCCTCCACAATGAAGTTTGAAGAACAACAACTTGGCTGGGCCCCCTTCCCAATTCCCCAACACTATTTCCCTCCCCCAATTCTCCAATAAAAATCTTTAAGAAAAAACAAAAAAAAATCTGCACTTCACCATACCAGCAGAAGAGAACACTCCTGAGCTAAGAAATCCAATAAGCCACTGAACATCCTTTTCTACATACAACTGTTAGTGCTGGCCTAGGAAAATACAAGATAATCCAAAATTAACAAAAAATAAAAGACAACACATGTACTAAAACTATTTTAATATAAAACAAAAAATAAAAAGCAAAATATTCCAGGTGATGAAAATTATTCCTAAAAAAACCACATAGAAGGAAAAATCTGTAACAAAATATGTCAATCTAAATTAAATATCCATAAACAATCATTTGCAGGTGTGAAAAAACATCTCAAAGAACATATTTAAAACTTCAAAATAAAAAGGAACATAGGGCCAGTAGAGTGGCACGGTGGTTATGAGCTGGCTTGGGATGCCAGCGGCCCCAGTTTGGATCCCACATATGAGGGCCAGTGACACTGCCCTCTAAAAAGAAAGAAAAAAGAACATAAAAACAGGAAGATGTTAAATGATAGTTGACTGTACTCAGGAACCAAATTGAAGATAAAGAAAAAAATCATCTCTGAAATAAACAATAAATTAGATGATACCAAGGAAGAACGGCTTAGACTGAGAATAAGGAACATATGTAAAAATTAAAAGTGACAAAATAATGAAAATGAAATAAAGAGAGGTAAAAAGGATCAGCAAGAAAATGACAGGGATGACAGGAAAAAAAGTCTAAGTAAAAAATGAGCATTAATGAAGGTATTAGTACAAAGACAAGAAAATGAACAAAACAATAAACAACATATAAAATATGTAATATTTTATATATATTTGACATGTAACATTAAATATTAAGGAACATTAGAATATAGACCACATAAAAAAGAAATACAATGTATAATACACAGTATTACTTAAGATAATATGTAATAATCATATTAGTAAATAAAAATGGACTTAACTGATCTATTAAATAAACATTTTCAGATTGGGTCATGTAGCAAAACCCAACTGCTAAAAAAACACAACTGTTAAATAAACAGACCCATTTAAAACAAACTAATTCAGAAAAGCTAGACCAGGTAAATGCAAGTAAATTTTTTTTCTTTTATTAGTTTCAGGTGTACAACACAGTGCAATAGTTGTACTCTTTATCCCCCAAAGTGACAACCCCCCTCCCCCAGTTCCCCACCCCACTGCTCCCCCCCATATCATACATACCTATTACAATTCCTTTGACTCCCTTCCACAGTATACTCCATATCTCACGACTATCTATATATTCAGTTACTGTTGGCATACAATATTATACAACATCAGCTTCAGGTGTACAGTGTGCAGTGATCAAGCCTCTACTCCATCCATGAAGTGGTCTCCCTAACAAGACATGTGACCATCTGACACACCACAAAATTTTTACATTATATTCCCTGAACTGTTTCATATCCCTGTGGCAATATTGTAGTTGTCTATTTATGCTGTCTAATCCCTTCCCCTTCTCCCTTCTCCCCACCCCCCTCCCAACTAGCAACCCTCAGTTTTTCCTCTATATCTATGAGTCTGTTTACTTTCATCGTTCATTCAGTTTTTCAGATTCCACATCAAAGTGAGATCATATGGCACTTGTCTTTCTCCGACTGACTTATTTCACTTAACATAACAGTCTCTTCACAATACTATCAATTACATTCCCAGAACTGCCCCCCATATCCCTGCAGCAACATTGTAGTCACCCACCTACGCTGTCCAAAACCTTCCCCCTCCCTCAGCCCCACTCCCTCCCAGCCAGCAAACGTCAGTCATCAGTTTTTCCTTTATATCTGCTTGATATGACTTCAATCTTCTTAAATTTACCGAGACTTGTTTTGTGGCCTAAGGTGGTCTATCTTGGAAAATGTCCCACGTGTACTTGAGAAGAATGTATATTCTGTTTTTTCAGGGTGAAATGCTCTAAAAATATCAATGAAGTCCAGCTGGTCTAAAGTGTCATTTAAGGCACCTCTTTCTATGTTGATTTTCTGTCTAAAGGGTCTGTCCATTGGTGACAATGGGGTGTTGAAGTCCCCTACTATTATAGTGTTACTGTTGATCTCTGTCTTTATGTATGTCAAAATCTGTTATATGTAATTCGGAGTTCCTATGTTGGGTGCATAGATGTTTATTAGGGTTATAGTGCCCTTCTTTGTCTTTTATTGTAGTCATTTTAAAGTCTATTTTGTCCAAAATAAGTATTGGTACTCCAGCTTTTTTTTTCTCATTTCAATTTGCATGAAATATCTTATTCCATCTGTAAACAGCATATACATGTGTCCTATTTTCTTATCCACTCAGCCACTCTCTGTCTTTTGATTGGAGCATTTAGCCCATTCACATTTAAAATGATTACTGATAGGTGCATATGTATTGTCATTTTGTTATTTGTATTCCTGGTCTTCCTGAGTTAGCTTGTTTACCCTTTTCTTTTGTTTAAAAAAGCCCTTTTAACATTTCTTGCAATGCTGGCTTGGTGGTAATGAATTCCTTAAGCTTATTCTTTTCTGAGAAGCTCTTAATTTCTCCTTCAATTTTAAGTGATAGCCATGCTGGGTAGAGCAATCCTGGTTGTAGCTTTTATTTTGTGTCACTTTGAATATCTCCTGCCACTCCCTTCTGGTCTGCAGAGTTTCTGTAGACAAGTCAGCTGTTAGTCTAATAGGAGTTCCTTTGTATGTAACCTGCTGTCTTTCTCTTGCTGCCTCTAGGATTCTGTCTCTGTCTTTAAACTTTGCCATTTTAACTATGATGTATCTTGGTGTGGACCTGTTTGGGTTCAGCTTGTTTGGAACCCTCTGCACTTCCTGCGCATGTATGTTGATTTCCTTCACCAGGGTAGGGAAGTTTTCAGTCATTATTTTTTCAAATACATTCTCGACCCCTTGCTTCTCTTCTCCTTCTGGTATTCCTATGAGTTCAAGGTGGTTGTGCTTCATCTATGAGTTCAAGGTGGTTGTGCTTCATCTTGGCCCATAGGGCTCTTACACTATTTTCATTGTTTTTTATTCTTTGGTCTTTTTGTTGTGCCAACTGGGTGATCTCTGCTATTTTGTCTTCCAAATCGCTGATCCGCTCCTCTGCTTCATCTACTCTACTGGTGATGCCTTCGAGTGTGTTCTTCATTTCAGTGATTGTATTCTTTAGTTCTAACAGGTTGTTTTTTATGGTTTCCCTATCCTTCTTTATGTCCTCGCTAAGTTCCTTAAACATTCTTATTAGCAGTTTATTTCTAAACTCTGTCTCTGAAAGGTTGGATCCCTCTGTTTCATTTGGTTCCATTTCTAGAGGTTTCTTCTGATCTTTTACTTGTGACACACGCAGGCACATAGCCCTTGGCCCAACACTCCCAGGAAAACTCCCAGTCTCAGCCTGTCCCAATCAGCCACTCACAGATCAGGCTGAGCAGCCCAACAACCAATCACCAGCCTGGCAACTCTGCAAGCGCAGTGCAGAGAGCTGGAACCCCAGGCGGCTTGCGCACTCCCGGGTCTCAGTGAGCAGCCTGTTGGAGCCGGAGGGCACCCGCCCAGCGTTTCCCTGGCAACACAGTATAAGCGGGGTGGAGGGTGGGGATCCAAGGCCGCATGCGCACGTGCACATGCACACAAGCACTTCTGCGCCAATTCCCCCAGACCAATGAGGTCCAGGACCTGATCCTCTGTGGGAGGGCTCAAGCTCGACAAAATGGTGCCCTCCCTACACCACTCCAGTGCAGGTTCCACACCAGGGGAACAATGGTCCAAAAACCTCCAGCCTTTGCACCAAAGGTGCTCAGTTCAGTCCATCCCCGCAGGCTCCTGGAACCGGCTGACACAGCCACTCCCTCCACCAGGAACCAGGGAAGTGCTCACCGGCGAGCAAGCCTGGGCGCCGGCCCCACTGATTCTCCAGCCGCTCTCAGCCTCCCCAAGCTGAGCAAAGAGAGTCCTCACTAATTTACTGCCGGCTATCTTGGAACTCCTCTTCCCGGCAAAGGAACTCTGGGCTGGTGAGCTTGGTGTGCGGCCAGAGAGTCTCTCCCCCAACCAGACAAGCTTCCCACGGCTGGGGCTTCCCTCACGGGGTTCGCCCTCTCTTGTTTCCGCCCATCCTACCAGACCCGACACGGCCTCCTCTTTAAGTTTTTCGTTTAGTGGTTCTGTTCATCTAGTGTTCCAGGGAACTCCAGGGTTGAATGCTGTATAATTTGTTTGTAATTTTGGTGTGATACTGGGAGGCAGTTAGCACAGCGTCTGTCTATTCTGCCATCTTACCGGAAGTCCAAGTAAATTTTTAAAATCCGTAAGGGAGACTTTAAACTTAAAAATATTAAATAAGACAAAGAAGAGCCGGCCGAGTGGCTCAGTTGGTTAAGAGCTCGCTCAAGAGTGCGAGCTGAGCTCTGAGCAACAGCTGTTCGAGGCCAGCCCAAGCTGAGTTGCCGTTGAGCTGCCAACAGGTGGCAGGATGGCTCAGCTAAAAAAAAAATAAATAAATAATTAAATAAGACAAAGAGTTTACTACATAATGCTAAAGGATGCAGTTCATAGTGAAGAAATAATGGCTATGAATACATATTCACCAAATAATGCAGTAAGTTCCTTAATAAAGCAGAAATTACAGAAAATAAAAGGAGAAATAGACAGAAATACAGTAATAACGGGACTTTAATACTTCATTTTCACTCAAAAGCAAATCAAAAGAACAAAAAAATAAGTAAATATATATATGCAACCTAAATAATATAATCAATAAAATATTACTGACACATACCAAAAAGAATATATACCTTCCTCTCAAATGTACATAAAACATTCAATAAATTTGACCCTCTGTGAGATCACCACAAAACCTTTGTAAGTTTCATAAAGTAAAACAAATACTACATTTTTTCATTACAAATCAACACTTAAAAATTAGTTAAAAACAAAAAGCAAAATACCCTTCAATGAAAAAGTTAAAACCTTCTATTAAACAATTCTTTGGAACAGAAGATAAAAATTTCAGATTTTTCTAAAGAATTATTAAAATAAAAACACTACATTAAAGAAACTATGGAATACAATATAAGCAGTGATCAGAAGAAAATTCATAACCTTAAATACTTACATGAATAAAATGAAAATAAATTCCCAACAAAGTTAGAAAAAAATACACTAAATAAACCTAAGGAAAGTAGAAAAACAAAAATAACAGCAGACATTAATGAGGTACAAAAGAGAATACTAAATAAATCAAAACACTAGTTCTTGAAAAAAATAAGCAGTAATACAAAGTACTAGCCAACCTAGTTAAGAGGGAAAAAAGGAGAAAGCATACAAATAAGAAATGAAAGAAACTTATCACTGAAAAAGGATTTATTTAAAAATCATGGGCCGGCCGAGTGGCGCATTGGTTAAGCGCTGGTTTTGGGATGCCAGAGGCCCCGGTTCGGATCCCACATGAGGGCCAGTGACACTGCCCTCTACAGCTAACAACAGCTCCACCTGGAGCTGGGCTGTGCAAGCCCCGGTGATTGTGTGGGCTGCAGCCCCTGCTGCAGTGGGCTGCCATAGGCTACAGTAAGTGGCCCGCAGCCAGCGTGAGCGGCTGGCAGCCAAGCGTGAGCTGCCAGTAGCCGCGATGAACGACATCCAGAGGCCAGCGACCGATCTGCCTCATCCGGGAAGAGCGCAATGACGATACCAACAGTGAAGCAACATTCTCCGCAACTAAACTGAAGAACAAGAAGACAGCAGCTTGTCTGTTCCCCTTCCCCGATTCCCCAACGCTGTTCCCCTCCACCAATTCCCCAATAAAATCTTTAAAAAAAAAAATAAAAAAAATAAAAATAAAAATCATAAGATAGTAGCTTACAAATATCTATGCAAGTAAACTAGAAAACCTAGATGAAATAAATTTCTTAGGATTATATATAATCTTTAAATGTATTCTGTGAAAGGGGATTTAGTATGAGAAATGCTCCACAGTAAACGATCTTCTTTGATTCACATGTAGTATCAGCATACTAAAGGCTCTACGATGTCTTGTGTAACCTGCTTAACTTTATCTAACCCACTAAGAACCAGTGTTATGTTGACTCAGTTATAATTACTATACTTTAGAATACTCCTTAGAAAATGCTACTGAAAAACCAATCTGATCAAAACCGCGAAAGTTGAAATAGCTTTTTTGTTAGTCCCAAATTGTCTTTCTGTATGTAGCAATAGTACCACCTTCTGGAAATCTAGGGATAGCACCATCATATTTTTTCAGAATTTAAGAACAATCTTCTGTTACAGCATCATTTTACAAATAAACTATGGCTTTGTACTTTTACATTCTCTTAAACAACACACAAAACAAATAAAAAATCTTGTCCTTATGTCATCATTGATATATAGTTCCTAGAACCATATAGGAACTAAATAACCATTAACAGATGTGTTGGTATGGTATAGTTTTCTATTAAAATTATGTCAGAAAATAAAATTATGGGACTGATCTATTAGGTTGTTGGGAAAGTCATGACGCATTTTTGCAACGAAAAACATAGAAAAAAGATGTGATGACTTTTCCGACAACCCAATAGATAAGTGTGTAAAATGAGGGACAAACTGCTTTACCTATAACTCTTGCATTTTCCTTAAATAAGATGTACAAAAGCAGTAAGAAGTAGAAAATAGAACATGACTTTCAATATACTCTGCTATAAAATTGATGTGCTATTAAATATTTTTTGCCAAATTTCTATTTTACCTAAAATTTCTATATTTTTGTGAAAAAATAATAAGCCTTATAGTCCCCTCAATTGTTTTATCAGATCTACCTACTCATAGGGTTTTATGTGCCTCTCTAAGTATATATGGGGCTTTTTACATTGTTTTTCATGTGAGACTAAAACTAAAAATTCTTTTGGTAATGTTGTTCTGTGCATCAAAACTTATTTACTGAACAAACTTATTTAGAGCAGTTTTTTGTATCAGTCACTCTCCTAAGTGTGTTAGAATATGAATTTAAAGCTTTTAAAAATCCTGTGAGATAGGTATTATTATTTATCTTCAGTTCATAATTAAGGAAACTCAGGCACATAGAAAATAAAAAACATGCCCAAGATCACACCGTAAGTTAAGATCTGAATCCAGATCAATCTGGTTCCAGGGTCCCTGCACTTATTAACTTAGCTATGCTGTCTCTAACAATTTGTTATACAGATGTGTAGGAAGAAAAAGCAGTTAGAACATTTTAAATATAGGAAATTTAAATAAAGGAAATTTAAATACAGGAAGTTGAGACTGTAACAAGGGCCAGACCACATGTTATGCAAATTTGCTTAGGATTTATTCCAAGGGTCAAAGAATATGAAGCATAAATAATGCATCAGGAAAAAAAAAAAAAGTAAAAAGTTGTCACACTATATAATAAAAATGAAATCATGGGCCGGCCGAGTGGCGCATTGGTTAAGCGCTGGTTTTGGGATGCCAGCGGCCCCGGTACGGATCCCACATGAGGGCCAGTGACACTGCCCTCTACAGCTAACAACAGCTCCACCTGGAGCTGGGCTGTGCGAGCCCTGGTGATGGTGTGGGCTGCAGCCCCTGCTGCAGTGGGCTGCCATAGGCTGCAGTGAGTGGCCCGAAGCCAGCGTGAGCGGCTGGCAGCCAAGCGTGAGCTGCCAATAGCCGCGATGAGCGACAACCAGAGGCCAGCGACCGATCTGCCTCATCCGGGAAGAGCGCAATGACGATACCAACAGTGAAGCAACATTCTCCGCAACTAAACTGAAGAACACGAAGACGGCAACTTGTCTGTTCCCCTTCCCCGATTCCCCAACGCTGTTCCCCTCTACCAATTCCCCAATAAAAAAAAAAAAAAGAAAATAAAAAATGAAATCATGAGGGAAATCATGAGGAAAATGAGACATAAAAACTTCACAATATATAATGATAATTAAATAAATACGATTCAAATGTGTGTAGATATAATCCTATAAATGTTTTAATAAATGAACATTGTGATTTAGGAGATCATAAGCCATTTAAAATACAGTGTTAAAACCACTAGAGTTTTGCTTTCAGATAGTACATAGAAGGTCACAAAAGATTGTTAACTGCAATAAGAAAACACAGGATAAAATGAAAATTATACTTTAAGCCATCAAAGAACCTTAGATACAAAGATGAAATAAATTAAAATCCAAAGACAAATCAGCACTTTTTGGTGATCAAAGAGCTATGCTGCTTTTATGAGACAAATTTCCTATTCTGGGTATCTATGGGTGGAAGAGCAGGCTTCTCATAGGAAGAGAAAAATACCACTGAAGTTTTTAATGACAATATGACTGGTATAATAGATTGTAAACAGAAGAACTCTAAATGTGAAAATAAATTGTTGAGCCCAATTCTCCCCCACAGGAATTTTGGCAAGAGACAAAGACGACAGACCTGAAAATCAGAAAATTATCTCATTGTTTATTCAGTGCTTAGGTTTCAGGGCCCTGCTGGAATCACAGCTAGAGATGAACTTAAACTGACTATATAGGCAACTCAAACCCTCTCCAGATTATAATATCAATAACATCAGCTCCTTGGTGGCGGCACAGCATATTGGGGATTGGTGTAAAGGAAATGAGAGATATAATGATTTGAAAAAGAGGTAAAGTAAATAAAGATATGGCCCAGCTCTAAGTCACCCTGGCTGACTGATGAAAAAGAAAGCATGGATTAACCTGTATGAAAAACAAAAGACACACAAAAAAGTATTATCTAGTTTACAGTCTACGATTCTCATTCTCTTAAAGAAAATTTCCCTGCATATATATTTTTTAAATGAGACATATAAAGAAATAGGAAAAATGTAGCCCCACATCAAGAGAAAGAATAGTCAATAGAGGTGTTCTCACAGATAACCTAGAAGTTGGGATTAGTAGAAAATGATTTTTAAAATATTTAATATATTAAAGAATGGCGTGGAAAAGATAGAGAATGACTGAAGAGCGAATTTTAGCAGAAAAAGGGAAGCTCCAAAAGAGAACTAAATGAAATTTTAGAACTAAAAAATGACTAAAATTTTTAAGGGATGGATATACGAGACTAGACAGAAAAAAAAAGAACAGTAAACTAAAAAACAGGTCAATAAAAACATATCTAAACTGAAATATGGAGAGAAAAAACTAAAATTAAAAATATCGTCATCGGAGACCGGTGGGACAATATCAAATGACCTAATATATACGGAACTGGAGTTCCAGAAGCTATGGAGAGAAAGAATTGGGCATAGTAAATATTTAAAGATATTGGCTAAACTTTTTCCAAAATTGATGAAAGATAGTCAACCAACGATCCAAGAGGTTTAGCTCTTTATTTTAGTTCAAAACTAAAAAACAAAACAAAAAAGCAAAAAAAACAACAACAAAAACATAACACACCTAGACACATCCAAGTCAAACTAATGGAAATTAAAGATAAAGAAAAATATTTAAAGTAGCCAGGGAAGTGTAACACATTCAAGTTGGAGAACAAAAATAGCAATGATGGCTGACACTTGTCAGAAACAATGCAAGACAAAAGTAATGGAATTATACGTTTAAAGTGCCGAAAGAAAAAAAAGTCAACCTAAGATTCTATTTCCATATGTATATTATAATCCCTAGGGCAGCCAATGAAACAATAATGCAAAGAGATATAGACAAAATGCCAGAATGCTTTTGGTTTTGGGGATGGCTCGACAATTTCCTACTGGACTAACTCTTCTGCAGAGGGTATAATTCAAAAAGGCAGCTACCTTGCACCTCTGAATGGTGAAGAGAAGCAGGCAAATTCTGGTGGGAAGTAGGCAAAGGAGGGAAGTTCTACAGAGTAATTTCCCACTATTTTTTAACTTGTAGTTTGGGGTAGGCATTGTTGGTACACATCGTAGCATGGGGATCTGGTAAAATAATCACAGCCTTTCTACCTTGGGAATGAGAAGTACTGAGACAAGGCAATTGCAGCCACTAGAGAGAAGAGGGGAGTCTTAGAAGAGAAACAGCCAGGAAGGGATTCCCCAAATTCTGTCTATATCTTTGGCTGAACCTTGTGTGCAAAACCAACTCAAGCCACTCACTTAAAGAAAAAAGGTACGAACTGAAAGTAGAACTGTTGCCCAAGGAACAGAGTTTGCAATTTATGTTTAACCATATTAACTGTTTAAACAAAATTAGTATCACCCATTGGAAGAAATAGCAGAATTCAGAGTTTCTGTGACTTAACATTCACATTTTCCAGGATACAAAATTCAGCGACATACAAAGAAAAATGAGAATGACACTAATTCCCTTAGTAAAAGGAAATCAACTAAAACCCTTCCAGATTTTGGAATTAGCGGACAAGGATTTTTTTAGAGCAGCAGTTACCATTCTCAGTGATGTAAAGGAACATATGCTCTCGGTGGGGGAAAAAAAGGAAATCTAAGAAGAAAAATAGAATAAAAAGAACCAGAAAGAAATTGTAGAACCAATATAAGATCTAAACTAAAAATTCATGGAATTGGTTTAATGGGGAAATAGAGATGAAATAGAAAGGAGTTTAGGAAATTGAAAATTTATCAACTGAAATTAAATGGTCCCAACTAAAGAACGGAGAGAATGGGGCTGGCTGAGTGGCACGGTGGTTAAGCGCTGGCTTGGGAAGCCAGCGGCCCGGTTCGGTCCCACATATGAGGGCCAGTGACACTACCCTCAAAAAAAAAAAAAAAAAAAAGGAGAGAAACAAGATTGAAAAAAAAAAAAAAAAAAGAGCAAAGCCCCAGGGACAGGTTAAATAATAACAAATGGTGTAACACATATATTATACAAGAGACTCAAGGGAAAAATAAGGGAATAGGAAGAAAATATATTTGACAAAATTATGAGCCAACATTTCCCAAACTTGGTGAATGACATAAATTTCTACATCCAATATACTGAATAACTTCCAGGCTGGATAAATATAAATGCGGCCACACCAAGGACACTGTAGTGAAACTATTGAAAACCAAGAGAAAGGGTAAACTTGAAAGCAGGAAAAAAAAAAAAGACAAATTACATACAAAGGAATAAAGATGCAATTAGTGAATGACTTATCAGGAATTACAGAGGCCAGAAGAACATCTTGAAAGAACTGAAAGACTAAAACTGTCAACACAGGATTTTATATATCTTGAAAAAATAAAATACTTTCATTGTTTTTCTTTTAATTTCTTTATAATATATATGGCTGTATCAGCAAAAACTTGAACGTTGTCTTTTGGAATTTATAACATATATAGGTTTAACACATTTAACAGCTGTAGCAAAAAAGTGGTGAAAAGCAAAACTGGACCTACATAATTACATTTCTACATATCACAAAATTGGTACAATATAAATAAGAAAAGTTTGAAAAGCTAAAGATATATGTTGTAATAACCAGAACAACCTCTAAAAAAATGCAAAAAAATAATAGAAAAATTTAAACCGATTTCTAAAAATATTAAAATAGTCCAAAATAGACAAGAAAGACAGAATGGAGAAACAACAATTGATGAAGAAGGGAAAAATAATACACAAACAATAAAATGGTAGATCTTAACTCAATCATATCAATAATCACATTAAATGACTTAAACATTCTAATTATTTATTTATTTTTTTTAGCTGAGCCATCCTGCCACCTGTTGGCAGTTCAGCGGCAGCTCAGCTCAGGCTGGGTATCAAACTGCTGTTGCTCAGAGCTCAGCTTGCACTCTTGAGGGAGCTCTTAACCAAATGAGCCACTCAGCCGGCCCATAAATATTCTAATCAAAATGTAGGTATTGCCAGAATAGAAAAAACAAGATTTACTATATTCTACTTACAAGAGATAGACTTAAAATATAAAGACATATTCAAATTGACTTTGAATGGATGGAAAAGATGTACCAATAGAGTAATATATTTTTTTTAAAGCTGAAGTCGTTATATTAATATTAGAGAATGGATTTCAAGACAATGAGTATTATCAGCAAAAAGAAGGGCATTTCACTATTATAAGAGGGCCAATTCACTGGGAAAATAAAACAATTGTATATATGTGTACACCCAAAAGCAGCATCAAAATACATAAAGCAAAAATTAACAGAGTTAAAGGAAAAATAGGCAATTCTACAATCATAGTTGAAGATTTCAATGCCTATTTGTAATCGATAAAACTATGCAAACATCAATATACCATATAGAATATCTGAACATTATCAACTACCTTGACCTAACAGGTAACTATAAAATATCCCACCTAATGACTACAGTATATAAACTCTTGTCAAGTGCATGTGGTACTTCACCAGAATAGACCATAAACTGGGCCATGAAGCAAGTCTCAAATTTTAAAAAGACTGAAATTTTACAGAGTGTGTTCTCTGATTAAAAGAGAATTGAGGGACGGCTGAATGGCGTGGTGGTTAAGCGCTGGGACCCTGGTTCGGGTCCTACATATGAGGGCCAGTGACACAGGGCTCAAAAAAAAATAAATAAAAGAGAACTGAATTAGGGTCAGCTGAGTGGCTCGTTGGTTAGGAGTTGGCTTGGGAGTGCAAACTCTGAGCAGCAGGCCTGCCGGTTCAGGTCCCACATGGGCCAGTGACGCTGTGCTCTGTACAGCTAAAATGGTGAACAACAGCTTGACCTGGGGCTGGGCTGCCGTGAGTCACCCACAATAGTAGGCTGTAGTGGGGCTACAGTGGGCTGCTGTGAGTGGCCAGTAGCCAACATGAGCGGAGGGCAGCCAGCATGAGCTGCCAAGAGCTGCCATGAGCGGCTGTCCAAGGGCCGGTGACCAATCTGCCTCTGCTGGGGGAAGAGCACAATGATCACAATACCAACATGGGCCAGTGAAGCGACGTCCTCCACAACAAAAGGACAGCAAGTTGTCTGTTCCCTTTCTCTGGTTCCCCAACACTGTTCCCCTCCCCCAATTCCCCAATAAAATCTTTAAGGAAAAAAAAAAGAGAATTGAATTAGATATAACAATAAAACATCTAGGAAATAAACATTAAACAGCACTATAAAAACCAAATAATCTATTGATTGAAAAAGTAATCACAAGGGATTAGAAATTACTTGTTATTTTAACTGAACAATAAAAACATACAATGTATCAAAATCTGTGGATACAGCTAAAGAGAGTTTAGGGGGAAAAATCTATAACTTTAAATGCTTATTTAAAAAAACGAAGAACTTGGGCCAGCCAAGTGGCACGTTGGTTAAGAGCTGGCTTGGGATGCCAGCGGCCCCAATTTGGATCCCACATATGAGGGCCAATGACACTGCCCTCTACAGCTAAGATGGTGAACAACAGCTCCACCTGAAGCTGGGCTGCGGAGTCCCCGGGACGGCATAGCTGCAGCCCCTGCTACAGTGGGCTGCCATAGGCTACAGTGAGAGGCCGGCAGCCACTGTGAGCTGCCAAGAGCCGCTGTGAGCGGCCGTCCAGAGGCTGGCGACCGATCTGCCTCACCCAAGAAGAGCGCAATGATGATACCAACATGGGCCAGTGAAGTAATGTCCACCCCAACTAGACTGAAGAACAAAAGGACAGCAACTTGTCTGTTCCCCTTCCCTGGTTCCTCAACACTGTTCTCCTCCCCCAATTCCCCAATTTAAAAAAACAAAAGAGGGCCGGCCAAGTGGCGCATTAGTTAAGCGCTGGTTTTGGGATGCCAGCGGCCCCGGTTCGGATCCCACATGAGGGCCAGTGACACTGCCCTCTACAGCTAACAACAGCTCCACTTGGAGCTGGGCTGTGCGAGCCCCAGTGATGGTGTGGGCTGCAGCCCCTGCTGCAGTGGGCTGCCATAGGCTACAGTGAGTGGCCCGAAGCCAGCGTGAGCGGCTGGCAGCCAAGCGTGAGCTGCCAATAGCCGCGATGAGCGACATCCAGAGGCCAGCGACCGATCTGCCTCATTCGGGAAGAGCGCAATGACGATACCAACAGTGAAGCAACATCCTCCGCAACTAAACTGAAGAACAAGAAGACAGCAACTTGTCTGTTCCCCTTCCCCGATTCCCCAACGCTGTTCCCCTCCACCAAATCCCCAATAAAATCTTTAAAAAAAACAAACAAAAAAACAAAAGAAAAACAAAACAAAAAAAACCCCACAAAAACTAGAATCAATGACCTAAGTTTCTATCTTAATAAACTAAAAAAAAGAGAAAATTAAAGAAAAATTGGAAAAAATTAAAAAGCGGTAAAATAGAGATCAGGGCATTAATCAATGAAATAGAATGTAGCATATATCAATAAAACCCAAATCTGGTTCTTTGATAATACCAGTATCAGAAATGAACGAGGTAACATAACTACACATATTCAAAAGGAAATAAGGGATCTACTTTAGACATAACAGCATGAGAAGTTCCAGGGATTGGTTCCCTAATAAAACCAAAGAAAATTTTAAAAAACAACCAGTCTCCAACTATAATTTAACACATAGTCATGGGATGTGGAATATAGTATAGGGATGGAGTCAATGGAATTGTAATAGATATGTACGATAACGGGTGTGGGAGGGCAAAGGAGTGGGAGGGAGGAGTTACTTTGTAAGGGGTGAAAAAAAAACTATTGCATTGTTTTGTACATCTGTAACTAATAATAAAATAAAATTAAAAACAAAATAAAATTTAACCTGTAACCCGCAAAAAACAAAAGAAAAACAACCAGTCTCTGTAAATGTTACTAAGACCATACTGCAAATGAAGAAACATTAAAAAAAAAAATCCACTAAAACTCAGTAACAGCAGGAGTCTCTGGGATTTGAACCAAGATTCACTCTGTATTTCCCTCCTCCAACTCAGCAAGATGGAAACGCCAATCTAGACTACTGCAACCAAGGCAACAGGATTGTCTTTCCAAGATTTCCTGGGAGGAGCAAGATGTCAGTACTTCTTATCCTGCTCCCGACTACAAGTTGCTGAAGCTAAGTGTTGGATGAGAGTGCCTATCTCGAGATGTCAGGGCTCCCTTCTTTGGACAGTACCCACTCATAGGATGAAGGCTATTATGTTGGGTGCAGCACCATAAGACACACTATGCTCTTTATATTATAACCTTAAAATTCCTCCTTTCCAAAGAGATAGGAGGGCTGTAATGTTTCCTATGCAAAGTACAAGCACTTGGTGAGGAGGAAGAGAGGATCTTGTGAAACTTTGGAATGTTTTCTCTGTGGGTATGGAATAAAATTTGGTTTTAGTACCTTATGAGCTTTCAAAGTTATTTGAAAATATCAAGAATTTTCAGGAAAAGTTATTTTCACTGAATTAGTATTAAATATGATATAAGGTTAATTTCTGTTTCAGAAAAAAACAGAAACTGTATGGCCATAATATTAAATTCTATTCCAGAATTTCTAGTCATTAAGCAGTATATTTATTAAAAATAGATCAAAACTTCTTTTCTGGTAACCACTGAAAGACCCTTGAAAGAACCTATAGAAAGCTTAGCAAATTTGCTATTCCCCACTAGGGCAATCTTTGAATTGAAAAGAACAGAAACCACAAGGAATGAGAGTCACAAACTTGTTTTATACAGACTTTAATATTTTTTAAAAAGAGAGAAAATATAAAAATTATCAAAAAAATCTTAAAAGGTTCATTTTGGGGCTAAATGCTAGCACTGAAACTTTCTTCTTGTAATTGATTTAAGGAAAAAAGCAAAAATCATATTAAAAACACAGCAGCTATAGATTTCCAATATAAAGCCTACCTGCAAAAAGGCAGGACAAAATGAGCCGATTGAGCAAATATCCATATCATTCATGACCTTTGTAACAAGTGTCAAATGGTTTCAGTTCCCAAGGTCTAAAATGATCATCTTGCATGCTTGGATTCTACTTCTTCAAGAATCCACTGAATGCCATTCAAAAAACCAGTTAGAGTTTCAGCTTCTGTATCCTGGACCTAGGAGCAGATGAGAGAGACCATTATCAGTAGGAAACGAAGTCCAGAATCTTATGATTATGAGGGACTTTTTTGTAGACACTGAAAGAAAAAAAAAAAAAGACTAAAAATATTCCAGTAAACGTTGGATGAGTCACTAAGTTTTGTCTTCTAGAGAGCTTCAATAAAAACTATGATCTCTTATGTCATAATTATTACCAACATGAAGTCTGCTACTTCTCTTGGAACACGGGAAGATCACTGTTTCCATGACTTGTTTGTACGCATGAGGAAAAAAAAATTCTTCCCAAAGATAAACTTTGAAAAGGAAAACAGTTTTGAATGAACCCAGGTAGACAGCTGATAAGCATGATGCAAAAAAGTGTCTTTAAGCCTGCCCCTTCTATGGTAAGCTAAAACTCCCACCACTCAGGAAGGCACAGCTTTATTGGCAGCTTTCAAACTGTGTTCCTGGCTCCATGGAAGGGAGAGGGGACAGGAGGAAGAAAATCCTCTAATTGTTTTCAGCAAAAGTATTTCCAATATTACTTTTTCTTTATCTGTTTTACATAAGGGATTTCATGTAAGGTTTCATTTGATGAAAAGATTCCATGTTAAAAGAAAATTTGGAGAGCAAGAAACTATAAGACAGAATCTATATTTTTGATGGCCCGTAAAGCCATTATAAATGCTGAAAAAAAAAAAACCAAACATGACACTGGCATCTAAAATGAACAATCCCCAATTATTATCTCACTGTATCCAGGACAGGCAAGTAAGGAGCAAATGATCACCTGAGACTTACTGACACCAACCAAATATCTCACATCAATTAAGCTATTAAAACTGACTTTAGAATGCTATTTCATTAAAGAGAATGAGTAGGAAAGAATAAAATCAAATAAAAAAAAAGAATGAAATATACAATAACATTTTTCTAACCAGAGATGAAAGGATCTTACCATCCATGGTTGGGTTAGATCATTCAGATGCAGCTCATGGGCCAAATAAAAACAAGGCATTCTTTTTACATTCGCTTGAGAAATACAAGATAAAACCAGCACTGGTCTTGCTGAAGATCCGAAAGCTGGATCGGTCATTGCCATAATACGAAAATATTCATCTTGCCATTGATGTCCTAAGGAATAGTCAAACTCATAATATGCATTACTTGTAATGATTTTTAAAATAATAAAATTAAAAACTAACAAATCAAGGAAACCAAAAAATTACCCCCACATAACAAACTGCCTCTAATGTTTTGTTCATTTACTGATGTTATAAAATTACATTAAGTAACCTTACAAGGATAGGAATTTAGGTGAAATCAGAGGGAAAAAAATCACAGTACTATTCCGATGTTTCTATAGTTTAAAAGCAAAAATACTTCAATATATTTTCCTCTCACATTTCTGTAGCTATCATACCCTTTATTTCAAAGGCCTTAATTTCAAAAATTTAAACATATAGTTGGGTCTAGCTTTTTTCTGCAAACTGACAATCTTTGCCTTTCACTGGAGTGTGTAAATCACTGACATTTTGTGGTATGCAGAATTCTAAAATATTCCCCAATGACTCACACTCTTGAATAATCCCTTACCCTTGAGTGTGGGAGGTATCTGCAAATATGATGGAATATCATTGCCGTGATTAGGCTGTATTAAAAGACATAGTTGACTTTAAGAAAGGGATATTGTCTTCAGTGAGCCTGATCTGATCAGTGAGCCCTTAAAAGGGATGAGGTTCTTTCTCCCTTGTGAGAGAGATTCTCCATTGGATTTGAAGACAGAGGGAGTCACATGACAAGGAATGAAGATGGCCTCTAGAAGCCAAGAGCAGCCCCCAGCTGATGGCTAGCATGGAAACAGAGACCTCAGTCATTAAGGAACTGAACTCAGCCAATAGATAACTTGTGTGAGCTGGGATGCAGATTTCCCCCCAGAGACTCCAGAAAGGGATGCAACCCATCTGATACCCTAATTTCAGTCTATAAGATCATAAGCTGAGAACCAAGACACGCCATAATTAGACTTCTGACACAAAGAACTGTGGGCTAACAAATAGGTGTTTTAAACCACTGCATTGGAGATGATCTGTTATATGCTAATAGAAAACAAACACTTAATGTAATTATCAACACAGTACATTTAAATCTACCATATGCCTCTTGGATTTTGACTTGTTCCTCTATTCTTTATTCTTTTTTCTCTCTTTTCCCGTCTTCTTTTGGATTGAAGTTTAATGATTCATTTTATCTTCACTACAGGCTTATTTAATTATACCTCTGTTACACCTTTTTAAGTGGCTGCTCAAGGATTTACAATGTACTTGTACATTTTAAACTTATACCTTTAAATAGTATTATACACCATCACATATAGAAAAACCTTACTTATAATAGTATATTTCCACTTCTTCCCTTTCATGCTGTGTACTGTTATCATGTTTTACTTAAAAATATCATATGCCCACAATACATTGGTAGGTACTATTTTCCTTCATATAATTACAAGGAAATTGAAATTAGAAAAAAATTTTTTATATATAGCTATTTTTTTCCACCCCAGAGTTTATTTCTTTTTGTAAATGCAATATTCCAACTGGTATCATATTGTCCTGCTTGAAGAACTTACTTTAATATTTCTTCTAGCAGAAATCTGCTGATAATTAATTTTCTTGGATTTTGTTTGCCTTCATTTTTAATAGATTTCTTTAATGGATATAAGATTTTCACCTTTTGCAATATTGCAAAGATTTCTCTTCATTGCCTTCTAGCTTACAGCAATTCCATCAAGAAGTTTCTGTCCTTATCTTTGATCCTCCTTATGTATATTTCTTTGTGCTTTGGCTGTTTTCAAGATATTTTCTTTATCTTTCATTTTCATCAGTTTGGCTATATGTATCTAAACGTGTTTTTTATTTATCAAGTTTGGAGTTCTCTGAGCATCCTGGATCTGTGACTTGTTGTCTTTTAGTAATTTAAAAATAATTTTGGCCATTAGCTGTTCAAAATTTTTTTCCCTGCTCTTACTCCCTTATTTTGGGACTCCAAGTATACATATAAGTTAGACCAGGGGTTAGCATACTACATTCTGCAGCTCTATTTTTTTTTTATTTTTTTTTAAAGATTTTATTGGGGAATTGGCGGAGGGGAACAGCGTTGGGGAATCGGGGAAGGGGAACAGACAAGTTGCTGTCTTTTTGTTCTTCAGTCTAGTTACGGAGGATGTTGCTTCACTGTTGGTATCGTCATTGCGCTCTTCCCGGATGAGGCAGATTGGTCGCTGGCCTCTGGATGTCGCTCACCGCGGCTATTGGCAGCTCACTCTTGGCTGCCAGCCGCTCACGCTGGCTGCGGGCCACTCACTGTAGCCCATGGCAGCCCACTGCAGCAGGGGCTGCAGCCCACACCATCACCGGGGCTCGCACAGCCCAGCTCCAGGTGGAGCTGTTGTTAGCTGTAGAGGGCAGTGTCACTGGCCCTCATGTGGGATCCGAACCGGGGCTGCTGGCATCCCAAAACCAGCGCTTAACCAATGCGCCACTCGGCCGGCCCTGCAGCTCTATTTTTATAATAAATTTTCTATGGCTACTTTTGCACTATCACTGCAGAGTTGAGTAACTTTGAGAGGTCACATGGCTCATATGTCTAAAATATTTACTATCTGGCCCTTTCAGAAAAAGTTTGCTGACCCGAGTTAGATGGCTTGATAGGTTCCCCGAGCTCTTGGCGACTCTGTTCCCCACTACTACTCTTTATCCTCTTTGTGTTTTAATTTGGATAATTTCAACTTATCTATCTTCAGGTACACTAAAGGTTTCCTTTGTTGATAGGTGAAGGTTTCCTTTGTTCAATGGTGAAGGAACTGTTCACCTGCTATCATATTGTTTATATTTACAATTCCCATTTTACTCTTTCATTGCTTCTCTCTGCTGAAAATCCCTATCTGTTCACACATATCATCCACCTTTTCCACTAGATCTTTTAACATGTATCAGTTATTTTAATGTTTCTTTCTGAGAGTGCCAACATCCAGGTGATTTCTGGGTCTGTTTCCATTGATGTCTCCATCTCTTGACAATGGTCATGGTCATTTCATTTTGATTTTTCTTTTTTTGTCTCTACTATCTGAATAATTAAAACAATGGTAAAATTTTTCAGTTATCTGCATAAATTATTTGAATATGGCTAGAAGCAGACAAAACAGCAATAACAAAAAGTGCAGAAGCATACAACAAAAAAATACCATGTAATTATAGTATCTATTAATATTTTTGGTATGTATCAGAATTCTGTAGGTGCTTTTTTTAAAATTTTTTTTAGCTGAGTCATCCTGCCATCTGTTGGCAGCTCAGTGACAGCTCAGCTCGGGCCTGGAATCCAACGGGCAACCCTGTTGCTCAGAACTCAAACTCTTGAGAGAGCTTTTAACCAACTGAGCCACTCGGCTAGCCCTGTCGGTGCTTGTTAAAAAAATAGATGCCCGGGCCGGCCGAGTGGCTCAGTTGGTTAAGAGCTCGCTCAAGAATGCGAGCTGAGCTCTGAGCAACAGCTGTTCGAGGCCAGCCCGAGCTGAGTTGCCGTTGAGCTGCCAACAGGTGGCAGGATGGCTCAGCTAAAAAAAAAAAAAAAAAAAAGATACCCAAGACACAATCCAAATCCATGACTCATAATTCACCAGGATAGGAATGAGGCAGCTGTGTTTTTAATAAGCTCCCAGGTGATCCTAATGCACATCTAGGTTTACGAATCCACTATTAACAGAAATGGTCATAGAATCACATTGATAAAATTAACCAGCATTCTTAAGAAGCCACAGTAAAGCATAAAATCATTCTCATTTGCTTTGCAAATAAAGTGCCTTTAAAAAGAAAATAAGATAATGCTTACTTTTATGAGCTTCGGCATTTGCAACATAAATGAACCCATCAACAACTTCACACACCTTCCGAATTTGTGGAATTACACTATACCGGGTTCCTAGTTGAACATCCCCTTCACTCTGTAGACTGAACATTTTGTTAACTGCACTTGTATGCTCTTCTCTTGCTCTGTCTCTTTCCTTTCTACAAGAGAAATATAAATGTAAAACATAAACAGACACCTAACAGGCTCCATCCTCCTAAAATATTCCAGTGCTGATGTCTCAGGTAAGTCACCACGCAGATAGCCTTACCTGGTAGTTGAATATAATATAAGGATGTTGAATTTATGTTGATTGCTCAACTGAAAATTGACTCCTGATCCAATACCTAAAGGAGAAAATCAGTTATCAAAACAAGTCATTAATAAAAACAGCAAATGATCAAATTGAAAAAATTACCCAGTGTAAGCAAGAAGAGCAAACAAAAAATTCTGACAAGTTATAAAGTTTTAGAATGAAATGTCTGTGTTGAAAAAAAGATGCTGTTTGCAATTTTCATTCACATTAGTAACAAAAATATAAAGAACAAAGAACTGCTAAGCTTATAACATTCATTTTCCTATCGTCATCACTATCATCATTAACTTTATCATCATATCCATAGCAGCTGTGTCATAACAGCTACTACTACTTATCCTCAGGATTAAGACTTATTTTCACATTTTCATGTGTCTCATTAGTCTTATACTACATGTATACATTCAATGAAATGACTTTTTACCCCTCTGAAAAAGTGTTTTTAAATTGATGGGGAGTCACCAAATGGCAACTTAGAACATTGAGGTAATATGGCAGATACCGAAATTTAAAATTACGCCGGCTAGAATTTTGAATTTGTCACATATAGCCATGTTTTTGTGGGCCTCAGTTTTGTCATCAAGGTACAGAATATATACTTCTTAGGATTACTGTTAAGCATTCAAAGAGGTTACATACGTAAAACTCCTATTAAAGTGACAGTAAATAACAAGTGCTAAATAGTACTAGTTCTTATTATTTTGTATCAGAATCATTCAACATTGTTAGTTGTCCTTCCTAAACCGTTAGGCTGTGTTAACACTCGGGGGCTGATTCTCCTCTTGTGTCTTGGAAAGATCCTTCTCTTCTTCCAACGGCTCTACTTCTTTTTGATATATAAACGTCCTCTTAGATCTCTCCACTTCTCTCCATCCTCACTCCCACCTTTTAGTCATCATCTCTCACCTGGATTCCTGCAATCACTTCAAATCGGTTTCTACATTCACTTTTGCCCCCTACTATCATTCTTCTGACAGCCGCTGGAGATTCATTAAAAATGCCTATTTAACTATGTCTCTTCCTTTCAAAGCCACCGCTCTTCGGATAAACAAAACGTTAATATAATCTGCCCCTACTTACCTCATTAGGGCAACTTTACCTTTCATATACTAATCCCTGTATTATAACCAATACGGTTGTCCCAGTAAGCCATGCCATCTTATGTCACCATTCCAGAAACAAATTCTACCATGATCTTTGTTTTCATCGGTTTAACTTCCAGAGACTACCTTCTCAACACATCTAACCTCAGTCCAGTATGCTCGCCATGCTGTTCTGCACAACCCTGCCAATGACCCAACCCTCTATTCCTCCCTGATCTTGCAGGGTTTGAGGCATAATTAGATTAGCACTTTCAAACAATCACTGCAGCTACTGTTTGGAGAATGAAATTGCCATTTCATAATCAGCAAATTTCCCCATACCCCCAATATCTTCTTCAAGTGTTCCTTCCACCTCATGGCCTTACCTGAAATCAGCCTGCCCCTACATACTGCTTTTCTTGCAGCTGACTTTCAAGTAACAAGGTTGCTTATTCTTTCACAACTCAATGTAAAGAGGTAAGGTATATGTTCTTTTACTCCTCAATGGTATGTCTTAACCATTATTCACCAACTCCATCTCTTTGAGACAAACACACCATTCAGATGTAGTGCCATCTCCACTTCTTTGACCTTGTTATTTATAAATCTCCTTTTGATAATCCCTTCCTCCAAACATTCACCAAAGATTTCAGCATCTGGTTCCCAATCTTCTTCTCCATCCTCAGAAAGTTCCAAGTCCATGTGGACTCTATAATTCCTAAATCTTGATTTCTAGCCCAGATCTTGCTCTTGAGATCTGGATGCATAAAGTGATCCATAAAGTCATTTGTTCATTCATTTGTCAAAAATATATGGAGTGCCTACTATGTGCATGGAACCTCAGATACAGCTAAGGATAAAGTTGACAAGATTCTTGCCCTAATGGACATTCCATTCAAGGGAATTGCTTACAGCAGGCATCTTCACTTGTATCTCTCAGCATTATCCAAGTCAACATATTCCAAAAAGTGGCTGTCATTCTCCCTACACAGATCCTTCAAAGGCTTCTCTTCTTCCTCCTTTGTTTCCTTATCCTAGGGAATGACACTATCATCCAATATGAAAACCACACCACAAACCTGGAGTTATCCTCATTACTGCTAATTCTATAACCCTCATTTTTTTTAATCACAATATTATAGTGGTTTCTTAATGGGTCTCCATGTCTTTATACACCCTTCTAATCAATTTCCCACTCAAGAGCCAGAATGATCTTTCTAAAATGCAATCTTGATCATCTCACTCCTCAACTTAAAACCCTTCAACAGCTTCTGAAGGTGTGAGTTCTCACCTAGCCCCCCTATAGACACACAGAGCTACTTCAAATGTGTCAGGCACACGGAGCTTTGTGCTTTTAGAAATGTAGTTCTCCATGCGTAGAACACTTTTACCCTGTCTTTTTGATTGCCTACTCCTACTCATCCTAATGACTCTTGTGAGGCATCCTCTTCAATGTGGAGCCTTCTCTGACTCTTGCATTTTTACCCAGGAGCTAATTATGGCATATTCTAATCATCTGTACACTTGTCTCTGCCCTCACCTAGACCAAGTACCTTCAGGGCAAACAAAGATTTTTGATGTTGCTTGTTTTAAATCCCTGTATCTCTAGCATCTAATAGGTGCTCTATATAATAAGTATAAGCCAGACTATACTGTTATATTTATTATATATCCTACTTAGCAACTGACTACATGGTTATTGTTAATTTCTTTTCATAGAAAGAAGGGGAAGGTGATAATTTAGTTTTGAAATTTCAATATACAGTATATGAAAATACTTTGCACACGGTAGGTACTGAATGATTTTTGCTGTTAACATTCTTTTACATTCAAATACAACATCTTGGCAACATATAACTTACTTTCACATAATCTTATATTCTGTATTACACAAAGTTGAAGAAATAAGAGGAAGCTTATCTCTTATAAAAACTAAATTAATTATTTCAGTCCATTGGGAACTAGGGGGGGCTCCCAGTCACCAAATCACTGAATTTCATCATATCAAAGAGTTAATTAAAAAGTAACTTTCTTTCTATTTAACATTAGTGTCAAACTCAAAGTGCTGAATTATTATGTACTGTAGATTAACATAAAAATTACCATCAATCTGCCTCTGAGGCAAACCAGCTGTTGGGCAAAGTTCCTCAGACGACATCAAACTCAACACCAAAGATGTATTCAGTTCTTCCAAACCTGGTCCAAACATAGCAAATCGTGGTTCATTCTGAATGATCAACGAGTGTAAAAATGAGGTGACAGCTCCATACATAGGACGGCTAGATTTTGAGGATCTTCTGGTATTTGGACAGCACATTTTATAGCTGTATAAAATTGTTGCAATTAGAAAATTAACACAGGAAAAACTTACTAAGCCAGTTATTCACTCAACTAAAATTTATTGAGAATTTGCTACACACAAGGTGAGCAATGATTATATAGTCCCAATCCTCATGGAGGGCAGTGGAGGACAGACACCATTATAACGTATGCCAAGTGCCATGACAAGAAAAAGCAGAAGGTGCTATAGGAGTAGTGACAGTCTAGTAGCTAAGTCTTCCACGGAAGTCTTGGTTTCTTACTTTCTAATCTTTCACTTAGATTCTCTCATGGAACACTGGGTCTGACACTTGTTTCAATGGTAAAAATTCACTACACAGAGTAGTGATTCTCGACCTGGAGAGATTTTTGCTTCCCCCCACCTGCCCCACCCCAGGAAATATCTGGCAATTTCTGGAAACATCATAACAGGAGGGTAGTGGGGCAGTGCTACTGACATCTAGTGGGGAGAGGCCAGGAATGCTGCAGAGCATCCTAACGATGTACGGGACAGTTCCCATAACATCTGGTCCAAAACATCAATAGTGCCAAGATTGAGAAACACTGCACTAAAGTTAACCTATACAGATAGCTGGCATAAATGTCCCTAGATGTTAAAAAAATAATTACTAAGGCAACCGATACAGCCAAATTTCTTAGGTACTCCTATTAACAGCCTCAAATGTAACAGTTCAGCAAGTGTTAAATATGCAGGGAGGCTCAAACAGTCCTTACAGATAATCTAGCAGATTAAGAATCATGTAAAAGAAACAACTTAGTTCCTTTCAATAGCTATACATTTCTAAACTAGCAATTCTACATGTTATCAAAAATTAAAATAAAGTTACCCAAGTCAAAATAAAACTTGAAGGCCTTTAACTAAATCAATATGGTTAAGACAATTACTAACTTAACAAGATAATCATCTTTATTTAGGAACCCTGTAATTCAAGAAAGAATTTTAAAAAAAAACTTAAAAAAAAAAAACAATGTTGAAGCTAGGTAGATCTGGCCAAGCCTTACCACTTTACTTATACAAGCCACTTAATAGTCTGAATTTCAGTTTTTTCAACTTCATTATTTGAGCAATAACAATCAATCCAATGTTGTGAGGTTCAGAAATAATTTATAAGATCACAAACGTAGTTAGTTACTATAATTATTACTATCCTTGGGGAAAACGTGGTTCCAGAGCATCAGATACACTTGATGCTACGGTTGGTTGTGGGAGAATGCAGAGGTAATACCCAGCAAATGAGAGCACTATAGCACATGTTGAAATTATATGTAATAACATATTATGTACATTTTAATCAGTCTCATAAGACTTGATGTAATCCCAGCTAGAGTAGAATAAGGAAATATCCTGAATAACTTAAATAAAATATGTGGGAAAAATCCTGTATGTAGCTACTAAAGCTAGCACAGCAAAACAATTCTTAACTAAAACACAATTTGTGGTTTTCAATAAAGCAGGTCCTATCCAGATCCAAAGACATTTTTTTTTTTTTTTTTTTTTTTTAGAGGGCAGTATCACTGACCCTCATATGTGGGATCCGAACCCTGGCCGCTGGCTTCTGAAGCCAGCGCTTAACCACCGTGCCACTTGGCTGGCCCCGAAGACATTACATTTTTAAGGTAGCTTGATGGGGTTCTGATCTGAGTAGCCCCCATCTATGAGCTCTATGACCTTAGGCAAACCCATAACGGCTGTGAACCTCAACTTCATATCCACAATACATGAATAATATCTCCTTATTGGGTGGGGATTAAATAAATATACATAAAGCAACCCTCCTAGAATCTCAATGCTCAATAACATTAATTATTTCACCTACATGATATTTGAAAATCTTAGTGCTTTGTGTAGTAACAAAAATCTTATTTTCCCAGAAGCTTGAGAATGTTTTTTCTTTCCTGCCAAAGAACTGCTCTCTGATCTCTGGCCATTCCTTTTCTGGATATGGAAAAGTATTTACTATTTAACAAAGCGACAAGTGTTCTAAGGATACTGAAATTTTTAAGAAGAGTTTCACTTCTTGCCATATGAACTATCTATATTATTCAAACACTCTAGGTCAAGCATCACAGGGAAATAACAAACAGTGAAAGTTGAAAAGGTTCCATGAAGGAAGTAATTTAATTTAAACCGTCAATTTTTACAAAAGGACACTTAAACCCAAAATCTCTGAAAACAAATTAGTAGCAGGACTACTGCCTTGTAATACAGCCAAATTAAATACCTTCTCTTTAATTCGCAAAACTAATACTTACACTGCCATGTAGTCAAAAAATGTGCCGTCAGTGACCTCCGACATAGGCTTTTTTAAGATTTCTAGATCAGGAAGAGACTTCCAGTCAACGGAAGACCACGAAGGAAGATCCCGCAACAGAAAATATCTCCACAGAATTGGATCTCGCACAGTTTCATTCCAATAATGATTTGTGCTTCCCAACTGACATAGATCATGAGGTGAAAGAAATGACAAAATATACAGCTGCACATCAATCTGAAACAGAAGAAAGCAAGTAGGTAAAAGAGATGAATGATTTGGAAATTCATCTTGGAAAATTTTTTAACAATAAATGACAAAAAAAAAATTATTATCCTAGGGAGCCACAGGTCAACTGATCAGTCTGTCTTTTGATTTAAATCTATCATGGTAACTTACAAAATTAACAAAGAATTATTATACAGATAACCAAAGATCAACTTAACGGTCAGTGCTTTGAATCATTAAATATATCATTCAGGAGGTACTTTCCTACCATCAGGAGAGAATCCTAACGGAACGCTTCATTTCTGAAACCTTGAAACGTTCCTGAAAAACCAAAATAGTGAGCTCCATTTCTTCTCATGAATATTTTCCCACACCAGTTGAGTCCATTACTTAAGGAAGTCATTTATTCTTTAAACCTTTATCAAGCAGATAAACTTCTGATTTTATCATTGGATCAAAGGACACATTGGTCATGAGTTCCTCTATAAAATCTATTAAATTATTTCCAAGGAGCTCTGCAAAGGGGAGATCCTGGGAGGCAGATAAACTTCTGATTTTATCATTAGATCAAAGGGCACATTGGTCCTGAGCTCCTCTATAAAATCTATTACATTATTTCCTGGGAGGCATTGGAAGCCGGCCGTCTCCATTTCGGATGGGCGCCAGGGGGCGGCGTCCTAGTCCAGGCGAGACACACAATCTTAGTAATTTCTAACAACTTCTCCGTCCCTCCTCCAATGTACCTGACACGTTTTAACAATACACGACGGCTATGCGTAACGGGAGACACCTGTAACTTCGCCCTCTATCTCCAAATGAGTGCGAGCTCTGTCCCTTGAAGCGTGCGCTAAGCTAAGAGCCGAGCGGTTCCGGCTGCTTCCGCGCGGCTCGGCGCCCGGGGCTGTGGATGCGAGGCGCTGAGCACGCGGGACCTCGCCCCAGCCAGCCGGGCAGTCTCCTCACCCTGACGTTCGGGGGCCCTCGTCCCCAGGGCAGGGCGTCCTAGCTTTGGGGGCTGAACCCCTGGGGGCTTGCTCCCAGGGAGCCCCCCGAAGCTGAGTTCCGCGGCGACCTTCGGCCCCGCCAGGGCGTGTCTGGCCAACAGTGGCGCCGGGAAGGGCTGCAGGGAAGAGGCCGGACCAGGGCGCCGGGAGGGCCACGGCCCCTGGAGGTCGCCCTGCCGACGAGCCCCACCCGGCCGGGCCCCGCGGTTCCCCGCGGCCGGCGGCCGCCGCTCACCGGCAGCCGCGTCAGGGCGCTGGGCTCCACAGCCGCGTCCTCGGCCGCCTCCTCTCGGGGCGCGCTCGGCGCCGTGCGCTCCTTGCCCACCGACTGCCAGAAGCTCCGCCAGCCGCTGAGGATGGCCGCCTCCAGGCGGCCCCAGTCGCCGTGGTGGGGCTGCGGGGAGACGCCCCCGCCGCGCGGCTCGCTCCCCGCCATGGCCGCCGACGCCGAACGCGCAGCGCCGCAGGCTCACGCGGACGCGTCCGCCGCCCGCCTCACGCTGCCCGGGCTGCCCGGCCTCTCCCGGCGGGCGCGGCTCCGGGGCCAGCGAGGCGCGGGGGGCGGAGCCCGCTGGGCGTGGTTCCCACACGCTGGGGGCTAGGCCGGCGGGCGCTGCCCTCCCCGCCGCCTCCGCCCTGCCGCGCCTGCTCAGCCGTCGCCGGAGAAGCCCTGGCTGCTCTGCCACGCCGCGTCTTCACCTGAGGCTCCCCGCTGTCCGGGTCCCGGGGCCACACTGACGGGGCCTGGGCCACTCCTGCCTGTTTAATAGACGGGCCTTGTACGATCCTTGGTTTCATAACCAAGTAGTACTTCCTTCTCAGCGCAGCCATGCTGGGATAGGTGTGGGGTTTGGGTTTTTGGTTGGTTTTCCAATTTACCGTTTGTTTTTTTGAGGAGTAACAATTGAGGCTCGAGAGGCAATCAGAAGCTCACCCATAAAGGACCTTATGCCAAAATGAGCCTAGTTCCACTATGTAAAAATATAAGTACATTTTTAAAATGGCTGAACGTATGTATCTCATAAAAGGGCAGCAACATATGCTAACATAAGAAGAGAAACTATACACCATATTGTTGAAATCCCACTAGTGAGTTTTTTCTCCCTCGAAACTTGTTCATTTTAGTCCTTTTGTCTAGCCTTACTTTAAAGGGGCTTTAAGAAACTACACCAGGGCTGGCCGAGTGGCACATTGGTTAAGAGCTGGCTTGGGATGCCAGCGGCCCCGGTTCGGGTCCCACATGTGAAGGCCAGTGACACTGCCCTCCACAGCTAAGATGGTGAACAACAGCTCCACCTGGAGCTGGGCTGTGCGAGCCCCGGTGACGGTGTAGGCTGCAGTCCCTGCTGCAGTGGGCTGCCATAGGCTACAGTGAGAGGGCGGCAGCCAGCGTGACTGGCCAGCAGCCAGCATGAGCTGCCAATAGCGGCGGTGAGTGACCATCCAGAGGCTGGCGACTGATCTGCCTCATCCGGGAAGAGCGCAATGACGATACCAACATGGGCCAGTGAGGCGACGTCCTCCGCAACTAGACTGAAGAATAAGAAGACAGCAACTTGTCTGTTCCCCTTCCCCGGTTCCCCAACGCTGTTTCCCTCTTCCAATTCCCCAATAAAAAAATAAAAAAAGAATTATACCATAGCCCACATTACAAGGTTATCTATTCTATTGAAATGGGAAGGGTCTCTATTGGGAGATAGCATACAAACACTTATTTAGTACTATGTGTCAGCTATTTTCAAATAGATAACCTCACTTAATCTAATCCAAAGAACACTACTCAAAAACTAGATCTCTGCTTCTTAAAGGGATACTTCAATCTAATGTTATAAATAGCATATAATTTAAAACCTGTAGATTATTCAATAAAGAACAAGACAGCATTGTCTGTTATACCATACAATAAGAAAAATAACCCAGTGGGTTTAAAGTTCCATTCTAAAGAATGGACATAATAGTTACATAGATCTCTACATAATCTGGTTTCAACTTGTTGTCAATCAGTAATTGTTTACAATATCCAGGACATGTAATTTTCCATTCTTTGTGAAGACATTAAAATATGGAAATTGTAAAATTTCACAACCTCTGTCCACCATTGTTTCATTATCTCAATTGTCAGAATATTCTCTCACATGTAACTCAAATCACTGGTTAAAAATTCCATTTTTTATAGTGTTCATAAGACTGGATCAGCAACTTCATAAAACTATTAACATCCTTAAGCATCATGATAGGCTATAGAGAACATATACATAAATTGTGTTTATATATACAAATATTTAAATACATACATAACATTTAACATTATATTCACCTCTACCTCTCAATAATCAATCCAGTTGCATGCTTAGTTCTGTAAGACTATCTGGAGAAGACAAAGAACCATGGAATGATTAAACATTTGGCATTTCTCCTCCTTCTCTAGGAGCAGGAAAGGATTAGCACAAGAAAAAAAGTACCAGTTCAAGTATGAAGTAATGAAATGGTTCTTGGCTCTCTTACAAAGAAATGTGAATATTTGTAAATGAATGGGTTAGAATAATTTATTATGGAAAATTTTGACTATATATAGGAAAGTGCATAATGAAATCCCATGTAACCACTAGAAAAGAGTCAACAGTTAGTAACATGGTCAGTCTTGCTCCATCACTATCTCCACCTAATACACACATCCCCAAATCTGGATTATTTTTAAGCAACCCGAGATGTATCATTTCATCCCTAAATATCTCAGTATGTTTCTAAAAAATAAGGTAACTTTTAAGAAATGTAAGCACTGTGCCAGTTATTGAACCTAAACAACTTCCTTTAAAATCACCAAGTATTTTAAATCACGTCAGTGATTAACTTCCCCATCTGCCTTGAATTTTTCTTTTTTTTTTTTTTTTTTACATTTGGTTTGTTTGAATCATGATCCAAAGAAGATCCACGTTGCTTTGGTTGGCATATTCCTAAAACTTTTTCATTCTATTGGCTCTCCCTCCTTTATTTTTCCTTGCAATTTGTCAAAGAAACTATTTTCCCTTGCAATTTGTGAAGTCTTTCCAGACTTTCTTCATGGCATTCCAATAGTGTCTTTAACACATTCCTCTGTCTCAGGCTTGATCAAATTTAGGTTGGTTTTGTAAAATAGTTCAGAAGTTGTATTGTGTACTTGGATTGGGAACCACAGTCATTCCCTTTTTTTTTTTTTAATTTTGCATCAATTCCGATTAATGAAGAAAAAAAGCCAATTCTAGAAATTACTTCAAGGGTTAATTCACTGACTAATATAAACAATCAAGTTATATAGTATTTTATAAAGTCAGTCAATGAGTGTGCTTATAACAAACATTTCAGTGTAAAGACAAAGGTAATAATAATGAATGTAAGCCTCTCTTTATAATAAACAATTTTGGAGAGCACTTTCATACATGTTTGTCAAAGAGAATATTCAAATAGAAATTTTTGAGTTACCTGAGAAAGCATTCAGTTGCTTTACCCCCACAAGTCATTCTTTTTTTTTTTTTTTTTTTGAGGGCAGTGTTACAGGCCCTCATATGTGGGACCAAACCGGGGGGCCGTTGGCTTCCTAAGCCAGCGCTTAACCACAGCGCCACTTGCTCGGCCCCACAAGTCATTCTTAATGTTCAGACTGATCAATGGTTTCAAAAGTCTGATCCATTCATTATCTAATTTCCCATAAGCTTTTCACCTCAAGGATTTAGCATTTAACAATGACTATTTGTTTACAAGTTGCAAAATGTTACCATTCTAATTTTATAATTCCTCTTATTAGATGAATTAAAGAAAAATTGTCCCTCATCAACCATTTGATTGCCTTACCCAAGATACAGAATCAGATTTATCTCCAGGGGAGCCCTGATTCATTTTAATGGGCAATTTAGTGGTCTTTATGTGAGAAAATATGAGTTCATACTATTATTTCCCAAGTTTAGAATTACAGAACATTTATTTATCTTCTTTGATTTCATATCAGTGTCTTTTCTCTCACACTGAATAGTCTCATTTCTAATTACATGAGCATAGTTATTAACAATATAATTGTTAAGGAGTTTGATTTCTTTCCAGCTCTTTTTGCCCTAGGTGATATCCCACTAGGGATACCCAGAAAAATTACTATGCTTTAAAGATAATTGAAACATTCCTATGTATTTAAGCCACCAACTATCTTGACACACAAAACAGCTTGTTTCATTTTGCTTTGGATTTTTAGGTGTTGCTTTTCTTTAATTTTGATGTAATTTTGCTTTATAAAAATGTAGTACATGGCTCCAAAGTAAAATGTACAAAATTCAAGGTATATTCGGAGAAGTCTAGCTTTCATCCTGGTCCCCTCCAACTGGTTCCTTTCCCCCCACCTCACAATCCCACCATCCCCCCACCTCACAATCCCACCATAGGTAACTTTTAAAAAGTTTGAGTTTTTAAAAATATCTAAGTAACAAACTTATACATACACATTCATTCCCTCTTTTTTAAACAGCACTACACACCATCTCCACCTTGTTTTTCCCTTAATAAGACCACCCCGTAGTATTATACAGAAATGCTCCTCTTTACTTTTTACACCTACATACTATTCAATTGTGTGGATTTACCATGGTTTAATCTATTTTAAAATAGGGGGAGAGGGATGAAAAAAAATAAAATAGGGTATATATTATATTTAGATAACTAAATATATTTAGATGTTTTCAACAAAAACATTTGACTTTTGAGTTAAGAGACTAAAAGCAAAAGGTAGCAGAAGCAAAGTCAAGTTTGTATATACAGGGTATATACATTGGAGACTAGGCCTGAAAATTTTCTGAAAAATGTACGTTTTCTTCTGACCATACCTGTAACAAACACTTGAGATTCCTATCTAGCTCATTTCTTCTCTGAAACCTGCTTCCTTTTGGAATGGCCAGCACCACTTGAACTGGGGACAGGGCAGTGAGTAACTGCTAACCAGCCAGAGCAAGAGTTTGTCACTCTATTTTTCTAGCTCGTATTATATTTCTCAGCATGAGGAACAAATTAAGCTGATACACTGAACTAGACTTTAAGGAAAACAACTCTTTAGAACTCTTACCATGTGCTAGACATTGAACTAAGTACTTTGAACATTAACTCATTTAATCTTCAATGACCTGTTAGGTAGGCACTATTATTATTCCTGTGTTAAAATATGAAGGCACAAAAAGGCTAAGTATTTTATGTAGAGTCACACAGTTAAGAAATGACAGGGCTGAGATTTAGCCTCAGGCCTCTGGCTCCAGAGCCCATATTCCTAACCACCATGCTACCGTCAGAAAGTTATTAGGACCAGAAGAAATAATATTCAGATGTCAATAGTAAACTGAGATAAGTTTTCTTTCTGATACCACACCCAGATATAAAAGAAAACAAAGAACAAGATACAAATAGGGGAACTTGGTATTTTTTTTTTTAATGTATATGCTCCATAACATTTGGAAATTTGACAAGTAGGAAAACAAACAGCAAAGAACACCACCATGAATACAAAATGACCACTTTAATTGTGGATACATTAAATGTATTTTAACGGAATACTTTTGTAACATATCTCATATTGAGTTAAAAACATAATACAAGAAAATGATACAGAAGAATTACAGAATCCTGGATTCTGTGGCAGATGGGGTATCCTTAATGGGAGCCAGAAAAGGAACCCTGAAAGGTGGAGAGAGAAAAATGATAAGCAATCTAATAAAACTAACATGTCAACCAGCTGTGGGGTTTTAAAAATGCCATTAAAATGAATCTGCGAATGCCTTTAGACACAGATCCCACTTTAATGAACATCAGAGAATTCACAGTGGGGTTTTAAAGGTAGGGACATAATTTTATTGTGGGATTTTTGCCACAATTCCCACCTCACTCTTCTGTATGCAAAGGAATAAGGGAAAGTCTTTAGTCATGATTTGTACCTTAATTAGCATCAAAATCACAGTGGCAAGAAACCCTGTAAATGCAGCAAAGGAGACAGGCTTTTAAGCCTTAAAGCCTAGTTGACATGTGAAAATTCATATTGGAAAAGAACCATACAAATTGTAGGATTATAAAAAATCCTGTAACAGAATTTAAATTTTTGTAAATACCAGAGCACTCAAGAGAGAAACTCCAAGTGTAATAAATGCACCAAGGTTCTCACTCACCAATTAGTAAATCCCATACTGGAGAGAAACCCTTTAAATGTAATAAAAATGACAAGGTTTATGTGATGACTCACTCCTTAATTCAGTATCAGAACTCAAATAAGAAACAGAAACTTTATAAATGTACTGAATGTGCAACGCATTTAATCAAATGGGTAAAATTTAAAAACACAAGTGCTAAAGTATTGTAGATAGGTGCTCAGAGGTGCCTTCACAACCACCCTAAATAAAATAGTGCTCCTTTCCAGAGTCACACTAGCCCTTTAGTCTGCTGTATTCTTCATAGCACTCAGCACTAACATGCTGTACACATTTATTCTTAAAATGCATTCACTTTCTCTGCTGGAATGCAAATTCTGAAAGAGGGTGTTTTACAAAGCTATGCATCCTCAGCACCTAGGACAAAAGCCGGCATGGAGTAGATACAAAGTAGTTGTTGATGAATGAATTCAATACTTTCCTTATGTGGAGTATTTAGTATCTTGAAGTTACTTCATCCTAAATGAAGCAGAATTTGCTTAATAGGCTTTAAACATACAAAAATGTGTTCATTGTTTTGTAATACACTAGAGTAAAGAGCATTATATTATAACTGTTATAGCCTATAAAGTGTTCTCCAATTGTGTGGAGAATGGGAAAGCTGTACAAAAAGCACCCAGTAGGACCCTCACTGTTGTACCAACCAGTGAGAGACCCAAGTGGTATACAATAGTCATAAAGGCAAAATGGAAGTTCCTAACTTTTGAAGAGAAAGTTCCCGTTTTCTCAGGTTCCAAATCTAAATACTACTTTACTCCTCTGAGGAGTCATTTCCCTATCTGCCTTGTCAAGCACTGGTGTAGAGGGCATGGCAGTTTGGAATCTAGTAGCAGCCACTTTTATGCAGAGTTCGGCATTTAGAGTCATGTCTTTTATTTATTTAAAAACAAAACAAACAAAACAACCTTTACTAATGGCCTACCATTCATTAAGCAGTATGTATAAAGAAAAAATTTTAAAAGAGTTCACCAACTTAAAAGGAAAATAACTATAAAGCAATGTGATCACTGTGATGACATGGAAGGGCAAGACTAAGAGAACATCTACTTTTGACTGGAAAGGGCGGAAAAAAGTCACGTGGATAAACCATAACGGGAGCTGAGACCTAAAGGATAAGTAGCTATTCACATGGCTGTGTAGAAGGGCAAAGCATTCCAGGTGGCAGGAATGCAGTCTGCAAGGATGTTGAGGAAAAAAACCCACAGCACATTGAACAAGAATTGGAAGTACTTGATCATGACGCTCCAAATTGGGGGGTGGGGGGATTTCTATGGTTCTAAAAACCATATTAAAAATGATTTAAATCTTTATACTTAGAAAGCATAAGGTATTCTCATAGTAAAACTTGTTAAAAGTCTAAGTTAAGTAAAAATCTTCTTAGCTGTGTAAGAATAAGCAAGATGAGGGCAGAGACAGGGTGAGATTGTACTTGTCCCAAAAGGCTCAATCAGAATGTTTATGCTTATCAGAAAGGAGCCTGGGTTTTAAATGTCTGAGGAACAATGGACTAGAACATGGTCACACAGGATGAATTGCAGCGATGGGGCTGGGAAGGGAGGCAGAAACTAGGTTATAGCATTCTGCCTTGCACTGCTCTGTGGAAGATCAAAAGGAAAACATGAAAGGGAAAAGATTTTAGGTGAAAAAAGGGGATTGGTGGTTTGGACATACTGAAATTAAATTTACTATGGGATGTCTATGTGAAGATAATTTAATAGGCAGTTAGGAATTTGGTTTAGACAACAGGAGAGAAACTGGGATTGTTTGTTATAGGTTTGAGAGTCAGCTTAACATGTCAGGGAGAGGCAGCAGCCATGTCTATGAATGACATCACATAAGAGTACTTAGAGTAAGTATTGGGTTGTTGGAAAAGTCACGACGCATTTTTGCAACGAAAAACATAGAAAAAATATGTCATGGCTTTTCCAACAACCCAATAAGAAAGAAGAAAAAAGGGGAGGAGGGGGAGAGAAAAAGGAGGAAATTCTAGGGAAGATCGATAACTAAAGGGTAGGTAGAAAGAGAGAAGCCCCAGCGGAAATGAGTAGGATGGCAGGTTGGGCTTCAAGAGTAAGCAAGCTGCCTCTTTGCCTCTGAAAAGGAGAAAATGAGTAGGGCAAAGCTGGTAAATAGAAATTGACCTCCTCATAGTCTTAGTCTTGATTTTCTGTAAGATAGGCCAAGGACCATGTTAGGGGAGGGGACAGAGGGCCTGAGGAAAGTCACAAGGAAAGTTAGTGGTTTGGTTTAGCCATAGTGGAAAAGGGAAAGAGGCAACAGTAGTTAACAAACAAAAGGCTTATATCGAGGGCTCCTCTAAAGTGAAAGACGAAATACTTAGAGCAATTCCACTTTGAAGGGCTACATGTACTTCACATGGAACTTAGCATCCAGAAAAGGTGCATAGAAGTGATTCAATGTTGAGGGCTTGCAGAATGATTAGGCTGAAGGACAAGGGGAAGACGGGTCTGAAAGGAGTATAGAGAGCACTTCATTCAGTGCCCCGTAAGGCTGAGGCTGGATAAGGAAGACAGAACATCTTAAAGGCGCTGATAGTTTAGGAGAAAAGGTAACAGTCAAGAGGAGAAGGCTGTGAAGAAGCGCCAGAGAGCAGAATAAAGGAGACAAAATTCAATAAAAATGAGGACGTGAAAAAGCTAGGAAGATGAGCATTATCATCAGTTATTAAAATTTAAGATTTCAGAAAAAGAAACTCGGGATGGTGATATTTAAGGCATGGCCATGGGAGTAAGTTCCGGGAATGTGATGAAGTCACTGGCGCAAAAGTCAAGAATATCAGCAAGGAATCAGACAGATCTTCCCAAGATAACAACAGGAGTTGAGGTAGACAGAAGACTATAAGCAGATAGCAAGTCAGACTCTCTGACCTTTATCACTCATCCTTACTATCAAAGACAAGAAAAGAAATTAAAATTTCAATACATATAAAAAGATATGCCTTAAAGACACATGAGCTAATAATGGCCGAATGGTGGACTAACCTAACTTGGTTTTCTCTTCATTTCACATTTGATAAGCCATAATATTCTTTAAAACAAGATAGGAAAATCATGTTTAAAATTTTATAAAATGCCTAATAAAAATTTTAAATGCCATTAGTAGTACATGGTAAAATAATTAAACAATTATTTTGTGAAGTTTTTTATTATCTGATTCTGGAAATTGAATCTGAATATTACTCATAATTTTGCCAAATTTTATATCCATAGTATATATCCAAAGCAATGAGATGACTTGATTTTAACTTTGAAGCACAGCAAACTTCAATATAGGGAGATTGAAAAATAATCTAAAAATAGTTAAAATGGTCAACTTTATGTTATGTATATTTGACCACAATGAAAAAAAAAAAATCTGAATAGGAAAGAATCTCTGTAAAGCTAAACTGGAATCCTCCTTATATCAGTTACAGGATATCTGTAGTTCAGGCTGTGTTAGAATAACATACATGCTATTTTAGAAATTATTGTTCCTTCACACGTTTAAGAATATATAATGAAAGAGGGAGATGGCATTTAAAAACAGGTAACCATGCTGGAGATATTTCTGTAGTGTGTAGTGTGATGCTCTTAAATTCAGTGTCAGCATGTCTTCTTTTCTAGGACGCTTCCATTTCATTGGTCTTTTGTTTTTTTGTTTGATAAGGACTAGATGAACTTTCTAGTTAGAGCGATGCTGAAAGAAGTTTAAAATTTGTTTTGCATTTGTTGTATTCCATTCTTGTTCTTTCAGGGGTCCTTCGCACACAGATACATATTTTTTCAAAATTTTTTCTCCTACTTCTCGGAAATCCAAGGGTTCTTTGTGTGTAGTGCAGCTTGCTCCAGAAACACCAGTATCCACTTCATGATTTTCTGGCTGCTGATCTGCACAATGCTTCAATCCCCAGTAACACATTTCTCCACTGTACATCATAGCCAGCAAATGAATGTCACTAAATATTCCTGGGAAAGTCATTTAAGTTAAGAGATTAGAATTTAAAACTTTAAAAAGAAACCCTCATTATTAAAACTCTAATAAATTCCTTTTATATCATTAATAATTTTTCCTTCTTGTTTAACAGTTACACTTAGAAAAGCCAAATATCACTAATATAATCCTTGTTTAATTGGCACTTCTATCTCTATTTTATCTATAAAGAAGCTCACTGATCCGCTCCCCCACCACACCAAAAAAAACCCCAAAGCAAAGTATTATCAGAGAATTTTTTTAAAAGATCACTGAGGTCAGTGTATCCTTAGCCTTTTAGGGATTCCTTCAGGACCTGTTGAAGAATCTAAGCAATGGAATCTCTCTTAGAACATACACCTCAAATTCTGCATACAATTTCAGGGTACTGAGAGTCTCCCTGAAGGCCATCATAAACGCTACTTTTAATTTAAGATGTACTGTAGGATCAATATTATAGTTCCAGTCAAGTATCCTACACCTCCTACATTTCTACAAGAGTCTAGAGAAATTATCATGTCAAAAAACATGACCCTGAGAGGCCATATAATTCTAAATTATCAAAGATGTTAAATTAAATCTAAGTAGTTTTATGTTCCCAGGAAAAGGGAATACATGCAGGACTGTTATCAAAAGTTGAACACATTCTTACTATGGAACAGGCAATTATATAATTAAACATTTGTGGCATACAAAGTATATTAATTTGGTAGAAACACAAGCAGACCTAGAATTAAAAAGATCTGGACATAAATTATTGATTATATAAATTATATAATTAGTTAACTTCTTAAAGCCACTAAAATACAAACAAATGATTTATTCTAATATGCAGGTGCTTGTGTGATTAGAAAAGTTTACCTCAAATAAATAAACATCATAATCTCAGTTGCTCACCTAATATGGCTCATCAGAAATGACTATGATGGTACTAGAGACACAAAAATAGAAGAAAAATTCAGCTTCCCAAACTGTTACAGCTTCTATTATCTTGAATCTATTGCAAGCTTTTTATCATCTCAGATTTTGTCCCTACAGCTATCCCCTTCATGTCACCTCAAATTCAGCTTATAAATAGTAGTAGCAAGAGAAGAAACAGGTTTAGCAGAAGAGCTGTCTCATTAAACTGTCATATAGATAAAAGAAATAATCATTTAAGAGCAGCATCTGAGGCTTGAATTCATGAAAATGATAGGCTACACTATATTAATTATGCTTCCTATGTATAAGACAACATTCACTTAGTAAGTACAATGCATATTACATACAATCATTTCTTTTTACTTTATTTCTTTATACTTAAAAAATCATAAACCTCAGAGAAAAAGCTGATTGCAGCATTAGATGTTATTCAGAATTATATTTTGTATGAGATATAGCATTTCACTGAATGCATACCCTTTTAATTTTTTTGTGATCTTACACCCTAGTTATTCCTAAAAAGACTGGTGGAGGGGAGTAGAGAAAAAGAAGAAGATATGGAGGGGAGGTTGAACTTTTAAGCAGGCTAAACCCTTGGGAGGAGGAGCTGAAATGTCCTGCAAAGTGAAGCCACTTGGGAAGGGTGAGACTGTTGCCTACGGGAGACCTGGGATCCAGTTTATGCCCAACTCCAAATTAGCCTCACTCTTTATATTAACAAGAAGGGACTGCTGAATAAGGTACACAGGTATCCTATGGGAAGATGTAACCATGGCAAGAATGAATGGCTATATGATAAAGTGTGGTTCTCATATGTTGGTCTGCTTTAGAAGTACCCAGAGGATCTGCTAAAGTGCTAATTGCTGGAGCCCCACCATCGGAATTTCAAATTCAGGTATGGGGTTTGGTCTAGGAATTCAAATTTTTAACGAAGTCCTAGGACCCAGCGTGATGCTGATGCTGCTGGTCCAGAGCCTACGCTAAGCCACTGCATTAAAATGTCCTGCATTAAAAGGATGAACATAAAAATTAGGCACTTTGTCGCTCTCTATCCCCCAAGGAATCTACTACCCTGTCGTTATAGTCTTCGTGCTCCTGTAAATTTTCCTTGCTATTTTCTTTTTTCTGTTAATGCTCAGCATGGTTTTCGATAAAATACTTCCTTTTATACTGTGCATGACCTTGGTAAACACACAAATGATAGCGGGGGATGCAGGGAAGGAGAGGGAGAATAACCCAAGAAGTGAGAGTGAGGGCAGAAAGATGGCTTTTACAGAAAAAAAATGTGCCACGACATTGGCATCCCCTAGAAGTAGTGAGGTCTATATCTGGTTACATCGTAAGTATGAGAGTTTATAGTAAATAAGATTCCTAGACTCCGTATATTGAATCAGAAGCTGCAGCTTGTACACAGAAATCTATATTTTGAATAAGCTACCAGGCAATCAGTGTTGCCAGTTTAGAGCTGCTCCTTTAGGGGATCTGAAGTCCAGTTTCTGGGTTAAGCAATCAGCCAAAGGGCAGCTGGAAGGGAGTGGTCCTCAGTAGTATAAAAAGGGCATAAACCAAGGGTGTGCAAAGCTCAATAATATTTTGATTTACCTATTTAACTCCAGGGTTCTTCTGACAAGGCTATTTGTATAAGGGCCCACAGAGGAATGAGGCTCAGACATGAGGGAAAGAGGTTTACTGAATACACTGCTTGGTAATTTTTAAAAGCTGAAAATTTAATGGCATACAGGTAGTGTTCAAGAGACAACATGATTGGGGGCCGGCCGAGTGGCTCAGTTAGTTAAGAGCTCACTCAAGAGTGCGAGCTGAGCTCTGAGCAACAGCAGTTTGATGCCCAGCCTGAGCTGAGCAGCCGCTGAGTTGCCAACAGGTGGCAGGATGGCTCAGCTAAAAAAACAAAAAAAAAAACAAAAGACAATCTGATTATCTTACCATGGAAAAAGAAAAAAAACTGTACTAAGTATACACTGTTTGCAGTTTTATGTAAAATTAGGTAAATTATCATTAAGATCTGGCCACAAAAATATTTTGATGAATCACAGAACTTTCCTCCCTAATGAGTACTGAGGATTCCTCAGAATTATGTTTTATATTCACTAACAAAAAAATGAAAACATTTTAGATGTCCTGGACAGGATCTTAGGAGTAACTGAGCCTATCAAAAGTAGACTTCCTGGCTTCTAATGGTCTTGACAGAGATGAATTACAGAGGAGCAAACTGCTGTAGAGAAGGGCAACGCGATGACAGCAAAAGGACTAAGCACCGTGACAAAACTGCTATGGAACCAATATTGTTTCTTTTTGTGATGGAAAAAAGGGACCTTATCTGTCCCTTTAGATTCCCCTCTTGTAGAAGCAATAGAAGCTAGGGGCCAGTGCAATCAAATTATGATCTAAGAGGAGACACCAATATCTTGTGCATTTTGAAGAAAAAGTTTCAGGCCATGAGAACATCTTACTTTATGAGTAGAAATGGGAGAAGGGAAACTGGTGATCTGTGCCATTTCCTTTGGTTCTAAGTAGGTTTTAGTGCCCTTTTTTTTTTTTTTTTTTAAATCAATCCACGTGGTGGGTAAGGAGATTTTAGGAAGGCCATTTTCAATGCAGTTAATCAGTTCACTAGTTACCTGGAACAAATACTTCCATAAATAAATCAAAACACCCCAAGTTTGTAAAAATGTCATGCCTACTGTAGGAGCACTTTGCATTCACAATAAACTTTTTTTTAGGACATACTATTTGCCTAAATTAACTGAAAGTAACAATTTTGGACACCAGTATCCAGTCATATATTAATGACATTTAAATCCTGCTTTTTTTTTTCTATGCAATGTTTTTAAATAGAAAGGAAAAGCCTACAGAAGCTAACAGAGGAAGAATAATTAAAACATACTTAGAATATTATGAAAATATAGAATTTTTTGTAAAAAACTTTGTTTTTCCCCATATTTGATTTTTCTCTATCAAAATTTCAGATGAAGTTTTTCAGATAAAAGAAAGATTACACACATGATCATTTACATCATTTGCCAGTTATGTCACCTTGAACAGTTCATCTGGTTTATCAGGACCTCAGTTCCTCCATTTGTAAAAAGAGATGGTAAAAATAAGTGGTTCTTCCCTCCTGCACCTCAGTCTAAAACCCAGATGATGCTCCATATCCACTTCTTAACATTTTTAAGTGCATATATGTTTGTGGCAGAAACTAACAGTTGCCACCCAATATTAATTCTCTCTCACTCACTTTTTTTTTTTTTTTTTAATAAAGAGACTTAAGTTTATTTGGGATGACAATGTATCAGGTAAAAAACTATATACTCCAGCTTCCCTTGTAACTACATGAATCCATGTGATTAAATTCTGGCCAGAGAAATGTATGAGGAAGTTATATGTGTTATGAGAAACTTCTGAGGAAGTTGCTCCAAAGGAGCCAACTTGGGTGAAAGAAACATCCTTTGCCATTCCTACAGGTTGAAATATAGGTGAGATGGAAGGAGCTCCACGAGCATCTTGGGATACTGAGAATGGTATCAATATCCTCACAGGGATGCATGCTGCACAACTCTGGGAAGTACTGTTCACATGGTATTCTATGTAAAGTACCTCCCTCTGAAGCTGAAGGGCTCTGGTTCTAAAGATGGAAGAAAAAGATAGGAATCTGATGATGTCATGGAGCCAAAATAAATGGCTCTGGACCTTTGTAATGTGAAAGGGCAGTAAAGTTCTGTCTTATTCAAAACTTACTTCTGATTTCTGCTACAAGTAGTGGAAACTAGTACCTGATCAGGGCTATATGGGGATGCAAAATAAGTAAAAGTAACATGATATATAACTCCCAAAATTACAAACAGAGGTTAACAGTATTTTTCTATATTACACATGAAAAGATCTTTGAATGTTTAAAAGCTGTTTTATTATTTTTGTCAATGTAGCTTGAAATTAAATCAGACTGAAATAAAATAAACTTCTGCAAATTTTAAAGAGCTTTAAAAACAAAAACTTCAAAGAGAGATCACATTACCTTCACTCAGTAACTTAGCTGTGTCTAGGTCTTGGAAAGAAACTCCTTCATTTAATTGGATAGGACACCGATAATTTAGCATCTGTAGCAAGTAACTGATTCCATCAACAAGGTACTAAATGAAAGTCAAAGCCAAAGAGTTCAAAGCATTATATGCAGAGCTATAGAAACTTCAAACGTTATTTTTTTCCCAATGTCTACTCAAGAGAAAATGGGCTAATATATAGATGTATCTTATGCCTATTATATTTCAATGGTATTTAAGAACCCACCACCCCAAAACTTTTACAATATATATTACAAAGTGTAACCTTCTAAATGCTCTAATCATTAAGAGTATGAAAAAAAAAATAACCAAGAATACATAATTCAGTAATATACTTGTCAAAAATGTTATCAGAGGAAAAGAATAAAGAAAATAAAGGAGCAATCAACAGCAATTTATTAAAAATATATATGTACTTATGATAATTTACAAGTAATATGATTAAAATTTTACGTCTATAAGTGTGATATATTACTTCTTGGCCCACATAAACCACATGTAAAATCAACCTAAATATCCTTAGTGATAAAATACTAGACATGGTCTTTAGATTTACTGATTTGATCTGAGGAGTAAAGACTATATCAGAGAGCACAATTTTCTAGGAACAGGGTCATGTGAGTTCTTTAGGAGTAATCTGCTAAAAAAGACAGGCTCATAACCATGTTTATTTTATGTAGGCCAAAAAATATGCTTAAAAATTAATATACTGATATTTTAAAAAACAAAAATCCTGAACTTAAAAAAAGCATGGAGAACTTCCTAGTGTACAAAGGGCTTTCACATGTTATTTTATTTAATTTTCATAATTCCCATTTGTTTAATTACACAGCTGATAAGTAAAAAACACGGAATACAAACAGAGACCCTTTGATTCCATTACTCTTAATACAATACCAAAGACAGCTTTTGAAACCTATAAATGCCAACAATCAAAAATGTATGAGGAATGTCTTTTTACCTCTTTAAGCAAACTAGATTTTCTCGTGAGCCACTCTCTCCTTTTGGTCAGAGAATGACAATACATGTAAAGTAGGGCTCCTCGGCGCCAAGAGAGACATTCCAGGAGTTCATCCCCAAGCAAATCGCAGTGCTGAAATACAACAAAGACACAGCTAAGAAGGGAAGCTTGATGCTTGTAAATATCAAAGTTAAATTTCAAAATACCGAGCAATTAAAAACACTCGCACAAAATTTGCCCTTCGTTTAGCTATTTACTTTGAATCAATTAGAAATACAGAAATCTGGGCCGGCCAAGTGGCGCGGTGGTTAAGCGCTGGCCTAAAAAGCCAGTGGCCCTGGTTTGGGTCCCACATATGAGGGCCAGTAACACTGCCCTCAAAAAAAAAAAAAAAAAAAAAAGAAATACAGAAGTCTATTGCTACATGGAAATTAAAATAACTAGTCCAATTTACAAATATTTTTTGAAAATATTGTTTAAATATTTTAGTAGCAAATTCTAATATATCTGAAATAAAAGTATTCCATAATCTGATTAAAAAGATAACTTCAGAAATGCATGTTATTTAAAAGAAGATCTTACCTATTTCTATTATTGCTAGAATAAAATAATTAAAAGATATACACAAAAACAATTTTAACAAATCAAACTTTTACTGCTGTGTCATTTAACATTTGGGATTATTTGTTTCCACAGTTAGCATCCCCTCATTAACACACAGAGCAAAAAAGATATCTAGTAGAAGATAGGCAGCAGGCAGTTAGAGATGAGAAATTAGTAGCCATGGCTGTAGACAAAAATCTTAGAATCGTCTAAATAGAGATGGCAGTAAAAAGCATGTGAACAGATTGTAAAACAAAGACAGAAAAGAGTATCAAAGGATTAAGAAGACATCTATGGACGTGCCTACATTTCCAGAATGGGAGAAATGGGAGAAATGGGAGATTCTAGGGAAAGAGCAAGAGCAAGGCTTCTCAGAAATGAAGAAGAAGACGAGCATGCAATGCTGTGGAGGGATAGGTTGATCAATGGGGAGATAGGCAGCAAATGTCCAGGAAGATGAAGGACTGTAAAAAGGACAAGATATGTGGTAATTAGGCTACTGGGGACCTTCAAGAAAATACTGTGTCTGCAAAACTAAAGGGAACAGAAATAGCAAATATCTGTGTTCAGAAAATTGTCAGGCACTGTAATTACAATACAATTCCATCATGCAAATATTCTGATACATATTTAGTAAAATACAATTCATTAGGTGTGATGTTGGTCTGAAGTGTCAAACTCTCATATACCCCTCTTTCAGTCTTAATTTAAAACAGAGACAAAGATACATTCAAGAAAAAAATACAGACTCTTAAGGAGCAGGGCATATAGTAAGAATCAGCAGCATTCCACCATAATTCATGAGTGTAAAACTTACTTTTGGATGCATGCTATTTTCTTTAACTAAAATTTCTGGCTCAGAAAGAAAACTGATCAGTTCTTTTACTTTCTCTGTAGAATCTTCAGGAAAATCTTCATCTACTAGCTTGTTCTCCTCAAAATATGTCATGTCCAAAATAGCCTGGTTACAAAAGAAAACAATTATCCTTAAATGATTTAAACCTGAATGAATAACTTATATTTTAACCTTAAATATATAGATGTTTTAGTAGACATTTAAGTCTTCTAGCATAGTATTTAAATTTGAAAATAAGCAAAATGTCTAGCTGTAAACATAATCTTAGATAGACTCTGGGGAAAACTTCATAGCTATTTTACTAAAATACTAAATTATACTCTTCCTTCCCTCAATAAATAAAATGGAGTTTTTTTATGTTTTAATTAAGGTAAGCTGAACCTATACAATATTAATTATGAAAAGTGTAATTTTTATATTATACACACACACACTGAACATTTTCTAAATGGCTGTTGTATAAAGTTAAGGTCACTACCACTAGTTTTGTAAATCGAATGCTTAAAGGGTTTGTTTTCCCAAATGTATTTGGGGGCAATGTATCCTGCCACCCAAAACAGGCAGCAAGCATATCACCAGCATTATGCAATTCAAACACTAAGTCTCCAGCATTTTAAGATATAAGACACTCTGTTCAAGCACCTTAAAACTCCCCAAGCCTTTTTAAAAATCTATTGGAGTTAAGTCCAACGAAACTGTGCTCTAGTATCAGTTCTAGCACTAATCACCTATCTAATCAAAGGAGAAGTTGATTTTATGTTTTTGAGCCTCAACTTCTTCATTGGTAGAATCAAGAAACTGCACTAAACGACTCTGAAAGTTCCTCGCTTTGAGGATAAACTGAATTCACATGGGTAAAGCACTTAGAACATTATCTAGCACGCAGCACTACTGAAGTGATAAGTGTTGTGTGGAAGGAAGGCTCACGCCAGGAAGGGCGTCCCACAGAGAATGACCCATTGATTCAGAATCACAAGCAGGGTGCAAGGGGATCTGGGGGATGTAAATCTGCATCTTGAGGTCTTTTGCCTTATTCCTAGAAATAACTTTAAGTGTTTAGAACTCGCCCATGTGAAAGAAAGGAGACAAGCAGGGAGCCTTTTGAAAGAAAAGAAAGCCAGCCAAGTTCTGCCAAATTACAACAGCTCTTTGGGGTTTGTGAGTAGTTGTTGTAGGCTCATTCGACCATGTCGTTTGAAGGTAGAAACCATCTTTATGTACCTAAAAGCAAGCACAGTGCCAGGCATGGAAGTGCTGTAAATGTGCACTTTGGAAACTTAACTAAGTTTACTTTCTATAACCACGTCATCTTTAGTATTACTTAGTGATTGACTAAGGGCATATGAAGCACTCTATCAACTCTAAAGTGCTACAATGAATGTTAATAACTATAATGAAATTATATTTAATGTCAACTTGCCTCAGCAATGTTTGAGAAAACCAAGAAAACAGTTCTTGCCCATATGGAGGCCTGAATTTGAGAGCAAAGTAAAAGAAAAAACGGGGAACAGAACATTAAGATTTGCATGACAATAGCAGGGGGAGTCGTGTTGAGAATCCCAAGGAAAAATGAATTTCAGGGAAAAAAATAACTGGGGCTTTTACAGAGTTCTCCATTCCCTGTGAATACCTTGAAAGAACTTGGAAATGGCACATATTCCTGTTTTGCTTAAGTATCTATAAAGGGGAGCAATTCCGTTACGTGCAAGATTTTTTTCCTGACTCTTCCTATCAACCCATCTAATAAGTCTTGTTTGCATATTGCCTCAAAGCTTCAAGTCTGTATGTTTTATATATATAGTTTTTTGAACAAAATTAAACATTTTAAATAGAGAATAAACTGATTTCATTATACCCAAACTTTGGAATCAACCATTTAAATAAGCAATCTGCACCCATAACATGTCGTAAACCACATCTGCTTCAGTACCTGTGTGTAAAGCTCTAGTAGGTTTGATGGACTCGAGCATTCTTTGTCTTCTCCACACAAGAGCTTCAATTTTTCTAGAGCTGCAGAAGCCCGGATTAAAAAGTGATCTGGAAGAGATAAAAACAGGATTAATTCACCTAGTCTCAGAGTGTTACCTAAACAAAAAAAGTTATGTATCTGAAGTGATTAAATGAAATTATGTTGTGGTATTGGACATGCAGCATGATCAAAATGTCTTATGTAAAACAAAGGGATATCATAATGCCTAATCCCAATTAAGCTAATTTACTATGGAAATTTATCCTGGAAAGATGGACTGAAAACTTTCACTGTTGCCATTTCTTAAATGCAGTCCGTATTTTCATACTGCTTCTTTTATGATACTGACACACTCAAAATGTGTAAATAATAAATTTAAAGCATTCACTGCAATAGAACAAATGATATACATATATCTACAGAAAGGGCTTCCATTGAAAACTTACAATTTCATAAATGTATTTTCCAAAAAAATTATTGATTAAATCAAATGTCTCACAAAACATCAGCACTCTGAGCAATTAAAACTCAAACAAAGTTGTTTATGTATTTATGTATGTAATAGCAATTACAGTTAAAATTATAGAGCATCTGTGTATTATTTTAAAAACCCAGATGGAACAAATTACCGCATCCCTTCAAATCCTGGAAGAACTAGAACTAAGGACTTCTGATATGGCCCCCCAAACATTGTCCCTTGATTTTTTTCCTTTCATCAACATCATATTCCCCTTGCTTCTATGGTTGTACCTTCTGAATATTTGCCCCCTAACTACAAAATGTCCACACCAAGGTGCTATCCACCCTTCTGCATTACCTCATGTAATTCAATTTAGATATGCCCACCATCAAGACACAAACGTGAGTTTGCCCCTCTGTGCTTCCCTCCTGAAATATTGAGTTGTCGGAAAAGTCATGACATATTTTTTTTGTTTTTGTTGCAAAAATGCGTCATGACTTTTCTGACAACCCAATATATCTTTTCCTCCTCACTGGCCATCGGACAGAAAATGTAGCATTTGGTGTGGGCCCATCTGATCCAGCCTCAGCACGTACACAGATAAGCTGTGCAGTGCTGGTGCGAAAGCATATGACAAATTACGAAAGCATATGACAAGTTACGTCAGTTGGCAATCATATGATGACCTTAAGTTTTCCCAGGTGAGGCCTAAACCATATTAAACCAGATTCTGATTGCTGTAAGGCCCACTATTCACCTGAATTGATACCTCTGTAGCACTCTTCTCAGCCTGGAAGTATCATCTATACAACCCAGTAAAAAGGACTCTACTGTGAACTGAAATTATGTGGAACATGGCACGCCTTATTTACTTCTTTAGAGATTGTGTTGACATTTTCTATTTAATTTGCAGGATTATTTTAAATGTAAAAATTTGCACTGAATTCACTAAACCATTGCTGAAGGAGTATCTCACATGAACTCATGACATATTATAATTACTGAGGGGATTATAACAGTTCACATTTTAGAAAATTTTTATGAAATGCAGTCTTTTTACTAGAACCATTCAGTCAAAGTAATGACTGGCAAGACAAAAGTGGTTCTTACATAATGAGGAAAAAGTTCCTCTCATGGCATATTTCCATATAATAAACATATTGTGCTTGTACAATGAGAAATCAATGAACAATGAAAGGTGAGAAATGAAAAGGAGAATTTTCTTAGATGGAATAATGTCTCGCTGTATTCTGATCTAATTTGAAGAAGACAGCAGGAACTATCAGTCCTTATAACCTAATATATACAGGTGTTACATTACTGGACAGATTTAAAAATACATATTATTTTTGTTGTATGGGAAAAGTGCCAAATTCAATTCAAATACATGCAACCACATCTTTTTTTTTTTTTTTTAAGATTTTTATTGGGGAATTGGGGGAGGGGAACAGTGTTGGGGAATTGGGGGAGGGGAACAGACAAGTTGTTCTTCCATCTTCGTTGTGGAGGGTTCCAGTCGTCATCTGGCTTCCTGACAGCAGCTCATGGCTTCTAAATTCAAGGTACTGTGTTCAATCTTAGTTGAGGGTGGGCGTAGCCACCATCCTATCTGGGGAATCCCAGCAGCCTTGTTGTTACGAACACACGCCCTATCCTCTGAACCACCCCGGGTGGCAGCTCAGCTCAAGGTGCAGAGTTCAATCGTTAGTTGCATAGCCCACCATTGAACAGGCAATCTTGTTGTTACACCAGCTGAGCCATCCTGCCACCTGTTGGCAGCTCAGCGACAGCTCAGCTAGGGTGCAGCATCATTGGTCCATGTGGGAATCGAACCAGCGGCCCTGTTGCTCAGAGCATGTGCTCTAAGCCAACTCTTAACCAACTGAGCCACTCGGCCGGCCCCCATGGAACCACATTTTAATTAAATGTCATAAAATAAGAAAATTATGCTAGTAATACTAATTAATAACTTATGATATAGACTATTATTTTTAGTAACTTTTCAGAATTATAAAGCTCCCAAACACGAATATATACCACATGACTTTTATGTCCTGCCTTCATTTTAGACTAAATAACTCTTCCATGGAAAAATGGGAATGACTTCTGGGTTCGGTAATAAGTGACTAAAAAAACATTCTATGATCTCTTTAGACTGGTTCAAATGGAGCTGGGGTGGGGTGCAGATCACTAAATAGCTTCTTTAGAAATAACAGACACACTTTCAGGTAATAGCTACTACTGTCCATGAACTATTCATGTGAATCCTGGGATTCACTTACCACAAACCAAGAAAAGAAGTCGGGTTCTGGGTGTTCTGTGGGTTTTGAAGGGCGTACTCCTAAGAAAAGATAATTCAGCCAATAATCTTCACTAGAACTAGAGTCATGTCATAATACACCCTACTCGATAAATTCAGCAACTATTCAATCGCCTGGGTAAAGGTCCCACTGCTATTTTTCCTATGAGTCCGATGACAATGTAGTCAGTCCCCAAGAATTTTAAAACCACTCTGTAGGAAAGGCTGAAAACTCAAAAAGATATAATGTAAAACCTACAGGCAGCCTGCTGGGAAGTGACGACAGCGACTTACAATCAGAAGTCGAGGTAATTCTAAGCCAGTTTTTCCTAAGGAAACAGCTTAGACACTTCCAAAGAACTGGTCTGTCCCGACAGAGCCCTTGTGAGAACAGAGGTGATGAATGTGAAGGAATCGTCTAAATGACGCCAACAGAGAGCTCTTCCGTGGACAACTGTTCACAGTGGACTTTAGAATCCAAAACGTGAGGCAGCAATGTACAAAGTAGCGATACGAAAGCGAAACCGCTCCGCTCTCCTCGCTATCTTGACCGCACACCAAACAGCCATGACTTCGTTGCGTGCCGGAACCGCTCATTTACGCTTTCCTGTGTACTCGGGTCCGGATTTGGCCCCTTTCCCAATCGCTACCGAGACAGCTCCAGGAAAGCAGCACCGGCCTGAGATGGGAGGGGTGTTTCTGGCTTACGGAAAACGCGGTGGTTTAAGGCAACGTGAGCTTCTCGGGGCGGACAACTGGCCGTGCAGCGAGGGTCAGAAGCGCAGCGCCTCTGGCAGTTCGGACACGGGATACTCCCGACCCACAGGCCGCAGCCTCCAGCCCCTGCGGCTGTGTCGGCTCCGAGCCACTGTCCGCCCGTCCGCCTCCCTCTCCCCGGCTCCCTCACCGTCTTCACCGGCGGCTTCGCTAAGCTGCTGTATGTGGGCCTGAGCGAGGTCCCCGAGTTCTTCCACTCGTCTCGCCACACTGGAGCCTGCGGCCGCCATGGCCACCACAAGCGGGCGCGCCCCAGCCACGTGACCGCGCGCGTCTGTGGTCAGCTGACGCCCGGGGGAGGGCGGGGCGGGGGGCGGCGCTCGTTCGCTGGGTGGGTGGGGACCCCAACTCCAGAGAAGAGCAGGCCCCGGCTCGCAGAGGTCGTTCTGGGTCTTTCTTCGGCGGGAACGTCCCCTCCCTCCCGTAATCCTGGCCAGCAGGGATACTTTAGCGGCGCGTGTGACGTCAGGGCACGCCTCTCTCCCGCCCCTCCTGGCAACCAATCGGGAGCCATCCATGCCCCCACGCGGAACCAATGGGAAGTCGGCACTCTCTGGGTGTTGGGAGGAGAGAGGTGGGCTGCCGCTGCCTGGTGGGCGGGTGGTATGCAATACCTTGCTCTTGCTGTATCGCGCTCTGCAGCTGTAGGAGGTAGTGCCGTCAGAAAGGTCCGGAGAAAACACGGTCGGTTTGGTTTTGTAGTGAGCAGATGGCCTAATTATAATGTTCTGGTCAGAAAAGGAAACCCTGATGGCCCCCTTGTCGCTCACCCAAGTCTGGGAGAAGTAATTGGGCATATGGGTGGGGAGAGCGAAACACTAGTGGGAGATCCCACTAGTTGAGTGTCGCCTTTCTAAATCTTCATTTTGGCTGCTGCGTTGATTTCTGATCTGCTTCGGCTAGTGCACATTGAAGGTCCTTGAACCGTCTCGCGTCCAATAATAATACCAAAGTTTTGCATTTACAAAATTTGGATTGTTATACATCTCGAGACCGTCCCTTAAAGCGCTCATTGTGTATAAATTTCATCCTCTCAGTTATGAGTTTCAAAGCACTTAGTCAACGAGTCCTACTTCCACTTTGCATTCCATTTTCTTTCCTATCGCCAAACAAATCTTTAATTCAGTGTTTTCATTTTTCAATTCTACACAGTACATTTTTTTTTAAAAATTCATTTATTAATATTTTATTGGGAAACAGTGCGTTTTTCCAGGACCTATCAGCTCCAAGTCAAGCAGTTGTTTCAATCTAGTTGTGGAGGGCGCAGCTCAGTGGCCCATGTGGGGATCTAACTGGCAACCTTGGTGTTATGAGCCTGCACTCTAACCAACTGAGCTAACCGGCTGCCCCAACACAGTACATTTTGAATAATCTCCATTCTATCTTATTTCTTGTGGAAGGTAGTTTTCTATTTAATAGGAACTACTACAAATAGGGAATTGGTGTGTTGTGATTTATAAGTGATTGACCACAATGGCTAACACCTGTTTCTTCGGTCCTTCAATTCACCCTAAACATAGGGGGCAGGAGTCACGTATAAATTCGGTGTCCTTAGTGCCTCCTACAGTGCCTGGCACATAATAAGCACTCAGAGAATGTTTATTAATTGAACAAAACTCCTTATTATCTGGTCAATATATTACTCTCTAATCAGGAAGGTGAAGGCCAGGAAAGTTGCATTATATTATCAATGTGGGTTAAAGAATCGAAACTGATAATCACTTGACATCTCAAAATGCCAAACCTCGCTGTGTATATTTTAAATAAAATTTACAATTCCAGTGATTCAATAAACAACCATGGACTTTCAGCAGGAAACATACTTGACACTGGGAATTAATGCTCAACTGCTGGCTCAAGTGTATGCATTACCCATGTCTTCAGAGACAGTTGGAAGGGATCTGAGAGCCTGTAGTTTCCAGATAAGAAACTTGACAGGATGCAATTATTAATGGCACCAAACCCTAGAATACATGATTCAGTGGTTTTTCTCAAAATCATGCCAAAGTAACCACCTATAGAAGACTGTCTCAACATAAATATAAACAGATAACAGCCAGCCCTCACCAATGCACACTAAAGAAAGCACTTCAAGTCTGAGAACCCCTGTCCTAGAAAAGAAGAAATATGAGTAATTTTCTCCAATTTTTATAGTCAGTTATTTTTACTTTAGGAAACCTACATGAATAGAAAAAAAATATGCTACATTTTAAAAACTCAGAGAATAACTCATGAATCTACCAACAGTGATCTTCTAAAATAAATAATTGATTTCATTTGCATCATTTTCCTCCTCACTGCTATAATATGGATAAAATACAGTTAGTGAAGAAGAAATTAATTTCTCAGGATATTTATAAAAAACATTGTCTTTTGGGCCGGCTGAGTGGCGTGGTGGTTGGATGCTGGCTTGGGAAGCCAGTGGCCCCGGTTCGGGTCCCACATGTGGGGGCCAGTGACACTGCCCTCAAAAAAAAAAAAAGAAAAGAAAAAAGAAAAAAAGCCCAAACATTGTCCTTTTAAAAATAAAATTCTTTTTCAAAAAAAAAAAAAAATTGGGGGATTGAGGGAGGGGAACAGTGTTGGGGAATTGGGAAAGGGGACCAGCCAAGTTGTTGTTCTTCAATCTTAGTTGTGGAGGGTGCCAGTCGCCATCTGACTGCCTGTTGGAGCTCATGGCCTCTAAGCTCAAGGTGCTGTGTTACAATCTTAGTTGCAGGTGGGCATAGCCACCATCCCATGCCGGAGTCGAACCAGCAGCCTCAATGTTAAGAGCGCACATTCTATCCACTGAGCCATCCGGGCAGCAGCTCAGCTCAAGGCGCTGAGTTCAGTCTTAGTTGAGGGCGCGCATAGCCCACCATTGAACAAGCAGTCTTGTTAGGAGCACATGTTCTCAAGCTGAGCCATCCTGCCACCTGTTGGCAGCTCAGTGGCAGCTCAGCTGGGGTCAGAGTCACTGGCCCATGTGGAAATTGAACCGACGGCCCTGTTGCTCAAAGCTTGCATTCTTAAGCTAACTCTTAACCAACTGAGCCACTTGGCTGGCCCAAAAATAAAATTCTTGATTGCCTTTGAATGACTAGTACTTACAACTTGTCCATTTGGGGGGAACTTTCCTTTATTGATTTATATTTTTCATGTGGCTCTTATTTTCTCATATAAATTTGCCAAGCCCCTGTGAACAGGGAAAGAAACCATGTGATAATTTGAAAAGGAAAAGAATTTGATTCAAAGATTAATTAAAACAGGCGATTGGAGTTGCAATGGATTAACTATGAAGAAGTAGGAATAGAGGGATAGCAGAGATAAGAAATACCCCTGGGATAGAGATCCAGACACTGTTGGAGAGCTTATCGTTATGGGTAGCCGGATGGCAGGGAAGTGGCTGTAGTCCATACCAGTGGAACTTGCTGGAACTCCACCGTCTGTAAATTGCCAGAAATCTGCCATCCAGGGTGCTGGGAAAAGCTGCTCATGGCAACATATTTTACAAGAAGCACTCTGCTACAAAATTCCCCAGGGTGTGCTAGGGAAGCTGTATGTGTGGCAGGAGCATGATGTCAAAGAAGGTACCCATTCTTCAGGATCCTGCCAACAAAAGAAACCACAAGCGGACCTTTTGCCTCCCGCAGTGTCTCTCTAGCTCCCTCTACTGACAAAGTTTAACACTGTGTCTACTGACAAAAGAAAAATACATTTAAAAAAACCGGATATATTTTCAGAAAACAGGCAAACAAGGTAAATTTGGAGCTGAGAGGCAATCAATCTATAAGCAGGACAGTGGAGAAGAACATATCAGGCACAGTGAATAGCATATGCAAAAACTTTGAGTTTGGGAAGAAGTTGGCAGTTTGGAGGAATGAAAGAAGGCCAAAGGCTGCTGGTATGAGGGGGAAAGGAGAGCAAAGCAAGGCTGGAGAGCATGTGTAGAGGTTATCTCCTGAGGTGGATGCCTCATGCACAACCATTGGAAAGGGACCACAAACCCTGAAGTGAGCACCCATTGGCCATGCCTGTATTAACTGACCCTGTCTTCTTGCCATAGTCAATCATTTATTCAATTAGGTGGCCATTGGTTCTATATTTAATGAGCACTTAACTCTATGCCAAGCATAGATGATATGGTAATAAACAAGGTAGATCCAAGGGTAGATACTAGATAGATCTGGGGTAAAAATCTTACAGATGCCAAGCCAATGAGATTCTTTCTCCTGATAATTGGAAACATTGAAGAAGAGAGAAGCACAGAGACAAGATGAATTACATTAAATGCCAACAATCCAGAGAGAAAAATCCACCAGCTGTTGCTGAGGTCCCTGGGGAGAACTCAACTCCCTAAGTCTTGGTTGCTCAACCTTTCCTTGATACTTGATAGTCTCTTGTATCTTTATTATGAAACTAATTAGAGTCAGGTTCTACTGCTTGCAACCAAAAGAACACAATACAGCTTATGGTAGTTTAGTAGGGGCAGATCAAGCAGAGCCTCTGATGTCATGTTAAAGATTGTGGTCTTTATCTTATTGATTTCTAGAGATCTTTATGTAAACCCAGCTGAACAAAACTTTTACCTCATGAAACTTTTTACACTCATCTGAAAAAGCAATTGGTAATTCAATTTTTTTCAATTTTACATTTGGGAAGAGGGAGGGAGGGGGAGAGAGAAGAGAGAGGGAGATGGAGGGGAGAGAGAGAGAGAGAGAGAGAGAGAGAGAGAGAGAGAGAGAGAGAGAGAGAGAGAGAGAGAGAGAGAGAGACTGTTCCCCTATAGGCAGGATGGTTAATTAAGAGCTGCTCTGTGTGAAAAAGACTTGAAAAATTAAAGGCATGAAAATTAGAGGGGTCTTGAATAAGAACTTCGCTATATAACTTAAACTCTAGAATCAACTTATTTAGGAACAGGACAGAAAGATTGTTGTATCATTTATATTTCTTTGGTCTCTAATGTTTATCTTACAAGAAAATATTTCTCCTATTCTACTCCCCAAGGTAATTCATCATTTTCCCTATTCTGTGAACAGCCCTGTTTTACTATTTCCTTTAGCATTTTAAATGATATCCATATTACATGCATGATGAATCTGCCAAATAAACTAATTCTAATAAGCGTGCACTATTGCTGCAGTATCAGCTAATTTCGAAGTTCTGTGCTTTGTTGGGGACATGACATTTAAAGATACAGAACATTATGAGAAGCTCACTGGAAGCTTACAAATCTTAATTCTGATACAAATTAACAGGATACATTGAAAACATTACAAATAATTGTGACATAACTCACAAAGATTCTATTAAATGCTACACTTGGATTTATATTACCAGTTTTTTGTTGTTGTTGTTTGTTTTTAAAGATTTTATTGGGGAATTGGGGGAGGGGAACATCGTTGGGGAATGGGGAACGGGAACAGACAAGTTGCTGTCCATTTTTTTTTTTTTTTTTGTTCTTCAGTGTAGTTGCAGAGGACGTTGCTTCACTGGCCCATGTTGGTATCGTCATTGCGCTCTTCCTGGATGAGGCAGATGGCTCGCAGGCCTCTGGATGGTCACTCACCGTGGCTATTGGCAGTTCATGCTGGCTGCCGGCCACTCATTGTAGCCTATGGCAGCCCACTGCAGCAGGAGCTGAAGCCTACACCACACCATCGCCAGGGCTCGCAGCCTAGCTCCAGGTGGAGCTGTTAAAGGTGTGGTGTTTTTTTTTTGGTTTTTTTTTGAGGGCGGTGTCACTGGCCCTCGTATGTGGGACCCAAACCAGGGCCGCTGGCTTCCCAAGCCAGTGCTTAACCATCACACCACTTGGCCGTTCCTATATTACCAGTTTTTTAATCCCTAATAACCCAGCATTTTAAACCCATACCCAAACAAAACATGAATTTCAAATGACAGATCAGCTACACACTCTTCTTAATATCCTAAGGAACTTATCTTAAAGAAAAGTTTTGTATTAGGTAGAATAATTTTGGCTGTAAGTCTCAGAAAACCCAACTACAACCTAAACAATGAGGAAAAACATGTTTTGGAAAAAAATCCCATAGGTAGGTCTGGCTCCATGCTGACTGACATCAGACGCACCTCCATTTCTCTGCAAGTCTTGGCTCTGCATTCTTTAAGGGTTGGCTTCTTCCTCAGCCTGCAGCCATTCTGACCTCATGTCTAGGAAACTACTGTCAGAAGAGAAAAGCAGTTGCTACTCAAAGCTCTCAGAGAACTACAAGGAAGAGCTTCAGAATTTCAGATCAAATATTGGTTTAAGGGTCACATACCTGTTTCAGAACCAATTACTGACCTAGGGTTAAAATTACCCATATACTGATCAGGTCTGCATCAGTCAGGATTCTCTAGAGAAATGTAACCAATAGAAGCAAGAAATGGAACCAATAATATATATTGGTTAGGTAATATATATTGATTAGACAGCTGAATACTACAGTGTGTCCAAGTGGACACATAAAACTAACCATAACAAGTTCTATTTCTGAACCTGTGAGGAGTGTGTTGAAGAAGGGTGGAAGTGTAAATCTTTACAAAATTGGGGTTCTGTGAATGGGAGGAGGAGGGGGAGTGAATACTAACTAGGCAAGCAAAAGCATCCACTACTGACATGGATCATAAATAAATGCCATTACCTCTGTTATGTCTACAGGTACCACCAAAACTCATGACATATTTATAATGATAAACATTTTCTCATGTTGAAATTGTGACCACATCAGAGAGGTGAGTTTGGACAGTGAACTTACAGCAGCTGTAATGTTTTGAGAGACAACCACACATTAAAGAAGGTTCCTTTCAATTAAACATTGTATCAGTGAATTCGGATGAAACTGTGAGTTATAGAGAAAAAAACAAGAGGCTTAAACAAGATAGATGCTCATTTCTCTCTCAGATTCAAGAAATCTAGAGATGGTCAGTCCAGAGTAGTATAGCACGCCATGGAGTCAGGGTGTCAGACTCCTTGCATCTTGTTGCTTAGCCACAAGTGGTTCTGTTCCCGAGGTTTCCTCTTGAACTGAGAGGGCTGGTAGAAGCCTAGCCATCACATTCATAACTCAGCTAATAGAAAGGGAGAAAGGGAAGATCGTGTTCTCTCCTGCTCTGGAGGTTTCCTGGAAGCTGTACTATTTCCACTTACATTTCACTAGTTAGAGCTTAATCACATGGCCTACCAGGCTATATTAGGCTGGAAAATGTAGGCTTTATTCCAGGCAGCCCATGTGCCTCCTAGGGTGACCAACTGTCCTGGTTTGCCTGGAACTAAGAGCTTTCATAAAATACAAGATTTCAATGCTAAATGGTTAGTTACCATAGTTTTATTACTCTGGAAGGAAAGAAGACTGGACATTGGCCATCTCTGCTGCAATCAACTGGGGCTCTTTTATTGTAACCGAAAGGAAATTAGATCTAAAATAGCTTAAGCTAAAAAAAAAAAAAAAAAAAAAAAAAGTGGCTGATATAAGTGAAAAACAGAGGCTCAAATAAAACCATTAGAATGAGATCTCTCATGAACTGCCTGTTCCCCTGCCTCTCTGTTGGCTCCATTCTCGAACAGGCTGACCCAGTGGTGGTAAAAGGTGGCTAGTGTTATTGGGCTCCTAACCTCACAATTAGAAATCTGTCAGAAAAGATGAACCTTCTCTTCTCTAACAACCAGAACCAAATCTAAGAGCCTGACCCTCATTCACCTGAATTTGATCATAAACTTATCCCTGAGCCCATCACTTTCCCCAGGGTAAGGCTGAGGTCACTCACAACCCCTGGCGGAGGTACGTTTATGCCACCTAAACCACTAGATTTGAAAGAAAGCAAAGAAAGGTTTCATTTAAGAAGCTGTGGATGCTATTGTCAGGAAAAGGGTGATTAGAGCCTGCTCAGTAGCAAAACCACAAATGTCCACTACAGGTGGTATTCGTATAGTCCTTAATCCCTTCACCATGCTTACAATGTCTGAAAAGCAGAGAGATTCAGTTCACTGCCAAAAACAAAATTTGGCCATTATACAACTAACACATACTTAGGAAGTCTAGATGATGGCACAGAAGAATTATAAACAGCGCTTCCTCTCTGGCTTTCCTTCCTCATTCCCCTTCCATCCAGTCTTCATGGTCTTTATTAACCCTCTACCCTTATTCCCAGTCAATTTTAACCAGTGTTCCTATGTGGATACACAAGATGGGAACCTCAGATTCTTCAGGCCCCTCAGAAAAATTATCCAGAAGGCCAACACAGCCTTGTCTAGTTAATCTGACCATATTTTATAATGTAACACCAGTGATATTATGCAGACAGCCTGTGTTGCTTTCCTCAGTCTCACCAAAACCTCTCCACCACACTCACACATATAGCCATGCATACATACAATGTATCTTTTCTGTGTCTGTCTATATGTTAATATAATATGTATTATACATTTTTGTGATTCAAATTTTCTAAGGCAAAAATTTTGGTCCATAGAGCAGGACTTATAGATCGTGTTGTGAGTCAGAGGGGTAGTGGTGTTAGAAAATAATTATTTTACTATTCAAATAAATTATATTTGTGCAGCAATTTTAACTTCCCAGAAAATCCCTGCATTTTATCTCCAGATCCTCTCAACAACTTAGTGAAGTAGGTAGATATAAATATTATTATCCACATTTTACAGGTTAAAAAAATCACATTAAAAAAAATTATGTGACTTGCTGAAGTTAGCACAAGTAGCTAGTGGCAGAGTACAGATTAGACCCTCCCTTCTCTCAGCTCCTAGATCTCCAATAATTCCACAAGTGTGCTGCCACCCTCACCTCCTTCCCCATCACTCCACTTTCCAAAACCCCAACTCCTTTGCCACTGGCTCTTGGGGAAGGTTCTATATCATAAATAATTACCAGCAGGGCTTTCAGACTATGAGAGACCTGGGTTAAAATTCTTTCTCTGTTCTTTTACATTTACCGTATGATCATCGGAAAATTGATTTAAATTTCTAGGCTTCAATTTCTTCACTTGTCAAATGAGGATAATGGTGACTATCTGCTCTTTAGGCTGTATTGGGGTTAAATTAAATGATCTTTGTAGACTTTCAGTGTATTCTCCAACATATAGTAAATAGTAAATAAGAATGAATAAACAGTAAACTGCTGGTCCAAACCCCAACCTTAATTCATCCAACCAGCTGCTTTTCTAATCATACACCAAAGCTGATGAGTAGTACTGTACAGAAAGTATACAATAGAGGAGATAGATTTGATATCAATTAATGGCCCCCACCCTCAGCTGGGTCAGCAATCCTTCCCCTTCTCAGGTCCTTCTTCTATTTCCCACAAGAGCATTTTAAAACTTTACCACTTATGTCCATACCATGGACTCAGCAATAAAAAGAGATGACTCAACACACGTGACAGCAGGGATGGCCCTCAAGGGAACTGTGGTGAATGTAAAATACCAAACCCAAAAGGTGATATAGTGTATGATTCTACTTATATAACATTCTTTATATGGCAAAATTATAGAGATGGAGAACATATTAGTGGTGTAGTGGTTACCAGGGTTAGGGATGGGGGAATATGGGTAGAGGGAGGTAGGTTACAAAAGAGCACATGCGGTGAAACTTCTATATGTTGACACAGTGGTGGACACAAGAACATACATGATAAAATTACATAGAACTACATACACGCACAGTAAGTATATGTAAAACTGGTGAGATCTAAAAAAGGTCCATACGTTTATGTCTATGTCAATTTCCTTGTTGTGATTCCACAGTACAGCTTCATAAGATGTTCCACTGGGAAAACTGGGGAAGGGCGCAATGGGATCTCTCTGCACTATTTCTTACAACTACATGTAAATCTATAATCATCTAATACTGAAATGTAATGTAAAAAAGAAACTTCACCAAATTCCTATGACTGATGCATCACTTGAAGTGCATTTTCACAGACAGAGATAGAGGTTCAGAATTGGAGGGAAACTTGAAAGTGAAGAGGATATTTAAGGAAAAGCAAATAATTGAGTTCAGTGGGAATCCAGAGTACAACTAAGTAAATACTGCAAAGTAAAAGCTTAGAAACATACCTTAGAGTTTCTGGAATTGAGGAGTCTGGACTAGTTTTGGACTTGCTTGTATAGACTGAAAAACTAGCACATGCTACTGTAAGAAGAGAACTAAGGCTAGGCCATTGGGTTATTCTGAACTATTAGGAGGTCCACATTTACTATCTTTTCAGCAGCTTTAGGAGAATGTCTGACAAGCTAAAGGCTCAGTCTACTGCCAGACAGACAACTTTGCTGTTACACAGCCAATGAGCTGGATGGCAAGGAGATATGCTGTAGTTACGTGAGAGTAGGCAACTGTTCAGTAGTTTGGGCACTGGAGGTGAGAAGAAAAATCAGCCTGAGCTTAAACAAGTAGAGTTGAGGAAAGGCTTATTGATAAGGAGCATAGTGACTGAGAGTGGGGTGTGGAGTGGGAAGGGGTTATACCTGTAAACAAAGAAGACAAAATAAAAAAATAAATCAAAATTATTAGGGAGAAATTTAAAATGAAGATAGGGGACTAATAATGGATAGAGAAAAGAACAGAAGGTCACATTTGATATCTTCTGAATCTTCTATATGATGTAGAGCTAAATAAAACCATATATAGTTTATATTAAACTTTTCAGAAAATAATTAAACCTTTAAGAATTTTCAAAAAGAAAAAAACAAGAATTTTCAGTTTGGTTCCCTCAAAAGTTTACAATTTGTAGTTCCTAAACTACTGGGGAAAAAAAATGACATCCATGTCGCCAATAGACAAGGGCACAACTAAAATATTTTGATTGTGAGCCCATATATTCTCTCTACATAAGTATTTTGCTCTCAGTTTCACTATTCTTCTGTTTTTTAGACTTATAAAAAATATCTTAACGTCTATGTAATCAGGGGATTCATTTTCTAGCCAGAAGATTTTAGCCTGGGAGACCCTGCCCATGATTGGAAGTCATCTTGGTTTACCATTTGAGTCGAAGAAGAGTTCCTTATTAAAAATAAACACTTCGAGTCAAACATTCAAAATATTCCTCATTACAACCACTGTCCATAAGTGTTATTAAAAGCATCTTAGTTCAGTGTGTTTCTAACACTTCTTTTTCTTGTTTTTCTTTGTTTTTTTTTTCCCCTACAAGAGCATACTCAGTGCTATGGTCCAGTACAGAAATTTCATGCGTATTAATGCATTTTATTTAGTGAAGAGTTTACATAAACTTTAAAATACCAAAGTACACTGAAATCACCCTTACCCCTGTTACTCTTCCTTGACCATCTTTTCTCAATCTCTCCAGATCCTGCTGCATTTCCTTTGGTTCTGTCAGGTTCAGCCAGTCTTGTCTGGTTAAAATGAAACTAGCAACTGAATATCCAGTCCTGACATATGAATTCTTTCAAATTTGCTGAACACCAAACTTTCCCAAACTCCTCATAAAGCCTTCTGTTCAAGCCAAAAGTGTGCTATAATTTTCATACCTCTATATAATATCATAAGCACCAACCTTTGTACAAAATGGTACAATCAGGGAACTTAGGGGTGCCAAGAGAACATGGCTTGAAATTCAAATTGTGTTTCTTCAGAATAAGTAACAAATTCTTGAATAAAATTGAGTTCCTTGTAGTGTGTTATAAAACTGGCTCCAAAAGTAACTTACAAAGCCTTATATACTAATGTTTTTATCTTCTTAAAGAACTGTAAGCTGTGTGGTGTTTTAACTTGTTCTATTCCTGTTTCCCTCTCCCCAACTCTGTAGTAGCCTTAAAAACTGACAACCTAATAATCATGGTAGCTGTGAAAACCATCAGACTAAACCTCTGGAGGAGGTAGAATGGATTTGGTGTTCCCCAGATCCCCATCCTAGACACTTATCATTATCTGACCTGTCTGGAAGTTCCCTGCAAATGCCAACCTGCAGGGCTTCTCTTTATTTGACGTAACTCAGAATCTCACCCACTGCAAATAGCCTTTTTTCCCCCAGAGTATCTGTTGAAAATAATCATCACTAATTGTTTTACTTTGGAGCTGCCTGAGGTAGTGATAACAATTGAGCAAACAAGAAGTTAACCAAAGGAATGAGATGTCCGTAGGGGATTTTGAAAAATTACAACATATTCTGGGAATCAAGAAGGCCGTATGTAGGACTTGGCTGATGCTCAGGGAAGACCTGAGAGGGCCCTAATTTCTCACTTCAGGCTAAATTTGAAGTTCTGTGTAAGCAGGAAGTGAAAGCTAAGACACAGGTGTACAAGGGATGCTGGAGCATTGAAGATGTGCTCAGTGCACACACAGTTTCTAGGCAAAGACTTGGAGACTTATTAGTTCAAAGCATTTAAGGAAATTGCTGTCCAGTCATTACCTAAGCACTAAGTTAAACAAGCAAAGACTTCAATGGTTTCTCATGATGAAAAATACAGACTTTACATAATTACTTCAGGAATATCAGTAAACAAACCAACAGTTATAAACAACAAACCTTGAAAAAAGAGACTTCTGATTTCCACATTACTACATTATATTATTTAGAATGTGTAGTTTCCAACAAAGGATTATGAGACATACTCATAAACAATTAAGTTCGCGAACATGTTGCAACTGATGTTGCTAACCTTTTTTGACATTGGAGGGATTAATTCATTATGAATTTGTACCAATTGGACAAACAGTTAACCAAGTTTACTATTTGGAAGTTCTGAAAAGGCTGCGTGAAAAAGATGACTTGAACTTTTCTCCAACAATTCATAGCTCTTGCATCACGACAATGTACCAGCTCACACGGCACTATCTGGGAGGGAATTTTTAGCCAGTAAACAAAGTATTTTATTGGAACACCTCCCCCCCACACACTCACCTGATCTGGCCCCCAATAACTTCTTTCTTTACCTGAAGATAAAGGAACTATTGAAGGGAAGATATTTTGATGACATTCAGGACATCAAGGGTAATATGACGACAGCTCTGATGGCCATTCCAGAAAAACAGTTCCAAAATTACTTGAAGGGTGGACTAGGCACTGGCATTGGTGCATAGCTTTCCAAGGGGAGTACTTGGAAGGTGACTAGTGATATTCAGCAATGAGGTATGTAGCATTTTTTCTAGTTCGCGAACTTAATTGTCTGACCTCGTACAAAGAAAAAGGAAAGTGGTCCATACCAAGGGGGGAAAAGGTAGTTAATTTAAACTATCCCTGAGGAAACCTAGGCATCACACTTATTAGACAAAGGCTTTATAAATCAGTTATTTGAAAGATGTTTAAAGAACAAAAGGAATTGATTTCTGAAGTGCTAAGGGAAAATATAAGAATAATGTCTCACCAAATAATCTCAGTAAAAAGACAGAAATTATTTAACAAGAGAGCCAAATAGAAATTCTGGAACTGAAAAATACGATAACTTAAATGAGAAATTCACTAGAGGAGCACAACGGAAAAATTGAACCAGAAAAAGAAGCAGAATATTTGAAGATATGTCAAATAATACTATCCAGCGTAAGGAACAGAAAGAGAAAATAATGAAGAAAAAACTGAATGGAGTCTTAGGCATCTTGTGGGACTCCATCAAGCACATTAACATAAGTACAGTGGGATCCCAGAAGGTGAGGGGAGAGAGAAGGGACAGAAAGAATATGTGAAGAAATAATAGCCAAAATGGTTTCTTAGATATGACACCAAGAAACAAAAAAGCAACAAAAGAAAAAAATAGATAAATTGGACTTAGAGTTAAAATCTTCAGGGCTTCAAAGTACACCATCAAGAAAGTGAAAAGGCAAATCACAGAATGGGAGAAAAGATTTTCAAAATATATCTCTGGTTAAAACAAAAACTAGTATCCAAAATATATAAGGGATTCTTACAACTAAACAATTAAAAGATACATAATCCAATTTCTTAAAAAGGCAAAAAATTTGTATAAACATTTCTTCATAGAAGAAATAAAGATGGCCAAGTACACATGAAAAGATGCTCAACATCATTAGTCATTAAGGAAATGCAAATCAAAACCACACAAAGAAGGGCCAGCCGAGTGGCGTGGTGGTTAAGCACTGGCTTGGGAAGCCAGTGGCCCCGGTTTGGGTCCCACATATGAGGGTCAGTGATACTGCCCTCAAAACACAAAACAAAACAAAACAAACAAACGAAAAACAACAACAAAAAACAAACCACACAAAGATACCACTTCACACCCACCAGGGTGTATGTGTGTATATAAACAGATTATAAAAAGTGTTAGCAAAGATGTGGAGAAATTGGAACTCCAGTCCATTGCTGGTGGGAATGTATTATAAAATGATACAATCACTTTGAAATATAGTTTGATAATTCCTCAAAAAGTTAAACATAGAGTAACCACATGACTCAGCAATTCCATTCTTACATATATACCCAAGAGATAGCCAAACATATGTCCATACAAGATTTTTTGCACAAATGTTCATAGCAGCATTATTCATAACAAAAGGTAGAAACAACCTGTCTACCAAATGATAAACACAATATGGTGTAACCACATAATAAAAACGTTATTTAGCCATAAAAAGAAATGAAGTATTGACACATTAGATATAAATAAACTTTAAACATTATGCTCTGTGAAATAAGCCAGACACAAAAGACCACATATTATATTATCCCATTTTATTAAATGCTCAGGATACCTATACCAATAGAGAGAGTAGATTAATGGTTACTGAGGGTTGGAATGGATAAGGGGGTGCTAGCTCTTTCTGAGGTGATGAAAATGTTCTAAAATTGACTGTTGTAATGGTTGCACCTATCTGTGGATATCCTGAAAATGTACAGTTCAAATGAATGAATTACATGGCATGTGAATTATATTTCAATAAAGCTGCTTTAAAAATGCCAAGCAACTAAAGCGTAGTCCATAGCAATTTCTACCTACAAATTCGAAGGCTGAGGCACTAAAATAATCTTACAGAATTCCAAAAATAACACAGCGGTCCACAGTGGAAGAGCCGTGCCTAAATCCCCACTCCTCCTCCTTTAAGATTCATTATTCTGAGACTAGACCTGGATCTTTTCAAGCACAGAACAGGAATGTATTTGAGATGGATAGTGAGTAATTTTTAGAAAGTGGTGGGTTCCTCTTTTAAAAATGAGAATATGCTGTATTCTGGTTTTGATTAGATGGTAACTTACTAGCAGCACTGAACAAAAACACTGAAACTGGAAAAGTTGGCAGGGACACAGTAGAGAGCCCTTGAGATGCCATGATAGGATTCTGAACTGTGTGCCTTAGATACTGGACAGACTCAGAATGGTTTTCAGCAGGGTAATGACACAGTTAGATATGTGAAGCATGTCCTGGTGATAAGGAGAATGAACTTGGGAGGTTCAAGTCTGGAGGGAGGAAGACCAGTCTGAGGCTGTTACAGTAATGAGAGAGAGAGAGAGAGAGAGAGAGAGAGAGAGAGAGAGAGAGAGAGAGAGAGAGAGAGAGAGAGAGAGAGGGGGGGGGAGGGAGGGAGGGAGGGAGGGAGGGAGGGAGGGAGGGAGGGAGGGAGATTGCTTAAACAAGGGTATGAGTATGGGTAGGGAAGAGCACAGGCATGATAAGATAAATATTTAAAAGGTAAAATCAACAAGAATTGGTTATTAATTTAATACACACTAAAGTCCAAGAACATTATTTTGTGCCTGTTAATAAGAAAAATTCAAAATTTTATTTCTAAATACTTAATCTGTTAAAGCAAAATTTCTCCCCTCCCCCACTGTATAATGTTGTTTATATTGACTTTAGAGATTAAAATTATTTTAATGTACTTTGGCCAGGCACAAGGTTTAGCAGCTTTAGTTTTTCTTTTCAATTTATTAATAAAAAAACCAGACAATAAAATTCAATATCGACGAGCTGCTAGAATTTACTACACTTTCGTTTCTTGTGCTCAATCCAGAAAGTCCTCTCCCTTTGACCTTATTGGCTATAATGCTTAACTGGCTCTGATAAATGCAGTTTACTTTTCCTGGTTCAAAGCACCTTATTAAATCATTTGAGGTTAGTCACTTCCAACTGTATTTCTTAGCCCTGTGGTCCTTAGGGACGGAAAGTCTTAAAATCTCTAATCTGCTTTCAATGCCCTCATCTCCTTACTATCCTGAAACTCATTTCCCAAGGTTCTTCTGAACAATCACCTTCCTCCCACTTTTACACTATGCACCCTAAAACTCTTGGTTCAATGTTAATAAATTCCCCCATCTCCTCAAAATGTCCATCTATTTGTTTCAGTGGACAACTTGACTATGAATACTCAGTTTATCTGCTTGAAGTCAAGCTCCCTAACCTTATATGTCTCTTCCTCTCTCCCTCTGGATCCCTCAGTAAAGACATTGAATCTTGGGTTTACATCATTTACCTTTACCCTAAACCCTGCCATAATCCTAAAATAGCCCAACATCCTGGCAGACCAGCAAACAGGCCTGTGGATCTCAGGAGTCTTCAACTCCAAAACTCAACCTCTGGCTGCATCTCACATATCCTACAGCTCTCTCATACTCTCACACCATAACAGATCTTTGACCTATTGTAGAAACAGCCTCGGTGAAATTTTCTCTCAATCCTTGAGCTTCCTTCTTGCCTCCTTCCTCTCTTTATAGCCTGAATCACAGGACTGATTACCTGAACAAGCAGTTCCCTATCCTTTCACTCTACAAAACCCAGCCAATCTTTAATGAATGTTTCTCTGCCCTACGTAGTTGTATTTTATATACACCCTGAGATAGAGAGATCTATTATTTTTTCTGAATTTATGACAAATTGACCTAATCCCAATTTAGGGACTAGTTCATCTTTTTCTACTGATTGAAAAAACCATGTTTGTCATTGTTAAATTTATATGCCTATGAATTTCAAATTTTAAACTCTATTCTAATCCATTAGAATAGTTTATATAACCCCATGCTAATTCCATGTTGTTTATTTAGGAGCTGTTAATTCTTCATCTATATTTAGGAAATGTTAATTCTTCCTATTTCTTTTACATCCCTATGTACAAACTGCCTTTAAAACATGTTTATAGAAATTACATTTGGTTTGCTAAGCCTGTAATGACATTGGGTCTATATGGAAAATTCATTTTGTTTATTGACAGTGTCAAAGATAAACAAAGCTGGACATTAAAGTGTCAAAAACAGATTTTATGCAGCAGCTACTGACAGCAGGGGAAAGAGCTGAGCTCCCTTCCAATGTGTATAGAGGTGACTGGGTGTTTTAATGGAAGAATGGGGGAGTAGGGAGGAGTGAGTGGGGACTAAAGTAGTCAGGAAAGTGAAACATTGTGAAGGGTTGTATACACATGGTTAGGCCATCTGTGACTGGTGGCTGACAATTAACTAAGTCGGGATTTTATCCTCCCACTGAAACGGGGAGACAGTGAGTGGCCCCATCCTTCCTGATAAATTACATTTCAAAGGAATAGCTTTCAGGTCCTTGGAAAGATACCCCTAAAGTTCATATCTGATCAATACCCTCTAGTTCAAATCTTCAATGGCTTATTTTTGCTTCTAGAAAAAGGACCAATTCTTAGCACCCTTTTCAAGGTCCTGCAGTCTGTCCCCTGTCCACCTTTACACATTCTGGATCTGACTTCTTATACCCACTAGGCTTTGCACACGCTGCTCTCTCTGTGGAACTTCAACTAGTTAACTTCTGCTGATGCTAATTTAAAGACAATTTGGACAGTCTTCTTTGACCCCTCCCTCCCCCTATGGCAGTCTGTTATACAGTCTCGTAACACTGTACTCACTGACAATACCCTGCACAAGGATGTGTGCATTCTTGTTCAGAATCTTAATCCTGTAATAAGAGGTAAACTCCATGAGGCCTGGGACCATGTCCGTCTGTCTTATTCACAACTGAGTCCCTATCCCTTAGACAGTGCCACGTGGAAGGAGCCATTTAATGATTAGTCCATAGACTAATTAGCACATAGACTAATGATGTAGCATACTTTTATAGAACAACCCCCTATTGACAAATTAAACTATATTTTTGTGTTATACAAAAAAAAAATCACTGTATTTAATTTATAAACACACACTCATGAACATGTATATATGCATATGTAGGGTACAATTTTAACATTTATTCAAGTAGATCACATGAACAAAAAAGTGTGTAGACCATTCTTTACCTGCAGGGCAAGGCTGAGGTAAGTAGAAACCCACAAGCGGAGATATGGCTGGAGAGTAGCAGTGTTTTAAGTCACAGTTCAAGTCTACTGGCTGCTGTCCATTAGTGATTTACAAATGGGGAGGTATTACATGCATCTATAGAGAAGTACATATTACGAGATTATTAATGTTATACCATTCCAGGCAGCTGAAGGAAATAGTAACGTCAGCATCTACTATCCTGAAACACTCCCCTGGATCCCCAGGTTGAGACTAGAGGGAAAATATTTTATATTTTTATAAAATATAAAAATATATACATGCATTTTTATATATAAAATATATATTTATATATATATGTTGAGGTAAGAACACTGAACATGAGAGCTACATTCTTAATAATCTTTAACTGCAGAATACATTATTATTAACCATAGGTACAGCATTATATAGCAGATCTCTAGGACTTACTCATCATATGTAACTGAAACTTTCTATTTGTTGAACAGCAACTCTCCATGTTCTCCCTCCCGTGAGTCCCTGGCAACCACCATTCTGCTCTGTTTCTATAAGTTTGACTATTTTAGATACAGCATATAAGTGGAATCATACAGTATTTATCCTTCTGTGACTTGTTTATTTCACTTGGCATAATACTCTTAAGGTTCATTCAAGTTGTAACATATGGCAGGATTTTCTTCCTTTGTAAGGCATGACTATACCACATTTTTTTATCCATTCATTTATGGATAGACATTTAGGTTGCTTTGTTAGAGTTGATAGAACAGTTAATCTATAATTTAAAATTTTATATATATATATATATTTTTTTTAGCTGAGCCACCTGTTGGCAGCTCAACGGCAACTCAGCTCGGGCTGGCATTTAACCGCCATTGCTCAGAGCTCAGCTCGCACTCTTGAGCGAGCTCTTAACCAACTGAGCCACTCAGCCGGCCCTCAAAATATAATATTTGTGGAACAGCCAAAGTACTTCTGCAGAGCCCTGAGGGTCAGATGGTTTGCTGAGCCTCTATTAGAAAGATCTTGGCTATAATCAGATGAGGGACTTTAACTTGTAGCCTATGAGGATTTCTTGAAGAGTTTTAGGGAAGCATATGAGAAGACCTGATCTGTATTTGTAATAATTTAACAAGTGGTTAACTTTGATGAAGAAAATTCATTTAGGAAGCAACTGCAGTAATCCAGATGAGAGAAACTGCGAGTGAAATCTTGCACTAGGGCAGAAAGAGTGACACTGGGGAGTCGGGATCAGATTCAAAGATATTTCATAAAGAAGGAGGCATGAAGATAAAAGCAGTTTTGAATACTGTGTAGCCCAGGTTTTGAATCCCGTCTGATGTTTTCCAGTTTATAAAAATGTAAAAAGTACCTGAGAAATATATATATGTTCACAAGATATAATCTTTAAACACCGGAAAAATACAGATGGATTCTGGTCCAGACATGACCTTACCGCTTGCCAGTATGCAATCCTTAACTGTTGCGCTACATTAGACCACACAGCTAGGGAATAGCAGAGCTGAGATCTGGACCCAAGATCCTAGCCACAGAGCCCATGCTCTTTACCACTGTGCTGTCAACATTTGATTCTGAGGTTGGGCGAATCCATCCCATGAAAGTTGAGAGGCAAATATATTAACAGTTTGGATTAAAAGGTGATGTACAGGGAAGAGGAAAACCAGAAAAAATAATCCCCATTCTATGCCAAGTTAAGAAGCATGGATTTTGGATTTTAAAGGCATTGGGGAAAACCACTGAGAATTTTTAAACGTAAGTATATGATCGGACTTCAATACATACAAGGTCACTATGGTTTGTGTTTTGCTCCTTGAAGTTTCTTTGGAACATTAATATAATTTTCATTTTAATTCCAGGAGTTGAGCCTTCTCTATCTCATGCATTTATTTTACCTTTTTTTTCTGAGAAAACGACATTTGTAATTCATTTTTTATCTACTGAACAAAAATTAAGAACGCATTAGTTAATACAAGAAATTGTTTCAAAGAATGTATGAAAATAATGTTACCACAGACTCAAATGGATCTGCTTGCCTGTGCCCATCCAAGCCCAACAAAACATGAGCAGGAGTTCACAGCAAAGAAAGTAAAGGTTTATTTAAGGAGTTGGCGCCAAGTCTGGAGACACAGGTGAGCTGGTGGTGCTCACAAAAACCCAGCTCCCCATGGCCTCTAGTGGCTACATTATATATGGGGAAAATAATCATGGTTGCTATGGGAACTGGGGCTGGAGGCTCTACTGATTGGTCTGGGCTAAGGCAGGGAGCAGTTGATCATGGCTTCAGGTCCTGATGTCAATTACAGTAATCACAGACAGGTTCCCAAGGGATGTGGTCCATGGGACTGTTCTGCTCTCATTAGTCCAGAGCTGAAACATAACTGAGGCTAAGGTGTTAGCTTTGTTGTATTAATCCCTTACTCATTGTTTGAGGTCTAGTTATTATATCTTTGTCATGGCATGATAGACCTGAACGAAGCTTTATTCAGTGACACTGACCAGAACCCAATGTCCTAACAGTTTAATGATTAAAAGGAGCGAATATGCAGTATAAGTACAGGTAGGAGGATCTGGGGAAAGAATGCAAGTGAGTTATAGTTTTACCAGAATAAACAAAGCGAGCTTGGATTAAAGCAGAATGCATGTTAAGGAAATGAAGTTTAGGTAGGATTACAAGGTTACAAAAAAAAGGTAAATTAAGGGATGATGATTTGCCTTATAAAACAATACTTAAATTTACAGACTTATGTAAAATTTCAAATTTATGTCTTTCGAATCCACTAGAGAAAAATGATTCGTCTGAAGGAATTTGTTTTCCATATATTAAAGGACCATTGTATGAAATGACACACGCATATTTTTTCTTACTGACGCAAATGACCTAGTTAAAAACTCCTATTACTAGTTAAACCGGTCAAACGACATTTGAAAAACAAATCTTCAAATACCCTCATTATCAACCTGCAGGAATACTCCACCAACTATGAAATCAGGATGTTCTATACTTCAATAAAGAGATGCATTAGCATCATATTTTCGGAGAATTTACAGTCTTAACTAACTCTGACACGTTGTTTGCATTCATCTGATGGAAAGGGATATCTCTATATATTATATATATTTACATACACGTATATATAAAATAATACAACATAAACTGGAATCAGACCTTTTGTTTAAATCTTTGAATTCAGTTCAATTCTCCCAATTTTTAAGAGTATGGAAGTTAATTAAGCTCTATAAGAGTACACAAAGAAAAGTTTCTAGAACAAGTATACTTGCCACAAATTGCTCTTTTTTTTTTTTTTTTTTTTTTTTTTTTTTTTTTTTTTTATTGGGGAATTGGCGGAGGGGAACAGCGTTGGGGAATCGGGGAAGGGGAACAGACAAGTTGCTGTCTTTTTGTTCTTCAGTTTAGTTGCAGAGGGTGTTGCTTCACTGTTGGTATCGTCATTGTGCTCTTCCCGGATGAGGCAGATCGGTCGCTGGCCTCTGGATGTCGCTCACCGCAGCTATTGGCAGCTCATGCTGGCTGCCAGCCGCTCACGCTGGCTGCGGGCCACTCACTGTAGCCTATGGCAGCCCACTGCAGCAGGGGCTGCAGCCCACACCATCACCGGGGCTCACACAGCCCAGCTCCAGGTGGAGCTGTTGTTAGCTGTAGAGGGCAGTGTCACTGGCCCTCATGTGGGATCCGAACCGGGGCTGCTGGCATCCCAAAACCAGCGCTTAACCAATGCGCCACTCGGCCGGCCCACAAATTGCTCTTCAAAGCAAGGAGGAACTATCCTTACTAGTTCAGAAAAATTCAGATGTTTTTCTAAAAGTAGGCTTTTACACAGATTAAAATTAAAACGACTTTGTGGAACCAGAGGGGAAATCTGTATGGAAGAACTTTTCTGTAATTTGTTTAAGCTAAAGATATTCATATTTTACTTAAAAAGTACAAAATGAAGTCATACAGTCATCGGAAAGCTGTACAGTATGTTTTGAGGCTGATTAGTACAGATTGATTTCCCCCCCTGAGATTTAGAGTCACACAGAGAACAAGCCTTAAAATGTGTGGTTTTTTCCACAACCTAGACCAGCAGCATGAGATCAGTCAAGTAAAGTGAGTCATATGACCACTGTTAGACAAAATTGCCGATGTTGATTTCCATTTCATGAGCCCTATGGAAGGGCAAAAGTGGAAAAGCAGACCCAATTGTGAATGTTAGCTTTTTCACATTATGAACGCTACCATTATATGAACGCAGCTGTTATATGCTGCATGTATTAGGACATGGGATTTCAGTTCTAATACCTGAATTTTCTTTCCTTCTATCCAAATTCTTAAAATGCATTGAAAATACAGAACATTACTGTTAAGTTTTCCTTATGCAATTGGATAGTCTAACTTGGTAGTCTGTTCCCTTATCGATTTTGATTACAATTATAATATTTATAGAGGGGAAAAGAGTTCATAGATAAAAGAATACCGTGAAAGTGCTTTTATGGAAAGACTTCAAACTGGACTGTGATTGGTAATTGCTTTCGTGTACTTGCTAAGGAAGCTAAGATCTCATTTATTTATCTTGTTTGCTTTGCTTTGGTTCAAAACTGAGCCATATTCCCAAAACTTGGCCAGCCCTTAAATAAAACGTTTATTGAGTTTCAACTTGGTCCTTCCATTCTAAGTACACAAATGGTCCTGGAGAAATCAGACGTGGCTCATGTTAAGAAGCTGGTCAACAGATAAAGCTTTGAGAGAATGTATGTACTATGCCAATCTGCCACTGCAACTTGAATATACTTAGAATAATGCCTAACCTTCATTTATAATTTATAATGGGGCCAGACGCTTTGCATGCATTCTCATGTAAAGTTTATGACAATTCCGAGTATTATAAACAATCCTAATTCGCAGAAAAGGACATTTTGGCTTAGGAAAGTAATGTCTAAGGAAAAGTAAATGTCTTAGGAAAGTAAAGTCTAAGGCCAAATGGATACACGCCTGTATGCTTGCATCTGCTGAGTCATCTCTGGGGTTTCTGGAACTCCAGTATCAGAGAGATCCTGAGAAATGCAGATCTGGATGATGGAGAACAAGGGGAAAGGGTGCTAAGATCAAGTCCCAGATCCCTGATCTTGACCTGATCACACTGCGTGGCAGATGGTTCTTGGTAGGTTCTCAGAGCAAACTTACCCAGGGCCAGGAGAGGGGACTGAGAGATGAAGGAAACGAGAACGCTGTCCAGGCAGAGCACAAGGAGTAGGGGGGCCCGTTTGCAGCTCACACACGTGCCAGGCACTGACTTGGAAAAGCAATAAGCCCGGCACGAGACCCTCTGGGGCCTCCCGAATGCGAGGGGAATGCTTATCCAGGACCTTGGGGAAAGCAGACGCCCGAGCCCCCTGAACGATCAAGGGCTGACCAAAGGGGCGAAGGTGGCGAGCGCTCTCCAACAAAGCTCCCTGGAACTCGCCAGACCAAGAAGCAGACCCAGTCGGTTCCCTTCCCAGCCCGAGAGGGCCGCGAGCGCCCAGCGCAGGAGGCCCCAAGGACGTCACCGACGCCGGGTCGAGCCTCCAGCCCGCCCCCCGCGCGCTCCTCTCTCCCTCCCTTCCCAGTGACGCGGCGCCCGCGGCCCCGGCAGTGCTCGCGGACACGCTCACTCGCGCTCCGGACGCCGGGTCTTCAACATGGCCGCTCTCAAACTCCTTCCCTCCTGGCACAGGCTCTGCGCCTCCGCCCGGGGCTCCCGGGGCTCGTGGTCAAAGGTAAAGCGCGGGTGGGGAGGTCCCCGGGAGCCTACAGACGCAGCGCCCCTTGTGCTGCCCGCGTTTTCCCCTCTGCGGGCACCGCCCTCTGCAGCCAGGGAGTTGGCATCCGTGGCACCGTACCCCGGGCACGGAGATGCGCCTATGCGCCCTGGCTTGGGTCTGCATCCGCTTCCCGGATGGAGCGAGACGAGGCATCCTACGCGCGCGAGAGCCCGGCGCCCTTCCGAGCTGGCGCGCCCTCCGGGGTGCATCTCCGCGTCGCGGGCAGCCTCCCGGGATGGGGCGTGAGAGGCGCGCCAGGGGAAGCAGGGGACAGGGGGACGGCCGCGGGGCATGGCGCCCGGCGGGGGCGCCTGCCGAGGCCCACAACCCACCGCCGAGCTGGCCAGGGCTTGGCGCGACTTCCCCGCCAAGGGGGCGGATGCTTGGCGCGGCGGCGGGGGAAGGCCAGGCCCCACTTTCCCCTCCCCTATATGGCAGCCCGCGGCTACGGCAAAAGGAACCGGGATTGGAGCGCTGGCCTGCGCGGCTTTCCTGCCAGCGGAGAAGTCGGTCAAGGTCTGGCCGTGGCTCGTGCGTTGTCTTGGGGCGTCTGCCTCCCTCCTCCCGAGGCCGCTCAGAAGATCCGGGTTACAGGATTTCCGTGTTCAAAGCCCTTTGAAAACCTTGTTCTGCCTTTCCTGCCAACTCTCCCGAGTGGTGTCCCGAGGCACTCTCGTCCCGATTGTTGGTCGATGTGGGTTTTTTTTTTTGCCCCATGCTTTGTCCTTGCCGTAGTCCTAGGAGGCGAGTGCGGGACCAGAATGCTAGGTCCAGGAGGGTGGCTTACCTCCGCTACCTTGTAACCTCTGGAGCCTCTTTCTTGGAAGGGATAACGGAAAGTGATGTTTTTACTTAGCATATTGAATAATAGCTCTGAGCTTGAAAGCGTGCCTTGCACACGGTGCTTACTGACAGAACTGTCCTGCCCCATTGCTCTTCTATCTTTCTCCACATCCAATATCTGAGAGCAGTAAGTGCAGAGGGGCCACTAAGACCCTTAGGTAAGTGCTAGGGGATGATTTAGAACTGCAACATTTTACGCCTAACTGCTTCTTAGGAAGCATTTGATCATTGCAGATAGCTTTGGATATATAAAGCATTATTAAAAGGGAACTCGACCTTCAGTCAGATGGCTGCGCATGCTGAAACTAAGGCAAACCAGGACACGGAGACACCCTTGGGCCAAGGTCAATAACATTCCCTCTTTGAGTAGTTATTTGTCTGAGAGTAATTTACTCATTTCCTCACCTTTAGGTATATCATTGAACCATTCCCAAGTCCAGTACACCTCTTCTTAGATAGGGGAGCTCCAAGTCATGGGTTTTGCTGTATTTCTTTGAAAGTTCTATTGAGATTCAAACTCTCACCTTCCAGGTTTGATTATCATAGCTCCAAACCCTGCTTTCCAGTGTTTCTTTAGCCTTGGCAGTTAGTGCCCTTATTGCTCATCTAGCCCTTAAATTCTGACCTCCTACTTCAGTTAAACTGTAACACTTGTGTACTAGTTAACTTTTCAAATGTATACATTGTCTTCTTAACCAAATGAAAGTTGCTTGTTGGCAGGCACCCTATTCTTGAATTCTCTCAACATTACACCCTACCCTGCATAGAATAGACACTCAACACATGTTTAATACATGGATGAGAAAACCCTGTAGGCAAACTTTAGTAGTAACCTTGAGAATTTTTCTGCTAAGCCAACAAGTAAAATGAGATAAGATTTTTTTTTTTGGTGTATTTTTTTTTTGTGATAGTCAAGTTTCTCAAACTTGAGGGTGCATCAGAATTACCTGGGGCTTTATCAAACAGATTGTTGTGTCCACCCCCAGAGTTTCTGATTTAGTAGGTTCTGGGTGGGCCCTCCTAAATTGCATTAATAAAGTTCCCAGGCGATGTAAATACTGCTGGTCTGACAACTATACTTTCAGAACCATTGGCATGACTATCTGAAGGTATCTTCCTTTCTCCATAGTATTTTGGAGGAAACATTTAATACTACTTTCCACTATAGAAAATTATTATTGGAAAAAAAATAAAACTGCCATTAACACTTTTATCAACCTCTCTTCCTTGAAACTATCTTTTCCCAGATCTTTCTCAAACCCCAGACTTTCCTGAGCTGATATAACTTACTAGTCGACTCCACTTGGGTGTCTGAGCAGTTCAAGCCCTTTCTGACTCAAAATGCATCAGCCATAAAATGGCTTTTCCCTCCCTTGTTTTGTTTTCATTATGGTTAACAGCAACAGTGTCCATCCAGTGTTGGAATCATTCCCTCCTCTCCTTTCCCTACTTCCAGTTGATCACCAGTGCCATGTGTAACAATTTTGTAATTACTTAGTGATTATTATCCTTGCTAAATTCTGAGTTTCATCAGATCAGGGACTGTGCCTATGTGGTTTTCTTTGTTTTAATCCTGTATCCCCATTATTTACTACATTTGATACAAAATAGATATTTTGGAGCAAATGGATGGATAAATGAAACAAAGAGTCCCCCCCACCACCACCACTTTCCTGATTCAGGCTTTCATATGAGAGTTGTGACATCTCTCTCTGTTTCAAAAATTTTGCTGTTCCTTCCTCCTTGGAGGATGAAGTTGAAATTCTTTAATGTGGTCTTTTAAGGCCTCATCCAACCTGCCTCAGTCTCCATCTCCAGCCTGTTTTTCATGAGCCTCTGTCCATGGGACCTGAACTCGCATGTCCCTGAACACACTGAGCCTCTCACTTCTCTGTACCTTTACTCAGGCAGTTCCCCCTTTCTTGATTCCCCATTCTCATTAGTAATTTAACTCTTGGAGAACCCCTCAAGCTTTCTGATGCACCAGGCAGAATGGATCACTCTTTTATCTGTGCTTCTTTAGGGTGCTGGACATTGCACCAATGTCAAAAGAGAACATGTATGTTCCCTCAAAAATAGGCCAGCCAGAAGAACTTAGAAGAATAGAAAGAAAATTATTTTTCCTCCCCTGAACAGCTAAAGCATTTTAACACATGTCACTACCTCCATGTGGCCGTGACACCATACTCCTCCTTGCAAATCTGTAAGGGTGTGTATCTACCTGCATATTACTGACTTTTTCTTCTAATATGGTTCTCTCCACCTCGTTGCATGCCTCTCCTCCCCATTTCTATTTATCAAACTTTGATACCGAAGGGGGCAGCATCAATCTTCTGGTGTCCTGATTTATTTAACTCTAAGCTGACAAGGTAAATATCACCCAGGGGTCCAGTTCCATATCATGAAGATAAAATTTATTTTAAAATGAAAAAGCAGTATGCTTTGTGGATTTTCCCTGAAAGATCTTCAAAACGAAGTGCATTTTCATTAAGTTCTGGAGTGTTGACTGATAGGAGAAAGAAATTCAGGGGAAAGAAGTCACAGTAGAAGTGGTCAGAAAGGAAGGAAACTCTGGACTGGGAAGTTATGACATAAAATTTCGGCTCAACAGTGGGATCATACCTCAAAGGTTAAGTGCCAGAGTTTGAAGAAGACAAAGGGTATTTGTGGATAAAGTTAATCTTATGGAGAGGACTTTAAAAGGAGATACAGGTTACACAGAAAACATTTTACACTGTAAAAATTTTGATTATTTTTGACACCTTAGCACTGAATCATTATTAGTTTGCTTCTCCAATAGTATAATGCAGAAACTAGTGGCAATAATAAAATGGAAATTTGCAGAAGGTAGGAGAGTGGACAAAATACAAAATTCAAACAAAACAAAATACATTAAGTGAAAGTAAAATATGACCTTGGTGAAAAAAAAGACATTTTCAGACTAAATAGATGTGAAAATCATACAATTCTTTACTTTTTGTTGCTTTAGGTAACTTCTGCAAACTTGAAAGTTATTTGTTTATTTAGCAGATAGTGATTACGTCTTTTCATATCCTTGTTTTAGTATTTAAAATATATTTTTAGAAGGTAGAGGCCAATTTATGAGCAGATTAGAGCTGTGCTTTGAAATCAGTTATCTAAAGGGAAAAGGTAGATATTATTAGAGACACAGTCCCCCATCTCCCTGCCTAATCTTAGGAAGTGTTGGCAGTGCATCTCCTTGCATTCTCAGAGGCAGGGAGTGTCGCCCATTATGCCACACTTGGTTTCTTAACCAATAAATATCAAATGTTAATATAATAGATAGTAAATGAACACAAATATTGTTAGCTGAATGTATGGAAAATGAAAAAAATGTTGAATGCCAGTAAATGTTTCATTATCTTAAGCTCATCTCACATTCCCTGGAAACATGAGTCACTTTTATTGCTTTTAAACTTTTGGTTATGGGGCAAATGTGAAACACTTGTGGGGCAAATGTCTCAGTAATTCCTGTTTGTAGTGGAGACACTAATTATTAGCTTAAAGAAAGCAATGGATTCTGGCTGAGTCTGTGCTATGTGTTTTTGATCCTCCTCTTGAATCAGAAAAGCTTTTCTGGGTCTGTAGGAGGAATGAGTTTCCTTTGATTCCCTCTCTATAGGACTCGTGTTTCTCTGTCTATGGATAAATCGTTCAGGGTGACCTTAACCCCAGACTACTCAGTGTAGACAGAGTCTTTCATTTTCTTCCTTCCCCTGCTAAGGCCCTTACTCTTCACCTTTAACTACAGATAGTGGCAGCAGACCTCTTCATGAAAAAAATAGGGCACTCGTAGATATTTGTTGTATATAAATGATGAAATATAAGTAGAATAAAATTGAGGGCTTTTAAAAAACATGGAGGGGAGCATATGTGGTAGAAGGACCCTGTGATAAAAGGCCAAAACCTGGGGTCAGGTCTTGTTTTAACTCGATGTTGGATGAAGATCTTTGTAAGCTTCAGGAACTTGACCTGTAAAATGAGTTGGTTGAATTATATATTTGTGTATTTTTCTCTTTTCTAGGAGGTATCCTCAACTTTATTTTGCGATCTACCTGTTGGCCTATTTATTCAGGCTCTCAAGGTTTTAATTACCAAGATTAAAAATATATTTGTGTGTGTTTAAAACAGAACCAAATGAATCCTTACTACCTGAAGATAAAAAGAGTAGAAAGCCCTTTCCTTTCTAACTCTGCCTCCACTATTTCCCCTCGTTTGGGCAGCGTGCCAGGGTACATATACTGCCCTTCTTACGTGACTTTGACCAAGGTTGAAATTTAAAGGGACAAAAGTCATCTGTGTAACCTCTACCTCTGCAAATCTCATTTGGCTTTCAGTATAGTTCTCTTACATAGGCTTTTGTACTACTTTACACTTTTAATAAAAGGAGTTTTTCGGGGACAAAAAGAGTGATAGAAACTCATTTATGCTGTTATCTTGACACCATCAGGATGTCTGTCTTGGGAGACTGATAGGCAGTGGGTGTAAGTGTACAACATTATGAACCTGTTAAGATGGCAGCGTATCAGGTGTCAGCTGCCATTCTCTCTACTCCCTCTTTTTAGCTTGAATATATGGTGAGAATAAAAGAGAGATGACATGTATTACATATATATATATATATATATATATATATATATAAATAATCATAAAGAGATATTGGGTATGAGTGGTTAATTGCATTTCATTAGAAACTGACTTTCTAAATTTTTCTTGTCCATATTGTGGATGAAATTTAAAGAGGGAAACAGTTTTGTTTTTTTTTTTAAGATTTTTTTTAAAATTGGGGAATTGGGGGAGGGGAACAGACAAGTTGCTGTCCTTTTGTTCTTCAGTCTAGTTGTGGAGGATGTCGCTTCACTGGCCCATGTTTGTATTATCATTGCGCTCTTCCCGGGTGAGGAAGTCGCTTGCCGGCCCTTGGATGGCTGCTCACGGCAGCTCACTGCAGCTCACGCTGGGTGCTGGCTGCTCATGCTGGCTGCCAGCCACTCCCGGTAGCTTATGGCAGCCCACTGCAGCCCCATTGGAACCTATGCTATCACCAGCGACTCAATGGCAGCCCAGCTCTAGGTCGAGCTGTTGTTCACCATCTTAGCTGTAGAGGGTGCAGTGTCACTGGCCCTCATCTGAGATCCGAACCAGATCCCTTCTGCTCAGAACTGGCATCCCAAGCCAACTCTTAACAACACACCACTCGGTCAGCCCAAAGAGGGAAACAGTTTAAAACTGATTGTAAAAGCTCACTAGATAACAGTAATTCTAGCCATGTGTCTCTTGCAGATAATTGTTCACTACTTTTCAACAGCATCCATGAAATCCCCGCCCCATATAGAGAATGAGTGTTTTTATGCTGTTCTTGTCCCTTTAGGAGGCATTCTCTGTTACCCAAGATTGGATTGGGGCCCAACTGTGTAGAATTTGTAGTATTGGTCATGCTGTTGTAGATTTCCTCGAGAGCTGTAATCATGTCTTACTACTTATTAATTGGAATAAATAGCAAAGTAATTGGCATAGTAGGGTCTCAGTAAATATATATTGATTGAGTGGAAGGTTAACTTACTATCAGAAATTGATGCTGGATGACACCATTATTGGGAATTTGAGCCCTAGTATATGGTTTGTCTGCTTTTGGGTGGCCACAGATGTCACAGAATTTTCCCTTATGTAGTAGAAGACCTAGATCACAAGGGGATTCTGGTGATAACTATGGATAGAGTATGTCCATTCCACTCTTAAGATGAACGAATTACATACAGTCCCACTCTTTCAAAGAGGACATAGTGAAATTCTCCTTGTATCTATACAGATTGAATAAATTGCTATACATGTAAAGTAAAGATGTATTTCCAAATGATGATTCACTTAAAATGTTTTTTAATGTTTTAGGGATATGTTTGCTACTTTTCAACCAGCACGCGTCACCATACCAAATTTTATACAGACCCAGTGGAAGCTGTAAAAGACATCCCTGATGGTGCAAAGATCCTGGTTGGTGGTGAGTAATAGTATTGTTTTCCTGTTTATGGTAACACTGTTAGGTTTTTAGCAAAGCAGGGAAATCATAGTAGCAAAGCTATGTAGATTATAAGTGCCAATTATTTTATTACTTGGTTATTATTTTATTTATTATATATTATATTCTGTTTTATTAGTGTCCCCTTCCTGAAAGTTTAGTAAGGTTTAGCATTTTATATTTACCTTTTCATTCCTTTTTTTTATTTTTTTTATTATTATTTTGGAAAGCTGAACCTTCAAATGGTGATTTCTTATTATTAATAATAGTAACTTAAAAAAAAATCCCTGGATTTTCTTTTGGGAATTCCATTTAACTTTAAACATTTGCATTGATCTCATCCATCCACACCTAGCATCTCCTTTTGTTATGCCTCATTTTATGATAGCACATAAGCATCTATCTGTTACTGAGCTTCCCAAGTTCTATTGTTTCATTTTGCTTGGAATATCTTTTAGAACCACTGTCTCACATTCATTAAATTTGCTGCTTGATTCTTATGAATTTCTTTGGTTTTCTAGGCCTCAGTCACAGGAATCAAGGCTTATTTTTAGGGCTACCCTTCCTTCCTTCCTTCCTTCCTTCCTTCCTTCCTTCCTTCCTTCCTTCCTTCTTTCCTTCCTTCCTTCCTTCCTTTTTCTTCCTTCCTTTCTACAACTGATCAGTCATTGAGTGTCCATTTTAAACCCGGTAATACTTAAGGAATTGTGGAAAATGTAAAGAAATGAAATGTAAAGAAATGACTTCCAATTCTGCAGAATATACTCAGGCATATAAAACAAACATGCTTGAAAAAGTAGAAAAGTTAAATTATAAAGTGGGACAGCAATAGACACGTAGTTAAGTGCAAGAAGAACAATGGGTAGCCATATTAACACATTGCACTTGGCTTTATACTTATTAATCAAGGACGTGACAGTGATACCTGGTACTGTATATTGGTGCAGAACATTTGGATACAGATATATGACCATTTATTGAGTTGTTGAGATATATCCGTGCATTTTGCTTAGTGGGTCTAATAATGTGCTTTGTATATTTTCTTTTTTATTAAAATGAGTCACACACATTTCCCTGAAAAAAAAACATTATTCTCTTCACCATTTTTGGCTTATTATAGGCTTTGGGTTATGTGGCATTCCAGAGAATCTTATAGGAGCTTTACTGAAGACTGGCGTGAAAGGGCTAACTGCAGTCAGCAACAATGCAGGGTAAGTGCATTTTTAACACAAGTGGTTTGAAAGAAATATCAATTTTCCATAATATTTAACCCAAGTCTATCAGTGAAATGAAAACTTTCTCCATTTACATGAGCTATGCTTGTACATCAAAAAACAGTATTTAACAAGCACAAGAGTGGTAGCTACATTTATTCAAATATTTTTGATACCATCCTTCATAGTCATGAGTAAAGGAAACTTGCATAACTTTATATCTTAATCTGAAGTGCTTTTATTTTTCTAAACTTTACAGTTAAAATATATATTTTTAAATTGAATCCTGCATTTTAATATGTGGAGATGTTCCTTTATGTTGTATATTATAGATCATTATTTATAAAGAAAGATGGGTATCAGTTTGAAATATGTTTCAAGTCCTTCCTTTTGGTTATGCCATTGCTCTAGATGATATATAAGGAATACCATTAATTATTAAAAATGTTGCTAGTCTTGATAGAAGAAGGAGGATATGCAGCCAGCACTTAACACAGTAGGATCGATCGCATATCAAAATGGTCAACAATGAGCCATTGCATTTTAATAATGAATGGCATGCTCATTAAGATATATTTAGTTATGAAGAAAAAGCTATTTTTATACAAAATGGTAAATCATCAGCTTTCTTTCAATAATAAAAGGCTTTAAAGATCTTAACAAAATTCTTAAAATTAACTAAATTGGCAGTTTAGCTATTACAAATGCGACTTAGACTAAATAGTACAGATTATTTAGAAAACAAAACTGATCCTACATTTGTGTTCACTTTTCCTTTGCTGAGTTTATTTTTGCTATTATTTTCTTCTGGAAGGTTCTCCCACCTCTTTTCTGCATACCCATATCTTTCCCATCTTTTTGACTCAAGTTATATATCCTCAAAGAAGCCTTATCCAAGTACGGAACTTCTGGTCTTTATTGATCTTGCCTCTTCCTGAATTCCTTTGGACAACTTTTTTTTTGTGTACTGAATTGTATTTATAATCTCCGATATGTGTTACAAGCCACTTGTTACTGACATTAGTTTTCTATTTCCTATTGTGCTTAGCCTGTCTCAGAGTCACTGAAGGCTAGAGCTGGTGGGGATTGTAGAGGTCATCTGTTCCAGTTCCCCTATTGAAAAGAGGAAATACATCTGTAAAGAGAGAAGTAGCTTATTCACGGTCCCTTGATATTTCTTAAACACATCCAGTGCCTTTTGAGCTGACTTTATATTTATTTAAAATGCTGTTGATTATTAGTACTTTGCTGGATTTTCCAGATAGTTCAGTGCTTAGAAGGTGTAGATCAATATTGCAGAGTAGGTACTGATAACCTACTTCATTGAACACAAAGAAGGTACTTTGCATACCCTATTGGCAGTTGATTCTCTTAATTAGGGGGACTTAAATCCAAGAGGTCTACAGGAATGAAGACTTTGTTTTGGCCATTTGAGTCAGATAAAAGAGGACAACTTAGCATTGCTTCATCGGAAAACCAATGACATGGTTTGAGTTGTTAGGTAAATGGAGAGAACTTGGAACGACAAGTCACACTTATTTTCTTGTTTAGAAAAAAGCTCTTTTTAGGGAAAGATCTGCCTGAATTGGCAGTGTTTACAAAGCTCAGAACTCCTGATTGTTTTTGTTTTGTTAGTTTTTAATAATTAGTAATACCTGTTGCCATGAAGTACCACTTACCTTGGTATAGAATAATAACTATTAGTCTTTTTTTTTTTTTAGCAGAGCCATCCTGCCACCTGTTGTCAGCTCAGTGGCAGCTCAGCTTGGGCCAGGAATCGAACTAGCAACTCTGTTGCTCAGAGCTTGCAGTCTTGAGAGAGTTCTTAATCAACTGAGCTTCTCAGCCTGCCCAATAACCATAGTCTTGATAAGATAAACCCTCCCTTAGGATCACGCAGATGAATCAATGCTTTGATATGGGTTGATGAGAAAGGTAGGAGAAATTGAGAATGTGCCTTTGATTTTTGGAAGACTTTAACATACAAATTACTGGCCTGTGAGAACCAAAAGTTTCACAACAAACTATATATTAATCAGTTAAATCCCAGAACCAAGGGAAGAATAGGTCATGCTCATTTCCTCGTGACAAGATTATTTTAGACTGCAGTTCTTGAAGATGGGGAATTAGATAACTCCAAGGGCAACCCACTTATATGTGTAAGACTATAAATAGTATCTGGTAATGGATATGTACCTGTGCTTATGATGACAATATTATTGCTTGTATACAGTACTATATTAGTCAGGTGTAAGAATTGTGTGAGGGCCCAATGAGCAGTTTCTCACTGTAAATAATTCTGGTTCTGCACCAGTGATTTTGAACCAGGAGATAAAGGCAAGTATCTCCTTTGCTTTGCCCTGTTTCTTCTTTGTTGAGATGGCTACATCTCTGAAGGGCCCTGAAGGGCTCATTGGAGAGCTCTAGGTCACCTTGGCTGATTGATTATAAGCATCCTCCCAAGTTTGGTTATTTGGTCTGGGAAGGGCTAACCACTTTCTGGGGTGTGCATTTGAACATATCTGCTCAGCTCATGGAAGATTTCACTTATTCCATATAACTATTCATAAATTAACCTTATATCTAAATACAACATTTTCTTTTCAATATTCTTGATATTGTCAGAGTAAATATGAAATGTTATAAAAATATACACTGATAGGCCGGCCGAGTGGTGTGGTGTTAAGCGCTGGCTTGGGAAGCCAGCGGTCCCAGTTCAGATCCCACATATGAGGGCCAGTGACACTGTCCTCAAAAAAAAAAAAAAAAAAAAAAAAAATACACTGTTTGGGCCGGCCGAGTGGCGCAGTGGTTAAGCGCTGGCTTGGGAAGCCAGCGGCCCTGGTTCGGTCCCACATGTGAGGGCCAGTGACACTGCCCTCAAAAAAAAAGAAAATACACTGTTTAAATTAAAAAATTTATTACAGTAAAAGACACATTGCCATTAATGCCCCTCAAATTACTCCCCCTTGCTTCAAACACACTTAACCCATCGTTCTTGCCACTTTCTGAAGCAGTTCTGAAAGTCCTCTTTCATTGGTGTCTTTAGTTGCGCTATCATGGCTGCCTTGATGTCCTGAATCAATTCAAAACATTTACCTTTAATGGTCATTTTGACGTTGGGAAGAGACAGAAGTCACATGGTGCCAGTTCCAGTGAATAAGGTGGAAGAGGACACACTGTAATGTTTTTATTTGACAGAAATTGCAGTACCAGAAACGATGTGTGACATGGAGCCTTCCCCTTTGTGATCACAAAATATGGTGAATGCTACTGCTGAGTGCCATCCAACAGAAAGGTGGGGATCTTCAATATGGGAAGTGGTACATGGAACCTTCCTAACAGTGTGTCACAAGTTTCAACTTATTTGGTATAGTCACTGTGAACTGCAGTTAATAGAAAGTGTGCCTTAAATCATCCTCCATCATGACAATGCTCCGTGTCACACATCGCTTCTGGTATACGGCAATTTCTGTCAAATAAAAACATTATGGTGTGTCCTCATTCACCTTATTCACCAAATTTGGCACTGTGCAACTCCTGGCTCTTCCCGAAAGTCAATGATTCAGGATATCATGGCAGTCAAGACAGCAACTAAAGACACTCACGAAAGAGGACTTCCAGAACTGCCTCAGAAAGTGGCAAGAAAGATAGAATAAATGTGTTTGAAGCAAGAGGGAGTATTTTGAGAGGGATTAATGGCGATGTGTCTTTTACTGTAATAATTTTTAAAATTTAAACATTCACCGTATTGTTTGATCACACCTCGTATACATTGCATAATTGAGATTTAAGTATGTTTTAAATGAAAGTAAACAAGAAATACAGTTTGGTAAATGGTTGCGACTTCATTTTTGTAAGAGATTCATTCTGACAAGAATAGCCAATTAATGATATTTCAGAAAATGAAAAATCAGATTCAGAAAATGAAAAATATTTGTAGAACATTGATATCTTCCATGATGTAATGTTTTGCTTTACATTAATGTATCTCTTTAATGAATTCTTAGATTTAGACTTCTTTAACCACTAAAATTTTTGAAACCTAGTTTGTTGTGCTGCGTGCAAAGGATTAAATCTCTCATTATATATGCTAGAAAAATGCTGACCACTAATGGCAAGCAAGATAATCACTTTGAAAGTTCATCAGAATTATTCGAGCTGCAAGATGCTTTAATATATTTCTCTATTAGAATTGATGTGTTCCTCATTTGCAGAAGATCACATATATCTTTTCTCTTTATATTGTAAGGGCCTTTTTCATGTTTGTATCTTCAGTGTCTGTTAGACAAGAAAGGCAGTCTTATTGTTAGCTATCTAATAGCATTTTTTTGTTTTGAGGGCAGTGTCACTGGCTGAACCTGGGCCTGAACCTGGGCCACTGGCTTCCCAAGCCAGCGCCTAACCACCACGCCACTCGGCCGGCCCTCTAATAGCATTTTTTGAGGCATAAACTCTGTACCTGGTCAAGTACTAGCCTAGGCTGAGCATCTTACGTACTGCTTGGTTGCCATGCCAGGTTCTAGTCAAAATCAAAGTAAAAAAAAAAAAAAAAAAGAAAAAAATACACATGGTTTGCAGAGCCAAGATCAACAAATACAGAGAGGTTATCTCCAGACAGAGCCAAGTTCACATGTATAATGGGTTGAAAAACTAAACAGAGAGCCATGAAAAAGTGGTTAGAAAAATTCCCAGGTCAATGAATGACCAAGTATATTCTGGGTTATGGTATGGAGCTGTGTGCTTGGAGGGAGTTTCAGATATTAAATACTACAGAAAGCAAATGGTCTAGATCCACCTTCATGGATTATTTTATTGTTATGACTTAATTTAGATAGGGTTCCAGAGCCTATCAATGGTACTCTCATGTTGGGTAATGGAGGAGAGTTTACCAAAGGGACTCTTTTTAAAAGAATGGTCAGGACTGAGGGAAAGCAACATGAGTATTGAAGAACCTGAATTAGTAACAAAGAATTACCAGCCCTAGGCCAGATGTAATGAAGGGAGGGGACTGTTAGGACCTGGAAGAAACATTTATAAAGAGTGCTGTGCAATGAGAGGAATACCCATCCTGACATTGTTCTCTCACCTCCGATCCTCCTGATGGTGCTTCCCATTGGCTGAACACAATCAGAAGGCAGAGGGCCACTCAACAGTGCAAGCTCTGAGCCACAGGGTTGGCGGTTCAATTCCCAGCCTGAGCTGAGCTGCCAACAGGTGGCAGGATGGCTCAGCTAAAAACAAAAATAAAGAAGCCAGAGGGTCAGGGAGCCTCATGGCCATCCCAGGGTAGGCTGGCGGTTGGAGAACGGATCGGGAGGGACAAATAGAAAACACCCAGCATAAAGACTTGATGATTTCATTTGTATTAGAGAAGAGCTAGTGAGGAGGAGGAAAGTGAAATTGAGCAATAAATTCATTTAACAAGATGTTCAGCAAATATTTATTAAGTGCCCTCTGTTTGTTGCATATGCTTCCATCCTGCCTTTGTAGACCTGATCTGCCAGTGGGGCGCAGACAAAAAGTAGGCAACATAACAAATAAGTAAGCTTTCCAATACGTTAGAAGGTTGTAGTGCTATGACAGAAAGCAAAAGAGCAAGGAGGATTGGGGGTATGAAAGCGGAGAGGCAGGTTTCAGAATAACATGGGGTGTTCAGGGCAGGACTCATTGAGGTGACAGTTGACCAGAGGTTTGAAGGAAGTGAGGGGGTTGAGCCATGCAGATATCGGGGGGAAGAATTCCGTAGACAGGGAAAGGCCCCCAGGCACCACACCTGGGGTGTTGGAGTGACAGTGAGGAGGCCAGCAGAAGGAGAGCAAAAAGAAAGGGGGAGGAGTGAGGTCAGACGGAAAAGGGCATCCCACCGCCATGGCACTTACCACTCTAGAGACCTTTGCTTTTACTCTGAATAAGTAAATACCTTTACAGGGTTTGGAGCAGAGCAGTGACATGATCTGACGTTTTATTTTATACCTACAAGTATATTTGTGGCTGTCATTTTGTGAGTAGGTCGTCGAAACAGGAGTACAAGCAGGAAAGGCGACTTCCAGTGTCCAGGCAACAGAGGGCAGAGGTCACAGAAGAGGCAGAGCGAAGTGCTCAGGTTCTGGATAGAGTTTGTAGGTAGGGTCAGGGCTTCCCGATAGAGTTGGTGTGGAGTATATGAGAGAGAAGTCAAACCTTTGTACTGAAGATTTGTAAGGCTGGGGCCGCTGTCAGGTGAGATGGGAAGGCTACACGTGGAGCTGAATTTAGGGAAATAGAATTGTTAATCCAAGAACTGAGCGCCTAGTTAGGTGTTAATTAGGAGTAGGTGAAAAAACAAACCCCAAACGGGATTGTGTATAGGAATGTGTGAAAGATCTAATTTTCCGTGCCACCGAGAGTCTTTAGTAATTCAGAGCCCTCTAGTGGACAAGTGTATTATTAATCGTCAGGGAATTCTATCGCAAAAGTATCCTTGAAAATACTTGTTATTTAGGCTCTAGTTTTCTTTGGAAACAGGTGAATATAAATCATGTACTACTGTTTTATACCCACGGTCAGTGGGGAATGTTATTAGATTCGGTATTGGAAGGCTGGAACTATGAAACAAGTTTCGGTATTGGAAGGCTGGAACTATGAAACAAGTTTTGTAGTAGGTTGACAGTTACCTGTTACTTGGATTACTTGGAGATATTTGCTGCTCATGACTGCTTTGGTTAGAGGCTTGGCAATGATACATTCTGAAAGCTAGGAAAGAGTCAGTTGAGCAGGAATAGCCACTTGTGGTCCTGAGGAGTATGAGGATGGAGACTGGAGTGAAGGTGGGAGAAAATGAGGTTGTCAGGAGAAATGTCACTGGTTTGTCCTACGAGGTACCATACTTACAACCTTTCCAGGTCAGACAAGTGGATGTCACTAGTGGTCGTTAGACTTAGTCCCCTCCAGCCCATTCTTCCACTGCATTCCATTGCCAAAGCCAGAGTGGGTCTGCATCTACATCAGGGTCTTATGAATGATTTTCCCCAAATAGTCCTTGATTTGTCCTTTCTCCTCCATTCTTATTGCTTCTGCCATAGTTCAGACCCTCATCCACGCTTGTCAGGACTATTTCAAGCCTCTTAACTGATATCCCTGCCTTTCCTCTCCAGTGAATTGTATACCCTGTTATTTTCTGCTTAAAATTATTCACACGTCTCCCATATCCTTCAGGATGAAAGCCTAATTTCTTGGTGTGGCTTACAGGGTAGATCACAGCCTGGCCCGCCTTCTGCCTTTCCTGCCTGGCTTCTGCTTTCGGTCTATATTCCAGGCACACTCAACATGTAGTTTTCCGCGCCTATCACACCATTTTATACCTTTGCAAAGCTGCCCGTCTGTCTCTTTTCCTCATCACTTCCACACCTCTACTGTACTCTCAAAGACGTTTTTCTTACAAGTCTGTGGAAGTGTCACCTTCTATAAACCTTTTTATGCCGTCTTTCTCCTCTCTAACTCTTGGGTTCTCAATCTTCATTGTTCTCATTGCACTTCATGCAGATTCATCTTAGCATGTCTCTTCCTCTGTTGTAATGATAGGTTTACATGTTTTTTCCTGGATAATCTCAGAGCTACCAATGGCCCAGGACCTAACATACCAGCCCTAGGTAGAGTAATAACTCAGTAAATGATTGTTAGATGAATGAATCATGTACAAGATGACACAAGCTCCATACGGGAGGAGCCATCAGGCACTAAAGGAATTAGAAGGGAGGGATCATAAATGAAGACTCCTGTTTCTAGGAGGTACTCAGGCCTTTATCACTGCATTTCTATCTTTCAGAAAACTTTATGGAAGCATAATATAGAGTAACACAGAAAGTGAACATATTATAGGTGTATAGTTTGATGGATACCCAGGTAAAGAAACAATATGACCAGTAACCCAGCAAGCCCTTCATGCTCTTTCCATTCAGTATTCACTTTTCTCATTACCAAGGTTAACTATTGCCCTCACTTCTGATCTTTTCTATCAGTTTTGTCTGACTTTGACCTTAACATAAAGGTCAAAATATGTATTCCTTTTTTGTTTCTTTTGCTCAACATTTTGTCTGTGAGAGTCATCCATTTTTGCTAATTGTAGAGCATTCATTCTCCTTGTTGTACAGTGTTCTATTTTGTGGGTACACCACAATTTACACGTATTTTGCTTAGTATGATAATCTCAAAATATATTCATGTTGTTGCAAATGGCAGTATTTCATCTTGTCTTGTGGCTGAGTAATATTCCATTGGATATATGCACCACATCTTCTTTATCCAATCATCTATTGCAGGACATTTTGGTTCTTTCCATGTCTTGGCCACCGTGAATAATGCTACAATGAAAATAGAGATACATATTCTTTATGGATAAATGCTCTCAAATTTTTGGAGTAGAAACCCAGAAGAGGGATTTCTGGGTCATATTGTAATTCTATTCTTAATTTTTTGAGGAAGGTCCATACTGTTTTCCTTAGCAGCTGTACCAATTTACATTCCCACCAGCAGTGTTTGAGGGTTCCTTTTTCTCCACAGCCTCTCCAAAACTTGTTATTACTTGTCTTATTGATAATAGCCATTCCAACAGGTGTGAGGTGGTTTTGATTTGTATTTCCTTAATAGCTAGTGAAGTTGAGCACTTTTTCATATATCTCTTGGCTATTTGTATGTCTTCTTGGGAGAAGTGTCTATTTAGGTCCTCTGCCCATTTTTTAATTGGATTGTTTGTTTTGTCGTTGAGTTGTATGAGTTCTTTATATATTTTGCATATCAGCCTCTTATTGGAGGTGTTGTCTGCAAATACTTTTCCCATTTGGCTGATTGCCTCTTTGTTTTGTAGATGGCTTCCTTTGCTGTGCAGAAGCTTTTTAGTTTGATATAGTCCCATTCATTTATTTTTGCTTTTAGTTCCCTTGCCTTTAAGGTCAAATTCATAAAATCCTCTCTGAAGCCAAAGTCCATTAGTACCTATGCTTTTTTCTATGCAGGTTATTGTTTCAGGTCTCATATTTGTCTTTAATCCATTTTGAGTTAATTTTTGTATATGGTGTCAGACAGCAGTCTAGTTTCATTCTTCTGCATGCGGCTTCAATTTTCCCAGCACCATTTATTGAAAAGGCTTTATTTTTTTCTCCATTGTATGTCTTTGGCTTCTTTGTCAAAAATTATTTGCCCATATATATGAGGTCGGACAATTAAGTTTGTGAACTCCTCTTAGAAAAAGGGCTACATATCTCATTGCTGAATATCACTACCTTTGAAGTACTCCTCTTGGGTAGCTATTCACCAATGCCAGCACCTAGTCCACCCTTCAAAACAATTTCGGAACTCTTTTTCTGGAATGGCCATCAGAGTTGTCATTGTATTACCCTTGATGTCCTGAATGTCATCAAAATGTCCTTTCAATATTTCGTTTATCTTCAGGTAAAGAAAGAAGTCATTGGGGGCCAGATCAGGTGAGTAGGGAGGGTGTTCCAATACAGTTATTTGTTTACTGGCTGAAAACTCCCTCACAGACAGTGCTGTGTGAGCTGGTGCATTGTCGTGATGCAAGAGCCATGAATTGTTGGCGAAAAGTTCAGGTCGTCTAACTTTGTCATGCAGCTTTTTCAGCACTTCCAAATAGTAAACTTGGTTAACTGTTTGTCCAGTTGGTACAAATTCATAATGAACAATTCCTCTGACATCAAAAATGGTTAGCAACATCGTTGCAACAAGTTCTTGAACTTAGTTGTCTTACCTCATATGTGGGTTTATTTCCAGGTTCTCAATCTTTTCCATTGGTATGTGTGTCTGTTTTTCTGTCAGTACCATGCTGTTTTGATTATTGTCGCTTTGTAGTTTACACTGAAGTTAGGGAGTGTGATACCTCTGGGCTTGTTCTTGTTTCTCAGGGTTGCTTTGGCTATTCGGGGTCTTTTGTGATTCCATACAAATCTGATGACTTTTTATTTTATTTCTTTAAAAAATACCATAGGGGTTTTGATGGAGATTGCATTAAATCTGTATATTGCTTTGGGTAATGTGGTTATTTTAACTATGTTGATTCTTCCAACCCATGAACATGCAACATCTTTCCATTTCTTTGTGTCTTCTTCAATTTCTTTTAATAATGTCTTGCAGTTTTCAGAGTATAGGTCCTTTACATCCTTTGTTCAGTTTATCCCCAGGTATTCTATTCCTTTTGTTGCAATTGCAAAAGGCATTGTTTTTTAAAAAAATTTTTTGTCTGCAATTGTATTGGTTTTTTTTTTTTTTTTTTTTTTTTTTTTTTGAGGGCAGTGTCACTGGCCCTCATATGTGGGACCTGAACCAGGGCCACTCGCTTCCCAAACCAGCACTTAACCACCGTGCCACTTGGCTGGCCCTTGCAATTTTATTGTTAATATACAGGAATACAATGGATTTTTGTACGTTGGTTTTTGTATCCTGCAACTTCACTGTATTTGTTTATTGTTTCTAATAGCTTTTTGATTGGAATCTTTAAGGTTTTCTATATAAAGAATCATGCTGTCTGCAAAAAGTGACAATTTGACTTTTTCATTCCCAGTTTGGGTGCCTTTTATTTCTTTCTCTTGCCTGACTGCTCTGGCTAGGACTTCCAATACTGTGTTGAATTACAGTGGTGAGAGCAGGCATCCCTGTCTTGCTCCTGATCTTGGAGGAAAAGCTTTCAGTTTTCACCACTGAGTATGATATTTGCTGAGGGTTTGTCGTATATGGCCTTTATTATATTGAAGTACTTTCCTTCTATACCCATTTTATTAAGTATTTTAATCATAAATGTATGTTGTGTCTTGCCAAATGCTTTTTCTGAATCTATTGATATGATCCTATGCTTTTTATCCTTTATTTTGTTTATATGGTGTATCACGTTGATTAATTTGCTTGTGTTGAACCATTCTGATGCCCCTGGAATGAACTGCACTTGATTGTGATATATAATTTCTTGTTGTTGTATTCTGTATGCTAGTAGTTTGTTTAGGACTTTTGCATCTATATTCATCAGAGATATTGGTCTGTATTTGTGTGTGTGTGTGTGTGTGTGTGTGTGTGTGTGTGTGTGTGGTGTGTGTGTGTGTTGGTATCAGGGTAATGTTGGCCTCATAAATTGAGTTAGGAAGTATTGCCTCTTTTTCAATTTTTTGGAAGAATTTGAGAAGGACAGGTATTAAGTCCTCTTTGAATGTTTGGTACAATTCACTAGTGAAGCCATCTGGTCCCTGGAGTTTTGCTTTTGGGGAGGTTTTGGAAAGCTTGTCTCAATTTCCTTACTGTTGATCAGGCTATTTAGATTTTCCAGTTCTTCATGATTCAGTGTTGGAAGGTTATATAATATATTTCCAAGAACTTGTCAATTTCTTCTAGGTTATTTAATTTGGTTGCATATAGTCTTTCATAGTATTCTTGCATGGTCCTTTGTATTTCTGTGGTATCTGTCATAACTTCTCTTTTGTTTCTATTTTTATTTGTGTCTTTTCTCTTTTTTGCTTAGTGAGTCTAGCCAGGGGTTTGTCAATTTTATCAATCTTTTCAAAGAACCAGCATTTTGTTGCATTGATTTTTTTCGTATTGTGTTTTTGTTCTCTATTTCATTTAATTCTGCTCTAATTTTTATTATTTCCTTCTATCTGCTGACTTTGGGTTTCATTTGTTCTTCTTTTTCTAGTTCTTTAAGATGTAATGTGAAATTGTTTATTTGAGATTTTTCTTGTTTCTTGAGAAAGGCCTTTAATGATATAAACTTCCCTCTTATTAGCACTTGTTGTATCTCAAATTTTTTCATATGTTGTATTGTCATTCTCATTTGTTTCTATGTATCTTTTGATCTCACCTTTTAGTTCTTCTTTGACCAAGGCCTTCTTTAGTAGCATGTTGTTTAATCTCCATATATTTATGTTTTTTCCTGCTTTCTTTTTGCACTTGATTTCCAATTGCAAAGCATTGTGGTCGGATAATATGCTTGGTATTATTTCAGTTTTCTTAACATTTGCCAAGGCTAGTTTTATGAACCAACATATGGCCTATCCTTGAGAACGTTCCATGTGCACTGTAGAAGAATATATAATGTTGTGTTCTGGGATGAAAGGCCCTGTAAATTGACACATTTAGTCTAATGGGTCACTTAAAGCCGATATTTGCTTATTGATTTTCTGTTTGGGTGGTCTATCCATAGTTGTCAATGGTCTATTTAGGTCTCCTACTAAAATTTTGTTTTTCAGTTTATCCCTTTAGTTCTGTTAGTAGTTACTTTATATATTTTTGGTTCTCCCTAATTGGGAGCATATATATTGATAAGTGTCATGTCTTCTTGATGTACTGTCTTATATTATCCCCTTTATCATTATGAAATGTCCATCTTTGTCTCTTGTTACCTTTTTTATCTTGAAATCTGTTTTTTCAGATATAAATATGGTTACTTCCGCTTTTCTCTGTATACCATCTGCTTGAAGTATCATGTTCCACCCTTTGAGTCTATATTTGTCCTTGCAGCTGAGATGTGTCTCCTGAAGGCAGCATATGGTTGGGTTTTGTTTTATATGCTGATCAATCAGGCTGGGGCCACAAAGAGTGTACCTGCAGCCTGAATTCTACCCTCTCCTGGGACCAGCACTGAGCTCCTTGCTGCATCAGCAGCACCTGTCTCTACTTTTCTCCCGTCCCTCCTCCCCTGTTTGCCCCTATTTGTCCACCTCCAAAGATGTTTTGATATGCTGATATCTCAGACATGCTTGTGTGTTGAACATGGAATCTTACGTTGAATTATAGCTATTCAACTTGTTGTAACTTCAAGGCGAGAGATTGGGTTACCTTTCACACTGCCATGCTTCTGATGTTACTCTACCATTTCTTTTAAAAATAGTTTTGTACCTTAAGTTCAAATATTCTTTGTTATTTAGTTGTTTAAAGTATTTTTGAAACTCTTGAGTGGAAGAGAGGGATAAGGTGATTAAAAATGGAAAAGTATTCAGTTATTAATCTGTCATGTTGTCTTTGCTTGACATTTTAGGTGTATTTTTTTTTTTAACGCAATAAATGGTAGCTTTTATTGTGATAAGCCCAAACATTTACAAGAGAGGCAGGGTGGCATCGTTTTAAGAATGCAGGTTTTGTAGTCATGGCCTGAGTTCAAATTCTGACACTGCAAATTCCTAGTTCATGAACTTGGGTGAGTTATGTCATTTCTCTCTGCCTTGGTTTCTTCACCTCTGAAATGACAATCTAATTAAGTTTTGTGAAAATTCAATGAAGTAAGGCAGGTAAAATACTTAGTACGGTCAGGTACAGATTAAATGTTTAATAAGTGGTGGCTTCTGTTACCACAGTCATCATTATTAGAGCAGCAATCTCCAAAGTGGGGTACTGGGCATGACAAGCCATTGGGGTGCAGGATGAGAATATTACAAGTTTCTAAATTTTTTTATTTTGTCCTTTTATGTTCCATTTTTGATGTTTGTTATTCATATATAAGGATACATATTAGGGTTTCAGGCTGATAGAAATACACAATCAAGAGTTTGGCCTCAGTGGAATGAAGCAGAGGAAGGAGGAGAGAGAGGCACGCAGGACAGAAATACTAGCATAAGAAAAAGCATTTCTGTCCTCAAAGGACAGCTCATGCACTTTAGAGGAATAGTGTACACTTTTACGGAGGAAGGAGATGTTGAGTGTAAGGGGTGAAACCAGGTGTGTATTGGAAAGGCAATTTGAGAAAATTCAAGAAATAGCCTGGAAGATCATGGAAAAACGCACCCAGACTCCTATGCCCCTGGAATGCCTACTCATTTCCAATGGTTCCTTCAAATTGGGCATTCAAGGCTTTTAGGTGTATTTTATTGAAAAGAATAGAAATAAATAAGAGAGGCACAAGCTTAGAGACTTTTACCTAATGAAAAAAGCCAACACTACATATACTATTCCTAAGAATAAATTGAAGTCCAACATTAATAGAGATACTAAACTATATTATATGTAACTTAACATATACAACATTATTTCTTTTTTAAAAAAGATTTTATTGGGGAATTGGGGGAGGGGAACAGTGGTGGGGAATTGGGGAAGGGGACCAGCCAAGTTGTTGTTCTTCAATCTTCTTTGTGGAGGGCGCCAGCTTCCTGTTGGCAGCTTGTGGCCTCTAAGCTCAAGGTGCTGTGTTCAATGTTAGTTGCTGGTGGGCGTAGCCACCATCCCATGCAGGAATCGAATCAGCAGCCTTGTTGTTAAGAGCGCACGCTCTATCCACTGAGCCATACAGGCGGCAGCTCAGCTCAAGGTGCTGAGTTCAGTCTTAGTTGGGGTGGGCATAGCCACCATCGCATGTGGGAGTTGAACCCAGCAGCCTTGTTGTTAAGAGCACATGTCCTACCTACTGAGCCATCCTGGTGGCAGTTCAGCTCAAGGTGCCAAGTTCATTCTTTTTTTTTTAGCTGAGCCATCCTGCCACCTGTTGGCAGCTTAGCGTCAGCTCAGCTTGGGCTGGCATTGAACTGCTGTTCCTCAGAGCTCAGCTCACACCCTTGAGTGAGCTCTTAACCAACCGAGCCACTCGGCCGGCCCCCGAGTTTATTCTTAGTTGCGGGTAGGCATAGCCCACCATTGAATAGACAATCTTGTTGTTACATCAGCTGAGCCATCCTGCCATCTGTTGGCAGCTCAGTGACAGCTCAGCTCAGGTGCAGCATCACAGGCCCATGTGGGAATCAAACCGGTGTCCCTGTTGCTCAGAGCTAGTGCCCTAAGCCAACTGTTAACCAACTTGGCCGGCCCCCTATACAACATTATTCTTGCTACCTATAATAATCACTGGGTTGTGATTAATTTCTTGATTTTTTTGTTTGTTTGTTAAAAATGTTTACATATGTAAGTCTTCTTGAACAAAATATCTGTGGTATAGGGAAAACATTTATAGTTATTTATAATTTGGGTCTCTATTTTCAGAGTCCGTTTTTCTTTCTCATTTAAGTATGAAAATGCACCTGCCCCCTTTTTAGGAAAGAAAGAGTTTCTCTATCCAAACCTTCCTTTGGGGTCAGTGTGGGTCAGGACGGTGGCATTGCCATTGCACTTACATATGCCCCGAAAGCATTGGCCAGGGACCAATCTATCACCTCCCTCATCTTCTAACCCAGTATCACTTTGTAGCAGGGGAAACAATAAAAGGGGTGGGGTTGAAGTCTAGGATTGATGTGGGTTTGAGTACTGGCTGTACTCAAACCCACTTACTACCCAAGATCTTAGAAAAAAAAGCACTTGAACATTTTGAGCTTTAATTTTTCTCAACTGTAAAATAAGAAAAGAATAGCCACTTTTGTAAGGCTGTTTGGGTTCTGGGGAACTGAGAGGGAATGTGAGTCAAATGCCTGGTAGAGAGGATTCCTTTAATTTAATAAAAGTTTATATATTTTAACACATTGTTTGTGGGAAACGAGTAAACTCGTCATATTGCTCAAATGCCCGCATACAATGTGTTAATATAAGTGATACTAGTGTTCTATCAGATATTCCTTTGATTGTAAGCTGCTTCCATTTTCCTTCTAGGGTTGACAACTTTGGCTTGGGCCTTTTACTTCGATCCAAGCAGATAAAACGCATGGTGTCTTCGTATGTGGGAGAAAATGCAGAGTTTGAACGACAGTACTTAACTGGTGAATTAGAAGTTGAGCTGACACCTCAGGTAAGAACATTTCTCTGCTTTTCTTTTACAATACCAACTCATTTTTAAAATTTGTATTTTTCTGCTTAGAAATTTCTTTGTGCAAGAGAGGTAAGGCAGAGAGGATATTATTTTGTCAAACCAAGGAAATTTGTAGGTTACACCTAGGTCTAGTATATTCTGTGGCTATGCCCTGGAAAATGAGGTATTTCAGATAGAAATATCTAGGCTACAGGATAAGTTTTTAAGTTTGGCACTGTAATGTATATTATACTGGAAGCATTCAAAAGGACTTGCTGAACTGTTTGAGGATTGTACTAAAAGTCAATTTCTATAAATCATAATATTAGAGCTCTGTGAGAAATCTGGTCTTGTTGAGACTTATCAGGAGAGTGAAGCCCTTGGGGGAATAAAACTGGCTCTATCACACAGAAGAGCTGGGATTAGAGCCCAGGTCTGCAGGGAAATTACAAAGCAAGCTTTTACCCAAATGAATCTAGCAAGTTTCCACTCCTTTTCTGCACCACCTCCTAAGTGACTGAAGAGTTTATCATAGAGGTATGTGTAGAACAGTGATCTACAGGTGGTGTGTGTTGGTCTTCCACTTTGTCATGGGCCCTGAAACCGAGCCCACTAGTCTGCTTTATTTTTGTCAGAAAATTTTATTACCACGGACTTCACCAAATTGGTAATAATGGAATGCCGCAGAATTTTATGAAAACTTTTTGGTAATTACATTACAGTATATGTTTGTCTAGAGCAGACATGCATGGGGGAACTGTTCTTTCTCCATGAGGCTTCACAGTCACGCCTTGATGGCTCTACAGTCATCAAGCCAAGCCTTAGCAAAGCATCGGTATGGCACCTAGCCTTAGAGTAGCAGTGCTCTAGGCTCTATGCTTGGTATTTATCTAATCTTCATTTAAAGTTTTTTGTTTTTTTTTAATTAACAAAAGATACACTGTCTTAGTCTGCTTGTGATAGTATAATACCACAAACTAGGTGGCTTAAACAACAGAAATGTGTTTCTTATTGTTCTGGTGGCTAAAGAGCAAGATCAAGGTGTCAGGCTGATTTGATTCTTGGCGGTGGTAGGGTAGGGTAGAGGGAGGGGGAGGGGGGAAGAAGGAGGAGAGAGAGAGAGAGAGAGAGAGAGAGAGAGAGAGAGAGAGAGAGAGAATGAGAATGCCCATGCAGGTGAGCGCTCAGGGATCTCTTTTTATAAGAACACTAACCCTGTTGGATCAGGACCCTACTAGTATGTCCTCATTTATCTTGATGACTTCTATAAATACCCTCTCTCCCAATACAGCCACATTGGGGTTTGGGGTCCAACATACGAATTGTGAGGGGACATAATTCAATCCATAGCGTATACTTTTCTTCTTCACATTGTAGGTTGAGATACATTATTCTTCAGTTTTGGAGCTATTGAAAAATTAACCTTTATATCTTTGCATTACTCCTTATTTTGTCAGAGGGCATATATACACGGGGGAGGAACTTCCTTAATATTTCTTTTATATTCTTTCTTTAAGCTGAAAGAGGTCAGTGTCTCTCTCCTCAGCTTAGTGACAGAAATAAACACTGGCTCTGGTAACTTGCTTTGCAGCCTGAGAGCCAGGAAGAAGTGTTGATGAGAAGAATTGGGAATTAGGACTCCCCTTGGTGGTACCGGCAGAGGGTCTATCTGCAGAAATAGGTATTCTATTTTCTGACCCTTGCTTGGTTGAACATAGAGAAGGAGTAAAGCATTTAGGATGGGTGGACATAAAAAGCATTTTAAATTAGGGGTGTCACTATGAATCGTTGATGATTGATTTTTTGTGAGTGTTGTTAACTTAAAATTCCCACAACATAATCATTTATGTCCACTGGATAGAGTAGTAGAAAAGTAGTTATCTGGAAGATTTTCTGCCTCAAGTCCCTCTTTCCCACATACTTGAATGACTCAATGTTTGAAATCCCAATAATTAGTCCCTTTTTTGAGTTTAGTATTTAAAGGCCCCAGTTAAAGTAGAAAATTGTTTTCAGGTTGCGATAATATTAACACACTGTCATGACTACCTTACAACTGATTAGCCAGTCAGTTATCTGGTACAAACATGATGTAGCCTGACCATAACAATAGGTTTCAGTGTTAAGGAGGGTGTCAGGGAATGTTCGGGGCCAGAGTTATTCCCCTGTGGGCAAACTGGGTGGAGAGGCAGTGGGGGAAATTAGGCCTGAAATCCCTGGCACTTAGGAGGGCTGGAGATGATCAATAGAAGATAAGAAGAAACTGCTTACAGCTGTTTCTACCCTGAGACAAAATTTGAAGTCCTCTTGGCTTTTAAAAACCAATTTACCTGTATGTTGTACTCTGCCTAACTTTGGATTTTTCCATAGTTAGATAATATAATACATAAAAAAAACTTGCAAGCATGGTTTAGAATAAATTCTAAATCAGTTTGAGCATTTTACATTATTATTATATAATAATCACTTATTATTACTAATAAGATTTAGGCCGTACCTACATATAGCACACAGTAAAACACAAAATTTAATGTTTTTAATGTATAGTTCAAGTTATACTGTTCAGATTAGAAAATTGATTTTAAAATATTACAAAGAAACTGATGTAGAATATGATGTCAAGAAATTAGTGGGCGACTTGGAAGCTAAGCATGATTATACAAATAAGCAGTTACATTTTTGAATATGGATTAAGAATAAGTTGTTTTCTAGGGAGACAGTAATTGTCTTAAATCAGTCATAGCATACAGTGTTAGTGAAATACACCACTGTTTACGCTAGGTACTGTTTAGAATGATAAACCTCCGAAGAGGCTGGAAATGTTTCGGTGTCCACATACTGACCTTTTTATGGAGTGTTGCTTGCTCTCTTGTAGGGCACACTTGCAGAGAGGATTCGTGCAGGTGGGGCTGGAGTTCCTGCATTTTACACCAGCACAGGGTATGGGACCCTGGTGCAAGAAGGAGGGGCACCGATCAAATACAACAAAGATGGCAGCGTTGCCATTGCCAGTAAGCCAAGAGAGGTAAGATGCGCTCTTATCTAGGTAATACCGGGACACTTCTTTCAGCCTAGGATTTCGGGTGGGCTCATTGGGTAAAGAAGTATAAAATCATCTCTGTGTAAGAACAAACATTTGTTATTCATTACTATAAACGTTAGGTAAAATTTCAAGCTTAAACTGAGCTTCTGCTAGTAATTAAAATCACATAGAGAAGCCAGAATAAATACATGAAAAGAACCTGTAACTCAAATATGTATGAGTCAGGATAAGTTATCAAATTAATTTTATGGGTAGACTAACAAATTTAGGAGCCTTTATAATTGCTGGTTATGCTTAGGTGGAAAATAGAGTAGATGGTTAATATATATGATATTATGCTCAGGACTCTTCTGGATATGATTGAAGGATGAAGGCAAGCCAGGAAAATCACAAGTTTGTTTACAATCTTTAAAAGGAGGGGATAGTTATATTTATCTAGTGGAATACTTAGAGGGTTGACGTTATCTCCTTTATCCTTCATTTTGCATACTGGACACACTTGAGCTTTAGCCTTAATAACTTAGTTTTATTTAAAGTGCTAAATAGGATGGGGCATCTTTATACGAGGTAATTTCACTCACATATTAGAAAAGAATAGAACTCTAGATACAGGCATTTGAAATGCTGAGATTTGAGCCAGCTTCTAAAATTACACAGGCCAATATTTCATTACGGTGTCTGTAGACTCTTGGCCTTCTCCCTGCCTGCATGGCTCAGGAAAGTTAACCCCGGTTGTAGAAATGCTGAGCTGATCTCTACAAAGTGAAAACTTTGCATCAGGGGATGATCTCCTACTGGCCTCTCTGCTTATGGAGACGTGAGATGTTAGCCGTGCACCTCCATGTTTGGAGGGAGGATAAAGGGCCACTGAACATGTCCCCTGCTGGTCAGTGTTCTCTCCAGCCGGACCCTCCATCTGGAGCTTCGCCTGTTTGCTTAAGGTGACCTATATTAACTCCAAGCTTTTATTCAATTTTTGAAAAATACTCTCTCCTGCTTCTTCCTTTACTGCCTAATTATGTTTAAAAAGTCCTTGACAAACTAAAAGATAAGAGTCTCATTGTTAAAATGGATCTTAGGAATATAGATAAAGATGCCCAGAAAAATTGCGTTAATACTTTGAGAGCTTGCTGGATGTGAAAGCATTAACTGCCCGAGGAAAACATAGGGTACACTGGAATCTGTCCTGAATGTCTGGGGTCATTTTTGCCTACAGTCAGTTATATGAATTTAGTAGTTTTGTAATTTGTCTGAATATGACACATAATTTCTTGAAACAACTCTTGTTAGCTCTTTATGTCCCTTGCTTATCGTAGGCAGAGGAGGTGAGTGATATATATTGAGGCTCTGCTCTTTCCCAGGCAGTGGTCTTATGTATGGTGGAGATAGGACGATGTAGATCAAGTGCCTCTGTAGTGGAGGAACCGACAAGGGAATGAATAAGCAAACACATCTGTTAGTACTGAAAATACTGTAAAGAGAAATCAAGCAGGGTAAAGGCAGACAGGGTGATGAGTGGTGTTCCAGACTGGATCACGGAGAACCTCTCTGGAGGTGATATTCGGTAGAGACCTGAATAAAATAAAATGAGCTGGGCAAAGATCATAGGGTTGTGGTCTAGTCAGAAGGAAGAAGGACAAGGCCCTGAGGCATATTTGCCCTGTGTGTGGAACAGCAGGGCAGTGAGACTGGAACAGAGTAAGTGAGGCAGAGAGTGGTAGGATTGGAGGCTGAAGAGAGGCAGGAGCCAGATCACACGAGCTTGGATTCTACTGAGCATGATGAGAGGCCAACAGAAAGTTGGTGGGAGTAACGTGATATGATTTACATTTTGGCAAGTTGTCGTTATTTGGGGACGGGAGGGCGTGAGGTTTTTTTGTACAGGGCCAAGAACAGAAGCAGCAAGAGAAATTAAGAGGCTTTTTTTTATACTCCAAGTCGGGTATAAAGTGGTTTAGGCTAAGGTGATAACAGTAGAATTTGTGAGAAGTGGTTGAAATCAGGATATATGTTGATGGTAAAGCCAACAGGATTTACTGATGAATTGGTTGTAGGGTGTAAGAAAAGACAACAGTCAAGTATGCTGCTTATTGGGATGGGCCAAGCATGGGAGTTAAGCAAAGAGCTCTGTCAGAGACTCGGTGCCTTTAAGACATCCATTAGTCTCCAAGAGGAGGTGCCCAGTTGGCTCCAGCTCTGGGAGGATGTAGAGCTGGCATAGGAACTTGGGAGGCATCAGCATATTGTATTTAAATCTATGGGACTAAATGAGCGGCTAGGACTGGAGAGCAGAGAGAGTACACCGATTTTACATTTAAAGGTTGAGAAGAGGTCTCTGACATTCAAAGGTTGGGAAGAGTAAAGGGAACAGGAAAAAAGAATTGGGAAGAGTGTCTGGTGAGTGAAGCAGAAACCCAGGGGAGTCTGATGATTTGAAAAACAGGAAATTTTACAAAGGAGAATGTGATCAAATGTGTCCAAGAGTGTGAAGAGTTAAGGTAATCGAGTACAGGGCATTGACCATTGGATTTGGAGACATGGAAGCCATTGGTAACCCTAAAGAGTGATTTTTCTCGAGTAAAGGATTTTTCTGGGAGTGGATTGAAGAAAGGACTGAAAGATGAGGAAGTGGAGACTGTGAAATGCATAACTCTTTTAATGTATGTATAGCTAGTTTGACAAAACCAATTCCTTCCCTTTTAACATTCTAGAATAGGTAACACGCAGCAACTGCTAGTGTGTAGATCCATCAGGAAATTATATAATTGGAGTAGAAAAAGAAGCCTTTTTTTTTAACCTTTGCCCTGGGTTAGTATGTATTCAGATCTATATGTAGTTTTCTAGATCTGTATGTAAAATACTAATTATAATTATTGGTGTTTAATGTAATGACTTTGAAATACATAAGATTCTTTAAGAAACTCTATATTGATGTACAGCTTATAAATATCTTTTATAAAATTTGTCTAAGTTCATTAATAAGATCCTCATTCATCAAGGATTCTGTAAATTCATTAATTTTTTCTAACAGGAAAGTGGGGTAATTTATTTAAGGAAGCTGTTCTTTAAGAAAGGATTTCTGTTTTAAACCATAGTTAAAGAAAAGTAAATACACCCAAACTTCCTACTGAAGCTTTCTAAGAGCATACAATGTGTCCACTAGGGGGAGCAGTAGGAATGGGAATGGAGTTCTGCCTTCCAATGGCTCCCATCCTGTGTAGTGATGGATGGAACACAGCTTTGATGTGTGTCCAATGCTGTGGCATAGAGTGGCACTAAGTTTCTTCTATTCTCCACTCTCCTCCCTTATTCGTAGTAGAATTAAAGGCAATAACAATAATATACGAAAATCAATAGCATTCCATTAGACCAGCAATGACTGAAGAGAAGGTGTAATAGAATAAAACGTAACATTCATAGCAGCATCAGAAACCATGAAGTACCTATGACTAAACCTAAAAAACATATACAGAGCTTTTGGGAGGGGGTGGATTTATAAAACGATTGAAAGAAGTAAAAGAAGACTTCAAAAAACGCAGGCATATGTTATGGTTTAGAAGATATGGCATGTTAGTTTTCTCTAAAGTAATATGCAAATTCTAGAAATCCCAATTAAAATCTCAACAGGTGATTATAGATTTATTCAAAGAGATAGATTTTTATAACTGTTTTATATGTAAAAGCAATACATTGGCCACTTCATGCACCTGTATAGTTTTTTTCTGGGGAACAGGGTAAGAGGGGCTATTTTTCATGTTCAATATGTAACCTATGCACACAGGTAATAAAGTGAATATTAACATACACAGCCTATGCTTCAGGCATATAGAACTTGCAGTTCCTCAGATTTACCAATCTCTCCTGTCGCTGAGCCTTTGCACATGCTGTTCCCTCATTTCACCCTTCCACCACTTTGGCTAAGTCCTGTTTGCCTACCACTACTCATCTTTGAGGTCTCAGTTTTGGTTCTTCTCCCTCTGAGAAACCTTCCCTGACTAAGTTTGTGTCCCTCTTATCTGCCCTTATCAGAGCACATATCATAACCAAACAAGAGCTGTGCAAATACCTGACAATGCCCTTTTTGTCTCTTGCAGGTGAGAGAGTTTAATGGTCAACATTTTATTTTGGAAGAAGCAATTACAGGGGATTTTGCCTTGGTGAAAGCCTGGAAGGCAGACCAAGCAGGAAACATAATTTTCAGGTAGTGTGATGGTTTTAAAAAATATGAATACAACGCATTTCAGCAACTTTATATTTCCTAAATTATGGTTACCAATGGGTATCTTGATGTGTTTGGTATTTAAAAATTCATTTAAGAAATGGCTGAAAATCAAACACACCCACGTGTGTATCTAATACATGTGTGTGCTGTGCTGCTGTTATGCGGCCTCACTGGTATAATGTACTTGTGGGAGTCTGTGGTGATTGGTTGGCATCCATGTTGCATTGCTTGTTAAATATTTGAATCTACATATTCTTATATATAGTCACATACAAATTATTTTTCCCCTGTGTGCTTTAGTCGCCAAGAGCAGTTACAATGTTGACATGCTTAGAAAACATGACAAAAAGAACACAGTTATATTTAATTTTGATATTGTTATTTTCATGCATTGTCTTAATATGCCTATTACTTTGATATTTTAGGAAGATCTTGCTAATAATTATTTAGGTCAGTTTTTTCTAGTCCTATTGTTGTCTACTAGCAAATGTGTATAAAAAGGTTTTGTCTGAAAAATTGATTGACCGTAATAATACTGAACATTCATTCTCATTACCTGGATAACCACAGATATTAAGCCACAGGCTTAATAGATTTTAAGAGCTTTTTATTACCCAAAGCAGACTATATACTAAGTATGTAGTACTTTGGATTTATAGATTATATACTTGTTTTTTAAAGTATGCCACCTATAAAATGCATACAAATTCTTTTTGAAAGTTTTCCAAAATGTTTGGTATTAAAAGCTTCATCTGTTAGGTTACAGAAATCATTTTCTTTCTCATAATATTGTCATTTAGTACTTTTTGTTAGCATTTTCCTATCTTTAGCAAATGCAGCTTTGATGCAATAAGAATTATATTCTCAGTGACCAATCTCATGTTTTTGTTCATTTCTGAAGAACATATAATATTAATACTAGGTATATTTGATTTCTTCAATTCAACTAGTTTTTGGAATTACAACTAATTTTGGCAATTACAAAACATTTCGCATCATGTCTACCGTATTTGACACTTTGGTATAATGTTTGCAAGGGGTAGTTGCTTTTTAAAACAACAGTAATGAAATTGTATAGAAGCAAAAGGAAATGAATTATTTAAAATATTCCCATGAATTTATGCTGTACTCCATTGCCTGGCTCTGGTATCTAAAGACTGCACAAGGGCTGTTCTAAGCACAGACTTGATGCCTGTGGTTCAAACAAACATCAAGCTTTGATGTGAAATGAGAGTGCTCAGCACCAGTGGTCAAGTGACCTTGGTTCTTAAGATACTGACTTCTGGGACAACCTTCACGTTTCATGGGACAACTGGGTCATTGTTATAGTGGGAAAGCCTGCATGCCTTCACCTCTCGCCACTCTGCCCTTGGAGCTTTTGATGCTGAGCCTCTGGTGGAATCCAGCAGAATAACTTGTGAACGTACCCAAGGACTCCTCTCTCAAGGACATGCCTATTGAATCTAAGTGACATAAGTATCCATGGCCTACAAGCACCAGTAAAACAGAGCTGTGACTTATTTCCCTTTACCAAAGAAATTTTCCTATCAACTCGTGCTTTCAGAAACAAATAAAAAAAATATTTAAATTTTTATGGTTAGAGGAAGTGCATTAATTTAGGAACTTGGAAATGGAAAACCATCAGAAAAATTGGCATCTTCTTGAAATTTTTATACTTCAGGGTCTGATGGTGGGTGTTGTACTTTCAAAATTTTATTAGAAATTAGTTCCCCACAATGATCTTTGTAGGTGACTCACAGATTACCAATGAATGTTTCATTTAATTTCGGCAATAGGCTTCTCTTGAGTAAAGAACATAATTACTATGCCTTCTCAGATGAAGCACTTGCTACTTTTCCTTAATATTTTAATGAGGGCAAGTTTGTTGAAATATTTAACTATAGAAAAGAAGTGGCATCCCAGTTAAAAGATTTAGGGAAATGAGTTTTAAGTAGACTCGTTAATAATATCCACTTCATTATTCTGTCTATAATCTATTGTATATAATGAACATGAAAAATAGTCTCTTCCTCAGCCTCATAAAAAACTGTATAATTAAGTGGGTATCATACTATGCTAATTTATGAAATAGTCATAAAACTTTGTAACAGAAAATATGATATACTCCTTTTGAAAAGATTCACAAATTCCTAGTTCATAGAAATTCTTTTAATCTATAACTAAAACTGAACGAGACACTTCTTGTTTTTGTTCTTTTTTCCCCATTTTCTTATTTCCCCCACCCCTAATGTAGGAAGAGTGCACGAAATTTCAACTTGCCGATGTGCAAAGCTGCAGAAACCACGGTGGTAGAGGTAAGAGGAGAAGTTATCTCTGATTCCCTGATGTTAAATTTTTAACTTGATGACATATATTAATTCAAGAAAGAGTATAAACAGTTCATTTGTTTTTTTGGAGGACAAGCAATGACAGCTTTTCTGTTTTGGATATGGAAGGATTCGATTTAAAAATATAATAGTTGAAATCTTGCTGTAACATTAGTTTTCTGGTTGCTAGGGTCTCACTAGAATACTTTCTTTGGAACTCAAGCTATGATGGGACCTGCTTTTGAAAGTCCTTTGATAGTTGAGTAAAATAGATCTTCTTGAATGAAACCCCAAGATGAATTTTTGTGTACAGAATTCCAGGAACATAGTAAGTTTTATCAGGAGAAGTTCATTATCTTCCTGTGTTAGGTACTATGAATTCTTTAAGGAAGAAGGAGGAGGGTACAAATAATTGTTCGGTGGGGTTCTATTCAGAGCAGTTGAATTAAGATACTAACGTCTTTTGGACGTCTCAGAATTTGGGAGAGACGTGAACAACCCTGGAGCCTTCCCAGGGTTAAAGCTCTGGGGCAGCGAAGGTGCTAAACCCCTGCCATTTTGCTTACACATAGCCGAACCCAAAAGGAGACTTCAAAATGGTTCCTAACGCAAGGCTTTGAGGATCACCTTGGAATTAAATTTTCACAGTAGTTTGAGATAGTGTTCCCTTGAGAGGTATTTATAAGAACCCATTTGGGACCTGGAAATGGGAATGTACATTCTTGACTTTTCTTGCGATGGTAGTGTTGTATGTGAAGTTCTTGGATGCCTCCATAGCTTGGCCGAGATGGTATTTCATGGTGGCAGTACAGTGGTATTTTTGAAACAATCGAATGTTACAGTTCTATTTTTCTCTTTGAAAGTGAAGTGTATCATTTTTAAAGTGCTGGGGGATGTGGTACTTTCGATCTAGGCATGGTGGTTTCTTTTGCAAGCGCTGTAGTATATTTTCTTAATTTAAAATGGATAATGTGATTTACTCTCTCTGTGTAATGTGTTTTTTTTTTTAAATTGAATCAGCTTAATGACACACATCTGTAATATTACTGAAGCAAGGCCTATAACATAACTTAAAATAATTGATAGTTCAGCATTTTATTGATTATACACACTTCTGTAAACTGCCAGAAGCCAATATTTCTTCTCTGAGTACCAAGGGGCATTATGTATCCTTCTGTGTAAAGCTCTCTTTTTCCCCACTTCTTTTATAATCTGATTCTTTTCAGCCAATCTTATTTCTTTCAAGAGCAGAAATTCTCAAGTACCTGAGAATCACTGTAGATATTAGAAAGAGAGGTTCTCTTTTGGTGTAGGAAAGGAGAGAAAATCCTTTAACTGAGCCTGCAAATACGATTAAGTCTTGTTCTCTGCCCTAGAACACACAATCCGATCCATCACAGCACACTCTTCCCTGTTAAGGCCAGATTTCCATTAGGACCCCTTTTAACCCAGTGCTGCAGACAGCCATTCCTAGTTGACTAAACCTGCACTATCCAACATGGTAGTCACCAGCCACATGTGACTTAAAGTTTTAAACGAATGAAAAGTAAATAAAGTAAAATTTTGCTTTCTCTTCAGTAGCCACGTATGGCTACTGACTCCTGTGTTGAACACCATCAATATAGAAAGTTTTATTGGACAGAGCTTAATTAGAAGGATCAAGATAAAATCTAATTTGTCTTCCTAATTTAGGACTATAAGCAAAACAGCTACCTAGACGATAGATTATTGTAAGCAAGCCCCCTGTGATCTTCATAGAACAGAACCACATGCCCGCGGGCTGAATTGTAAGAGCTGTGTGCTGGAAAATGCAAAAGAATTTGGAATTAGAGATAAAGACTAGGCTGGGTGGTTTCTGATAGGAAAAGTCTCTTTTGACCTTATAACTGGATTATTCTGAGTATAGTGAATACCCTGTACCAGGCCATTACCTGCACAGGCCTCTGGGATTCTATAATCTTTGGCCTCTTGTCCTGTCCTGCCTTATTATTACAGTGGTCCTAGGAGGTTGGATGATAGTGAGCTGGTTTCTGAAGGGTAGTGTTTAAGAGGATTCTTCAGAGATCATGAATTACCCGCAGATTCTCCTGCCTGCTAAATATAAACAATAATAGTAGCTACCATTAATCAAGTATTCATTATATATTAGTCATTACAGTATTCCTTGTGTACATTATTATGATTTTAATCCTCACAATAATTCTATGAGGTAGGAACCATTATTATCCTCATTTTACGAATGAGGACTTTAAAACATACCCGATGTTACACAGCTAGATGCAACTAGGATAGAATCATAGAAAGATCCAAAGTGTCTCTTTTTTTCCATTATTTTGTGAAGTATTCTCAAATCATCATAAATGGGTGCTGTTTCAAACTCTTGAAAGATACTGAATATCCTCAGGTAGGCCATTTCAAGGCTAACTATTAGAATCAAGCAGATACGGAGTTTTTTGGCCAGTATATTCCTCTATCCCTGGCCTTCCTTGCCAGTTATTGCAAATGTGGTCTTTTTCCCTCCAGTATCCTCTACCTTGGACGTGGCTTTGAGAAAAGTATCATCCTATGGCCAATAGTCCTATGGGTTCATTCTATGGTGTAGCCTCTTTGAACTTCGCAGCTTTTCACAAATTTTCCTAAACATGGTGATTGAATGTCTGTTCTAGTACTGCAGTATCTTAAACAGTGGGAATGAAAGCAGTGACTATACCCTCCATCTCAAAAACAATTTTTTTTTTAAAACTCTCAGCTTATCTTCTTTCTCTTAGACAAGAGGATATGGAGGACTTTTCAGAAGCAGAATCTGGGTTACAGCATGTCTCCTGCAGCATGCCACCCCACAATGCTGTATCTTTCCAACCTTTCTCCCTGTTTATATCCTGTCACCCGAGTTTTGAGTTCAGGATTATACTCATAAATAACTAAAACATTAACGGTGATTCCCTTAGACATCTTAAAATTTTTGGACTTAGAAGTAGGGTGGCAAAGGGACATAGAAGTTGCCCCTTGCTTTTTCATGTCAACAAGTAAACCAGTATGTTTCTCGTGAATCCAAGATATCAAATTTGCCATTGACATCAATTATTTCCAGCTTCTGTAAAAGGGGAACCTTACTCTTTTTGGGAAAAGATTTCCCTTTCAGATGTGTCCTAAACAAACTTATGAGTTATGTAAAACCAAGGAGATGATCAATTATGTCTGTTTTCCCCCTTCACAAAACCAATATGAATATTGCATTTGTATTTCTTAAAACCTGCGGTCATTTGCATGCCTCATCACAAAGTTGTGACCTAATAAATGCTGGCTATCTATCTCTCCCTTTTAAGGAACTGGGTAGTATAAGTGGATGCACATTGGCACACAAGCCGGAAAGATATTTCTCTTTTTAACCCAGACAGTGTTATTTTTGGACCTCCCTCTGTCTGAGTGGGTGAAGCCTTTCCTGATAAACTTCACAAGTTTAAGTGCAAAGCAGCCAGGGAATGACTCTCGGCAGGGGGTTTGGGTGGATAATAAGGAGCAGGGGGACTGAGGGGAATTCATTGGTTTCTGGAGGTTGCTCATTAACCCTCACCTTCCCGTGGGTCCTTCTGCCAGTCTCCTGGGTGCATAGTCCATCAGCCTGGGCTTCTTTGAGAAGTGGTCTGTTTCTGCATTTTTTAAGAGCAACCTACATTTTTTAATAGAAACCTAGGGGGAGGGAGGAGTGCTTCACGCAGGACACTGTTGACACTCAGTCTCTTTGCAAGCAGCCTGGCACACCTGCACTGTCAGAAAAGGTCCTCTGACTCAGCTGCTGAAGGCTGTTGAGGCTGCCTGTGACTGAAATAACCCTCTGGTGTTCTCAAGCCTGTGCCTTGGCTGCTGTTAGCAGACAGCAAGGTTTACACAAAGCTTTCTCCACTAGTGAGCTAATTTCAGCGTTTGGTTAAAATCAGTAGATTCATGATCACAACTTCAATAAAGTGCTTTTATTTATATTATGGTATATTTATATATTTGGTTATGAAAGAATGGTTTATATTATATGATATTTGATGCACACAAATATTATGTACATGTAGCCCATGTGGATGATGAAGTGTAATAACAAATAGAACACCTGCGAACCCATCTAACACAAGAATTAGAGGATCATTCCTACTTATTTTCATCCACCTGCCTCCCCTGCAGAGATAACCAGTATCAGGAATATTGTGTTTATCAGTCTCTTGCTTTTTTTTTTTTTTTTTTTGTAATACATGTCCTTTATTTATTTATTTATTTATTTATTTTAAATTTTATTTTAATTAGCTTCAGGTGTACAACATAGTGCAATAGTTATACTTTTTGCCCCTCAAAGTGACAACACCCCTCCCCCAATTCTCCCCCTCACTGCTCCCCCCATATCATACTATCTATTACAATTCCTTTGACTCCCTTCCACCATATAATCCACATCCCATTACTATCTATATATTCAATTACAGTTGGCATACAATATTATACAACATCAGCTTCAGGTGTACAGTGCAGTGATCAAGCCTCTACTCCATCCATGAAGTGGTCTCCCCAACAAAACATGTGAATCTCTTGCTTTTTAAAAAAAATCTAAATCATAAGATATGGACATATGAAAAATTCTTTTCCAAAGTTTTATCCTAAGATTTTTTTGTTATAGAAGCCAAGCTTTGGGAACTGTGACTTCTATGTTCTGTACCCATGCCTGGCACATGCCATCTCTCCTTAGGAGATTAATGAGAGGAAAGGATTAGGGGGGTCCATCTGCCATCCTGCCAAGCAGAAATGTGTTGTTTCTGATTGATGGGTGAAGAAAGATAAAGACTTCAGTGTAAATGATATTAAAAAATTTTTGTTTTTAATGTTCATTATGAAGGGTTGATGAACATACACAACAGTAAGCAGGAGTGTAATGAACCCTTCTGGGCTTTTCACCCAGTTCCAGTGACCGACCCATGGTCGGCCCTGCCCCATCTACAACCCTAGCTCTTTCTGTCTCCTCCTGTATTATTTTTGAACAAGCAGCAGATGTTATATCTTAGTGACATTTTAAGGCAAGTTCAGTGAAGCTGAGAACTTCTGGTATGCCAGGCAGGCACTGTTCTAGGTTCTGGAGATAGAGCAGTGAACAAAACAGAGAAAAATCCCTGCCTTCACTTGGTCAAAATAGCCAATAGATACAACAAATAAGTAAAATATATAGTGTATTAGATATTGATAAATGGTAAGGAGGAGAAAAACAAAGGCTGAAGAAGGACATGAAATGTCAGGAGAAGAAACTGAAATTTTAGATGTGGTGGTCAGTAAAAGTCCTCCCTGAGGTGACTTTTGATTGAAGACCTCAAGGAAATGAGGGCCTTGCTAGCTCGCTCTGTAGCATCTGACGGAGCAACCTGGGCAGTGGGAGGAAGGAGTAATGGGTGGAAATACTGAGGTGGGAGCATTCCCGGTGGGTTTGAAGAATAAGGACAACATGTCCTCCTTTCTTTAGTGCAAGGACTGAGGAGTTTTATCTTACATGAGAGTACCTCTTTTGAGTGTATTGGTAGTATCTTCTTCCGAGGCAATGTAAAATATAATTTACATTTTTAGTTCATTTTGCAGTGGTTCCCAAGAGATGAGGAGGCCTAATTTTGACTTTAAAACTCTGAGGCGAATGGAAAATATAATTTTGAGGTTGAAGCCTTCTGGTTTTTGTGACTCTCTGGCCCTCTGTGGAAAACTTTGCATTGATAGCTCCTCATAAATAATCATAGCAGAAGTGATCAAACAGGTTCTTATTTCACTTTACAATAGAAGGTGGGAACGCAGTGGATTTTAACCACATGACTTAATCACGTCAATGGATCCTGTGAATGTTTAATCTCCACCAAGCTGTCCAATTAACATATCAGTGTTTTAGAAACTTTGGTTATCTTTCTTCCTGCTATAGAGAAAATGAAAATGCCTAAAAGACAAGCATAATTTCTTTCCTCTTAAGTTTCTTTCATTCTTAATCTTTAGATTGCTAATGCCTTATGATACTACAGTTTCAAAAGCAGTGGAACTCATAATTTTTCCAAGAGACAGTAAAAAGGAAAAAAAATAGGCATGAAGAGGAGAAAAATTAAAGCTTATATCCACTTACGACAAATGCTTCTAACCATGTAGAGAAACTTCATTAAACAGATTCAGTTTCAAACACACACATCCATACACAGGTAACTACTTCTCATGCCTGTGTGGAATTCATTCACACACACAAATCTCTGATTGACATTTGGAGACATGATATGTATGAGAACTTGGCTGAAATGTCAAATTTGACATTCACTGTGTGAACCATAATGTGTTAAATGCCCTTCACTGCACTTTCGTATTTACCTGGTAAAGCTCTCTACTTCAGTTACAGTAATGAAGGCAACAACCAAGTAGCTGTTTATCCCAATCCTCTTCACTTCATCCACAGGGGCCTGTTGAGGTGAACACTCAACACAAGTTCTTAAAAAAAAAAGAAAAAAAAGAGAGAGGGCTAAGAATGCTGTTGGATACAATACAAAAAAGAAGGAGCACCATCTTCCCAACAGTGCCCATGAAACATGGGAATCCTTGAGCTGAAAGCAGAGCACAGTCACTTTCCCGAGTGTTTACTTTTGGGATGGATTGGTGGGCGATGGATATCATTTATATTGATTAATTTATAGACCAATTAAATTATATAATGTCTTTAATTTACATTTATTTCTCCTATAGTTTTTTAGTTATAAGATTTTACTTCTGCTTTGGATTTTATTATTATTTTTTTTTTTTTGAAGGCAGTGTCATTGGCCCTCATATGTGGGATCCTAACCGGGGCCACTGGCGTCCCAAGCCAGCTCTTAACCACTGCACCACTCGGCCAGCCCTGGATTTTATTATTTTGATTAATTACTAAACCACTCTGAAAAGGCTATCTGTACAATCTTATGTGTCTGCTACAAATTTAGCCAGAAATAGAATGCTTTGACAGATAAGATGATAAAATCCGTCTACAACTAAACTACATGAACGGATTGATTCAACTTATTTCAAAGTATTGAAGTATTTAAAGACCATTCATTTCTTTGAATTCCTATGAGGTGTAATATTGCTTTGAAAATATTTGAATGCCAAGGAAGATGTATTTAATGAAGACACATTGTAGTTGAGTATTTTGGCAAAATAACTGTATTGGTCATAGAATTACTGTTGTGTAAATATTTACTCTTTATACCAAGGAAGCAGTAAATAGAAAAAACGTGGACTTAGTGAATGTCCAGTGTTAACATTACTGCATTTTTGTAGATTTCTAAATATAAGTTCTAGTCTAATGACCAGTTATATCCAGAAGAATAGCAGAATAGAAATATGGTTTATTGATGATAAAAATATATTAAATCAAGTACTAATCCTGACATTTTATTTCTTGTTGCTTGGTAACAATGCAGTAACCATGTGAGAGAGTTCCATTATCTCAGGTACAATGGACTTCATTGCACTGTGGGGTAGAAATACCAATTACAGCAAGTCATTTGTATGCCATTATCCTTACAAAATTTTGGTGGTATTTTTCATTGTTAGTACAGAGATCCTAAAAGAAAGTCATTTTAATAATACACCCCTCTTTTTTTTTGATGGACTGGTGAATTGTATTCTAGCTATTTTTGGCTTTTTGACTTTGTATTTATTTATAATTTTTGAGGCTTCACAAATTTGTGTTTTATCAACCTGCATTGTAGGTTGATAAACCTAGGCTTTTAAATTTTAATATAACTATGTACATTATAAGTGATACTTAATTAGCTCTTAGTGAACATCTTTTATCATTACCACCTAGGTAGTGAAAAAATATCTGGGCTGAAATTTTGCCTCATGGAAAATAGCCAGGGCATATTCCTCAGCCTTCTCCAACATAGGATATTCTTAGTTTTAATACCTGCTTCAGGAAAAGGAAGCCTGTTGAGCCAGTGTGATTTGTTTTAAATGAAAGGCTAATTTTACATATATAACTGTAAATGTTCTATATATACTGTTAGTTCAGTTATTATTACTTACGACAAATGTTGATAAACTACAGCCTATGGCCTGCTTTTATACTGCTTAAGAGCTAAGACTGTTTCTATAGTTTTATAAGGTTGTTAAAAATAATAATAATAATATATGACAAGGTGTGTAGCCCAGAGAGCCTAAAATGTTATCTGGCTCCTTACAGAAAAAGTTTGCAGATCCTTGATTTACAGCTAAATTTCCATTTCTGTAGCCTGAATATATTAAATGTCACTCAGTGTTATTTTTTAAAGGACCAATGAACTTAAGTAGAACTAAAACAAAATGATAAGCTGTTTGAAAAAATTAAATCGAATGATATGATTTTGTGTAAAGTAGTGAAATGACTATGCGATTTCCTAGGCCTATTTTGGGAGCAATCATGAAGAAAGGAAGATCACATATGACAATTTGTTTATCCAACCACAGTTGTTAAAATTTCTTTAAAAATCTCAGTGCCTTTGTCTGTAAATCCAAGTTTACTATAATTGCCTGTTGATGGACTGATTGTATTAGAAGCATCTTGCATTTTCTTGCCTATTTGCTTTCATACTGAAAGCCAGTGTTTCGTGTACATAAATGCACATGCAGGTGGTTGTTAGTACTCTGGGATGATGGGGTGAGGACCTCTCCAACCTGACTTGGGTCCTGCCTGGGGCTGCAGCTCCTGCTGGCTGGCAGTTTTCAGAAGCTATGGAAGTAGTCCAGAGTTGGAGTCATCCTGTAGCCCTGGGGTTTGGAAGGGCGCTACAGTGCTGGGTTATCATTTCTTCTGGAGCTGTACCCTCCATATTCTGGACAGAGGGGGAAAGGAGAGTGGAGAGACTTTGGGTGTGACGAGGCTGATTTCTCAGCCTTCCAAAGTATGGCTTTTGAACTCCTGTTTTCTTTTTAGTCAGAAACACGTTTGTAAGATTTATCTATTTATCTGGTTATTTCATTATTATTATTATTATTATTAGTTTCAGGTGTACAAAACAGTGCAATAGTTATCCTTTTCACCCCTTACAAAGTGACAACTCCCCTCCCCCCATCTGCTGCCCCCCCATGCCCCCCCCCCACACATCATACATATCTGTCTGGTTATTTCTTATTTGTTGGTAAGGAAAAGCCTGATAGGAAAGCCTGAAACCAGGGTAGCCATGTACTTTCTTGTCTAGCATCAGTCCTCTTAAGTAATAGAAAAGGCTTGACCCAGCCAGATGTCATGAGACAAAAGTTGATTATTTTAGCTAGATTCATTTAACTCCTCCTGTAAATAAGGGCTCAGAAAACTCCAGACTTGAGTGCCGTTTCTGCACTGGCATGTATTTTATATTGCTTTGTATAATGCTTTATGTTTTTCAAAGCATTTTCACGTTACATTGTCTCACTTGATTCTCTTGATCATAAGGTAAGATAGGAGGGGAAGCAGTTTTATTATAATATTACAAATGAGAAAACTGAGACATGGATAAGTGTCTGGGAATAGATTACTAGGACGTTGAATGGCTTACTGAAAAGGACATGTGGACGACTTGGTTTACATCCTGACTCCATCTGCCACTGACATGCCATGGCAGTAACCGAGGCTTTATTTCTGAGACGCTCATCAATAAGAAGATTGTAAACTCCGAAAATGTAGGTAGGTAGCTATGTGGGTTTTTATAGGAGCTTTGACTTTATTTTAAGGGCAAATGAAAGGGTCATGATTTTAGTTTAGATGTATTGTGTAGAATGGATTTTAGGGAGGGATGAGGGAGGCAAGGTGGCCAGTGAGGAGGCTGCTGCAGTGCTCCAAGGAAGAGGTGATGGTAGCTTGGACTTGAGTGGTGGAGTGGAGATGGGCAACGGTAGTGGACTTGAGGTATACAGTATTCTGGAAGAGGAATCTATCAATAGACTCACCAATGCCTTGGATGTGGAGTGTGGGGGTGGAGGAAAGGCAGAGATTCAATCAAATGACTCCTGGGCCTGACTTGAGCAATGGTATGTCAGTTACCCAGGCGAGGAGACCTGGGAGGAACAGCGTTTCCGGAGGAGAGGAAACAAGAGCTCTGCTAGGATTGATTGGCTTTTTTAGGCATGCAAATGGTGCCGCTGCAGGGGCAGATGGACATGTACTGCGCAATGCTCAGAGGAGAGGTCCAGGAGGGAGTTATATAATTGGGAACAATCCACATGTGTTTGATAACTTAGCCATGGAATGGAAAAGACCACTTAGGGAAAGAAGTCCTGTGACTAAGCCCTGAGGAGTCTCAGTATATTTTTTGTCTTTTTTGTAAACATGATCTGAGATTAATAATCATGTTTTTGCCTCTCACTAGCATTGTGACCTTGGACAAATTACTTTACTGTAGAATGCCAGCCTCTTTATAGCATCTTCTATTTGCCTATTTCACAGATCTCAGGGAGATAGGCCATTGGAATGTGTTTTCTAAAGCTCTGAAGTGCTAAGTTTCTGACCTTGATCCCTCCTGCTGCTTTGGTTAATAAACCCCAGATGACTGTTATTGTTCTCACTTACCCAGTGATGATGACGACAGAACAAGGCAGTGGAAGGATGGCAGCTGGTAAGGCTCACCCTTCCTGTCTTCCGAAGTCTTGAGATCCAAGGGAGTGAAAATTCCACAACACCCCCAATTTCTAAAATCTTAGTGCACTATGAAAAGAATAACTTAGATTGTGCTTTAAATATATTGTTAGCTTTAATTGTCAGTAAATTACCTAATTTTTTAAATTAGCTTCAGGTGTACAAAACAACGTAATAGACATTTACACCCCTCACAAAGTGATAACCCCCTTCCCCAATTTACTACCCCTCTGACATCGTATAGAGCTGTTACAATTCCATTGACTCTGTTCCCTATACTGTACTCCATAGCCCATGACTATATATATGTATATATGTGTGTTTGTGTGTATATATATATATATATATACACACACAAACACACATATATATATAGTGACTACATATGTAGTTATAGTTGACATTCATTATTATTCAGCTTCAGGTGTACACTGCAGTGGTCAGGCATCTATACCATCCATGAAGTGGTCTCCCTAATTAGACAAGTGCCCATCTGACATCCTACAATATCTTTACAACATTATTGATTATTCCCCAAACTGTCTTTCGTATCCCGGTAGCAATATCATGGCTACTAATTTGTACTTTCTAATCCCTTTACGTAATTACCTAATATGTAAAGCCCACCAGAATCAACTTAAATATCTTAATCCCTTACATCATGCAAAAACTATGATTGACGACTTTTAAGGGGAGTATTATGAACGTCTTGAAGAAAGGAAGGTTCTTATAAGTCTGTCATTTCACTAGTTTAAGTTGCTTAGAGTAGTCTCCTTATCTGTGGGGGTTATGTTCTAAGACCCCCAGTGAATGTCTGAAACCACAGATAGTAGCAAATGCTATGTATACTATGTATTTTCCTATACCACATACGTACTTATGATAAAGTTTAATTTATAAATTAATTACTAATTAGGACGGAACAGGATTGTGTGAGATTTCATCATGCTAATCAGAAGGGCACACAATTTCAAACTTTCGAGTTGCTTATTTCTGGAATTTTTTATTTAATATTTTCAGACCATGGTTGACTGGTCACATGGTTTCAGGTCACTGAAACCATGGAAAGCGAAATAGAGCATAAAGGCGGGACTACTGTATGCTCAAAAATTGATGGCCTCTCTCTGCTGTCATATTTTAAATGGAACATTAGTCAATAACCTGTTTATCTTTCTTTGTACTTTGGTTCAAAAGATTCAGATATTCTGGTTTGCTATGAAAATTAAAATTTGTCCCCTGATGACACTTGTTCCTGCTGAATGTTTGTTTTGACTTCTTTTAAGTGAAAGTAACATTTGTTATTCTTTTGGGAACAAGGGAAACAAAACGAATACAGATGGCCTCAGATATTCATTGATGATTTACATTCAGCCATGGGCACTACTGCCTACAAACAGCAGAGGGATTAAAAGGTCCCAAAATAGATATTTTCCTTATGAAAGCTTTGCCCTATTGAATTTTCAGGCCCATGAAAAAGTATGTTTTGTTTTGTTTGTAGATGAAATGGTTTGAAACGGTTGGTTAATTTGGGAGAAACAATGAAAGATTAGAAACCAAGAACGACTTAACTATTAGACAGGCATGATTTTCTATTCTGTTGTTTTGTTCTGTGAAGAAACCAAGACCACTCAGGTCTAAAAATACAGGTCACCTCTCTGATTCTGCTACTGAAACTGAACCTTCATAAGCAGTGTTTCTGTCCCTGAATAACTAAGTCTACATTCGGTTACTTTGAAGAGAATTTGAAGTCCAAATGCTATAGGAGGGAAGTTAAACGGGACCTACCTAGGACTTACCTTGTCTGTGCTTTCTATGAAGAGGAGCTGGGTTATTTATTTAGAGAAGCTATTTTAGTTTCCTTAATTGGGGAGAAGGATGCAAGTTTTGCTTTGCATTGTGAAAAAGTTTTTTTCAGATTAGAATTTCATTTTATTTTGGAAAAGCTTTGCTGGTACAGACAAAACTCAGGGAAGAAAAATTCATCATTACCAAACTCAGATATATACAGGTTGACTATAAAAAACTACAGGATTAAGGCTATTGAGTTTGAAAGTTTTGGTATAATTTAAATTTCTTTCAGTATGAGGAATTTACAAAGCTCATTCATTTTGAGAACTGGTAAAAAGAAGTATTTTAGCTACTGTTTTATTTATAGTTTTTTTACCCCAATACTTTTGGCAATATATTTGCACCCAAAATGTTTTCATTTACGTTTCCTCTTCGTTGGTTCATATTTTAATGTGCAAAGTAGCATTTTATATGTGGATTGATGAGGACTAGGTTATATAAGGAGATAGGAAAATATAATAGAAAACTTCATAAAATTAATTCCCAGGAAATAAGAGGGGCAGTAAAACACTCAAATTATGAAGGATACAACCAAAGTATACCCTACACAGAGTGCAGTATACTTTATAATTGAAATATTTTTAACAGTGGCAAGAGCAGGTGTTATTATAGCCTAATAATAATGAAAATAACATCAGGTACTGTTTATACCATGCTGTTACCTGTAAAGCACTTTAAGTCACCAATTATAATAAGCCAGTGAGGTAGGTTTTATTATCTTTATAGAGTAAGGAAATGAGGATAAGGAAAGACTTTACATTAACGAAGCTAATAAGTGAGAGAGTTACAATCTAAACACATTTCTTTCTGTGTCCAAAGCCTATGTTCTTAAGTACAAGTGAAGGATGGTGAGTGTATTTTAAAGTGCCTTCTGTTTTACAGTTTTCAGTATTAACATTTTAAATATAATTTACTACCTCCTTACTGGCAGGGTTATAGACATTTAGCTAATTGAATTTTTCAGTCAACTAAGTGTAGCTCCAGTACAATGTTAATACTTCCATAAACAGAAAATTAAAAACCATTCAGTAATGTTAACCTCTTAAAACTTATCAAATAATATAATCTCCTGAGAGCTATAAAATGAGAGAGTTCCTGCATGGAACCACTGGCCTTGAAGGAAAAAAATGGAATTGGCTGTCTGTTGGCTTGATTTCCTTAATTCCTGTCCATACATACGTTTGTTTTTATAAAATTAGGACCATATTGTATATGTATTTTTTCAATACACAAAACATTAAGAATGTTTTTTCAGGTCACTATATATTCCCCCCAAAAGGATATTTTGGCAGTTAAACTCAAATTTATATTAATAGCTCCCGATTGTTGGACTTTTATATTGTTTTCCATCTTTCACTATTATTCATAATGCTTTAGCGAGTATCCTTACTTCTGTGCATGTCTAATTATTTTCTTTGACAAAATTTCTACAAATGAATTTTCTTGGGTTTATGCATCAACATTTTACAAACTTTTGATAAATATTGGTAAATAGTTCTCTAGGAAAGCAATTTCAATTGTAACCCCACAGCAATATATAAAAGTATCATTTTGAGCCATTTTTGATAAGATGGATATTATACTTAATTTTTTTTTTTTTGAACATTTGCTAGGTAAATAATGCTGTCCTATGATTTTAATTTGCATACCTTTGCTGAGACGGGGTGGTGAAGTATTTGTTGTCTGTTGGTATTTTTTTTGTGATTTTATATGCTGTAAGTATTACTATATTTTAATGGGAATGTCTCCACTATTTCGTTCCCAGGTGTCCTTGAATCTCCCACTTAGATGAGGAGCTGTGTAAGCACTTCCGAAGAGGAAGTGCAGGGTTGTGGTTGATGTGTGCTCTGGAGCTAAGCTCTCTGGGTTCAAACCCAGCTTCCTGGGGGATCATCCACCGAGGGCAAGAACCTGATTGGCTATAGCTAGTACACTAGAAAAGAATAGCATCTTGAGGCTGCAGCAGTAATCCAGTTATGGAAGTAAAGACAGATAAGACTCTCAGAGAGATAGTAGCCATGACTGACAGCTATACCTGCAGAACTTATTCCTAAAATAAGGTGTGAGTCAAGCGCTCTGTTGATTCACTGTTTTGAGACCGCTCTCTAAAATTTACGGTCATGATTTTCCACAAGATCATCTCCTTGCAAATGGGACAGATTCTGTTGAAAAAGGGAAGGGAGGAAATTTCAGTCCAGAGGGCATTTTGAACAGAATATAATGGTTTTGGATTCTTTACCTATGATATTCTCTCCTGAAAGGTTATTGAATAATAAGGCACAGTGTGACTGACATAAATAGCGGGGTTGCTCTTTTACAAAATTGTCTTACTGCAAAAAAGGAGAAAGACGCCATTTCCTAATTTTGCTTTCTCCTTTAATTTAGCTAGCAACTTTTGGCCTACATATCGATTTATTCCATGCTGGTGTTAATAATTTGGGATTTTAAAGTTGCTCCTATTAAATTAATAATAGTGGCTTTCCTCATTCCTTTCAGAGACCTTGTCAAAAATGTTATTTTTTCCATCTCAAATATAGATCTAGTCTATAAATACTAAAGTGATAATTAGGGCTTGTGCAAGATTTGTTTCATTTAAAAAATTAGCTGCCTTTATATTTTTTCTTTTAAGAGTTACTCTAAATCTTTCTGGTTCAAGAATATAACTAAAAAAAGGAAGGCATTTTAAAGTCATTGCTTACATAAATGATTTAAGGAAGAAATGTGTGAGAGGAAGAATGACAAACATTACTCACTGACCTCTTTTGTGTTACCAGTTATATTTCTTATAAACACATTTCTGCATGTATCATTATTGTAGTTTGAGCCCATAGCATATAACAGCCTCCTAAAATTAGAATATATTCAAATTTTCCAGTGGTCTTTTTACTAGGCCCCTAGAAAATCCGGGTACACAACCAAAAATTAAAAGTGAGAGACTGTAATTGCCTAGGTGTTAAAAAGTTCTTTCTGGAGGGAAGCCACAGTAATCAAAGAAACTGCCCTAGCACCATTAGTGAAGGTGACCTCTCTTGTGAGTTTTTTGAAGTATGAAGGAAATCACATTCTTTTTTGTTCAGGGTAGCTGTTGCTATTTCTGATAGCTTTTCCAAAATTAGGTTTCTCACTCCGTAAAATAAAAATTTCCAACTTCCTTCTGGCTCTCTGCTTCCTGAGCGTTCTGAATCCTCTCCCAGGCACCATCTAGTCACAGTCCCCAGTTAATCACATCCTTCCCTGACTCTAGGGCTTTGACCTTGACATTCCTGCTGCCGGGAATGCTCTCCCTGCCCTTCTTTTCATGGCTCATTTTCTGCTTCTCAGTGGAGCTTTCCCTGTATTATCGCATTTATTACCGGGTTTTATTGTATTTGGCTGTTTACCTATCTCCCGAGATAGACTTAGCACCTCATGAGACATTCTTCTTCTCATCTTTGAATCCCCAGCACCTGGCACAATGCCTGCCATATAATAGATGCTCAATAAATGATGCTGGTGTCACTGAGCCAGCCGTTTTAAAATATAAGTATCACTTTGCAGGCTTAGAAATGTTCTGACCGTTCTCGTTGATTGACATCATTATCCTGCCGTGGTCTAAGGAAGCAAAAAAACGCCTTATGCTCAGCGGTTGTTCTGGATGATGGTATATTTGAGGCCTTTGTCAGGCCCTGCATTGAGAGACTTGATAATCTGCCACCAGCTGCTCTGTAATTCCCTTCCTTATTACTGTGACTAGCGTCCTATGACTTCTCTAGGATCATTTTATCTCAAGGTGTGCCTTTTAATGCTGGTGGGAATAGATAGTGTATCTCATTCAGTAGGCTTTTATTATTCAGCTAAAGCAGAACAAGCCATATGGCCGTTAACTAGATATGATGCAAAGGGTTATAAATTGGTGACAGATAAACTGGCTTTGTACATGCGGCAGCCTGGTTAGTCAGGAGAGATTAGGCATAGCAAATACATAAGTACAGAGGGGCATATACTAAGTGGCATGGAATTAAAATCACGTGTTGCATTTACCAAAGTACATTCAGTAAGTGGGAATTGATCTAGTGTTCAACAACCTACAATAATTAGGAAGACATGTTAATGTGCATCCTTTAAAGTCTTGTTATAAAACATCCAGGAACTAATGTAGACTTACAACATGCGAGGGTGCTAGAAAGAACATTAGGCATCATTTAAAGTTAAACTTTAACATTTAAAGATGAAATGACCATAAGTGGTTCATGTAAGAACACAGTGCTGGCCATATTAGAGCTAAAACCAAAATTTACATCTTCTGACCCCAAGTCTAGTTCTCTATATCATGCTCTGTTGTCTTCCTTAGTTTTCAAGTGTAGGAGGAATTAGTGAAACGCATGGCATTAGAATCATATGGACAAAAATCACCCTCTTACCAAGTACCCGCATCAATCAATTGCTGTTTCCTATTACCCATAGCCACTTTTCTTTAATGGGCAAATTCTGTCTAAAAGATCTGGGTGTTTCTTTTAATTGTCATTCTTAACGTTTTGAATATGGTGTTGAGTTTCAGGGATGAGCTGTCTGTGTGAGGAAGACATTTTAGATTCAGGACCTTGATTGACTTTATTCACAGTGGGTTTCAGTTGCTGGGAATGATGGCCTCAGAGTTAGGACTGGCCCTGCTTTCCTGTCATGTCAGGAGGCTGACATGCAGCTTGTTGGAGAAAACGGGAACCAAGTGATTCCAGCCTTACAGCTGTGTGTCTGCTATTTACACGAAGGGAAGAGCCATTGATCTCAATGCTAAAATCACAGCTGAGAATAGGATGATTATGTTTGAATTTCTTTAGGACTTCTAAAGGGCTAGTTTGGGAACTTGAAGAACAGAGAGAGGACAGAAAGTATTTTGTTTTGAAGTTTATTTATTTTTGCATTTTATGCCTACCTTTCTTACACTAAATCAGGGAAAACAAACAGCATTTAAATTTTTTAATGAAGTAAATAAGATTAGGATTCTGCTTTGCTTACTGTTCATAGAAATGAAAACCTATGGAGAACATTTAAAAGATGAAATGAAAGAGAAAGCTCTTAATCTGTTGCACATGCAAAGTGATTTTAAATTTAGGAATTATTGACTCATTCATAAGCGGAATTTGAGTCACAGTCACTGTTAGATTAAGCAGCCATTATCTGTGTTCTGAAAATGTTGGTTTAACCCAATTTTCCTTTGTAGTTTATGTATTAAATATTGTGTTCTTGTATTATAAAAAGCTCCAGGGATAATTAAAAGCCCCAAATTGAAGGAAACAGCCTTAAAGAGTAACCTTTTAAAGTTTCAGTTGGCATCACTAATAATAAGCAGTTTTTCCATGGCTGTAAAACTTCCTTTTTCTCCTTGTTTCTTCATAATTCTCTTCATTGAAAAATGTTTCAGTTTAATTCTATTAATTATATCATGTCTTTCTGTTTTTCTTGGGATATGCGATAATGGTATAATTTTTTCTTACTATTATAGATAAAACTGGTGCTTTGAATGAACATGTTAGAAATATTTTAATTCATTTTAATTACATCCCTGGATTTGCTACCACTCTAATAAAATTTCCTTTTGGAAAAAAGACATGACACATAAATCGTATTTATAATACTGCCTGAATGTTATTAAATCACATACTTAATGAAGTTGGCATTTTTGGTCAAATAAAGTATTAGCAAAATACCAGCATGGACTGGACTGTTTGGACAAGGTATTAGGATCATTGAAAATGAAAATGATACTTATCATAAGCTGCTTTTAAATTTGTTTGAAGAACCCCAATTCTCCCACATTACACATCTATTGGGATAGTCCATGAAGTGAGTAATAGTTCTACTTTTTTTTTTAATACTATGTCCTACTGATTTTGCTGCTAGTCATAGTTTTAATAAATTGAGTTATTTTATGTAAAGCTTTTCTTCTAAAAAGTTCAAACTGCTTCATCCATTTACTTTCTCATCTTATTTTTTTTTTAAAGGAGGAAGGACTGTTTTTGTTTTGTAAGGAGGGATATTTGGGTGAAGATGATTATCATCAACTCTGAGGTTAGATTGCAAATAGGGAAAGGAAGGGCCTTTTGGCCTTTTTTGCGGCATTTATTGCATTCCAGTCTTTGTTGCTGGTGGTTAGCTAAACCCTTTTATTTCCTTTTCCAAAAAAGTTACTAAAGAAGGCTTTATTTTACAATATTACCCTTGATCCTTAGTGAATTTCATTCAGTTAATATTGGCCCAGTTTATTTTCCTAACCGGTAGAGACCATTTTCTGTCTTAATTGTATCAGCTGTTCTTTCTGGTCTTGTATCATTCTCCAGTTTGACAAATGAACTGTTTAATTTTTATCTATTTTGTTCCAGAGATGATATTTATAAGATATAGATGATCTACAAGACAACATGGATTAAACTTAGGGCTATAGAAGAAAGACAAACAATGATAGCTAGTTTTAGACTAAAAAGTTATACTGCCATGACAAACATGAGTGAACCAGCCACTAGATGCCAAATAAACATTAAAGTACTCGTTTATCGATTTGATAGTACATATACTTTAAAGGAAACTAATGATCAGGTGAAGCATAACTGTCCTTGCTCTTCAAACTAGACAGAATTTTATGTTTTAACTGCAAGAAAGAACTCACTTGATGGTAAGAAGGAGAGACCGACCCTGTAACTATGATATAAAGACACTGGTTTGCTCCAGGGGCATACTATTCTTGGAGCATTAAAAGAGTAGTCAGAATCCTTGAATACTGTTTTTCTCACCCAAACTTTTGGTAACTACTTGGAGGTCATGAGCCTGAGATGGTCTTCTCTCACAGACATGGGAATACATCTGTTTGGAGTTGCCAGTTGCACCCAGACCCCAGCCCATAACCATAACAAGCTTGGTGTGTTCCCCGTCTTCATTTAAGGCCTTGATAAAGATGTTGAGCAGGGTAGGATCAAAGACCTCAAACCATTAGAACAGGAGTCTGAGGTCGGGTGGTGGGAGTGGGAAGAGGTTTATGTCTCAATCCCCTGAAATCTCATGAAGGATTTTGCAGATAAAGAAATTTGTGTGTGTGTGTGGATAGTCTGTAGCTTTCATCAGGTTCTTAAAGAAGCACATGTTCCTTCAAAGCTAAAACCCACAGCACTGGAGACTTCTAAGGCTTTGTCAAGTCACCAGATACTTTTGTGGCTCTTCAAGTAATATATTATCTACCTATCTGTACATAAGAGCAGCCTCCCTGTCTATATTCATCATTGCTGTATCTAGGAGTTGCTTAATTCATATTTGTCAATTTAAAGTGAATGATTTCAAGTCACATTTTCCCTCTATGTCTATAAAATTCTTGTGTGAGGGGACTTGGTCAGGCACTTTGTGAAATCACTGCTTTTTTCCTGGCCTGCCAGGGTGCTAGCCTCTGCAAGTTAATGAAGTTCATTTGGCATGGCTTGTAATGGTGTCTAGCAATATTCTTTTCTCTGTCTATGACCTTACAAACAATCTGTTTAATAACCATTTTAAAATACTGTTGTGAATGAAGAAGCCCCTTTTTGAAAAGGAGTATATCTGCTTCTCTCCATCTGTTGCCATTTCTGCCCTTTTTCACTTGACTATAATTCTGTGACCATATATCTTCAGGCTTTTTAAGAATCCTGGACTATAATTTCTGTGGGCCTACAGCCTGTAATTAGTTCAGAGAATCTGGGTATCTCTTCTTGGAATTTAATTCCTCCTTAGCCATATTAGTTCTGCCCATTTCTTCTCACTGATGGGAAAGTCAGCAGCATAGTGAAATTGAAGTGCTGTGCTTTTTTCTGTCATCTCCCTCAAGCAGTGGTTCATTATCATTTCTGGATTCTCCATCAGCAAAAATAACAAAATCACCCCCAAAGCCCACTTTCATCATCTTTAGCATATTGGACACGACTCATCTCATTCCAATTGACATACCTAAGGTTTCATGTGACTCCCATTTGTCCTCGGGCATTCGTGTCTGTCTTTTGTAGGAGCCCTTTTAAAATACAGGGAAACACATAGCTATCCATGTTATACTTATTATACTAATTTATTTTTTAATACCATTCTTTTCATCATCAAGATGATCTATTTTCATTTTGTCGCAATAGGGGTTTGAGAACCTGATAAGCCCATTTGTTTCTTAGAGTTTCTACCACTTGATCCTGCTTATTTTTTCCTCTCAACTTTTTTTTTAAAAAAAATTGGGGAATTGGGGGAGGGGAACAGTGTTGGGGAATTGGAAAGTGGAACCAGCCAAGTTGTTGTTCTTCAATCTTAGTTGTGGAGGGCTCCAGTTGCAATCTGGCTTCCCTTTGGCAGCTCATGGCCTCTAAACTCAAGGTGCTGTGTTACAATCTTACTTACAGGTGGGTGTAGCCACCATCCCATTCGGGAGTCGAACCAGCAGCCTTGTTGTTAAGAGCGTATGCTGTATTCACTGAGCCATTCAGGCTGCAGCTCAGCTCAAGGTGCTGAGTTCAGTCTTAGTTGTGGGTGGGCGTAGCCCACCACTGAACAGGCAGTCTTGTTGTTAGGAGCACATGCTCTCAGCAGCTGAGCCATCCTGCCACCTGTTGGCAGCTCAGTGGCAGCTCAGCTCTTGCGCTCACTGGCCCATGTGGGAATCGAACCAGTGACCCTGTTGTTCAGAGCTTGCACTCTTAAGCTAACTCCACCAACTGAGCCACTCGGCTGGCCCCCACCTCAACTTTTTAAAATCTGCTTTTCTTCAAAGACCAGGAGACATTTCTGTATATGTCTAGGATTGAGTTCCTAGTCTGTTGCAAATGCTAATTTTACATTGTCCCTTTCTCTCCAGGTTTCCATCATTTCTACTTTACCAAGCAGTTTATCCTCATGGATTAGAAGTCCAGAATCCTGGTTTCTCACTGTCTCATTCAGAAAGATAGAACTTTTCAGCAAGCAATATATAATTTATCAATAGAATATGATGAACAGAAGATGTTCAAATAATTGGCATCTCCTGATATCACTATCTTATTTCTGAATCAATTTTGTCATTTCTATACAAATATGTCATCTCCATCTTTAGTTTTGTGAGCACTCTGATTATATGGCCATTAGTGTGATATTCTTTCTTCTTTTAAACTCACTTTAAATATACTTCACCATATTTCATCACTAGGTCTGTGGCTACCTAGGCATGTGCATATTTTCTTGACATGGCATGTTCTTTTGTCAGCTTATTTTCACTGGATGGAGTAGACCATCTGTTGGCAGGAGAGCCAATCAACCAGGTTTCAATAATGATTGCAATCATAATTACCGCCATTTTTAAGGTTGCAGATTCCTTAATAGCCACTCATCATTTCAGTGTTTGTGCAATTCTGTGGAGACATCTAAGACTGCATGTGCTTGATCCAAGCCCTTAGAGCTTTCAGCCATTTTCTCCTATATTTTTGTACTAGTCATATCATCCCTTAGTATGAAACTTAAGAAGATATGCACCTTCTTGCTGTTTTGGATTAATTAAAAAAAAATGTTTTTTTCTCCTTTGGACTTTGGGGAAGGATGCCCCCCCCTTCATGCTGACCTCCCTTTTTCTCTGTATTTATTTTCCCTTTATCGTACCCATTCACTGTTAAATTAACATCCATAGCACCTCTGCATCTAACTTGTGACTTTTTTCTGTTATTTCTCATTGCCCCCTCTTCCATTTTTCTAGTCTTCAGCTTTTGCTAATTTGGAGTTACTTTTGGGTGCAGCTTACAGTGGCCCACGCGGGGATTGAACCGACAACCTTGGTGTTATCAGCACCACGCTCTAACCAACTGAACTAAGTCGCCACCCTAATTTGGGGTTACTTAGTGTTTTTCATGATTCCAGACATCATTGCTTGTTGTGGCCTGCTTTCTTATTTCTTGGCAAAAGAAGAATGTTCATCCTAAACGTTTTGGAAAGTTAAAATGACTCACGGAAAAAAATCTCCGATATGGTCCCTCTCTCCCTCCCTCCCTCCCACCACAGCCCTCGCTTTGCATCGCACAGCAAGGTTTGCAGGTGTATGGCTTTTTCCACTAACACCCTTCAGGGTTGGGCCCATTTTTGTGGCTATAACAGATTGAGGTTGTCATTAAACATAAAAAATGAAGTTATCGCCTGGCAGCTCCTCTGTTCCCTTACCTGAGATAGAAATAACGTTTGCCAAGTAAAAACAAAAAACATTGTCATCCAACAATGAATTCTTATCCTTCTGCAAGCTTTAAAATAAAACTTTCCAGATTTATGCAGTTGGAAGAGTGTAGGGCAGAGAAAGCAACCTTTTAAAAAACAGTTCAAATCAATAATAATTAACATTTCCTAGCTTCTATTTTCCTGCTAATGACTGAAGACAAGTACTTATTAGAGAAGCCTCAAGTGTCTGGATTTTTACGTGTAGCAGATGGTGCTACATAAGGACTATGCAAAGTGCCAGGGACAAGTCTAGTGGGGGGTTCTTAGCTACCTTTCCTCCATCTTGATCTTGTCTGAGGACACTTGACATACCCATTGCTTGGCACTGAGGCTTGTTTTGTGTTCTTTTCTTTTTTTCTGTGTTCTTTATTTTGTGTCTTAACTGTTTGTAATTTTAGGAGGTGCATTTCCCCCATCATTAGGGAGTGCTCTTATGAGCTTTCATTTTTACTTTTTCCTTAACAACCTGATTTTATTCATCGGTTTCTTTTATCTCATTTTTATTGCCTGATCTGACTAAACTTGCCCCCTCACACTGGTTCTTTCTTACCATTCTTCCTCAAGATCACACAAAAACAGCACAGAAGCCTTCAATCCTTTTCAGTAGCTACCATTCAGATAGTTCTGCCTCTTCAGTTTTTTAAAAATATTTTTCACAGATTGTCTGAAAACAAGTTTTCTTCCTTTTGTTTGTACTTCAGCTGTTTGCTTCCTGTGGTATTAATTCTGTTAACCAACTCTGAGAAAGCTTTGATTTTTGTATAGAAATTTTCAGGACTGTTAAGTGTTGATATTGTTTTGACTAATGTTGCACATGCATTTTCTACAGTATGGAAATCACCATATTAGGATGACAAAACATGGAACTGATTATGTTTAACCAGATTCTATCTTTTCATCGGAGTTGTTGACCAGGACATGTTCTTTCACTCTGTTGTGAAAATCATGATGTACGGGTAATTGCTCTTAATGAAGAAACTTAGTCTTAATTTGGTGTTTTTTTGTAGCAACTTTGTTTGGTAGACCCAGAAGAAAATAGTGATTGGTTACCATCAACATTTCTGGTTTAAAGTGAGAAATATTGCTTTTCTCCCTCCTTTTCCTTTCCTTTATAGTTCTTGCCCCTGCTGAAGAATAAAGGCAGGGAGACGGATTAGGAAGCTACTGCAATACTTCAAGCAAGAGATATGAGGGCCTGAACTTTTGGAACAACGTTAGACATGGAAAATAATTCGCATTGTTATCTTCAAACAATGTAGGCAAAAGGGTTTCTTAGTTTATGTCATAAAGTTGTAAGTGCTTACAGTGTTAAGAAACCACAGGTTTTCTTAGAGTCTATTTTCTTTTTGACATGTTCTCTTTGGTACCCGTCTAAATGATTAAGGAATTTATCACATCCTCCACTTATGTATTTTCTAGTTTGGGAAACTACCTGGTGTCTATTGCATCTTTAAAAAAAAAATAACATTGTAGGTTTCCTTGATTATAAAAGTAAAAGGGAAACAAAAATAACTTGTACTGTCACCCAGAGATAATAATTATTAGCATTTCAATGTATTTCCTTTCAGTTTTTGGTAGGTACAGAAATAATTGTTTGGGCCAAAGAGCCTATCTGTAAATATTTATTTGTACAAAATCTTGCATTTTTATGAAGCATTCAATTATGAGTTGTCATTAAATATTATGATATATAGTATTGATTCGTTATGTGGATGCACCATATGTATTTTACCATTATCCTATTGTTAACCATTTAGGTTGCTTCCAACTCATTCATATTTTAACAAATGCTGTGGGTAATATTTTCACGAATAATAAATCTCCATATTTATCCTCAGGATAATGGATTAATATATGAACTCATTTTTAAAGTCAAGGACTTCTTTGAGGGGTTGAATTGAGCGTAAAGATGTGTGAATGGGCTCTAGTGTCTGAAATTTCCATGAAGTTGAAGAGGTAGCAATAGTACTTAGCTGCTCTGCACAGCCTGCGTCCACCTCCTCTTTACCTGGTCACCAGCTTGGGTAGGAAATTCCAGAGCACAGAGAGGTTTGGAGGGGAAGATACAGAATAATACATTGATGGGAAGTCCCCTTGCCTCCCCCTGACTCATTCTCAGGTAAATGTCGGCATACATCTCTACCCACCATTTCTGCTTAGATGCCCACATGTTTTCTAACTTTTCCTTGGAGTTTTTGTTAGATTTGGTCAAGATCTTTCTGTTTATCAGTGAAGACAGCTTTTGTCCACCTTGTCCTATTCCTTTTCAACTATTTGGGAGCAGTGCACAATAACTAAAATGAGTCTTAAAAATTCCCTGGTATTCTTTCATTGTAGGAGGCGTGTGGTGTAGGCACGCACAGTAGAATAGCGTAAGGAGAGCTACTTGACCTCAGAAACTTCTGGAGAGTTCAGTTATTAGTTTAGGAGGCCAGTTTAATCCAACTCTCCTTATACACATCAGTACATATAAGCAAATAGCTATTTGCTTTGGGTATGGCATTTATTAAGCACACACACAATCTTCAAGATGTTTTTTTCTTGGCACCAGAAAGATAATTCTTTGACAAGAGCAACATTGACCTTAGTTTTTCTTGATCCTTGTTATCCTGATTTTTTTTTATGTTGATGTAAAAAAACGACTTTTTGTGTGTGTGTTATAAATTCTAAAATATCTGGCTAACTTGAGGCATTTCATAGTGCTATAAAATGTCCTTTGACCCTATGAATGACTTCAATTGTAATTACGTTGAGTATTTCTAGTATTGAGTTAATATTTCTTCTTTGAAATTTTCATATTGAAATTAGTAATCTGTCTTTAAGTAAAATTATTTTGGCGGTTGCTGTTTTATCACGATCCTAGAATGCAAACAGGAATAATTAAAAACTGTTACAAACAGCATTTGTATCTATATTTAAAAAACCCTTCAATTGACCAAGCAGATGTTGTTATGGATTCTAGTCTTCGATATGATAAATTTCCCATTAATTTTGAAAATTTGGTCTTAAGGGATGTGCTTTCAAGTATGCACAGTTGAACTGCAATTTGTGAAAGTTCAAGCACCTATACTGAGAAATGATTTGACAGATTTGTAACTGAGGCTGTTTTAGGCAAACACTAAGTTCTGGGGCTTTTTGTTCTGTATTTCATGTTCAGACACATGCATTTAAATGTCTTCCTTTTTGTGGGTCCAGAAGGTATGATGTACATTACACACACAGACACACACACACACAGACACACAGACACACACACACACACAAACACAAACGTATTTGCTCTTTTATATATGTGTGTGTATTATTTTTTACATTGTTTATCCAACCTAAGTTGGAGGTGAAGATGTATATACTTTATTTTTTAAATAAAAATATTCAGTTTAAGCTTTCACTATTTAATTTTTAAATTTTTTTTCTCTTTGTCTAGGTTGAAGAAATTGTAGACATTGGATCTTTTGCCCCAGAAGACATTCATATTCCTAAGATTTATGTACATCGTCTTATAAAGGGAAAAAATTATGAGAAAAGAATTGAGGTAATTGACCTAGCTTCTTTGTCAGTATTTATGGATCTGATTATCAGAGCTATGTGTCCCTGGGACAATTCCAGATGGTAGGTAACTAAAGAACATAAATCTTGCTTTGGATCTTAGTAGGAACTTCTCATGTGTCTGTCATGAAGCGGCATGATCATCTGTGCATTGTCCAGCACAACAGTGCCTTGTGTTTACAAGGTGTACATCACCAAGTTATGTGATTCTGTAGGTTTCATTTCAAGGCCTCTGTAGCTGTCCTAATTTATGATGCGTAGTTTTGCATCTACCCTGTTTGATTGAGTAGAGAAAGCTAATTGCGTCTGTGGTGGCTTTACAACCCTGCTGGACTCCTAATGTTTGGTCGTTCAGAAATGTCTATCTGCCTTGAAGTTGCTTTGTATGTTATAGAGACCAGAAAAAACATCATTTCCCATTAGCATTAGGCATTAGGCTCTAGACAGCTGGTGGGAATGAGATTGTGGCAAGGAATGGCTTCCAGGAGGATTGGAGGTATTTCAAGTATACTCAGAGCATGAAGAATGACCATCTGGGCCAGAATTGATAGCAAAATTCCTAAGTGTGTAGGGATCAGCCACAAAACAGACATGCAATAAGAATACTATCAGGAAATCAGAGATACCCTCCCTGTACCCTGTAAACAGGGTACAGAAAGACATTGTGTAACCCAAAACTAATGTTGGGCTAGGGAAAAAGGATGGGACATTTAAAAACAGGAACCCAAGTCTGTCAAGGAGATTTAGCAATGGGAATACTTTCTTGGCTGGTTTGGATATTTCCACGATCCCTGTGATGCACTTGTAGCAAAACCAGTCTAGACTCTACAGGTGAAAATAGGCAATTAAAAGCAGTGACACCTGGTAAACACATTCTGACATCCCTGCAAAAAACCGATCCCAAGATCTGTTTCCTTTTTTCTTTGTTCTGGCTCAGTCCCTGAGCACCTGAGTAAAATTTATTGTAGTTGCAGGAGTCTTAAGAGGTAGCAGTGGTAGCAGCCAGTGTGACCATAACAGAGGGGTTATTTGCTTTAAAGAGACAGAACTTCATATATCTAATTCAAATGAAATATGACCTCTTTCACTTACTTTCTAAAGAGTTATTTCTGTTATGTCAAATGTCATCCATGTTTTTCTTTTTAAAATAAACTCTGTTATATTGCCTTATGGTAGTAATGGGAAAGAGTTAAATTTTTCCAATAAAATTTTATACTTTAACAGTGATAACATCCAAGGCATACCTCAACCATGAGTAATTTATTTCTGTTTATTTTAAAGCGTTTATCAGTCCGGAAAGAGGGAGATGTAAAAACCAAATCTGGTAAACCTGGAGACAATGTGAGGGAACGTATCATCAGGCGGGCAGCTCTTGAGTTTGAGGACGGCATGTATGGTAGGTATCCTTCATCTTTGTGGGTCGGGATGAAGATATAGCGCTCGCTGTTTCCATGTTCATCAGGCCACTAAGCCTCCTGTGTAGTGATTCTTTTCTGGCCCATTGTACTTTTGAAGCAGTTGATCAATTTTTACAAAGTAGTCATATAACCTAAAGATATCAAGATACATGAAATTGGGATTATAATCAATTACCCTTCTTGAAACAGATTGGTGACCACAAATTCGCTTAGCTATTTTCTAATATACAATGGATTTCAATAGGATTTGGCTAAAGGTTATTGGGAAAAGATTATCCAACATCAGTGTTTCAAATCTCAGAAGAGTTAGTTCTTTTTTTTTTTTTTAACTGAGCCATCCTGCCACCTGTTGGCAGCTCAGCTTGGGCTGGCCATTGAACTTGCTCAGAGAAGTGTTAGTTATAACCAATGCTATTTACTTTGTCTATATCTTGACATTTACTTACTTATTGAAACATAAGATCCAACTTCTTAACAATCCCTTAGTTCCCCTGACAAAGATTCCTTGAGTGAACCCTTTTATGTCTAGTGTTTTGTAAGGGTATTCAATACTTGATTCAAATTCTACTTTAAATACTTGTCAAAAAAGAGGTAGGTAGAAATAATTGAATTTGGTGAATATTTGGATTTAAATAACAGTGAGTGTTTGCCATTGTGCTGCAGCCATGGACAGCCCAGGCTGCAGTTCCAGGCAAGGCAGTCTCTCTCTGATCTGGTCAGCCTGCTTGCCTTGCAAGATTGAACCCCCAGCCATTTACATACAAGTCAGGATTGACCCCTACTTTGATTACCAAAGGAAGGAGTCAACACCCTCAGCTAGCTCTTTGATGCCTTCACACAGCTAGCTACTTTTCTATATGGTCTCAATTGTTCTTTCTGAAACTTACCTCCACTCCCCCCTTAACTCTTAGGGAAGACTCAGCTACCAGTGTGTGTTATCACAGTAACCCAAAGGAGTTGATCCACTTTTAGGGAGACATTTTACGTTTTTTTTTTTTGAGGGCAGTGTCACTGGCCCTCACATGTGGGACCAAATCGGGGCCGCTGGCTTTCCAATCCAGCTCTTAACCATTGTACAACTTGGCCAGCCCTCTTCAGATTTTTATAGGTAGAAGATTTATGGCATAATCTCTCTACCTTTTCTGTGTTGTACCTTAACATCTCTTTTTTTTCCCCCCTCCCCAGCTAATTTGGGTATAGGAATCCCACTTCTGGCCAGCAACTTCATCAGCCCAAATATGACTGTTCATTTACAAAGTGAAAATGGAGTCCTGGGTTTGGTAAGACAGAAATTAAAGTTTTATTTATGTAGCCTGGATGGAGAATGAGACATTCCATATAGTGAAATCTTACAACTGAGGGTTGTCAGCTTCAAGTTCCCAACCTTATTTTTCTGTTTATTATCATTATAAACTATTTAACTTTCCCAGAAAATGGTGGGAATTGTATGTAGTGCTGTAGTTTATGTAGTATTTAGATGGTAGCTTCCTGACTATGTGAGCTTTCTGACTCCTCTTCCTTTGTCAGTTTATCAGCTTCCATCTCCCCTAGAGTACCTGCTTATTTAACTGTTTAACTAAGAGTACCTGTTTAGTTAACTATTGCTAACTCTTGTGAAGTTGGACAAGAGTGAAGGTCATTAGCAATTAAATAAAAATCACTAAGGCTCCCGATGAAAACTGAAGAGTAAGATTTCTATGTAGGGCAGGGAAATTTTTGACAGTTGATTAATTCAAAAAGTCTTAGAAATTCTTTTCATTTAATTATTGTTGTAAGGTCGTGTTGTCCAAAAGGGTAGAATTTTCTTTTCCTCAAGATTAACCTTCCAGATGAGTTCAATATTCTTATAGAATTCCGCCACAGTTTCTGTTGAATATTATAACAAAGTAAGAAATACTTTTGCTTCCTGGATAACATTTTTTAATTTAATTATTAACTGTGGCAGAGATTATTTATAGTTTGCTAATTTATAATATTCCTAATCTTTATTGTTCTTCAGGAGATCTTAACTGTTAATTAAAATTGTACATATTGAAAAATATATATCCAATATTTAAAATATAAAGAATGATCATGGGCATATAGTCAATACTGATTGATTGAGACAATAATCATAATTATTTCCAAAGACACAAAAATGATGTGTCTGGATAAAAGCAGATTCATATTGAAGTCAAAGACTTATATTATTAAGGTACCTTAGAGATTATCTAGAGTGATCAATTCCCTCATTTTGAAGATAAGGGAAATAAGTTTAAATGAATTACCCATGGTCAATGTTTAAAGGAAAATTTATATATGTCTAAACACTACTTTCCACTTCAGTTTATTTAAAGGATAAATCCCTTAGAAAGTCTGTTAAAATTTCACAGCCAAAATATCTTCATTCTTGGCTCTATCTTATGCCTTTTTCTTTTCCTCCCTTTTTGTTTAATATACGTTATGTTACGAAATTACTTGCCCCATTCAAGTAATTAGAGATGCCTTATAAAAATACATACATAATTTTTTAAAAACTTACTGAGAATAAGTGGGCGAAGAAAAAAGAAAGATAGCCAAACTTAGATGTTGTGAGAGAGAAGATTAGAACCCTAAATTCTGATGCTTAGCTGCTACATACCAGAAAGGTGTAATTTGTCTCTCCAGGTCCTTCTAGCCAAATAGTGCACCCATTTAGTTTATATTCATTGATACCAAGAGGAAGGTTTATAAATAACATTGGCTGCATAGTATGTAGTAAATAGTTACTTTTTTACTGACTTATAGGTTCACTGACCTGTATAGTTCTAATATCTTAACATTTATTTTAAACTTTGGTAATTTTTAGAAAATAATTTTCATTCTGAATCACAGTTATTAGTGTAGAAAAAACTAATCAGTATGAGAAACACAGCCATGAAAATATCAGAATTAGTTTTTAAAGATTCACCTCAAGTCTTTTGATGATAATTTCCTGGAGTTTTTAGAGAAGCTATTGACATTACAGCTTTACTGTGTGATTTAGTGAGAAACTTCTGTTTACTAATTGACTTTGACTAATTTCCTTCATTTGACAGGGTCCATATCCGTTACAAAATGAAGTTGATGCAGATCTAATCAATGCAGGTAAACTCACTCATTACATGTTTTTCCCGCGCGTTCATTTGCTATTAATTTAGTTCTATGCAAATAATAGTAAGGAGTTAGACTTGATTCTTTGTCTCTCCCTAGAGGGTGTTCCACTGTACTTTTTATTGAGGAGGAGAGATAAGCCTTCCTGGTCCCATCTTTGCCTGGCTTTTTGTCAGCAATCTCTTATTCAGGGCAGATTAAGATAAAGGATAAATTGCAGGTGGGGGCTACATGTAATGGCAAGAGCTTTGGAGGGTCAGTTAGTCAGAGTCCTGGCTCTAAGTACTCTCAAATGGGGTATGAGGAGAATGAAAGGAAGAGACAATTTACAACAAGATTAAGGGAAATCAGGAAAGGATGATAAAGTACCACAGGGAGTTATTATCACCCAAGGGCCTTAAGGGGCAGCTGTGGGATCAAACCACCTAATAGGAACTATGGCCTTTGGTAGAGAAACACAGCCATCTTGCCACGACTTTGGTGAGGTTGAGGGTAAGGGTCTCCTCTGCTGGCCCTCCTGCTTGTGCCTCCCACTGGCCAACCCCAGGCTGACATAGGTCTGCGTTCTCATGATAAGAAGCGTGGGGGAGTGGATTCCTAGTGGCAAAAAAGAAAAAATCGGGTACACTGGGGTTTTTGTTGTAGGAGATATTTACTGTCCTCTAGTCATCATCAGAGTGGGAGAGCATCCTTCAAAGGTTCAAGAGTGCTTAAAGATGTGCTCTGCCATTAAGTATGACCCAGTGATATGAATAATAAATTGAGTTTCTTTGAACTGGGGACTCTTGCCTTGTTGCATCTTTATTCCAACATTCAGGCGCTTTACCTTGTATCATTAGCTTTTTATTTGACTAGAACATAGAGTCGCATATATTAGCAGCCTAGTGGAGGAAAGAGAAGTCAGACAGTTTGGCCATTTTCACTGCCCATGCTTGAGGCAACATTGTGCTGTGCTGCAGCTGAAGAGTATCCTTAGGATGGGGCTGCCCATAGGAAGCTAATTTTTATATTGTAGCCTGATTTTCTTTTCCCTTCTTTTACTCCCATTCACTCCACCCCCACAAAAGTATTATTCTTACTTCACATTCAAAAGTAGTATGTGTAAATCTCAGAGGAGAAGGAATATGAGCCGAACATAAAGGCCAGCTGCCAAGTAGAACTGACGTTTGATACTTAGAATTTTTTGAAGTAAAACAGCTGCTGGTTGAATAGTCGAATTAGTTAACACAACTCAACTCTGAAAGCCCCACTGTGATAAAGCAGTGACATTTAACCAAGGCTGTAATTTAATTGTACTGTACCCGTTAGCAATAGCTCATTGATCTGTGAAAATATTTGCTGCTTGGTTTAATTAATTTATGGTGTTAGTGAGTTATTTGCGAAATGAATAACTCCATTTTTGAAATTTTAGGCTTGAGTTCATAATAAAACCCACTTTCCTTGGAAAAATAGTTAATGTTTTCAATGACATAGTTGGATGTTAGGCATTTCTGATTCCATTGAATTTAAAAGTAGCTCAATCCTAATGAAACCACCAGTTTTATATTTAAACTTCCAAAATACCACATGTAATCTTAAATTACTCTGTAAAAGAGTAATTCATTGCTTTTGGAAAGCCAAGCTGCAGATCAATTTAATAATATTCTAACTCATCAAAGTCCTCCTTAGGATTTATGATGGTTTTGATTTTGGAGCTGTCCAAATTAGGGACAGAATGAGCCCAGAATTTACATTGGTGATTTCCTCAGCTCCTCAAATTTGGAAATTACTTGGAAGATCAGCCCATTGTTTGGGTTAATTTGAAAAGATTTTCATAGAAGTTCCTTGAAATGAATATAAAGGGTTATGTTCCTGGGTATAACAGTGTATTAAATGTTAAAATAATAATGGAACTATTTCTAAGGATCCTTTTGTTGCTAAATAATAACCTAGTAGGATTATGTAAAACCAAATTACCACTTGTATAGCACTATATTATGTACAACATACCTTTTCACATGTATTATACCATTTGAGCCTTTCTATTGTACTGATTGAGAAACTGAGGCCTAGAAAAGTGAAACGATGTGCTCAAGATAACATTGCTAGGGACTGGACACACATAGTCTTCTACTCTTGGCCCCTGGCCCATTTTTCTAAAATTGAGCTACACCCTTTGATAAGCTGAGTTTTATAGAGGTGCAAAAGGCAGTGCTTAGGATGTTTCAGAGGTCCTGTAAACATCTGTAACATCCCAATGCGATTGTGACATTTTTAATAAGTCTCGTATGTTTTGGCTTTCAAATTAATATGCATTTTGTGTTCTTCTCTAGTTCTTTCTTTTTTTTTAGCTGAGCCATCCTGTCACCTGTTGGCAGTTCAGCGGCAGCTCAGCTTGGGCTGGGCTGTTGCTCAGAACTCAGCTCGAACTCTTGGGCACGCTCTTAACCAATTGAGCCACTCGGCCGGCCCTGTCATCTCTATTTCTTAATATTGTTTTCTTATTTTAATATACAAATACTGTTTTGAATGACTTACCTTTGATTAAAACTGCTTCGGAAGTTTTAAAAACTGTTTTGGAAAGAACTACCATGTTAATCTCAAGGCTTATAAATATCCCCAGCCTCTGCTACCGGCCTCTAGAGCAATGGTTCTCAATAGCAAAAAGAGGTGACATTGGGGACATTTGACAATGCCTGGAAACATTTTTTGATTTTCATGCCTTGGGGAGTGTTCCTGGCTTCTAGTGAGTAGAGGCCAGGGATGCTGCTGAATATCCGACAATAACCAGAACAGCCCCCTACGATGAGTTATCCAGCGTGGTCCCCCAAAGTGTGGTCCCCCAAACCCACAGCATCAGCATCACCGTTACCTTGGACTTGTTAGAAATGGAAGTTTGGAGGCCCCACCTGCCTCTAGAATTGCAAACCTAGTCTAGGAGTTGAGCTCAGCAGTCTGCATTTTATTAGCCTTCCATGGGACTTTGGCAGGTGTTAAAGCGAAGAACCACTAGTTTAGGGCATCTGTGTTTTGTTTAGAACACTTTTGAAGGCATAGAGTAGACATTTACTTGATGTCGAGTGAATGATATGTTAAATCATGAACCAAAGGACTCAGTAACTATGCAATTGAGAAACTCTATTGCCCAAACATCATGAAAGGATCTAGACTTTTATACACACAAAATTTGGAGGAGACAGGAATGAATCAGAAAGAGCCAAATAAGAAAGCCCTTTTTCTTTAAGATAGTGATTCTACATTAGTTATAGTTATTTCTTGACCTTATTTGGACATTGTATTTGAAAAGCATGGATTCAATTATAGGATACCTATTTTTTGTTTAGATATTGAATGTTTCAAAATGCTGCAAATTAACTTTGCTTCTGAGGAGTGTAATTTATAAGACACCAGAATGTATTAGCAGAGGCCTGACAACTTTTCTCATGAGGTTGTATTCTGGGCTTTTTAATCAAACGATGTTTCAGAAATCACATGGGGAGAGCTAATGCTCTCCACGTGGAGTGCAAAGTTTCCTATAAAGTGGTGAGTAATGCCTTCTACCAGCCCATGGAAATTGCCATTTGGAAGTCATTGTGATTTAACACATAGAGAAAAAAGGAATTGAAATTGGTATGTTTCTCTGCTTTATTGTCCTACAAATTATTCCTCCTTGCCTCTGCTCCACAGGATTAGTGAGGAACTGAATTTGCTGGACATGGAAAGTATGTTAGGATAAGGTTTAGTTGTATCATGCCTGTCCTTAAAGCTAGAGTGCACAGGCTAGCTGTGTGACCCCACCATAAAAGCCAGTTGCTTGGTTCTCTAGCCTTTATTCCTTGAGGGGTGACAGCCTTGCCTCTTTTTTAAGTAGGTTTGGAGCAAGGAATAATAACCAGGACACTAATGAAAGCCAGTGTCGGTGGAGTCCTTTTCTGTGCGAGGCACGAGAGTATGGGCCTCACATGCATTATTTCATTTCATCCTTCATATCTGAGGTGCCATCTGAAAGCTCCCACTTACCACACCAGAAAGTATTTTCCAAAGCTTTTTAGCTTTATGGGACTTTGAAAGATGTGAAAACGTCTCCTTTGTTTAGAATCAAACTCCTTTGGGGAATAAATATTTCAGCATGATCTGCATAGTCTTTCTCCACATTCGAGCTGTACTGGAGGGGGATGTTGCTGGAGAAGTTCACTTCCAAGCAAGACTTGAGAAGCTGAGGGTATAGCTGTGTTGCCCAGCTGGGTGTGCTCATAGCACTATGTCCTGGTGCGTCCACGAGCCTTCCTCTTGCCCAGCCTTGGAATCTCAGCTTTTCTTCCCTTTCTTTTTGTCTGCCCTGTTAAACCGGGGTCATGGGTGGGGTGTTCTCACACAGCTGACTTTGGCAAAGTGGCATGTGAGCACTTTTTGGTTGAGACCGGAAGCTTTCCCTGGGCATCTGATGCTCCTGGACAGACAGGAAATAGACCACAAGAAGAAACAGCTTAGGTAGGAGTCAGGTGACATTATTAGTTGTGTGAGGGCTGGATGACCTTCAAGACCCTTCCCAGTTCTGAGCTTTTACTATGAGATGTAAGTTTTGAGGGAGTCCTCTTAAGGGGCCCTCTCTTGGAAGTTAACATTAAATACGTTGACCAGTATTAGGATGTTATTCCCCAGTTTCAGCAAAATCCTATGGTTTTAATAGAAACTTACAGGGGCAAGAGAGGGAAGATGAAGGGGAGGGAGAGAGAGTGCGAGTGGAGACAGAGAGATTGAGATTGAAAGAGGAGACTTGGACTTAATGACGCTAAGGAATTAGGTGACTCCTCCCTTTCTAGGTTATGTTTTGGTTTTTAAGAAATACCTGAGGCGTATCTCCTATGTCACCCCTTTAAAATGCCGTTCCTTCATGGTCATTCCACAATCTCTTTGCTCCAGTGACCACAGTAGCCTCGGATTCTGACAGGTGCCTCCCAGGAACTCCCCTCCTCCTTACTCCTATTAGCATTCGGCAGGGGCCTGTGAAGGGTACAGGCCATAGCGGGTTGCATTGTCTGTAGAGAAGTTCAGAACAGCAATAATATTAAAAGTTGGTCTGCTTTTCATATCGCCATGCAAGGGCAAATCTGAATAATATCAGTGACAAAATACTCATTTTCACAGGGCAGACCGTTCCCACTGTGTCCCTCACACCCCCATTACCACTGCATTTTGGTAAAGAGAGCCTTACTTAGCTCTTTTGGAAACAGAAGGTATAGGCCTTTCTCTCCACCGTGATACCCTTAGAAATCTAATAACCTTTTCTTTCTTTTGTTTTCGTGTGTGTGTGTGTGTTTAGGCAAGGAAACAGTTACTGTTCTTCCAGGAGCCTCCTACTTCTCCAGCGATGAATCATTTGCGATGATTAGAGGGTATGTAATAAGGGAGCCCCCCCTCAGGTTTCACACAGTGAGGCACGAGCTGAGTCATCCTCCAAGTGTGTTAGCAAAGCTCGGAAACAGAGCCGCGGCTCCCAGCCAGAAAATGATCTTGGGCTTGTTCGGCGGCACCAAGATGTGAAATTACTCACATGAAATGTTGGGAATTGGAACATGCAGCCTGCTATTATTAAAAGAGCCCCCGAAACGAAATACATATCTGTGTGCCAACTATACTGAAGTAAACATTTTTAAAAGGCTCTTTCTGAGGATCCCAACCTTTTCTACAAACTGTGTTCATTTTCTAGCCAGTGTTTGCCTTCAAGTCAAGCCACATTCTCCCTCACTGAAGGAAACAAACTCACTGTGTACACCTGTTTTTAATTTGTTTTTGGAGAAAATATGGGCTATAATTTTTTAAAAACAACTCTTAACTGTTATTTCTCTATATCAGCTTGAGCTGACATATTTGGAAGTCAGGTGTTGGCTGGGAGAAAGCAAATGTATTTTGGGGAATATAGAATTATTTACTTTAATTGCTGGCAATTTCAAGCAAATGGGACATGAAGCTTGTGAAGTTTGCTTTATGTTTTCCCTTTTCCCTTTCTCAGGGGCCATGTCAATCTGACAATGCTGGGAGCAATGCAAGTTTCCAAATATGGTGACCTGGCCAACTGGATGATACCTGTGAGTAGACATTGTTCTCTTTTGAATTATGCTTGGGTCAGAATAATTATGTCTGAAATATTAAGAAAAAGCTTGTCAAATTGCTATGGGAGTACAATGTAATAATTAAAATATAAATATTTTAAAGTGTTTTTCTTCTTTGAATCAAATTTTAATTAAGCAGGCACTGAGAAATATTCAGCTTTGCCAGTTTACTATGTAGTTGGGACTAAAAATAGGCAAGATCGGGGCCAAAGCAGAATTTTCTATGAAGAAACAGAGGTAGGGAAGATTAAAAAACAATGGTTTAATTATACTCTGATAAAAGAAAAAAATACAAATACTTATCATAATAAGTAAGTTTTTATAACTAGAAAGAATAATGCACAAGTTTATTAATTTTATGTTAATTCTATTATTTTCTTATTCCAGTAATTAAAATCTTCTCTCGATCAATCATATGACCCTATAAATAATCAATCACATTTTTTTCTACTAGGGGAAACAAAACCTATGATGTTTAAACATGCTTGCAAAATGCAGTTTTCATTTACTAATGGCCTAAATCAGGGAAGAAATCTATCAGAATTAGCTTTGGAAAAATGGACTGTAATAAGTTCATTTCTGAGTATGGTTCATTATTTCCCAGTTGTTGCTTGCTGATACGTGTGCAGAAACAACAGCGAATGCCTGTCCGTGATCATGAGCTCATTCATTTTGGCTGGTAGCTCAGGTTACTCTTATGTGTGTGTTTAAGGATTTCTGTGCGTTTTCTGTTAGCACCAGCTTAAAAAAAAAAAATGGTGTAGTAACTGAGGCTCATGGTCTATTATTGGAGAGGGTTTTTTTTGAAACTCTTAAATTTTTCTCTAATAATTTTTTGAGGAAAGTAGATTAATATTAATATAGTTGATAACAATGTTAGAGATTTTGTTAGTTTAGCTCTTTTGATCTAATATCTCCTGAAATACTATTTTGAAGTTTCAATAATTATTAAAACTCTGGTTCTCAAACTTGGTTGCATATTGGAATCACCTGGGAGTTATAAAAAATACTGATGCTTGGGTCCCACCCCCACAGTTTCCAATTTAATTAATGTGGAATGTAGCCTGGGCATTTTAAAAGCAACTGTGGTGATTACAATGTATAACCAGGTTTGAGATCCAATGCATTAAAGAATGATCATAATTCATATTTAAAAATGTAAGGGAAAATATGTTTGACCTATTACTAGTAAGAGCCCTTAGCAAATTATTGATTATGTTGTGATTTTCATTTAAAAATATTCATCTTTCTGTACCAGCCATAGTCGTAAGAGTTGGCAGGTTTTGGAGGCGTCAGAGAATCATATAGGTTTCCTAAGTATCATACAGTGACTAAGATTGACAGTTTATGGAAATACTTATTTTTGTCAGGAATCAGAATGTATTTCTGTTTTTAAATTTTAGAAAAAAGGCCATGTGGTTAGTAGAAGGAGCATAGAAAAGTAAACCTTTTAGCCTTGACTCTATCAGTAATCAAGGTGTGACCTTGAACGTGTCACTTAAGCTCTTTGGGTTAAAGAATCCTCATCTATAAATGGAGGGTTTGAGACTAGATAATTTCAGGGGTCCCGTCTGGCTCTCATAGCTTAGCAGTTGAGAGCAAGGACCCTGTGCAGAGACAGATCTGCATTAAAATTCTATTTTTGTCACTTGCTAACAATGTAACTTGAAGTAGTTGCCTACGTTTCCTCATCTATAAAATGGGAATGATATACTAGTACCTACTTTATATGTCTATATAAAGGAATAAATGATATAATGCATACAAAGTACATCTCACAGAGCTTGAACATAATACATGCTAAATAAGTGGGCTGTTATTATTTGATAAGTTTGGAGGGAGGAGTTGGGGATATCTGGCAGAGAAGGGAATAGCGTTGGTTACTGTGAACAGAAGCAATAGAGTTATAAATATATCTAGTTTGTTGGATTGTTAATGAGCTTTGAAATCGATTTGCACAGTGGTCCTGGGTATGGAGCAGAAACACATTTAACACATTTTTGCTTCAGGGAACTTGGACATCTTGGAAAAGTCGGATAACGATTTGCTTATGGCTTAGAACCCAGAGAGGCTGGAAGCTCTCATAGTGACAGTATGCAATATGTAGTTGTCACTTTTAGGAAAGATTTTCCAATGTGTATCCCATTTTTACATATCCTGTTGAAATCCCTGTGAATGATTGAAAAATCAATGTTTATTACATTATAATGTTCTTGCTTCAAATTGGTGCTCATGAGTTTTCAAAGATCTGGAACTAGTTAGGCAGTACTGGGTAACTCTGGAGTTCTTAAGAAACATATAGAAAAATTAAGCATAAAAAGTGCTCTTGTGTCTTGTCCTGCTGTTTGGTAATGGAAGTTGGTAGTGTCATTTCTGCTGAGCATTTCTTTTGTTCTTTTAGTAACTGATAATAATTTCTTGGCTTCTATATATGTGATGTACAGTGTATATATTTAATTCTTTTGGACACAAGATAGCTTAAGAGTCAAGACCGTGATCTTTAGTTTGGAAGAAATCTGATGTGGATTTCAGCTCTCATCCTTACAAATTATACAATCTGGAGTACTTGTTTTTGTTAGGGTTACGTGAGAAGGAAATGAAAAGTGAACACTGTAAGTATTCCATAAATAATGGCTATTATTTTCATCTTCAATGCTCTACTACTTAACATTAAAGAGGGGATATTTTCCTTAAAATACATTGACATAAACAAGACTATATTTTACAATAACTGTAATACTACAACCTATCTATCCTGAGTTAATGTTCAAGTACAAAAAATTAAACTCTTTGAAGATAGATTTCTTGTTCTTATTGGTTATGGATAAGGTGCAGTCTCTCTTGCCTCCTTACATAGTTTCAATGAGCAGTCTTTTTTCTATTTTTTCCAAAGATTTATGTTGCCTTATAAAATTCAGATATATTTTTATTGCAAGATCTGGCAGTCAAGAAGCTGAAAAGCTCAGATTTATTGTATCATTTGTCACTTACTTTTATCTTTTTACTGAGTTTAATAGTCTTTCAATGGTTGTAAAGCCTTGAGTTTCTCTGCGTCATGGCATCCCCATTAATCATTACAATGTTAGATTATAATAAACATTAAGTTTTAAGGCAGGCAAATGGTGTGGATGTTATTTGTCTTATTCTTTAATAGCTTCTTAGTATGCAACATTGGCCCCACGTAGAAAGATTTTTAAAAATTCTAACCTGAACATCTGAAGAGAGAAAATGTAACAAAACAGTACTTGGTTCCTTTGTGTTCCGTGATTATCATGTTGATGGTAAAACCACAGGCAAGCTACAAAAATGTGACCAAGTATGCAAAATCTACATTCAGAATGGCTCTGGCATTCCTAATGCCTATTTTTGAAAAACAGCTGCCAGAGATGATTGACTTGTGAAGGGAAACAGATGTGTATGATCAGCTACAGGAGCTGGTTATGGAAAGCATGTGACAGTGGCAGTCTGGGTAGGGCTGTTGTGTGCCAGCCAAGGACCCGCGCTCCTTCTCCATGGGGAGAACTGAAAGGAGGGATTCCTAACGCAGAATGGGATTTTTGCTGTTTGTTTTTCCCCTCACATTTTTCACTGTGCATTTTAAAAGAATAAATACAAGTTAATGCCACACTCATGTTGCTACATGCATGAGTGTACAGAATTGGTTTGGTCTTCCAGATGTCTGTTTTAAAGAGGCTCACTCTCTAGTCTTTCTGCTTGTACACCTAAGGGGGATTAGGTCCAAGATTCAATTCAGTGGTTTAGTTTCATCATTTGTTGTCCAAATATTAAATCCATAGATACAGATATAGAAATATAAAGATTTTGGTATAGATAAAGATATAAACATACAGATACATAGATATGGTTTTAACATATTGGCTTGTTCAGTGTGTCCTAATTCTTAGGAAACTACAAACCCATGAGTAAGGAAAAAGGACAGGTAGAAAATATGTATTTGATGGTATTGATACTTTTACGTAATTCAGTTATGTTTTTGCCTTATCAGTGTAATGTAGGGGAAAGTGCACAGAACTTTGGAATTAGATAGACCTGTGCTTAAGTGCTGGTTCTGTCACTTATTGGTGGCATGGAAAATTATTTCATCTTGGTATACTCATTTGTGAAATGATAATACTTAACTCATATGCTTGTTCTGAGGATTATATTAGTTCATTCATTCAACAAATATTTATTAGGCATGTATTAAAGGCCATGCACTGTTTTAGCCTTTTGAAGATGCAGCAGTTAACAAAACAAATGAAATTCACTGCATTTATGGAGCTGATATTCTAGCTGGGGTCAGCAATTATGGCCCATGTGCCCAATCTGGCCCACTGCTTGTTTTTGTAAATAAAGTTTTATTGGAACAGAGCCACAGTTACATGTTACCTATAACTGCCTTTGTGCTGCAACAGCAGAATTGAGAAGTTGCAACAGAGTCTGTATGGCTTGCAAAACCTAAAATATTTACCATTTAGCTCTTTACAGAAAAATCTGCTAACTCCTGCTTTAGATCATTGATTTGAAATTTTTCTTCTTTCCTACTATAAGCTTATAATGCTATAAAATTCTCTATTTCTCTATAATGCTATAAATTTCTGTAATAAAAAGTGCTCTATTAGTGACAGCCCTCAAGTTTTTATGTTTTTTTATTTTTATTCTCTTCAAAATATTTTATTATCTCCCTTGTGATTTTTTTTAATGATAATATTTGTTATTTAGAAGTATGCCATTTAATTTCCAAATATTTGGTTATTTTCCATAAAACTTTGTGTTAACTTCTAATTTAATTCTCTGGAGGTCAGAGAACATACTTTATTATGGTTTTGCATTTTTTTAAATTTGAGATTTAATTATGACTCAGAAATGGTCTTAGTGACTGTTCCAACTGCCCTGGAAAAGAATGTGTGTTCTGCTCTTGTTGGGTAGAGTGTTCTATTATATAACTGTTAATTAGGTCAAGTAGGTAGAGAGAGTTATTCAAGTCTTCTATATCCTATCTGTCACTGGAGAGAAGTATTGAAATCTTCAGCTATAATTGTACAGTTGTCTGTTTCTCCTTTCCATTGTATCACTTTTTGCTTCACATATTTTTGGGTTCCATTATTAGTTGGATTAGTACACATTTAAGATTGTTATGTTCTCTTAACAAATTGACCTTTTTTCATTATATCCCTCTTCACTTCTGATAGTATTTCTTGTGTTGAAGTCTACTGTCTGTTAGTAATATAGTCACTCTACATGGTGTATCTTTTTCAGTTTTTCTGTCTGCAGCCTATCAGCATCTTTATATTTAAGTGAGATTTTGCAATTAATATACAGCTAAGTCTTGCTCTTATATCGAGTCTTATAATAGCTGACCTTTAAGTGCAGGCTTAGACCATTTACATTTAATGCAATTATTGACATAGTTGGGTTTAAAACTATCAGCATATGATGCCCCACCCCCCATTTGCCCATCTGTTCTTTTTTCCTTCTTTCTCCTCTTTCTTTCGGATCAGTTAAGTATTTTTTATGATTCCATGTTAATCTTCACCATTGACTTATTTTCTTATTTTTCTTTTTTAGTTGTTCCTCCAGGGTTTACAATACTCATTTTTTTATTTATCACAGTCTACTTCAAGTAACATTATATCACTTTACATATAATGTAAGAACCATGCATTGTAAATTTCTATTCTCTGTCCTTATCCTGTTTGCTATTGTTTTGGTCATAACATTTTATTTTGTATGTGTTATAAACTGCAGGATACTTTATCATCTTCACTCTGAACAGTCAACTGTCTTTTAAATATCAAAAAAATTAAAAATGGGGGAAATTTGTGTATTTTATATATATTTTGTTATGTACTATTTTATATGTGTGTCTGTGTGTGTTTTCCCAACTTATTTGCTCTTTCCCACACTTTTCCCTTACATTGATCTAAATTACCATCTGATGTTATTTTCCTTTTGCTTGAAGGATATTCTTTGATGTTTCTTGTAGTGCAAGTCATATAGATGTCATCTGGTTGATTCATTCAGTCTTTTAAGTTTTGTTAAGATTAGTTGAGGGCAGCCTTTAGTTTCAGTCTAATTAACCTCATTACCAAGGCAATTTTCTTCTGAGGACTCTACCTGATGTTTATGTATTATAAGGCCTTTCCCCTCTAGTTAGTAGGAATGTGAATTGTTCCCAGACCTGTGTGAGTTTGGATATTTTTTTGCCTTATACTTCCTACTGGTTCTTTTGCAGGCCTTGGATAATTTCTTCTCATACATTCACACTCTGCCAAAGACTTGAGGCTAACCCTTTGCAAATCTTCTGAGCTCTCCCTCTGTCTGTAATCACCTCCTCTTTGATATTTTGAGATCTCAAGTCAAATTCTAGTTGCCTTCATTTCTCTGAACCCAAGACTGCTGAGTGCCACCTGTGTTCCGCTTCCTGCACTGTAGCCTGCAGTAGCTCTCCAGGCAGTAACGGGGGCAATTGTAAGCCCCCCTTGTTGCCGTCCCTGCTCTCAGAAATCACAGTCCTGTACTGTGTTGTCTAATGTCTGAGAGCTACTTTCTCTTATGTTTTGTCTGATTTTCTATTTGTTTTATACCATTAATAATATTTCTGAATTTATGTCTTATGTATTTCTTGGATGATTTTCTTAGTATATATAAATCCCTAGAAGTAGGATATCTTGGTCAATTTTTAAAAGCTTTTTGATACATATTGAATTACTGTCCAGAAAAATAATCCTAATTTATACTCACACTGTCTCCACTCTATTACCAACACTGCTATCAGCTTTTTTTCCTATTCTATTAGAGCAGGTCCTTGAATAATGTTGCTTTGTTATAATGTTGATGAGATGTTTTAGGAACTTAACTTTTGTTTATATCAAGTAGCCTGTGGTAAAATTGGTTTTATTATATGTTGTTTTGCTTAAAGTTGCAAAACCTATTGACAATGTTAAGTGAGGACTTCCTGTAGTTTATGCTGTTATTTTGTGTTTCTTGAAAAACTGACATCTGGACTGTTCAAAGAGCAGGCAGTGCCTTATTCTTCTGGACGGGCACTCAATCCTCTTCTATTTTGTTCTGGGGGCCTTTCTTTTGGGCTTTTATCAGCATCTCTTACCAAATATTATTTCAGTGCTGCTATCTCTGATTGTTTAAAAGCCAGCCTTGATAGTACTAATGGGTGTGTCTTACGATACCAGCTGTAGCAAGTGCGTGCACGACTGTGTTTTGTATTCAACATGTGGAACAAGCATTATGTGTGGGATAAAATCAAAACACAGCTATTTTTATCTCATATGGTGCTTTTAACATTATTATTCACTTAGGGAATCTGTCCCTCTGTGTGACATTTCAGCTCATTCTCAGATAATACACTGTCACTGGGTCACTTTAACTCACAAACTCAGTCTTGATTCAAGAATTAAAGGGTCCAATCTAAAATAGTGAACAATGCTTCAATATGCATTCAAAAGCAGTGTGTCTCCTCTCGTTACTGCTCCCCAATTCTGGGCAGAGCAGGCTACCCACATTAGGGGAAGGCTGTGTGGCGTGCTTTTGATTTTCCTCTTCACTCACTGCCTCCCCTAACTCACTGTTTGGCACCCACCAGGGACAAAATTCAGGGGAAGAGGAAGGTAAGGAAATAGGGCAGGAAAGTTCTCACATGGCTGTAGTAATGCTATGAGCTGGCTCCATGCTCCCGGGTTCTTTCAGGCGTTTAAAGATGATCTCTCTCTCTTTCTCTCTTTCTGTCTCTCTCTCTCTTTCTCTGGGTGTGTGTTGGGGGGTCTTTGGAGACTCCCTCTGGGCCCCTCCTCCAGTGTCTGCCCTGATGGATGATAGCTGTATGCTTCCCCAGCAGCTCCTGGTTTTCCTATGGTCCACTTCAAACATAGATTCTCACTGATAAGGCCCTTTCTACCTTCTTGGGCATCCTGTTGAGAAAATGATTAAAGCATCTTTACGCCTGCCCTCTGCCTCATAGCCCACGTCAGGGAAGCACTCACATCTCTGATTCCACCTTCAGTTGTAGTATAGTAACTTCCCCAAAACAGTCGCTTCAGCTTCCTCAGGTAACAGTCAGGCATGCCGTTCTCTATTACATCCTGGCTCTTCTCCTGAGGGCAGGGTCCTCTGGAGTTGTCGGTTGAGTGAGAGAAACAGGCATCTAATTGGTTGCTGTGGCAGAAAGTATGGGATCACTTTTCTTCAACTTCCTTCACATAAAATCCTCTGCTATGGCCCATTCCTTGACCTTGCCAAGGGTCTCAGGAGTCTTGAAACTTGTTTTCAAGCACTTTCTCTGTAAATTCTGTTTCTGAGCATCTGTTTCATATGCTGGTATCTCACAGCTGTCATATCTGAACATCAGTCAAAATCGAGACAAATAAAAAGAAATTCCAATCCAACATGTGGTTACTGCCACTTTGACCCATGGGCCTGCTGTTTTCTTGCTGACATTATTTCTCCTTCGTAAGCTCATACTCAGCTCCACCTTCCTCTGTACATGTGGGAGTGTCTTCCGTCTATGGCTCCTGTACATCGGGGTGACCCCTCAGCCTCTTCCGTTTCCCAGGTGCTTTAGAAGAAGGTCCATGGAGGAACTTAACCAAGCCCTGCTCACCAGGAAATAAAAATTGCACTGACCGACTGGATGGACCTTTATTCACTTTCTATGCCAATTAGAGACACATTTAATACTTGCAGAATTTCCAAGAGCAAAGAATGATTTCTTCTTTTACAGAGATTTAACAAATGGGAATATGTTATAAAAAAAAGATAACTTAGTATTAGTGAAATTTTGAATTTAGGGTAGGGTGTTATTAGGAACATAAGCTGTTCATTATTGTTCTTTATTTGGATACTATATTTGGTTATCCCAAAATAATTTTATCTATTAAAAACTAATCCCTAGTTTTATGATTTACATCCCATATTTTTCAGACTAACAGTACATTTATAGACTAACATGTTTGATGTATTCATTTTATATGGAAAAATTTCTCTTACTTGGAGGATCTTGTTGATGACTAAAAGCTATGATTAAGGTTTAAAAGCCACAGCTAAATAGTAAATTTAGTATTTTTACAATGAGGGAACTAACAGCTATTAAGCACATGCCACTGGCTAGGCACTATTCTATTTATTTGTATATTTATTGTCATTTAATCCTTATAGAACATTGTGAGTTAAATATAACCATCCCAGTTTTTATAGATGAAGAGACTCATGCTGAGAGAGTTAACTATTCAAGTTTACATATGTAGCAAGTTATGAAATGGGGATTTGATCAATCTCTTTTGCTCTTAATGTACTTTGCATTCTGCCACAAGCTTCTTTTGGGGGGTATTTAACAAATCCCTTCATGATGGAAGCAAAAATGCATGCAAAATAAATAAATATCCTTACAGCATTCCTGTAAGCTTGATAAATAAATTATTGTTTTATTGTGTGGGATAAAGTCTATTGTAATTCTAAGGGTAAATGCTGTATATAGGATGCTAGATCAAGCTGAGGATTTTGAAAGCCATTGGATTGACCATTTGCATGTTCTTTCTTCTGCATCTTATCATTTTTAAAGCTCTCACTCAAATCCTAAAGTCTCTACTGCCTAATCACATATACGTGGGTAACGTAATCTTGTAATGAAGAATTTTATCCATTTTTTTTATGCATTTTGTTTTTTATAATGTACCAATCGAAGAGTTCTTTGGAAGAGTTCAAGTCTTCTACTAAGATGTTTATAAAATTAACTTTCAATACTCCTTCAATGGTAAATATTAAAACATAACTGTAGAAACATGGGAATCATTATTAAGGGAATGCTAAATAGGAACATTAGCAAATGCATTAGCAAATCAGCTCACCCAGCTTAGGTTCCCACAAATATTCATCTTTTAGGTAAACAAAGGGATATGAGAATGTGAAATAGACTTTTCTTTCTGGAATATCTCAGTGATCTTAAATTTTCAGTGATCGCAAAGAGACCTTTGTCTTTTGATTGCTGTCTGAGTCTGTTTTTGCGTTGGAGGAAGGGAAATATTTCTCTCCTTGCTATGTTTCATATGATGTATTTGTGAACAACTGCTTAGCTCTAAGAACTTGAACAATTCAGATCGGCAAAAATCAGATGTACCAAAACCAGAGACTGAAAGAAAGGTGAGCTAGACACTTGATTGATTTCAAGCCATGGCCTCCCAGCAACTCTTGTAAAAATTTGATCATATACTCTCTGTCTCCTCTTATATTTCAACAGACTTCTGTGCGTAGAACAGAAGTTTGATCATTTTTTTTTCTAATCAATCAATCAATCAATCAATCCCTCTTTACTTTCTCTTCCCTTCCTTTCCCCATCCCTCCTCCTTCCCCTTTACAGAGAGAATGAGCACTGAATTAGTTGATGTTTTCAATAAATATTCCTTTGGCTAATGATGTGTTTGTATGACTGCAGCAGTCCCTCTTCATTAAACAGCCCCTTTAGATGGAGGGAGGAAACATTAAAATGATAGATGAGGCCTCCTAGAAAGCCATTATTAGTAATTTCATAAATAATGGTGCTGTTGATATGACTTAGAGAATGAAGCAAAAGGGCTGAAGACAGTGTGACCCTGCAGCCAAAGGCTAATGAATCTTGAAGACCAAATATCATTAAATGACTGAATTTGGTATTTTCAGTTGATTAAATCTTTACTTCTTACTTTGCTCCTTGGGTTTAGAGATCATCTTTGATCAGCACTTTTACTGACAAAAAAAAAAAAAAAGTATTAGGGAAAATGTCAAATATATGCAAAAATAGAATATTACAATACATATATCCAGCTTAGACAGTTATCCATTCATGGCCAAGCTTGTGTTATCTATACTCCTATTCACTTTCCCCTGCTCTCCAGATTATTTTGAAGCAAATCCCACACATCATGTCATTCTATCCATAAGTATTTTAGCATTATCTCTGAAAGATAAGGATTTCTTTTATAAGCCACAATTCTGTTATTCCATTAATGGTATGGAAGTAAGTATATAATTCCTTAATATCATCCAGCCATATGGCACCCCTGTTTTACTGATGGAGAACATGAATCCAGAGAAAGGAAATGACTTGACTCAGGTTGCAAAACTAGTTAGTAGCTAAGCCAATACTGGAAATGATCTCTCCTGTCTTATAGTTTTGTACAGATGCTGTTTCCATTATATGAGGAAAAGTTTACTTTTGAAATATAGCATTCCAATACAAAGAATCTTCCATTTTCCTTTCAAGTACACTTAGAAGCTGTTCTGTGTCTCTGTGAAGTCTCTTAACTTTTCTAGATCTCAGCTCTTTATTTTTGAAATGTGATGAATGGGATAAGGTTTTATTTAACAGAGTTTATTAGAAAGTTTGGGTTTCTTTTTGTATTAGGTGTTGTGTTAAGCACTGTGGGTAGAGTGGTGAGCAAACCTAATATAGTCTTCTCCTGACAATAATCTTATTTCTGTAGTAAATATGATAAAATAGGGGTGAGTGTTGATACTGTGTAAAATCTGTTGTACGCTAAACATTAAATAGGATGATTTAGGAAGAACTGATGGATTTATAACTTGTCCAGTTGTATATTTTGTATTTTTTCAGGTCTCCTTTTGTCTCCTTTATTATATTCATTCCTAATTATTTTATAGATTTTTGTCAATTTGAGCTGGATATTCCCTTTCAGTTTCTAAGTGGTCATTGCTAATACAAATGAAAACTATTAATTCCTGTATATTTATCTTATATCTATTTACTTTATTAAATTCTCATTAGCTATTATAATTTTTTAAAAATTCTCTTGAATATTCTACAAAATTTTTGTATCTGCCAAAATAAACATATTTTCTTTCTAAAAATTTATGCCACTTAGTTAATTTTCTATACTTAATATTGGAAACAATATGGATGATTGGTAGTGACTTCCTTGATTTTGATGAGAATTCATTTAGAATTTTAACTTTTAATAGTATGCTTGCTGTTCGTATTTCTAGTAGATGTCTTTTATACTATTCTAGAAGTTTCCTTTTGTTTGTGGTTTTTAAACAGAGGCTGTGTTGAAATTTTTCAATATAATTTTATCTTTGATTCAGTGACACAGTTCATCTTTAATTTGTTAATGTCATGTAAGTTGGTAGATGTTGAATCCTTGTTACTCTTTTAATACAGATTATCAGTTTTGAACAATCTATAAGATATTTTTATGCTTATTGGTCACCTCAAATTTTGTGACCTTTCTTGCAATAGTTTCAATTTGTATCTTACCAGAAATCATCCATTTATTTCTTTTGGATTTTCAAATGTATTGGTCTAAATCAACATATAATATGTTGTATAATTTCTTTAATTTCCTCAAAAGCTATTATTATAGCTACTTTTTATTCCTAATTCTGTAGATTTTCATTTTCTATCTTCCTTTTTAATTAGGCTTGTAACAAATTTGACTCATGTTAAATTAATAAATTCTACTTTAAGAAATATATAATTTATTTAACCTTTATTTTTATTTATCCTCTATTTAATTTTATACTAGTTCTGGATTTATAAATTGAATATTTTCAATCTTACTTTTTAATAAAAAACATTTAGGACTCCATTTTTGCATATAATTTTGATTATATTTTATAAATTTTGACATAAAGTTCTAATTTTCATTAATTTCTAGGTTTTCTATAATTTGCTTTCATTTATTTTTTGATTCAATAATATTTTAGAAGAAATAACAAAAGTTTGAGGGAGTTATCCCTTATATTGCCGTTTGGACTTTATTCGTTTTTCTTGGTGGCCAAGTGCATGATTCATTTTTCTAAGCTTTATATGGAAATAAGATCATTTTATACTAGGTTCAGCTTGTTGCTTGTTGTATTCAAATCATTTACTTTATTTATTAGTTCTTAGGAATAGTGTGTCGTTTAGTAAAAAACAAATAAGAATAGAATTTAAAACACTTGAATGCTAGTTTTAGCTTTGCTGCTAACAAATTGAGGTGTTATACAAATTGCTTTCTCTCCTTTGGTCTGATCCAGTGCTGTATAAAAAAAGTTGCTGTGATAATGGAAGCATTCTGTATGTGCTTTGTATAATAAATACAGTAGCACTCGTCACATGTGGCTTTTGAGTACCTGAAATGTGTGAATTTTTAATTTTACTTAATTCAAATTTATAGAGCCACATGTGGCTAGCCTACCTTATTGGACTGTGCAGGTCTAATCTATTAAATTAAGGTCTTAGACTCAATAAATTCTAAAGGAACTTAACTCTAAAATACTGTTTTAACTTCCAAGCTGTGAACTTACACATTTCTGAAGATTAATACTTAGAAAAATAGTTGAGAAGTGGTAAAATATCAAAAATTTTGTACCCAGCTTCTAAAAGTTACAAGACCTAGAAATCGTGTACATTAAATAATCTAGCCTCTGTTAATCCAAAGGTTTTAAAATGCAAAGAGTTATTTTACTGAGGGTAAGCTTTAAAAGTCAATCTGAAGGTGAAAGTCACATTATTCAAATTACACTTAAAAGTGTGTTTTACTTTTTGTTTAAAGGTTGGGAAACCCATAAAATCTGTCACACATTCTTTTCTTATTGGATGCTGAATCAGAAAGGAAATCAAAATTGAAATTACAAATTACCTAAGAATTAATGACAGCAAGATGTTTATGTCAAAACTTGTTGAATACAATTAAAATTAAACTCAGAAAAAATGGAGAGCCTGAAATGCTTTTATTTGCAAAGTCATGCATTAATACTTGTGCCTTGCTTTCATTCCTTACCAGTGTAATGCATGTGGTGTGACAGTGTTGAAGGACATTCAGCACTTGATCATAGTAGCACTGAGAAGTGTATTGGTAAGACCCTCAGAACACTGCTAGATCAGATCATGGTTATCACTGTTAAGAACCTAGTAAAGCATATGTCTTCTATTTGGGGGTCATATGATACGGCAACATATATCTTTAAATCCTGGAGTCATCGTGATAAGTTTACATTATGAAAGGCAGTTGGGATTGAGCAGAGGGAACTTTGGTTTCCTATCTCCCATCTCATCCTCTTTCCAGACCTTCGCTGTGTAAACAGAATGGCAGGAAAATTCGGCAGCATTTTACATTTAGCTTTTTTTATTCCGTTCTTTTTCCTCCTCAGCTAGTACAGTGGAATTTTTCTAAGTAAAAGGCAGATAGAATTTTTGACCTTTATTGTACCCAATAAATTCATCATTGCTCATTTTATCATTTGGTAACTCAAGTAGACAATTGGAATATTTGTAATAAGTCTTCATTTATAGAGAATTGATTAGAGAATAAGATATTCATTATATATATATTTCAGGTTATCCAAATTTGGTAAGTACCAATTTCTAAGTATAATTTTGGATAGAAAACCGGATTATCCACCTTGTTACAATTGCGAATAAAAACAATAAATATGTTTTGCATGAAGGTTTGATACCAATTCCTTTGAGGGAGGTTCATAAGCTTTAATTCAAGTACATGAGATTTGACATGTTTTAGCCACTCATTATGTGTTTTGCATATTTCTTAATATAGTTATAGCCTAAAACATTAACAGTACTGGATAAGGGATTTTCTGATTGGCATTTATTACTATGATTTGGGTCTTATCTCCTGTTTTTAGAACTACCACCTTCTTCTGGTAGAGATCATGTACTTACTATAAAATAATAAAGATCCCCCAAAACGTACATTTGATTGAAGAATACAAGTCAACCTATCATCTAAATAATCAGACCATGAAAGCGGAATCTACAAATAATATAGAAATAGCTCTCTTAAAAAATAAAACATTTTCTTACTGCCAGAACTTTGTGAAAAATAAACTTATTACTCCACACTTAGAAGCTTTGTCAGCTAACATATTTCCATCCTGAATGTAACATCTGCTCATCATCATGTAGTTTTTAGGAAATTTAATTTTCTTAAATCATGGCTTTCAGTTTGGTGAAAGATACATGGTTTGTTTATAAGCACATTCGGAAAGTTTTGTAATTTTAGTCTTATAAGATCTGACCGCCTTTTTAGAAGTTGCCTAAACTGAAGCTACATAAGGTATTTGTTGGCTTGCTGTCTGCCTCCTAACTAAATTAATTAACACCATCCAACTGATTAGGAACAATGAGAAAGAAAAATGGTGCAATAAGTTCAACATAATGGACACTTTAAAGTAGGAAGCACCTTCTATGGGGTTCAGTTACCTCATTCTGGATGCTATGGAGAGACTTCATCCAGTTCTTTTTCTGACTTGTTTTATAACTTCAGGTAATTTATTTAACTTTTCCTTGTTGTATTTTCATGTTTTGTAAAGGAAAGATTATTTTATCTACTTACTTTCTGCAGGTATGGTTAAGTAATGAGAAATTTTCTTCCTAAAATTGAGTTTATTAAAAGATGCTCCGTATGGAAAAGAAACTATAAAAAGAAGAATGAAACAATAATAGTAAAAAAATAGAAATGGGACACATGTCATAGAGCAAAGATCCAGTCTGTATTCCTAATCTTTTCGAACTTGTAATAATATGGTTGCAGAACAATGTTTTTAAAAGGTCCTCATTACCATGGTTGATTTTTTTTAAAGACAGTTTGATAAAATTAGTGGAAACATCAAGCTTAGAAAGTTAAAAGGTCACTTATAAAGTTTAGGGAGTTAAAACACTGGCATAACAAGAAATGAATTAAAGTTGATATGTTTCTATATATTTCTACCTCTTTTGATCTTTCTTTGTGTTTACTTCAAAAGAATATCTTTCAGTTTTTCCATCCTGTTCTCAGTTTTTTGATTCCTACATTACCAAGACCTTCACCAAAAAGTTTGTTTTAACTAGTTACTTTTCTCTGAATACAAATTCACTTGGCATCATCTTTTTCTTTCTTTTTCTTTTTTTCTTCTTGTTTTGCCATCCAAGAGCTTACAATGGCACAGTTGACTTGAAAAGATAAGAAGATAGAAAAATGGTTTTTCAATTTTTCTTGTTATGTATATTTCAAAAATATTAACTTTGTGGCAAATTCCTCAAAATAATCCTTTTAACATGTTTCAGTGACTGAAAAAGTTAATCACTTCTACCTATTTCTCCACAGTTTGAGGAGGAACTGTTTTATTGTACCTTCTAAGCACTTTCAGTTTCAGGGTCTTCAAAGGAGAAATTGTGTTTTTGATTTCTAAAGCCATCAATGCTGCAATGTTAGGACCCTCCCACAGTGACCTGGCTCCTTAGCATTCTCAGTTGCTCCCAGACTTGGGTCCTTCTCACTAAGATGATGTGTTTCTCCTTGGGGCTCAGACCTCCCAGGATCTGAATCGCTGTGGACTGATGTTGTCCATGGTTCTCCTAGTCCCAAAAGTGGGTTATGCTTTCATAGCAAACCAGAGGTAAGACCTATCTTCGCATGTAAGAGGCCCTGGGTCCCCCTTTTACAGATTAGGACTTGCACAGGAGGAAAAACAATGGAGACTCTCAAACAATGACCAAAGGGTTATCAATTTGACATTGATCTTCATAGCTGGTAACTCCCAAGAGGTACTTAACAGTCATTAAACTGCGTCATCAGCTAAATCTAGAGGATATCTTGGGAATAAATAGAGTACTTATTAATTTAATATGGAATCACAATGGTTTTATAGTCTTCCACCTAATTTTCCAATACTTGCTTAATAGGGCACCTACGTTTGGTATACTTTGTATGCTCTTTCACAATTGCTCTTAAGTAGGTTTTGGGATTTTGTTTGTTTGTTTGTTTGTTTGTTTACATTTAAATTATTTTCTACATTATTTTTTGATCTACTGTGGATAAAAACACTGGTAATGATTTCAGTGTATTCCTTAATGATGTTCTTTCAGTCACCATGTCTCTCCGTGAAAATTCCATCCAGCTGTCAGCAATGGCAGTGTAATTACAATAATTCTGTAATTTGCCTTTTAGAGCCTCCCGCTTCTTTCCAGCCAACCCATGTCCTTTTTGAGGAATCAGTAAATAAAATTGATGAAAACTATTTCCTGTTTCCAAAAGAAACAGTAATAATTTCATATTCTATGGGAATGCGTTGTTGAGAGGACTGATATATTTAGCACATGGAGACACATAAAAGTGATTGTATGTTAGCTATCATTTTTGTTATGATTATCCAGGAGTCTACTAAAAATACGATAAGCCTTAAAAATAGTCTTTGTGATGGTAAATGAGATCTGTTTTCCCACCATTAGTTTGAACCAGCCATATGAAATTCCTGTGTTTGTAGGTCACACATGGGCAATGCGTGTGATTCTAATACTTTTCTCTCAGTGACCCAATGGCAGAGGGAGGTTGTTCATGCAGAAAATAACTCATTCTTGCATTTTAAAATATTGTACTTGTTCTGTTTCTGGGTTTTATACAGGACCACAACTCCAGTGCTTAGTTGTATTTAATAAATTCAATTAAATAACTTACTTATAGTGTAACAATACTTAATGATTTTAAATTAAAAAGAAACTTTCTTCTGTCTGTCCTGGAGCACATGTTCAACCTCTTTACTCTGATATTCTGTGGGAGATCTGATAAAATTGGGTGAACTCACTTAGCCAATTTTTGTTTTGTTTTGTTTTGAGGGCAGTGTCACTGGCCCTCATATGTGGGATGCGAACCGGAGCCTCCGGCTTCTCAAGCCAGCGCTTAACCTCCGCACCACTTGGCCGGCCCTAGACAAGTTTTTTGATGCTTGTTCTCATCTCTGCAGAATTACAAATAAACTCTGTGAAAACTGAAACTACAGCTTCAAAACAGAGCTAAGAATAACACAGTTTTTCTCCTGTCCATTTTGTTAATCCAGGAAATAGAAAGATCAGAGTGTCAGTCTATCTGACCTTGTACAAAGGAATTAACCCATCCCAAAGTGCCTCATTTATAACCAAAAAGAAACTTAGCCACATATTGATTGTACCTTCGGAAAAGAAAGAATGAAAGTTTCACACTTCTAATTATTCACTTAATAAATGCTTGCTAATATCCTATGCAAAGGTAGAGTTAATAACCTATAATCAATTTTATGTACATTGGGATTTTTTCTATACTTAGAGGGATGAGCTTTCATAAGAACTAGGAAGACACTATTGAATGGTATAATATTTATACTTTTACAAATGAGAATCAGTGTTAATAGCTAGGAACAGAATTCATTTTTCCTGTTTGAAGTTAATTGATTTCTTTAGTGCACAGGTACTGACGAATGAGAATAGATGCGATCAGTCAGAGCAGATGCTGCTTCAGCTGGATAGGGCCGTGGAGGTCCGCTGTTGTGTTTTAGGTTGTTGGATGATGAAGGTGGGGGTGGGGGAGGTGGGGGGGTTAGAGAGGGGATAGTGTGCTTCTCATAAAGAAGAATTTATGACTCCCTGTGTGGCCTTGCCACTACCTGCCAGTGGACCATCAACCCTGATCTTAATGCAGGTTGTGTGGTAAATTTAAAATGGTGATAAGTAAAGATGCTGTGACAGTACCCAAAAGAGGTCCCTAATCTAATCTTGCTGATAGGATGGGGCAGAGGCACATGAACTTTTCATGAAACTAGTCATGATTTGATACATAAAAGGTGAACAGGAGTATTCTTTATAGGATGAGGGTGGGTGGGACCTTACGATCCAGTGTGAAGCCATTTGCTAAGTACAAGCAACTCGCTGTTCTTGGCAAGGAAATGGGAACTGGAGTGTAAAGAAGTGAGGAAGGCTGAGGCCAGGTTGTCACAGGCTTGCATGCTAGACCGAGGTGCTTAGACTTTACCCTGAAGCACTGGGGAACTAGTGAAAGGTTTTAAGCAGACAAATGATATAAGATGCTTATTTTACAGAGATTTTCATGGCTGTGGGTTGAAAACATTTAAGAAGGACAAAGCTGGACATAGGTTCACTAGTAGGGATGTTTTTACAACACTAGGGAGAAATCATAAGGATCTTAGGTTGAGAAAAGGTCAAGTTCAAGGAATATTGGGAAAATTGGAGTTCATTGTGTTTGAATGAGTGATTGTTTATACATAGATAATGAAGGAGAGGCAAGAGACAAGAAAGTTTCTGATTTGGGCCTTGAGATGGATGGTTGGCCACTAACTGTGATACGAAATTACTAGTAGGTGAGATTTGCCTTGATAAAGAAGCTAACTTGGTTTGGACCGCATTGAGCTGAGCCATGTAACAGTTAACATAATGTAAGTTTTTATTTCCCACTCACATACAACCAAAATGAGTATCCCTCACTGGCTGGCAGTTCTTCTCTGTGCAGTAATTCAGACTGAGAATCCTTCCATCCCATGGCTCTACCATTTTCAACATGTAGTTTGCAGAAAGGGGAAGAACATGGAGGATTGTTCTTGGAAAGTGTTATGGTCCAGCTCTGTTATGTATCACTTTCACCCACTTTCCATTGGCCAGAACTTATTCATTTGGAAGGTTGGAAAAGGTGGCCTAACTATATGCCCAGGAGCAAGCTAACAGAAGCTTTTGGATATTGACATCTGGAACTCAGAACAAAGATCTGAGCTGGAAATGTGGCTTTAGGAACGATCAGAGACAGGGTTAAGTTTATATCCTGAAATCCATGAAGTTACTCTTTGAGAACAAGTAGAGGAAAGAGTAGGAGGCCAAGGACAGAGCTTTCTTGTTGACGAGGACACAAACGTGGTATGGAAATAAGGATGCTAGGGAGGAGCCCGAAAGCCTCAAAGTAAGAGGTGTTTTACCATGGAAGCCCAAGAGGAGAGAATTTCAAAGAGTTGGTGGAAAACAGTATAAAATGTAGGAGAAAGGTCCAGAAATGTATTTAAATAAACACACAAAGTGTCTACAGAATCAAATGATGTCATATTAGAGACCTGATTGAGTGCTTACTTCAAGGGCATGGTCACTGCAGAAATTGATTTCAGTGCGTTGAGTAATCAACAGAGATGAGCTATAGAGAGTGGGGAGGATGGAGAAGCTGGAGGAGGGGATAACTGATGAAACAAGGAACAAAAGAGAACTTAAAACTAAAATTTTGAGTTTATCCAACTTCTGCTTTTGCTGACATGCTTTTCTTAGCTCACATTATGATTGATAACCAATATTTGTTATAAGCAATTTTGTTACCTTACCTAGCAATAGGGACTATAATTATATTTTCAGTTCCATATTAGTTCATTTCTATGATCATGTCACATGTCCCGGGAAACACAATCACTCTTTGAAAGGAAAATCCCATCTTGGTTTTGAATACGAAGTATGATGCAGCAAAAAGAAATATTCTGCTGTAACTCTGCCATAACTTTACTAAACTGAGGCAAATGGTACATATTTTCCCTATGAAGGGGAGTTATACTACCTGTCTCTGTGTTTAAACGAATGTTGTTATTATGTTTCTTAGTTTCCCCCTCTTTTACTCTTTAACTAGGAGGCCCTCTTTAGTTTAGAGGCCCTTTTCTTCCCTAGGGCATTTTTAATAATGGGGGAGGGAGACGGAAATCAAGGGGCTTACATTTCAGTTGAGGTAAGTACTTAATGCTCTGGTGTTCAATATTGAGCCGCAAAAACCAGTTTATTAATAAATCACTCCACAGCTATCTTTCCCTTTTACTTCTAGTTGATTCACATTTTCCAGGGGGCACAGAGCATTGGTTTAAAATGCTGTAAAAAAAAAAAAAAAAATGAAACTGGTTTTTGGGCCGGCCATGTGGTGCAGCAAGCCAGCGGCCCCGGTTCGGGTCCCACATGTGAGGGCCAGTGACACTGTCCTCAAAAAAAAAAAAAAAAGAAATGCTTTAAAAATTGTTCTTATATATTATAAATTATTTCTCATTTAAGACCAGAATACTTAGAGGTAACAAATCTGCAAATAAGCTATTATTTTTTTATACACCAATTATAAAGGTGATGGCAAGAATGATTTTCAGTATGTTTTATATTTTATTTTAAATGAAACTTCACAGAACTGCTCAACGGTATTCATTTTACTTTTTTGTAAAAACCTTAAAATATCACTAAAGGTATGCCTCAAACTTAAATTGCTGTTTCTTTGGGAGTGCAATTTAATATTTGCGCTTTGATGCACTGAGGTTTTTAATGTTATTGTGTTATCAACAGACTGTCTTTAAAATTCCGATAATTAAGAAATGGGTCAAAGTAAGTAGAATATATTTCAAATAAATAATGATTTTAGTTTCAATCTATTTTCTAGAAAAAAGGCAGATAATTATATTCATCTTTTATTTCTAATTCCTATCTTGGTACCTGGTATATAATAAACTCTGAATAAATATTTATGAATTGAAGACAATACTTGAGTTAGTATATTTTTTTTTTTTTAGAAAAGATGTGTAATGTCATTATAGAGCACACAGTATTTCTAGCTCAATTTTTTTTTTTCTCCCAATATTGTTTCCATACTTGTTATCAGGGTCTGTCCTTAACTGCAAAAAGATGAGTTGGCTATGAAATGAGTATCCAGCAATCATCTCTCCATTATGCTAGCCAGAATACATTTCTAAAGTTGTACCATTTATGAAATGTACATTTGCTGATGAGGTGGGTTTTTTGGGTTTTTTTTTTAAAGATTTTATTGAGGAATTGGGGAAGGGGAACAGACAAGTTGGTGTCCTTTTGTTCTTCTGTCTAGTTGTGGAGGACACCACTTCACTGGCCCATGTTGATATTATCACTGTGCTCTTTCCGGGTGAGGCAGTCATTCGCCAGCCTCATGGATGGCCGCTCACCGGCTGCCAGCCATGCATGGTAGCTTATGGCAGCTCACTGCAGCCTATGCCGTGGCTGATGATCACGGCAGCCCAGCTCCAGGTCAAGCTATTGTTCACCGTCTTAGCTGTAGAGGGTGCAGCGTCACAGGCCCTTGTGTGGGATCCGAACTGGTGGTCCTGCTGCTCAGAGCTGGTGTCCCAAGCCAACTCTTAACCAACATGTCACTCGGCCGGCGCCTGATGCGGTTTTAAAGAAAGCTACACTTTCTGTCACCCTGGCTCAGTGTTCCAATCGTGTCCAGTGCTTCAGTCATGCCCAGAATCCCTTCTTCATTTTAGGCCTATTTTTTTCCCAAGTATCAATTTCCCTCATGTGATTTACTTAAAGGTATGTTTTTAATTCCTTAACTCTCTATTTTGAAATCATCAGCTTCTTGTTTTGTATGTTGACTAGGATATTGGGTTTGGAGGAGGGAGATGAAGATGAAGGTGAGGTCAGTATCTCCTGTCTGTAAAATGTGAAGCAGTGTGTTGGACATCTGGATAGAGGTGAATTACAGTACCTCGCTCAGTATCTGGCATATCACCTCCACATGCCCCCTTCCCTCAAGGAATAGTAGTTAAGCATCCCCTTAAGAAGCCTGCTGTGCTGTTCTGGAGCTGTACCAGTTCGTTTTATTTCTACACTGAATTGTGTCACTTCCATTGAACACATTTGGGCACCACCTCATTATATTAGTCATGCTGGCTGCTGTAACAAATAAGCCTCCCAATTTCAGTGGTCTAGCATCCTATATTTTTCCCCCTCACACACATATACTCTTATTGAACAATGCAATGTGGTTCCAAGTTAAGTGGGCTCTTTTACACACAGTCATTTAAAGATCCAGACTGAAGGGAGCTCAGTTATTTTCAAAGGTCACCTTGGACGTCAGTGTCCAGGTTGCAGAAAGCAAAAAGATTGAAGAATTGCATGCGAGAGGCATTTATGGGCCAGAGCCTGGCAATCACAGATATCACCTGGCTCTCTTCCATTGTCTGGCAGCCAGGCACATGGCCACACCCAATGGCAACAGAAAACTGGGAAATTACAAGTAGTTGGGTCCCCAAAGAGCGTCTGCTAAGTTGGATTGCAGATGGTGATGAATTTTTCACTTGTATTAGAGAGTATGTTTTATGTAAGCTGGTTTTTTTCCTGCCGGTATAGATAGAATGAATTGTTTTCCTGGAGTCATGGATTCAGTTTCAGAAATCATTTGGGAACTGAAATGGAGGGAAACATTTTATTTTCTTTTTCCCATACAATAACATACTGAAAATAATAGAAAAACCAAATATTTGAAGGCTTTCGTGTTAACTTGCTAGAAATGCTTTCCCTTAGGAGATATTGCTGTTCTCTTCCCCGTCTGGCAGGCTCCTATGAAACACCTCCTCTGTGAACAACCCCTCTCTACCCTCCCCCCGAGCCTCTTTGCCTCCCCAGACACAGCAGTTGCATCCGCAGTGTTCTGCCAGAACTTGAACATGCCTATATTATTGGGTTGTCGGAAAAGTCATGATGCATTTTTGTAATGAAAAACATAGGAAAAATACGTCATGATTTTTCCAACAACCCAATAGTTTGATCTGTCCACACACTCATCCAGGCACTTACCATGCAGAAAAAAAGACGAAGGAAAGAAAAAGTTGAAATTTATTGTGATAGAATTACTTACTGACTAGCACAAGGACACAGGGAAAAGGCCTTGCCTTGGGGATGAGGGAGAGGGGCGGGTATGTTCCTTTCAGAGGAAGGAAGTTTGCTCCAAGTCTCTAACCACTCATGGATCCTTTCCCTCCTTCAGACAATAAGGTTTATGAGGACAAGAAGCCTGTTTTGATAATCTCTTAACTCCTTCACCTAGTACAGCGCCTGGTACAGGCTCATACTAGACACTCAGTGAACTGAATTGACTGAATGCAGATGTAAATCAACAAATTTATAAACTTTGTTTACTACACTTTTCTACAATTTTACACTTACTACAATATTCTATACATTATTTCATTTACTGCTCACAGCAGCTCTATGATAGGGCAGATATTCTTATTCCTGGTTTATAGACAATGAACCCAAATTCAGAGACTTTTTATTTTGCAAGTGTTGCACAGTGGGTGAGCAGATTAGATCTCAAGTGTCCTCCACCTAATCTTGTGTATTTTTTCCTCTTGGAAACAAATATGTAAGTATGAAAATAGTGCTTGGAAATTTGTAGCGTGTGCTTTGAGGAGGAGACAGACCACTTAAATCTCTTTGAGTGATGAAGGCTGTTGATTTACACTGAGTCAAGCAAGAGTATTCTTTTTAACAGAAACGAAGAGATGGTTCTTCCACCATATTTTATAGCTCTTTATACTCCTGCCAGAACAGTGTTTTGTACCCAGTAGGTGCTCTATAAATACTTCTAAATAATTGACAATGATTTAAAATGTGCAACTCAGTGTCATTTAAATTGGACAAGCTACCTGTTAGAGGCTCTTATAAGCTCTTACCTATAGTCACTGTGTCACAGGGAACAAAATTTGCCTGTGGTATATTCTAATTCAAGGAATGCTTTTTTTTTAATTCAAGAAATTTTTAACAGACTGGCCTGGTTTCTGGTTTTCTTTGGCTTCTCCACTCTTCTAGCACATACACCCTTAGAGTCTGCCCAAGGAGTCTCTCTGGAAGCTGAGACTGGCTGGGTGTTCTTACCACATGAGATTGACACATTGTAAAATGGATTTGCTTTAGTGTCTTTTGGTCCTTCAAAAATCTTAAACTTCCTGGGCTGGCCGAGTGGCGCAGTGGTTAAGAGCTGGCTTGGGAGGCCAGCAGCCCCGGTTTGGGTCCCACATATGAGGGCCGGTAACACTGCCCTCAAAAAAAAAAAAAAATCTTAAACTTCCTTAGTATTGGAGTTTATGATGGATATTTATTGTTTCCATCTTTGTCTTAAACGTATTTCATAACATCTACCGAAATGTTATGACCCTGGTACCTAACAGTAAAATTGCAGCTGACTAAGGATGAAGGCATGGTTTGTAGAAGTGTAAAATTACACATTTCCACATAGTTACTCCGATTCACTTCAAACGTAATATGCCTGAAGACAGACTCATTTTGTACTTCGCACTCCTCTCCCATTCCCTGCCCTCCCACTTGTTGCCAGCAACTACCCCTCTTAGGTAGCGGCCAGCTCCAAACCATGAAAACATGCTGACTACTTGTTCTTTTTATTTATACCATACTTCTAATTCATATTCATGCCGTGTTACTTTGACCTCTAAAATGTTTCTGAAGTCAGGGGATTTGAAACTGTGTTTTAAAACCAAGCGTGAGTGCATTGCCTAATCTCTTTAGCTATGAAATTATGGGAAAGGCGCCAAGAGCCCTGTATGAGTTGACTGTCAAATCAGCAAGAAGACTTAGATTAAAAAACAAATAAAATTTTAAGGAGGTTTTCAATGTTAGAAGATATTTGTCTTCAGCATATTTGAATAAACATTGATTTCATCACCTGGAAACACTTACTTTTTACAAAGCTCTGTAACCAAGAGACAGAATAGACAGTGGGAGTTATTCCGAGTGTGGCACATAGGAGCTGTACTGGTAAATGTTTAATAAATGAGGACATGGACAGATGAACAAAAATAGAATGGTGAAAGGATCCTGAACTCTGCTCCTGTTTGCTAATTTTTTTTTTTTTTGCTAAACAGGAATATATCTTTCATTTTGTTTCGGCTTGTTTTTCTAAGAGCAAGATAAATGTCAGGTTTCAGAAAGACAGACCCACCTCTAAAAGGAATCATTACTAAGGAAGCACCATTAGTGCCTCAGCCTACTACCTAATGGCATTTAACTGCAGGAAATCCAAGAGAGCACTTTGGAAAGAGTCTGCAATTGAAGAAAGAAACGGGGCATGTGGATTTCTATCTCATCTTACTATAATAATGTGCCAGAATTCTGGAAAGTTTCTTAAGATTTTTCTTATCTATCGATTGTCATGTTGCTAAGATACCATCAACAAAATAATGTTAGCCACGCTTAATAAAGGTGACATCATTGTGGTTATCCGAACTTATCCTTTAACCATAGAATAATAGAATAGCATGATATTAAGGCTATAAACCTTCAAGTGCTAAGCAATGGAGGGCAATGATTTTTTTTTTCTCATTGATTATTCCAGTGGCTTATTGTTACAAGTTAATTTTGTTCTACTACAATACTGAAGAAGTGAAAGATAGAGACTTACTTCTTATTTTCTGTTTCTGTTCTGCAGGGGAAGATGGTGAAAGGGATGGGAGGTGCGATGGATCTAGTGTCCAGTGCCAAAACCAAGGTGGTGGTCACCATGGAGCATTCTGCCAAGGTAACGTGTACTGCCTTTGGAAATCCTCAGTGTGCCAAGCAAAGTCCTGTACACCAGGTCACACGGCCTAGTCTGTATTGTTTTCTCTGGCTTATTCAAGTTGAGAGCATTTATACTTTGAGAGAAAGCTTACGAATAAAGACAGTTATTTATTATCATTTAGCTAAATGGTTGTTCACTTGGAGTGAAGCCAACCTCAGGGCATTCTTTGATTATTTGCCTTGAGCACATATTGAAAGTAAAAGCTATACTGTCTTCAAAAGCAGTGTAAAGGTGTCCAGGCACATGTGTTGATTCAGGTTTCAAGATGGTTATAGTTATTGCTAGCTGTGTGAAAAATGAAAAACACAGCAGAATATAGGTTTTTAACAATAGTTATTTTCAAATGGACAATTTGGCCTTTTGCCAAGGCTGTGAGGAGCCATTTTGAGAAGGTGTTGGAAAATTGTGGACTTGGTGTTAGTAAGCGCCCTTATTCTAAAAAGTATTATACTTTGATTTTAATAAATCATCAAATATTATTGAGTGCGTATTGTGTGCTAGGCACTACTAGGATTTGGCAATGACCAAAACTAGGCAAAAATTGTGTACCTTATGGAGCTTCCATTTACTGAGCTTACTGAGTGCCAACAGCACACTAAGCACCTGTATTTGTCTGTACATGCATATGAACTTGATCATAGGTGCCTTTAATGGTTCCAGAAACAGAGTTTAGACAGGTGAAGTAACTTGCCTGAGGTCACTTAACTAGTGGAACTGAGATTAGACCTGGCTGTCTCTGACTCTGAAGCCCAGTCTGCAACTACAGAGCTATCACTATTGCTTTCTTCCTTGTTCCCAGCTCGGTGTCTTCGAACCAGCTGAGCTTAAGTGCCTTCCCAGCCTGAATCCACAGGCTTCTGATGATTGAAAGGTTGATAATGGGTGGCACCCTCTTCTTTTTCTATACCCTTTGTTCATTCTCCTTTATTCTTTATAATTCTTCATTTTAAAACAAAATCAGCCTGTTCTTACCTTGAGACCTGCAATTTTGAGTGGAAGTGGTGGTTCGTTGGCTCTGTTTTTATGTAGAGCATGGAGCTAGAAGGTTTGCATCTGACTTGCTTCCCAAGGGGGAGTTCTGTTAGAGAGTGATGTGTGCCATGAAGCGGTTTTGTTATAAAAGCTGTAATAAATATGAAATCACTATAAATTGTTTAGTAAACAGTGGAAAGTGAGCAGTGGAGCATAAATATGGAACAATGGAAATGAAACCAACACAGGTGACTTCTGAGAGATGCCTTGCTAAAGCATTCAGAATACTTCATTTCAGAGGCAAAAGGATGCCAAGCATGTAAATCAAATCCAAATCTTTTCTGGGACATAATGTCTATTTGGAGAAAAGTCCGACTTTCCTTTTGTTGTTGCTTTAATGTTTATGCATAGGCACTGAAATCCTACTCATTTCAGATTATTTTTGTGTATTCGTTTTCAAAACATTAGGCCTGTATTTGGCAAATTCTCTCTCTCTTTTTTCCCAAAATGTTTTCTTTCTTTTCAGCTGGAGTTTTTGATAGAGGAAGAGAAATGGTGCTTCAGATTTCTGATCAGAAATCTCTTATTAAAGCTTTTCACAGAAGCAAGATATTTTTGCCATTTGTTTTTCTTCTCTAAGTGGGGAAATGGCATTAAGTTTTAGACCAAAATTGAAGTTAGATATTTTTCCCTAAATACCTTTATTTGAATAAACTAACAAAAATACATTTGTGATTAAAATAACAGTAGTGACTTATTCATACTTAATAATTAATAACCTTCAAAACAAACCAAAAGAGGTTTCTCTTCTTTCACCTTCACTTTTTACCTGTGATTCCAGAATGTGTGTTTGCTATTATATATTGTTCACCTGGACTCATTGTTACGGCCCAGCTCAAGACAACCTGGGGACCTCATCACTTCTTTTCTGCATCTTTTACTCTGGCTACAGGTTGGTAGGGGCTGGAAAGGAGATAGGACAGAGAGGTTTTCCACTTTAGGTAGCCTCTCCAGTTAATGATCTATTCTTTTAGATGTGCCAGGTAACTTCTGCGACCTAATGAGTAAGTGAACAGCCTAGGGGACATATCCCTAGAGTTTTGTAAGACATAAGAGTGAAAAGTTTGCAATGAGGAATTAAAACCTGAGGAAAGAAATACACTCTTGTATTCTGATGCTGCCAATTTTTTTTTTTTGTAAGTGGATGGAGCTCTCAAGTGGTTTTTAGGTCCAGCTTTCTTTTTACTCCTTTTCTTCATCATAGAGTTATGGATGCAGTTTGCTTATAAATATAGCATTATCTGACCTTTAAAAGCATGCTCTTTTTGTTGTTTTAATCAAACGAAGGAAAACTCTTTCCCTGCAAGTCTTTGCAACCAGCAGCTTCTGGTAGCAGAAACGTGGCTGCCCGCAGGTGCCATCCTAGAGTAACCATAATAACGTTACCCTGACTTAAACCTACCTCTGGAGATGAATGGCAGGCACTGGTGTCAAACTGGCATTGTAGCATGATTTTCATTTAAGCTTCTACTTCAGGGTTCCAGACACAATTGCAAAGTAAGCAGTTGTTTGGTGTCCAGACATCTTTTTTCTTGAGCTTTTCTTTTCTTGGAATGTCCTTCTGTCCTGTAAAAATGGGAAGAAAACAAATGAAATGAGTCACAGTTTGAATCCTCACTAGGTAGGTGCGAGGCCCTGTGCTTGGCATCACACATACTGGATCTCATTACCCTCTCGGTGAGCCTCTGAAGTAAGACTAAGATGTAGGCAGGTAAGAGATCTGTATGGGTAAGTGGCAGGGCTAGGAATCGCACTCAGTTGCGTCTAGCCCGTGCGCGCCATACCAAAGCTCCCTTTGCACCAGAGTCCCGCCCCCACCTGCCCTTCTTGTGAAGCTTCCGGTGTCAGAATGATATCTTTTTTTCTCTTTTCATTTTCCCTGGTCAAAGCTGTCCTTGCGTTGGAGAGATAGATATCAGCAAAGTACTTAAAACAATCTGAAAATCTAATTGTGCCACTTAGTATGCATCTCCCCCTTTTCCTTTTTGTACTAGAATCCTCCGAGTTTTACCGGGGCATGTGCTGGCCCAGTGGCAGACCACATTTCCTAGACTCTCTTTGCGCATAGATACATCCATGTGCCCAAGCTTGGATTGATGGGATTTGAGCATTTACCATGTGTGTAATTTCTGAGTCATGTCCTTAAAGATAAAGCCAATTTCTTTGGATTTTCTTCATTCCCCTCTGAGTATCTGAGAAAGGGCTTAACTGAAGCAGCAGACTTCGACCCAAAGTTGTAAACCACAGACAGTCCTGGGCTCATAGAGCTGCCCCACCGACCTGAATCCTTAGGTGCCCCTTCCCCTTGGTTATGGGTTCCTGCCCGGACTCCTCATAAATCCGTCCTTGGCATTCTGCTCTTCTCACCCTCTGCACCTTTCTTGGGTGCTGTCTCAATTTTTGGCACCAACTGTTATTTTTCACTCAGTGGCTCCCTAGTCCTTATTTTCACACTGGAAATTCTCACTGGAATTCTCTGATGAGCTCTAGAACTGTATTTCTTCCTTGTTAGACAACTCCACAACCCCTCCTGGTTACTCCACACCCACCTCAACTGCAACACATTCACAAGTGAACTTATTATCATTTCCCCTAAAATCTTCCTTCTGCTTAGCCCAGCTAGAGAGGTGATCATCTCCCCACCCCCTGTCTGGAAAGACACCCCTGGGACTTCCTGCCCCTACCCCTACACCAAGCACTAGAAATGCTGCATCCACAGTACTCCTGTAACCTGCTCCCTCCTGTCTATTATTTCTATTCTCCTTGTTTAGGTTCTTGTCACATCTGCATGGATCAGTTACAACATCCCCAAAGTCCTTTTGCTGCCAGAGTGACCCTCCTTCCCGGTAATCAGGCGCACCACTGCCAGAGTAACTAGTCTAAAACTGAAGCTAGATTGAGTTAAACCCACACCACTTAGTTCACTTTCTCCCACTGGCCTTTTGTGATCAGCTCCCAGCAGACTTCCTCATCCTTGATCCCCAGGCTTCAGTTCTTCTAGGATCTCCACAGATGAATCATGTTGTTTCCTGTTCTTAGGTGTTTCTACATTCTGTTCTCTTTCCCTTTTTATCTGGCTCGCTTCTTCCTTTACACAATCGTTTATAAGTGAGCCAACATTTTATGAATTTGCTGGCCTCGTGCCTTCTATCTCTGGATGTTATGAATGTCCATAATGGTGCTTTGTGTTGAAATTTGGTAGAATTACCTGATATGATTTATACAGTCATAAAATATTTATTGAGGACCAGGCACCATGTGCTAGACATCATGATGGGGTCTGAGAAAATGAAAAATGGAGAGATGTGGTCCTTCCTTTAGTCAGCTTGGTGTCTCATGGAGATAGACTCATAGAAATCAATACTTGAAATAGAAGTGTGTACAAAGTAGAGTACACAGTCAAAAACCCAGTTCCTTTAGAGGAGAGTTTCCCATGGGATGTAGCATTTGCATGGAGACCTGAGGATGGGCCCGAGTTTGACGGGCTAGAATGCTGTAGACCGAGGGGAGGGCACTGGGTGGAAGGTAGTGTGTGTGGGGGATTTACAAGTAGGTCTTCGTTGTCAAAAAGCAAAGGGAGAAGGGAAGCAGATTTGGGTACACACACACACACACACACACACACACACACACACACACACTTCTCCACACAGTGGCCAGAGTGATTTTTAAAAAAATGTAAATCAATCACATCACTTCTTCCTCATCTTAGAAACCCTCCCATAGCTTTCCATCTCACTTCAATTCAAGTTCAAAGTTCTTACTATTGTCTCTAAGACCCTCCATGATCTGTTGACTCTAACCTCACTAGCTCTCTGGTTCCATCTACTACCATTCTCCCTTTCGTCCTCTGAGCTCCAGCCATACTCCCTTCTTAAAAGTTTCTGGAACATTCCAAGCATCCTCCTGCCTTGAGGCCTTTGCACTCGTTATTTTCTATGCCTGGAATGCTCCTTCTCAGATACCTGCATGGTGGTCTTCCTCTGTTCACTTAGGTTTCTGCTCCCCATAACAGAGAAGCTTTCCCTGACTTCTCTATTGTATAAAACAGAAGTCTCCCCAATTCTGATGATCCTTCATCCCCCTTCTTCCATGAGGGCAGGAGCCTCTATCTATCATAACAACTGAAGAGAATCATTCCTGATGCACATTAGGACTCAATAAATACTTGTTGAACTCATTAATTCTTCAAATTATAATGATACTTTGAACATATAGGGCACTTTTCACTTTTTCCATGCAGTTACATGTTTGCTGCCTCCATTTTATCATAACAGTCCTCTTGTAAGATAGGTCTTTTGTTTCCCTTTGAAAGGCAAACAAACTGAATTCTATAGAGGTTAAATATTCTGATAAAAGTCAAGTGGAAAATTAAGAGCAAAAGAAAGTGAGCATCCAAGTATCCTGCTTCTGGGCCTCCATTTTCTTTCACTAAACTTTTCTATCTGGCAAGTATCATCACCACTAACAATATAAAGTAAAGTGTTTTGTTCTCAGTATAGTGTACGGGAAATGTATTCCTAAGGGTATAACTTTCAGAGCACAAAAAAAAAAAAAAAGAAATTCAGTCATTTATTGGAAACAAGCAAAGCTTGGGTACCTATTTTAGAAAACATAAATGAGAGCTCTACTTCTAAACAGGTTTAGATTTTATTTTTATTGCAGTTGGAGGTCTGCATTCTGAAGGGATAAAATGAATCATAATCATACTGTTATGAAAAGTTGAGAATAAATCCTGTGAATAACATTTTTATTATGTCTAATCCGTGTCTGATAGTAAATGTGTCCTATAGAAATCTTGAATGCAGTTTTATCTTGTTTTCATTCTTTGTGGGCAGGAATTATGTAATGTAAAAGAGGTTTATTAATCCTAGTTATTTTGAACCAAATATATTACCAAAAGCCAAGAAAATGAAAATCATTTTCTGGGACACAATCTTGAGATAATTTTCAGAACACTGAAAAGTATCCCCAAATAAAAAAGTACTCCTTTGTTAGGATAATTCATAATTAACATAGTTTCAGCTGGTTTATTTTTTTTTCCCATTCATAAAAGCTCGTCAATATTTTATAATTTGTTATTGAGACTATTTTGTGGCTGAATCTGGAAAAAAATATTCACCTTTAAAAAATAAAAATCCTTACTCGGTTTTGCCTTTTTATTTCTCCCTTAATGATGGAAATGGCTGCAAAATATGTTATAATGAAAAAAAAAAAAAGCAGAACACAGTCCAACAACCAATAAAACTCTTTAAGATTGCTTACAGAATTTAATTAAACTAATAACTTTAAAATTCTATGACTGAGTATCTACAGCTGTTAAAAGGAAAACTAATGCTAAGAGAAGCTTTCTAAGGTACCACAACAATTTGTGAATGGAAAGAGAAAATAATCCCTTTTAATTCCTGGGCTCTGCCATCCTGAGGCTAGAGATCAATTTTTAGAGAGAAAATAAAAAGCCATGATAAAGATTTTTATATTATATTGAAGAAAAACTGCCTTCTATTCTAAGATCTTGAAGCCCTGAAGATTGTTTTCAGGGAAATGGCTGGCTGTGTGTATCATCTTATTTGGTGAGTCTTCCCCTTGAGAATGTGCCTGTAGCCACAAACTGTTATTACAGCCACATTATAAAAACCATTTGTAATAGCAATGGTTCTCCACATCAGAGCTAGCTGAGTCTTTCCAGTGAAGTGCTATGTGGATTATTGGAATCCCTATTGAATAGGTGCTGTGTAAAAGCCCACAATGTCCCATGAAGATAATTCAGTGTGAGTAATATCATCAGCTTGTTCTTTATTCTGTGTACCTTGATTTTCCTCATTTAATAAGTCCCATTTTTCTTGTCTATGTAACACATCAATCATCATAGTGATTTGAGAGTTATGTGTTTTGTAATACAGCATTCCCCAAAATTTTTTATCTGTGTGTGTGTTTGTGTGTGTGGCTGTTTCACTTGGTTTAAGCATTGAAACCAGTAGGAAAAAGGAAGGCTCAATGAGGCACAGTGACATTCAGGCTTCTTTCATGGTATTTTGGCAAGCCCAAAGAGAGATCTGTAATAGGCCTTATTTGTGTCGTCGGACAGAGTCCTGAAAATTCTCTTGCAAAGTTCAGCCTTTGTAGCCTTTCCGCTGATTAGTGCAAGCCTTGAAGCTCTAGGAAGGAGCAGGCAGAGAGGTAGCATAATCACAATTCACTGTTTCTCTCTTTACTTATAAATCTGTATGTTTCATAGCGCAGACTTGAGATATCTTTGCGTCTTCCTTTGATCATCCCTTTATCTCTCTCTCCAAAGTCTTGTAAACCCCTCATGCATTCCTGCTAGCTGTGCTTCTCCTAGTGAGCTCAGAGATGCCGGGAAATGTAGAAATACATATCTTAGGACTGGAAAGCCGCCTCAAGTGGTCTGTAGCACTTTGTCACATGGTATTTGACAGTTCCAACTCGGTTGGAATTCCTTGGATCAGAATTATAATATTCAGGCATTTCTTGATCACTATGGCTTGCCTAGTGCTCTCCTCATTGCTGTAGATCCAAAGCTATCCTGTCTCAGCAGTCAGTGAGCTCGGAGGCTAGTGGAGGGGGCTGGTGAAAGGAGGTCAACAATCTCAACCTGTGTGGTGAGTGAAGGAAACACAGGCACACCTAAAAGGGGCACCTGACTGGGATGTCCCTGGGCCACTGGGATACAGGCATTGGCTAGGGGATGTTGGTGATAGTTTCTCCAGGGAAGATGACACCTGAGCCAAGCCCTGAAAAATAGTCAGGGTGTTGCCATTTGAATGTAGGGTGATGAAGCACATGGTGAGGTGTGTGTCAAGTGGCATGAACAAAGGCTTGAAGACTTGGTCCCTTAAGGAGTATCCAGCTTCTAGAATATACCTTCTCTGTAGTAGACTATTTAGAGCATTCCCAAAGAAGGTGCCTAAAGGAAGAAATATATTATAGCCACATTTAAGAATCAGTTAACAGAAAAGATGGGCATAAAATGCAGTTTTGTGTAAAGCAAAATCTTACACATATGCTCTGTTGCCTCAGGCGAATGAAATATTGACGTCAAATGCAGAAATCATTCATGATATGAAAAAAGAGCTTGTTATTTGGGGTTAAGTTTATGGTGATAACATGAAGCTTATTGTAATGATAACCAGGGTATTTATTATCATTCAACCAGAGTTGTCTTTTACTAAAGTGTTTAGACCCAGGGTTGCACACAGATATCTAAAGAATTAAATTGAGATTGCCATGAAGCAATAATAGAAAGCTCTAAGGCCCTGAGTCCTTTAAAAGTGAAATGGTGAATTCCTAGGTCTTGCATGAAGCCTATAAGTGATGAAGGGGGAAAAAGAGAAAAGCTGGACAAGCAGGTGGAAGAAAGAGATTCAGGCATTCACTAAGGTTTTAATGAAGTTAGCAAATGAGAGCAATCAGGAGCCCTCAGGAGTAGTCAAAGCATTTTTAGTGCTCCACTTTATATCCATCTTTCTGCCTCTTCTGACATTTCTTTGGGAAGAGAGAGAGAGAGAGAGAGAGAGAGAGAGAGAAGAGAAGAAAGAGAAAAGAAAGAGATAGAATGATAAGGATGAACAAGATCCCGCTAACCTTAGATATTGGCATGTAGATTTGACCCTGCCCCCCCCCCCAGTTTACTGCACTGTCACAACATTTCATTCGATTGCTACAGTGATCAAATAAGGAAGACAAGGTAGTCGAAGAGAAAACTGCAGCACAGAGTTTAAGGGACCCCAAATGACTATTCAGGGGAGAGTTAAGATGAAAACCCAGGTCTCTGAACTTCTAACATAGTGTTCTTTGCACCACACTATATACTGCGTCTCTTTTTTAGGATTTATTTTTAAATGCAATAAAATTCAGCAATTGTTCCTCCTTTGTGAATCATTAGTCTATGCAGCTGCCATACCACATTGTAAGGCTCAGCCCTGCATGGTTAGAATAGAAAGTTAAAGTGGGAGTTTGTCATATTTTGGCTTCCTAGCTAATCTATTGTTGAATATTGAAATTGTGACATACTATAATCTTTCTGGTTTCATTGCTCTTCTCCTTTGGTCTGTGTTATGCCTTGGAGCTAAATGTGAATGAAATCATCTAGCTACATTGTTCTCACTGCAAGAAGACATTTGGTGGCAGTTTCCCAGGCCAGCCATGTGGTTTGTCCCAAATATGTGTTGTGGTTTCATTAGTTTTGTGGGTCTCAGGAATTGTTTTTAGGCCATTTTTCTGTGTCATTATATGTCCAAGTTCATATAGTAACTTGAGAGCTCTGAAAGAATTTCCTGGTAGAGTGTAGAAATGTGGTAGAAACAGTACTAGTACTAGCTAATGTTTATCCAGTACTTGCCAAGTGCCAGATGCTTGCATCTGTCTCATCGAAGCCTCACAATAACCCACTGAGGTGAGGCAGATGGGGACGCCCGGGAGCCTTGCACAGCTAGTATGGGGCAGAGTCAGACCTCTCACGTAGGGCCTCTGGCCCCAGCCCACTCCGAACTGCTGACACTATACTGGTTATAGAAAGTTGTTTATAGATGGCCTCAATTGGTAGGGCACAGTTCATTCTGTCCGTTGAAATTCATGCGTCCTCCTAAAATGAAGTTGGTTTTCATTAAAATCCATGTGGCTGCTTTCACACTAGATGGAATAATGAGAACAAAGTAAGCGCTCCCTGCAGAAAATATCCTTCAGAGGCCCACCAGTTGGTCACGGACCGACCCGGAATTCATTGTGACATGCCTTGTTTCAGTTATAGTAAATGTAAGGAGACCTGACAAATGTACAAGTTTGAATATTCCTTCTTAATTTCAACTCTTTAATGAAGCTGCTATAGCACATACAAACTTCCTTTGAAATCTGGAAAGGAAAACAGGTTAAATTGAAATGCGTTTATTGAAGTGAAAATAAGGTTTTATTTCTACAGCTATACATTTTCTTATATTTCTACAGCTATACATTTTCTTATATATAAGGTCCAGAAGCATATAACTTGTTATTAAAGACATGCTGTCTAGCCACTTTATATGTATTTCACACTAGTTTTGACTAAATTAAAGTAAGAGAGTTTGTCTTCTTTTGAAATCCATCTAAGATTGCCGATAGACTTTCCTTTCCCATCCCATTCATTCATTCAAAAAATATTGAATACCTTCTGTGCCGTGCACTGGGTTAAGTACACTAAAACCTTTTAACTACTGGTGCATTGGTAAGTTGGCAGGTTATCACAAGGAGTAGCATCTTCTGAATTAAGCCCAGTTAGCTGAAGTTCCTTGCCTCTGCTCACATACTTGGTCTGACAGCAGTTTTGAGACAGATGTAAACCAGGTAGCAGGTGCATATTATTGTTGGTAAACACTGAGATGGCTAAAGATGATCATGACATCATATGTGGTGCTTATAGATCCAAAAAGGAAACAATAACAGCATTTTGCCATTTTTAATAGAAGATCTAGAATGTGGTAGGTTAGCCTTCAGCCTCAAGGGAAATATTAATTTGGGTCGCTGGTGCTTGGTACTTAGAAAGGTGCCTGATCATAATCAGAAGAAAATGATTTGCAGATTAGATCATTAGAGCTAATGTTTCAACTGCATTCCATAGATGTGCCTCACAGGCCTTCTAGGGTTGGGGCGGGGCATTAAAAAGCCTGCTTTTTATACTTAATCACTTTTTTAGGTTTGAAGAAAGGGTACTGTGGCTAAAAGAAATTTTGAAAAAAAAAATGGATTTAGGACAGTCCACACATTTTACCAATGAACAAACTGAAGCTCGTAAAAATTCAAGAAAAGCAAATAGCTGTATAAGAAAGTGAATATAATCATGGTATACTATACCTCATGGCCCAGAAATGAGTAGTTTTACATGATCATTTCATCAGTATGATGATGTAAGTTCTGACTAGAGAGTTACCTACAAGTTATGACATCATTATACTGGGAGAACTGAACATGGTGGACGATGGGGGTTTGTAAGAGGGTTAAGTCTTCACATACCCCAATAAGAAGTTAGTAGGCAATGTCTAAAATTGATTAATCAAGAAAAAAAAGAACGGCCAACATAACATTTTAAAACACAGAAGTAAGAAGAAAATGTATTAAAGTATAAAAGGAAATGCTAAAAAAAATGAAATTGATTCCTGTCGAGTGCACGTTAAGGGTACAGAAGGGAGGTAAAGATTACTGTTTTCTGTGTTTATATTAACTTTTTAACAAATAAAACAAAAATTTTAAAAGGGGATATTATGCATTTGCTTTCCATGTTCATTTTCTACCCTTGGTAAATAATAGCCTGTGTTTGTCAAGATCATTCTCTAGAAGAGAAAAATGAGGAGGATACTAGAAGTGAAATTTCTTATTCCATGATATAAGGACTGAGGCTTGAGAGGTCAAATTTGTGGTAGAGTATTTCCCAACTAAATCATATGCCTTTGGCTAGTCATTTGTCATTTCTCCCCAAATTATTTTAGGCACAGAAGCTGCCTCCAAAAAGGAAATAAAAGTATGACTGTGCAAAGATTTTGAAACAGCCTATTCTTAGCAGACAGTTTCTCTGCAAGTTTCTGTTTGTCCTATGATTATATCAATTCTAAATAAAAATTGGTCCCTAACTACTCTTTTTGATGTTTCTTTTTTGAAACAGGGAAATGCACATAAAATCATGGAGAAATGTACATTACCATTAACTGGAAAGCAATGTGTCAACCGCATCATTACTGAAAAGGTAAAGTGCCTTTCTCTGCTGCTTTCCTCTAATGTCTACCACCACCTTTTTATTTATAACCATCTCTAGATTTTTTTTTTTTTTACCTTCAGAAAGTGTGTTACCTTGGTAGTCATAGGATTAATTTAATCCGTGGGTAGGATGAATAGGAAAATTCATCAACTTTATGACCCAAAATATAGAATTCTTAATGTACAACTCTGGAAATACATGCATACAGGCAAAATTCTACTACTGTTCTTCGTAATTTTGACAATGTGATATAGTCAAAGAAAAGTTGTGTTGCTTTTTATGCTTTGACTATTCAGATGGATGATATATGCAAAAAAGATTATATATATTACCTCTACCTTTCTTCTTTGCTTTCCCAAATCGCAAGTACAAATTGTTGGATTTTATTTTTGGAAACTCAGTGATAACTGGGTTTTAATCATTTAGGTGCAAATTGCAGTGCAGGCCTCACAGTGAACCAAGAAATCTATTTTATGGTTCTTGCATGCTTCTAGTTCTCTTTTATAAAGTACACTTCAGAACACACCAGCCATTTTAGTGTTTCTCTAGATTATTTCTTCATAGATAGTAAAGATTGGCCAATGGTACAACTGAAAACTGTTCAGATCAGACAAGAGTATCACTGACAGTCGCCTACAGTTTTATTTCTGACCCAGATTTGAACCTAGGGTTGTTGGAATGACATAATTCTCATAAGTAAGCTCAGAGGGTGTCATTTTTTTTTTTTTTTTTTTGAGGGCAGTGTCACTGGTCCTCATATCTGGGACCTGAACTGGGCCGCTGGCTTCACAAACCAGCGCTTAACCACCGTGCCTATTGGCTGGCACAGAGGGTGTCATTTTTTAAATTCAGTATTTTGATGAAACCACAAAACAGAATTATCTATATCAAGGTGTGTTTGTTTGTTTCCGTCTGTTAATAATGCTGTTCCTTTCGCGAAGAGCTGTAGTAGTAGTGTCTTTTCATTAATCTGGTTCTCTAACCCTCATTAAGGTGCTAACAAGCACCCTAAAGCAGCCCTTTGAAATAGGTCAGGAGGTTCATAATACTTTGCAGAAGCCACATTTTAAGGAGTGTTCTGTTCTAAATGGTGCCTTTCCCTAGGACTAGTTATATGGAATTCCATAAAGACAACTTGTAGAGAAGAACAACTAGATAAAAGGGCAGAATATTTTATCCTACCACTGAGTCTTACCATTTCTGGAACTCCTCCAGAACTATGGACAGGACTTTTTGAAAGGATCCCATTACAGTTGACCTTTGAACAACACAGGTGTGAACTACATGGATCCACTTATATGCAGATGTTTTTCAATAATTACTGTAAATGTATTTTCTCATCCTTATGATTTTCTCAATAACATTTGCTTTTCCCTAGCTTACTTTATTATAAGAATACAGTGTATAACATACATGTAACATACAAAATATGTGTTAATTAACTGTTTATCAGTAAGCTTCTGGTCAACAATAGACTATATTATCTGGAAGGCTTTTAATGATTTTTAATAGCTGGGGACACAATTGATGAGATTTTCATTTTAGAAAGAGCAAGGAGAGAAGCTTTTGTTAAAGATTTTATTGGGGAAATGGGGGAGGGGAACAGACAAGTTGCTGTCCTTTTGTTCTTCAGTCTAGTTGAGGAGGACATTACATCACTGGCCCATGTTGGTATTATCAAGGATTTTTTTTTTTTTTTTGAGGGCAGTGTCACTGACCCTCACATGTGGGACCAAACCGGGGCCGCTGGCTTCCCAAGCCAGCGCTTAACCACTGCGCCACTTGGCCGGCCCCCATGTTGGTATCATCATTGCGCTCTTTCCGGCTGAGGCAGATCGGTCGCTGCCTCTGGACGGCTGCTCACGGCGGCTCTTGGCAGCTCACACTGGCTGCCAGCTGCTCATGCCACTCACTGTAGCCACTCATTGTAGCCTATGGCAGCCCACTGCAGCAGGGGCTGCTGCTATGTCGTCGGCAGAGACTCACGGCAGCCCGGCTCCAGGTGGAGCTGTTGTTCACCATCTTAGCTGTAGAGGGCACAGAGTCAGTGATCCTCATATGTGGAATCTGAACGGGGCCCTGCCGCTCAGAGTTGGTGTCCCAGGCCAGCTCTTAACCAATGCACCACTCAGCCGGCCCGAGAAGCGTTTTGTATAGAGTAGGGGGAGAAGAGATGAGCCAGAGCCTGAAATGTCAAGGTCCTAAACCACAGGACAGACAGATTTGAAAGAGATTTAGGCAATGGGTTCAGCCTAACTCAGTGATGAATTGGACATGGATTCTAAAGCAGAGGTGATTTCTAAGTTTTCTGGCTAGAGGAGATGGCCAGCCTGTTGTATCCTCAATGAAGAGTAGGACTGTAGGAAGAGAAAGGGAGACCAATGGTACGCAGGAAAAGAAAAGGTTCAGTTTGGAAATTCTCAATGCGATATTCCTGAATAACTTAACATACTGAACACCCAGTCAGTTATTTGTGATAAACAATTGGAGATGTGGATCTAGAGTTCAGAAGAGGCATCAGTATTGGAACAAACTTGTGGAATTCGTTAGCATATGAGGATAATTGGAGCCTTAACAGTGAATTACATTGTATTGCAAAAATGAGTTGAGTGGAAGGCATCTAAATATGGAACTTTGGGTACCTCAGGGAAAGGAGTGGTGCACATTTACCCCTGTGCTCCGTACTAGGGGGCGCTCACTAAATGTCTGTTGAAAAAGTAAATGAGAATGCACTGAGGACCGTGAATGTGCACAGCCGTGCCATAGCAGATATGGGACCAGAATTCTGTTTTCAACTTTTAATGGAAAATTCCATTAGTGTGCCCTTTGAAAGAGGCTTTGGAGATGTTACGACCCTGATTTCTTAGTTTTATGTTACTAGAATGAGGTTATGAAAGATGCCTTCCTCACAGGTACCTTGGCTATCATTAACTGCTATATCCGTGGTGATAGAATAATTGACTTATCCATTTGTAAAACAAATAGAGTAGTTGAAATATTATTCTTGGTAGTTGAACAATTTATTGTAGCTTTTAGGCTTTAGCCTCCATTTTTTATCAAGTTTTTGTTTATACTTTATACCACTAAATGGGAACCTTCCTAAATATTTCAAAAGTAAATTTTCCTTTTTTTAAATAATAGATGCTTGGCTTTCCAATATATGATGTCGAAAGCTAATTAAGTTTTGATAAAGGTATTAATAAAAATTTTTTAAAAACAATGAGTCAATTTGCCATAAATTTTATCTCCCTGATCACTGAAGCCTTATATTCATGATACCATAGCTATCTTCTTCACTCCCTGTTTTTTTTTTTTTTTTTTTTTTTTTTTTAGCTGAGCCATCCTGCCACCTGTTGGTAGCTCAGTGGCAGCTCAGCTCAGGCTGGGAATCAAACCGGCAACCCAATTGCTCAGAGCTCACACTCTTGAGCAAGGTCTTAACCAACTGAGCCACTCGGCCAGCCTTCACTCCCTGTTTTTAATAACACAATCCACAAGCTTTATTTCTCTGATTTCTTCCATTTTGATAAATTTACAGTTGTTCATAATGCAGAGAAGAGCAAGTCACTATGAATAGTGCTCCAGACACATTTTCTGGAAAGTATCCATTTAAATTTTTTTTTAATTATCATTTTGGAATTAAATAACCTAACACAGCATACAGACATTCCTAACTGACCATTTGTTTTCCTTCTCAAAACACATATTTCTACTAAAAGAAAAGGTTTTCTTAGAAACATAAAAATGTGTAAACAAAGAGAAAGTTTGCTGAACTATTTCCTTCTAATTTAACCATCTTTTCCAGTCAAAACAACTAGGTTGTCTGTGAATTCATCACACAAATAGAGAATGGAAGTATCACTGCTTCCCTTGATGTTTTGCTCCTGGTGAGAAACATCAATTAACTGGAGACAAACAAACATTTCGGTGCTTTGATTTGGATTCACACATAAGTGACAATGAGTTAAGCTGTTAATAATAGGAGAAAGAATGTTCCCGTTCCATCCCCTGCTATGCCCCATGACTGATGCCAGGTGCTCAGGATATGTTTGTTATTATATTTGCCCTGTATAACAATCTTAGGAGGCAGAGTTTTTTGATATTCATCTGTAGATGTGAAGTGAGGTTCAGCAAAGATTGCACTGCTGCTGTGCAGCAGAGCTGGAATTCCTGTGCAGCTTGAAAGCCAGGGTTCTTTCCTCTACATGTTACCGTCTTCATTTTTCCTTCTAACCAGGAGAGTGTTTTAAAATGACAGTTTAGGGCTTGACTTCCAAGCTAGCTGAAAATAAAGACCCTAAGTTTGCAAATTATAGTTGAATTTAAGGTAAATCTACAGGAGCAGAGAGATCTGGGCAGCACAATATTTAAGTCTGAGGAAGAGGAAACCAGCCATGGAAACCGAAAGAGGAAACTGCCTGTAATGCTGGAGGACAGCTTACAGAACCAGCAAGTTAAAGTCATAGGGAAGCAGGTTGGGCTCTTAACAGTTAGAGCTTCCCGTCTATAGCCAGTCTTCCTTAGGACAAATGGGCCTCCTGCCACTGGAAGTTTCCAAGCAGAGCCCCAGTGACCATTTCAGAAGAATGTTTTGAAGAATTCTTGGGTGGGAAGTTATATTAAGTGACTTTATGGGTCTCTTCTACTCACGTTGTCATACAACTAAGTGTGACCGCATGTGTTTTGAATCAGATACAACAGGCTGAGTTTACCTGCAGAGGTCAAGCTATACCAATTGGCACTGGCACTGCCATCACCTGTGTTACTGACCACAATGTTGCGATGTTTAGGGTGAGGTTAGTCTATGCTTGTCCTAGACAAAAGCATCTTCATTGGATTTGCATTCCAGAGGGAGATTCTCATGTTATCCTCTCGGACCTATGTGTTTTCACAGGGCTTACAGGGAAAGTTTAAATATTTACCTGTGGGCGTCTTTCAGGGCCGGGACAGCTATTCTGTTATAATTACTTGTAGTCACTTCAGAGCACCTTCTTTTGTTTCCTGTAACTCTGGCCAGCAACATTGATCAGCTTTTCCCCCATCATCTGTGTTTTCACCTTCCAAATATCTCCACCCTCCCTCCCTCCCTGCCTTTCTTCATTCTTTTCTTTCTTCAAATCCATTATTAATCATCTAATTGAAATTTTGAACCAAAGTGTTAGACACTTGTAAAGTTAACAAAAGTAAAGTGCTTTAAAAGAAACTGATTAAAATCATAGCAAATGCCATCAGCAGTCAACACTCCTTCATTTCCTAGCATGAGCAATGCTCACTAACTCATTGCCAGTCAGGGAGTTGGCATTTATTTTCACCAAAATATGTCAGTTATGGTTTACATTGTTTCATTGCTGATGTTCAAGGTCTTTTGTCCTAGGTCTTATCTCTCTTTTAAAAATTTGAAAGCTTGTTTCTTTTTGCATTATAAAATAACTACTGTACAAGTGTCATTGTGACGTTCTTGAATCCGACAGGCCGTATTTGACGTGGACAACAAGAAAGGGCTGACTCTGATTGAACTCTGGGAAGGCCTGACAGTGGATGACATAAAGAAGAGTACTGGATGTGACTTTGCCGTAAGTGTTTCTGTGAACAAACCCAGCCACTTAGCCTATATCGCGAGCTTGATTAATGGGTGTTTACAGGACATGAACTGTTAATTTAGGATCGTTTTTGGAGCTGACCTTTGCAGGGAACAGGAATGGAAGAAAGGGGGCCTCCAGAGGAGAGCAGATGGCAGCAGGAGCAGGCTGTGACTCATGGGCCAGGGTTTGGCTCAGGGGTCAGAAGCAGGAAGGAGAGGAGCCATCGGGAGATGCTGGAAACAGAAGACTGAGCTTGAACTCGAACTAAACTGCTCTCTGTGAAGTTCCTTGCAATCCTCTGTTCTTGGGTTACATATTGGTTGTAGCTAAACTTGATTAACTGAAAAATGTGAGCTACACAGAGAATTGATACATCTTTATTTTAAAATTCATCTATGGCTTATAAATTTCTCTTTGATAAGCCTCTGTGCCTGATTATTCCATCTGTTGAAGATAATGGAATGTTGGGCTTCTGACACCACCAGATTATAATCACAAATCAGGCGTATCCTGTATTTAAAGAAAAGCAAAAAACTCTTGACTTACAAAATAGGTAAGTACATAAAGGTCGTATCCATTTAAGAAACCTCCAAATCCCTTTTTAAAACAAAGAGAATAGTACTGTAACATAAGTAATCGCCTTTTAATATAAGTGCTTGTTTTTAAATCACCAATCACCATAGTGGGGGTTGAGAGAATGGCTCAGCCCATTTGAAGTCATTTAAAAGTAAAGGTGGAATGGCTCTGAAAAATTGAAGAATAAGAATTTGCTTCTCAAGTACCTTTTTAAGAACAGATCCACTAGTTAAAATGAAATATATTTATAATGAGAAGAAACATTGCAGCTCCCCGTCCTAGAGATAGTAATTTAACAAAACTTACCTGATGAATCATTCATACATTGCTTCCTTAGGTACTGTATGTTTGGCTGGTACCTATCAGTGCATAACAAATTTCTGTAAAAACAATTTTGCTGCATAATTAATTACCCACATATAACTATTTCTGGTACTGGATGAAGGTCTTTGTCTATTAACCTTTTCTGAATTTCTCCTTGGAGAAAAGAAGTCTGCCAGCAATACCTTACACAAATAGCACATCTTTAATTACCTTTCAATAACCTCAGGGGGTAAAAATGGGATTTGTCTATACTTTAACTATTTAGAATTTCTTACTCCAGTGATAAAAGCAGACAATTCTTCTTAACTTAATCAACTTTTCTTCATATGTTTTCCCTATGTGGATGAATTAACCTCTTCTTCAGCAAGTAGCATATTTGAAATCCATAGAGTGTTCAAATCTCTGCTGCAAAAAAAGAAGAAATAAAGGAAGGCCGTCATTGTTACCTGTTTTTTTTTTTTAGTCCTGTAGGTAAATCAGGAATGAAAAAGAGGGACTTTTACTGTTTTGCTTCCTTATTTTTTTTAAGCGATAGTTTCCATGTCTTGATACATTGAAGAGTATCTCTATGGCCCCTCTTTTATTACAGCACCACCCTCCTCTTTTGACATTGACATGTAATCTTATGTCCTCCAAATTAGGCCATTGAGATGAAATGTTAATTTGTATGTCAGTGTTGTCCTGCACATGAAAAGGTGTAGTATCAGCTGAGCCACCTTGACAAAAGAACTAGCTTGTGATGATCTGACGATCAATAGCATCTCTTTAGATCCTGACAGATGAAATCACACAGAGCGGCTAGGTACTGGAGTGCTCTGATTAATAAAATGTTCTGCTTAATAATAGCTGGGTTACTTATTTCATAATTGAAAGTACATTGAGGATAACATTTCTTTGATAGTTCAGAAGGTATTCTATATTATGATTCACAAGCTACTCCACGTGATGGTTACCGCATAGGTAGCATTTTACCCCACGTGTGACTATATACAAGTTACTCAAGATGCCTGTTTGAGAAAAAGCCCACTCAGCCTTCACTATATAACTGGAAGTGAACATTCGTGAAGAGAATAGCCAGGTTGTTGCACAGTAAAGAAAAAAAAGGAAAAAACCTAGGTCAAAGTAATGGTGAAAATGTGTCTGTAAAAGTCTCATAACTTAAGAATACAGGCAAGAGAATGGGCAGATATACAGAATATGGCTATACGATGATTGAGAAATTACTGAGAATTTCAAAGAAAAAGACAAAATATGACAACATCAGATAATAGGACATGACAAAATTGTGGTTTCAGGGTATTAAAAAATAATGGTTACGATGAAATATTTGGCCATTTAAAAAAGAATTATTAAGATTTTCTTGTATACCACATTGCAGTTAGCAACAACAAAAAATGTGGAAATTGTGTCTTTTAAGTATCACCTGAAACAGTTTCTTAAAAAAACCTGTAATGACCAAAAACAAAATGCATAATGAGTTATACTCATGATTTTGTGTCAGTTGAAAGGAGAAGTTTTCTATTCAATTGGTTAAAAAAGTAAGTCTCTTAAGGATCATATAGATGCCTGGAACTGCAAAGAAGGCTGTGGAAATTTTGTCATAGAAATGCAAATATTGACTATTTCTGGAACCTTCACCATACTCCCCAGATAAGATTCTGGTCAGGAGTAGTTCATAACAAGAGATGCCAACCCATAATGGACAGAGATCTTGTTCCATATGATCACTGTCCTTTAAAATGTAATTGTTATAAAGAAAGGAACTTTTGTCTGTGTTTCTTGGGGAGTGAGTTCTGAATCTATTGAGAGAGAGAAAGGGGCTGGGCAGCTTGAGGTAAAAATAGCACCTTTATAAAGGCGAGCATGGAGCGTGTGGCTTAGCTGTGGCCACAACAGGCTTTTCTCGTAGGAGAGGCTTCCGCTCCCAGTTAGAGACAACCTTGGAACTGCACAGAGGCAAGCCTTTGTGAGCTTCTGTCACGTGGAGGAAAGGACAACAGAGTCCGTGCTCCATACAGCAAATTATGAAATGTGAATAAAATAGAACACATTGGTACACTTTCTCCTCCCAAGGATCTGGGTCTTATTCTCTAGGCAGAAACACACCTAAACCGCTAGTGGCGAACAAATAAGTAAGAATGCTGCTTATTTGCATGTTGGCAAAGGAATCGGAAAGAAGCTAGCTGCAGACGTTATTTGCCAAGTTGAATAAATCTGTACTCTCAATATATCTTATGAACCGGCACTATACCAGAATTAAACATTATACTCTTGGGATGTCAGTGGACTGGGAAGACAAATCATTGGCTTATCATCTACACTTACATCACATAGCTTTGTGCTTCACCGGTAGATCACCTTGGCAGGATAATCTTTCAGCTTACGTGGGTGTTCACTGTCGATGAGACTATAAGAGAACAGAATGAAAAATGGTGCTTTAGTAGATGTTTTTCATTACAAAAATTAGAGAGGCCAAGTCAGTCTGTATAAAGTTTTATCTTCTGATACAAGTCCGTTTCCTCGTTGAGGATATAAATGATATTAAGAACTCAAAATAGGGCCAACCTGACAAGGAAAAGGATCAGATGTTTAGTTTAAGAAAATAAGGTGTCCAGTTTCCTTTTAAAGGAAATTTTATAAAGAATCTATTAGAAATTATGTTTTCAAAAAAGAAAAGTTTTATTTCATTATCTGCACAGATGCTCTCTGTTGTTTAAAAACAGAAAATGGATTGTGAGACACACTTTCTAAACATTCAGAGCCCATATATCTTTTATTCTTTTCAGCCGAGTTGAAGTTCTATGCAAATGTGACTGTGACTTTTGTCCATTTATTATATGTCTACTGTTTTGTCTGTTATTATATATCTGTTCTTGGAACTGGCAAGTCTGAATGAACTCTCATTTATTCTAAGCTATATACCAAGTCACACCAATCCTTTTTATTTTGGTCATGTCATTCTTTTAGTGCAGAAGTAGAAAAAGGGGCATTAACTCTTAGCATTGTGAAGAGTTAATACAGAAACAATTTATTAATGAACTAAAAATATTTAACCTCACCAAACCCAAATAATTGCCTACTCCTTCTATTTGTAATACTGAGTAAACTTCTGTTAGAAACCTTTCTTCTAGTTCTTTGAAGCTTATCTAATCTATTCACTTGTTTGTTCATTTGTTCATTCATTAGTTTAACAAAATATTAACCATTTATTCTGGAAGGCAAATGCTGGTTAGGCCCACTTCAATTGCCACATCCTTGGAGGGGCTCAAAAAATCACCTACATTTTAATATTCTCTATTGTGTGTTCCATGGGGACTGTTACTTCCTGGGACTTGAGAGATATTTGGTGTATTGATTGAAGAAATCTGTACATGGCATTACAGCTTCAAAGACTTGTGAAAACGAAGCAGATCACATGCATTTAGGTTTCTTCTTCCACCAGCTCTACCATTAAATGTAAACCTATCCACATTTTTCTCTGCTTCAAGACTCCTAGGAAGGCATTTGCTGTTCTATACAATGATCATAAATATAGTCAGCATTTAATATTTTTAGTGCTGTTACCACCTTTTTGTAGTAACTTGGAATCTTTGCCATTCTGATTATGAAATTTGTGATAGAACTTTGTCATTGACCATGCGACTCTTCATAGTATGTATCCTGTTTATCCAAAGACTGTATTAAATGACTCTGAACAAAGCTGTAAATTGACTGGACCTGTTTTGAGGAGTTTCAGACATGTGCCTTACTCTGTGTCTCAGCTTTGAGTGAAGTCTCAAGAGTCATTAATTGCAAGGGCCGGCCGAGTGGCTCAGTTGGTTAAGAGCTTGCTCAAGAGTGCGAGCTGAGCTCTGAGCAACGGCAGTTCGATGCCAGCCCGAGCTGAGTTGCTGTTGAGCTGCCAACAGGTGGCAGGATGGCTCAGCTAAAAAAAAAAAAAAAAAAAAAAAGAGTCATAAATTGCAAAACTCAGTGATCCATTCAGTAGGAAGCTTTGGTTTCTGGACCTTTTGTTTGTCTCCCTGTGCTCTTTGCTCCAGTCTTCATGACCCTTAATTTAGAAGCTATAATGCAAGATGGTTGAGAATTACTAAATACACAAAATGTGAGGAGAAAAGGAGCTCTCCGTCTTGGTGACTCAGAATGGAAAATAATGAGGAAATTCCAGGTGATGTTCATGGAAAGGCTACTTGCTGCTTTTAGCATTCAAGTTCAGAAATTGAAAGGAAAGACATTTGTACCATGAGGTTTTTCATAATTTGGTTATTTTTTTTCTCTTTTTTTTGCCAGGTTTCACCAAAACTCATGCCAATGCAGCAGATCACAACCTGAAATGTGGAATAGACATTTGTCCCAAGCTGTGTGTTTTTCATTTTAACCACATGGGATTTCATTGAAAGGACATCAATAGTCAGAATTGTATATTTAACAAGCAGTTTTCTACTAGTTTTTTTCTAGCATTTTATGCTTTATGTAACCATTTAGACTTTGTTCTCTCAAAGCATGCTGTGCCATTTTAATGAAAAACAGAAAGAAAAAATATATTTGATTATCTTATTTGTTTTATAAGTGTTGAGAAGGCTATCTTTACAATTGGTGTTCACATTGGACTTCTCTTCATCTTCTGTGGTATGTACACAAATTTGGGTGCCTTTTGTATCAAGATGGACCTGTAGGAAGACTTTTATTGATATTCTTTCACTCCTGACTAAATCTTGACATGTAGAAACAAAAAATGAGGGAGAAAAATAACTCCCCCCACCCCTCCCACACACATCCCTCGCTCCCCAGAGTACACCCATGGCACCCTTGTACTATTCCTGAAAGATAAAAACATATGTGAATTTTCATTAGGAGAAATGCTATCTTAATGATTGTTTTTCTTTCGGCCTCGTCTGACTTTTCTTTTGGAGCCTCTGATTTTGTGATTACATCTCTCCCCTCCCACACTTTTTATGACTAAATAGATGCCTAAGAAGGAAAACAGGAACATCTTTTTGTTGTTGGAAAAGTAACTGGTTCATGGGAAAGACTGAAGGGTGCAGGGTCTGTTGGTGCTGATACCCTACCAAAAGGTTGCCTTTGTAAACCATCCAACCAACCGTTAGTGCTTTGCCAAAGACCAAGGTTTATTAAGGGAAGAGGGCTGTAAGCCTAACTGATGGAATCAGTTTTTCATTTGGAAACAGTACAGTATTTGTATATATCCAGAAGGTCCTAAGGAGCCTTTCTCAAGGTCATTGAGGACCAGTGAGCTACAACATTTGAAAAATACTTCCACTTAAACCAAGAAGGGCTATGCAATTATTTATTGTGAATCCATAGTCATAATGACAGCAGTGAATTTTTTTTAAAGCCTTTCTTTTCAGGTTCTCTTTTCTACTCAGAAAAGTTTCCAAATATTGAATGCCTTTTTCTACAGAAGTGTTCTTTCTTCTGTCCAGGCTTCTTCCTTGAACAAAGTATTTTTAGTTCGGCCTTATCCAAATAGGGGAAATAATGATGAGCAAATCCAGGAGTGAGGAGTGGGGAGTGAATTGTCACTGTTAGAAAATCAACATGGTAGATTAGGTTTTATAAGGAACTTCTCTTCAGAGGTATCCTCAGTACCAAACAGTTGTCCAGGGGACGGAAAGTCTAGCCACCCTGAAGACAGGCCAGACAGCTGTTCTCTGGACAGAGGGATGCATAGTACAACGCAGCGTGTCGTTCCTCTGGCACCAGGCATAGTAACTTACACATGTTTTTAGGCGATGGTTGTCATCGAAACTCACTTTCTCTTCAAATACAGCTACAGTTGTGTCATGCATGGTATTAGAGGGACAAATGAGGGTTTTTTTGTGTGAGAAGCACACTCCATATATAAGATAGTCTTTCTGGCTGGTTACGTGGTTGAAAGCGTACTGTCCCAGTACTGGTAAAATAAACTCTTAGAATTTGTGATGCCTAGAGACTAATATATATATATATATATATTACAGTTATGATGAAGAAACATGTATGTTATTGATGATTGCTATATTGGAAAACTTACTTGCTTATCATTCCAGTCTGTTACTTTAAGATAATGGGATTTTAACTTTGAATGGCAGAGGCTAAGTAGATGACTTTATATTCTTAATTAAAGAGTGCCATGGACATTAAATGCATTAGGAACTACAATAAATGTTCCAAATTGATATAGATTGGTGTGATTGTCCTTTTTCTCATTTGGGGATTGCGTGACTGCACGTGGAAATAATACAACAGAAACTGGTAAAATGGCCAACAACAAAAGTCAGCACACATTTCTGCTTCTAAACAAGTTGTTGCTATTCTTTTTATCTTCCCAAAGAAAAGATACCATCCTTCATAGAAGAACAAATGAAAGGTTTACCCAAATGAATTCTGCTCTTTGTTCCTTGTCAGTGCTAATCATTTGTCTATAAAAATTGATTATCCCAGGCTTCATGTATTGATTTTTTTTTTGCTTTTATCTAACATGCCTTTAGTATATACATACTGTTAATTAGTGTCCTACTGATGTGTTGAGTTTGCTTACATATTGCTAGTTTCTCTAGTGCTAGTTTGCAGCATCTGTGTTACCCTTCTGGTAAGAGATTCACACCCTGGCCAAGGACTGCATGTGTGCCCAGGATATACCACTTTTGGTAGCCCTCCTCTGTTCACAATGGTTATATGCAGAGGTGGGCATATGACCCAGGATATACCAGTTAGGTTGTTCTCCCATGTTTAAAAACTGAAATTGAGAGAGAAGCCACTTTTCTTATTCCTTTCTGGTCACTAAGCCATAAGAATATGAGTCTGATACCAACACCCCTTCTCCCCTCTCAACCCCCAGTCCCAACACACACCCTATGAGCTGAACTCCAGTTAGAGAGAAAGACGCTGAAACAAAGACACTGAGCTGTAGGGAGGGAGCATCCTGATGGTATCTGGGTTCCCGGTTCTGGATGTGCCTGAGATCAACTTCCCTCCAGCTATGCTTATACAGAAGCCCACAGATTTCCCTTTTTGCTTGAGGTAGATCTTTGTCACTTGGAACCAGAGTGTAAACTCAAACAGCTTTTGTAATTCTTGAGTCCTAGGAAGGATCTGGCCTCTTATAGAAGTTAGACAGAATATAAACAAACTGCTTATAGCTGGGCCCAGAGAGTACCTGTAAGACCGTGTTTATAAGTGTTACCAATGGGAAGGAAGGTTAGGTCGAGGTTTCTTCTCTCTTAAAATTTCAATATTATCTGCACTACTTTGAAAATTATTCCAATGGAAATATAAGCAGAGATTTATTTATTGGATGGGTTTCTTTGTGTTAGCCTTCTCCCTTTTCTCACATGGTGTAGTCTTGAGTTTCTTAAGCTTGTTTTCCAATTTTCCATCTTTAAAATGGAGAGAATATACTGTTTTCCACTATAATTCTCTAAGATATAATTAATACATCTGTTGGCAAAAATACTGACAGATCTTTTTAAAATGCTGTGCCACGATATTACCTTGGGCTAGAATTGTCAGTTGTTCCTGTCCTTTTATTTTTCATTGTCTACACTGCCTTCCTACCTAAGACCATACTAAATAAAAAAGCGGGTTTAAACATAAGTAATAGTAAATGTGATGTGATCTGAATGCACTTCTATATGACATATACCTGAAGTCTCCTGCTTCCATCATGTTGGATGAATCTAAGTAAAATCTTCCAAAGACACCTTTATGGACCAGAGAGCAAGTCCCAGGAGAGTGATGCCTACGCTGATCCAGGTAACTGACAAGACAACTCCTTCCCTCAAAGCCACCATCAAATGCAAATGATACTTGGTTGTGGAGGATAAATATGCTTGATCATCATGGTCATTATTACCTTTAATGGGGTGCCACTCTGGAATGTTCTTTTGGAGACGACCTCACGCAACTATCTTGGCTCTTTTGTAGCATGACCCACATTGGGTCCATAGGAAACGCTTATTTCTACTGAAATATGGGAGCCCAGCTGCCCTATGTAGTCACTTTATCCATTTGACTCATTCCTAGGCATTTCATTGCTTACCCTTTAAAAATTTCGAGAGGAAATCAGACACCAGCCCAGAAGCTTTCCTATGAATCCTGATATTCCATTTGAAGGCCCTCCCCCTTGATTTGGGGATAGGAGGCTGCATCTCCCACATTGCCTTTTTGGAGTTAGGGTGCCCAGTGGCTCTTTTTAAAATCTTCTCCATAAATACGCCTTTAATCTCCAGTTCCCAACCCTTGTATGCACGCAATGTGAATAAGATTTTAAGAGTTGTCTTACTAGTTTTCAGCCAGATATTTCAAAATGGTGCATGGTGGCCCTACTTTGGAATGTGGCATACTGTGAGACAGAGAGAGAGAGAGAGAGAGAGAGAGAGAGAGAGAGAGAGAGAGAGAGAGAGAGAGAGAGAGAGAGAGAATCTTGTGTATTAGTATAACAGCTCCATGACTCGCCCATGGTAGGTTTCCAAATATGTTTATTGAGTCAGTTTACTCCAGTTGAAAATACAAAGTGATAATAGGCCGGGCCTGAGGATTTCCCTCAGCTAAATAATTAAGTAAGATCTCTAAAGAGAGAGGAAAAGAAAGGGGAAGAAATAAGAGGTGGAATCCGGAGGCTGTGACAAAGAGACATGTCATAATCACCTACATTTGTTGAGCGTTTTATAATTGACAAAACCTCTAAAATATCCTAGCTAGCTTATTTTATCCTCACAATAATCTACCAGGGAGATATTATCTCCATTAAAATTAACTTTATTAGTCTGAAAGGAGTAATGTCCATCAATTTTTTAATTAAATTAGCCTTTCAGGGCTAATGTTGGATTTTGCCAAGATAGTTAATGAGATGTGAATTAAATCCTTTGAATAGAACTAGATTTGTTACTCTCTGGTAAGCTATAAAACAGAGAGTCCAAAACCTTTAAACCTAATGGGACAAGTCTTAAAGTTTTGTTTTCCCTGTCCACATAGCTCTTGTGTACAACCCAGTTCATAAGGAAATAGGTAGTTGTCAAAATAAAAAGGATAATGGCACCCACCAGGCAGATGTCCCTTGGAAGACTTGCAATTACTGGGTTTGCTCAGATGAAAGGCTTTGTGTAAGCAACCGCACATAAGTAAGGATGTTCAGCTAACCCCAGCAGGAGGGCCTGATGGACACCTATGTGTATGTCTGCCATTCTGACATTTGGTTTCCTTGGCATTAACCTTTACCTATGCTCAATGTCAGAGTTGTGGCTCAGACTCATTCAGTTGAGCCCCAGAGATAAGGTTGATATCAGCAGCCTGAAAATAAATGTTCTCGGTGACATGGAGAGAGTATGGCTCAGTGAAATCTAGTGCCATCCCCTTTATAAGGGAAGAGAGGGTCCATGAAAAAAAGAAAGCTGGTTACAGAGTTGGAGCCTGTGGAGCTACTGGGGGTGGGTGTCAGGTGGGAAGTTTGTAAGGCCATCAAGACACATACCATAGGAGAACACTGAATTGTTGCTATTGTATTTCTTTGAATAGGAGACCTTTTTTTTTTTATTATAGTAAGAATATTTAACATGAGATATACCTTAACAAATACAGTACTGTTAACTGTAGGTGCAATGTAATGCAGCAGATTTCTAGAACTATTCATCTTGTATAATTGAAACTTGTTACCCATCGAACAGCAACTCCTCATGTCCCCCTAATGCCAGTCCTGGCAGCCACCACTCTCCTCTGTTTCCATGACTTTGACTGCTTTAGATGCCTCATGTAAAGAGGATCATGCTGCATGCGTCCTTTGTGACTGGCTTATTTTACCTAAGATAGTACCCTCTAGGTTCATCCTTGTTGTCACAGATGGCAGGATTTCCTTTTTTTTTTTTAATGGCTGAAAAGTATGCCATTGTATGTATAGGCCACATTTTCTTTATCCATTTATGTTTTGAGGGACACTTAGGTTGTTTCTATATCTTGGCTGTTTGAATAATGCTGCAGTGGACGTGAGAGTGCTAATGTATCTTTGAGATCCTGATTTCAGTTTTTCTGGATAAATACCTAAGTGTGAGATTGCGGGATCACATGGTCATTCTTTTTTTTTTTTTTTTTTTTGAGGAACCATCATACTGCTTTCCATACCAGCTGCACCATTTTACATTCCCACCAACAATATACAAGGGTTCCAATTTATTCACATCCTTGTCAACACTCGTTATCTTTTGTTGTTTTAATAGTAGCTATCCTAATAGGTGTGAGGTGATATCTCACTGTGGTTTTGATTTGCATTTCCCTGATGGTTGATGATGAACAGCTTTTCATGTACCTGATTACCATTTGTGTGTTTTCTTTGGAGAAATGTCTATTCAAGTTCTCTGCCCATTTTTAAATTTGGTTATTTAAACTTTTGCTATTGAGTTGTAGGAGTTCCATACACACACACACACACACACTCACACACACACATTCACACACACACACACACACACACACACACCCCACAACTCCTTTTGTCTATTTTTGCTTTTGTTGCCTGTGCTCTTGGTGCCATTTCCAAAAAGTCATTGCCATGATCAACATTCAGAAGCTTTTCTCCTATATTTTATTCTAGATTTATAGATTCCGGTTTTATGTTTAAATCATTCATCCACTTTGAGTTGATCTTTATGTACGGTGTAAGATAAGAGTCTGATTTTATTCTTTTGCATGTGGATAACCAGTTTTCCCAACAATATTTGTTGAAGAGTTTTCCTTTCTCCACTGTGTATTCTTGGCAGCCTTGTTGAGAATCGGTTCACATGTATGTGTGGGTTTATTACTGAGCTCTCTGTTCTGTTTCATTGGTCTGTATGTCTGAAAACACCATCAATTTTAAAATGCAATGTGATTTTGTTTGCTTTTTTATCACTTATAAATTTTATTGTATACATTTTAAGATTGTTTTTAGACTTTCCCTCAGTCTCAGGTGAGTTTGCCTAGTTTTTGTATTTAAAACAAAAAAGGTCAATAATATACTGTGTTTCCCCAAAAATAAGACGGGGTCTTATATTAATTTTTGCTCCAAAAGACACATTTTATTCATTTATTATGTACAAAAGTCTACATTTATTCAAATACAGTCATGTCTGGCTGACGATCTTAACTGGGGCTTATTTTAGGGGTAGGCTTCATATTACGAGCACCCTGAAAATCATGCTAGGGCTTATTTTCCAGTTAGGTCTTATTTTGGGGGAAATATGGTATGCTTTATTCATCTGATAGACATGAAAAGCAGTTATGGCCCAGGGAAATCTACCTGTCTTGAAGTTTGTGTATTTACAATCCAGAGGCTTCTCACTGACAAGAGGATTCAAGTTGTTGAAGGGGCAGGTGGGGAGTGAGGATCAGGCCAGGAGAAGGGTGGGAGAGAGCTGAGGTGCCTGCCTTTGCTTCCTACGGAGTAGTAGGGCTGCTAGATGCAGAAGGAGCCACGGCAATCATATGTGAAATGCATTTGGGAAATGTATCTCAATTTCAGAGATGATAAAATGTGGAAAATTGTTCATCTTAGAATCAATAAATTGGAGGTGGGTCCTCTAGCTTTTCTGAATTAGCATAATGTCTGCTTTAAGAATATTTTAAATATGTTATAATTTTCAAGTATATACTGAACTGATAGCATAGGAAAAGACCCTTAGGGACCTGCTTTATGGATACAATAGAGTTGATAATTATATTAGTGTGTATGTAAGTAGTGCTTTAAAACAGTTCTTCCAAGATGTCCAAGTGCTTGTTATGTAATCTTTCCATCATGATTTGCCTTTTAGGTATGTCTCTATGTCCACCTATCTTTCCAACTGCCATCTTTTCATATACACAATTTCTATCCTAGGTATACACAAGTTTATTTTAAAGGTGAAAATTTTTGAATATTATAATTAAGGGTGTTTAAATATCACAGATAGCCAAATATATAAACAGGCATATAGAAGACTGAAGCATTTGAAAAGGCACTTCCATTATGTCAATAGTATCAAACTCAATATGAGATTGTTGAAGAGAGAACAATGCCATTTAGGATGACTGTTGCTATGGAATCAACGTTGGTGTCTCCCCACCCTCCCAATTATGTTGAAACACTAATCTCTATAGTGATGGCATTTAGAGGTGGAGCCTTTGGGAGGTAATTCGGTTTAGATAAGGTCATGAGGATGGAACCTCTATGATGAGATTGGTGCCCTTATAAGAAGGGGAATAGACCAGACCAGAGCCCTCTCTCTCTCTCTGCCATGTGAGGATATAGCAAGAAGCCAGCCATCTGCAAACCAAGAAAAGGGTCCTCACCAGACATCAAATCTTCCAGCACCTTGATCTTGGACTTCCCAGACTACAGAACTGTGACAAATAAATTTTCAAGCTACCCAGTGTATGGTATGTATTGCAGCAGCCTGAGCTAAAACAAATATAATGAACTTAAAGAGAACTCAAGAAGACAAAAAACTATTAGAAAGAATAAAACTATGGAGAAAGAATAAAATACCTGGAATATTTGCAGAAGAGAAGCTAAAGGAGTGATTTAATAAAAATTTAAAGAACTTTGTATATCTAATGAAAAATACCCTAGGCCTAAAAGGAAAGAAGGAAAGGGGGGGATGAGGAAATATGATTTAGACATTAAATAGCATTTCCTGATAATGAGATTTTAAAGTACAGGAATTGACCTACCTGTTTATTTATTCATTCATTCATTCATTCATTCATTCATTCATTTATTGATAGGAGTTGAGGGAGGGAGAGGGACAGGAAAAGTATTGTGTAGTTGATTTAAAACAGTCTTGAAATCTAGTGTTCCTGAAATCTGATATTCAAGGCCTTAGAGTCTGAATTTTCTTTACAGTTTTGTCAACTCTCTCATTATCCCAAGAAACGTATTAGCATATGCTTAGCAAACTATTTACTCAAATTTTTAGTAAAGGAGTGATTAAATTAAAGAGTAGATTAATTAATGAACTATTCAGTGACACAGGATCATACAAAATTCAGGTTTTCCTTTTAAATTTCAAACTCTAAATAATAACAGGAAATAAACACACAACTGGTTTGGTGATAGCCAGTGTAATTTAGGTTCTCTCTCCTCACCTTACCTCCCTCTCTTCTTTCCTCTCATTCTTTTCTTTTTCTCTTTTATTCAACAGATACTCATTGAGCACTTCATCAGTCCGGGTCGAATCAGGAGACAGAGACTTCATGGTGGGTCAAACGGAAAATGTAATATAAAGAATTATTCATTATAACCTGGGGTTCGAGTGATGAGGAATTAGAACATAAAAACGAGAGAGAACTTGAAATAACATGGAGTGGCCCAAAGGACGAGAGCTGAGAGAGAGCACGTGAGGTAGACGGCCTCAGGACGGAGATCCAGACGCTGTAGGCGAGCGCGCAGCTGTGGTTTGCTGGATGGCAGAGAAGGCACTGTGGTACCTACTGTGCCAGCGGAACTTGCTGGAAATCTGCCTCTCAGGTGCCCAAAGAAGCTGTCCCTAGGTGGAGAGCCACACTTCAGAAGTGCCACAAAGCCACTGCAGAGATGCCAGGGAAGCTGTTCACAGGAAGGAGTGTCCCTGGTGACTCTCCAGTGCAAAGCCACCTGAGGGAATTCTGGGGATGCTGACAGTGCTGGGTCCCCTTCGCCACCCCCCACCCTCCCGCAGGAGCAGAAACTGGAGAATCTGTGCTGTCATTTCTGGAGGCTGGAGAAGCTGTGTGCATGGCAGGGGCTGGGCAGGGGGGAAAGTGTGAGCTGCAGCATCCTTACAAGAGAGTGCACCTGAGCAGGAGGAGGAAGTCTTTCTCTCTTGTCCCTCCAGCACCTTCTCCTGACAAAACTTAGCTGGGTGCCAGGTGGCAAAGGCTCATTGCCTGGGGCCCATCTCCATTACAATGGAGCAGACAATGAAGGGTGGATTTGGAGCTGAAAGGCAATACATTGATAGCTGGCATAAACACCTACTGTGGGCCAGGACAGTGCTGGGTGCTGGGGATATAGCAATAGAGTGGAGAGTTCTTAATCAAATAATCATACTTAAGAGTAAACTCATAATTGTGTTGAATTTTATTGCAAATAAAGGAAAATATGTGTACTATGAGAAAGTGTTTAGAGGATGAAATTGGATTTCACACTTGTCTTTGTTCAGCACATTCCTAAATATACCACAGAATGTTCAATAAAATATGTAACTATGTTTACAAAGAAGAAGCTCAAGTGACTCCTAACAAACAAAAAAAGCACAAAACAATGGGGAGAACAAGTAATTTATGAATTATTATGATCTACATAAGAACAAAAGGAATTCTGCCATAAAACAATGCCACACTCCTGGTAAGCAGTGGTTGCAGGACAAAAATAAACCATCTCTTATGCTTGGTTTGAGAAAATCTGAACTGAAAAGTTTCAGTGCGATAGAGTCATTGAAAGGATATAAAATAGAGCAATCCTGGTCCAGTGTAAGGAGCACACCAATCATTTGATTATGACCATTTTATTGTGGAAGAATATTACATAGACACAATCTGTTGTGAAGGGGTCAACTGAAATACTGTAGTGACTCAGGAAATGCAGCAACGATGATGTTGCTGACCAAACTGGGCCAGCTGTGCTTTTCAGAAAAGAAGCAATTGTGAACCGACCTCATTGACATCTAGAGTATCATAGAGAAGCAGAACTGTTCCAAGAACATCTGAGCTTGTGGCAGAACTGGACATATTTACAAAAGTTAACTCAGGCACAAACTTAAAAGTCATTTCTTATGGGAGCAGGGAAACAAATTGAGGGCTTGAAGTCAGAAAAACGACTGTCCTTACATAGAATAAATCTATTTTTATCTCATACGGCTTTCTTTTTAATAATGGAACATCTTTCTCATTTTATCAAGACCACAGCACAAAAGGTCATTCTGTCTATAGGTATAGAACAGTGGTGTCTAGGCCAGAAGAAGAGTAATTCTGTGAAAAAAAATTCCATAAAACATTCCAAGAAGCACACCTGCCTGAGATCATGTTCTGCAAACACTGTCTTTTTCATTAATACAAAAAGAAAGCATGTTTGAACCTTTGCTCCACAATCGAACTATCTATGTCCTCCAGCTTTGACAATTTCATTTCTTGACATCATCCGGAAAAGCACTAACTAATTCATGGGTAAAGTTATATGACAGGGATTTGCTTAAAAATACTCTGGCAAATAATGCCAATAACTGGGAAAGAAAATGAAATAATATCTGCAAAATTTTGATAATTATTGAAGCCGTCCTGAATAAGATTTAGTGATGGTCTCTTGGGTTTTGGATAAGAACTTAAATGAAGAGGAACTGCAGTCTCAACAGAGGAGACACTGTGAGGATGGATTTTTAAAAATCAAGTTTTCTTTCATTCTTCCAATCACTAATAATGCAAATCTTGGTGCTAAATAGGAGAATAAAAGCAAGGGCAAAAAACATGAAAAGACAATCAACATCATTAGCCATCAGGGAAATTAAAATTAAAACCACAATGAGATATCACAACACACCTATCAGTAACTACAATAAAAAAAAACGTGCCAACACTAAATGCTGGTGAGGATGTGGAGACACTAAACAAGCCTCACATTGCTATTGGGAATGTCAAATAGTATAGCCACTCTGCAAAAGAGTTGGGCAGTGTTTTACAAAATTACACATGCAATTGCCATATGGCCTAGCAAATACACTACTGGGCATTTATCCCAGAAAATTAAAACTTAAGTTCATACAAAAACCTATGCACAAATGTCCATAGTAGTTGGATTCATAAAAGCCAAAAGCTGGAAGCAGCGCAGATGTCCTTCAGTGGGTGAATGTTAAACCAAAGTGTGGTAAATCCAAAACATGGCATACTACTACGCATTGAAAAGGAATGGACTGTTGATATACATAACAACTAAGATGAATCTCCTGGAAATGATGCTGATGAAAAGAAGCCAATACCAAAAGATGATATATTATTTCAGTTGTGTCATTTTTGAAATGATAGAATTTCAGGAGAACCAATTGATGATTCAAGGGTTAGGGAACTGGGAGGAAGAGTGGAAGGGAGCTGGGTGTGGTTATAACAAGATCACATGAGGGATTCTTGTGGGGGTGGAGCTGGTCTCTATCTTAACTGTGGTGATGGATATAGGTATCGACACGTGATAGAACTAAATATATATACATAAATAAGCACAAGTAAAACTGGAGAAATATGAATAAGGTTGGTGGATTGTATCAATATCATTAACCTGGCTGTGATATTGTAATACAGTTTCACAAGATAACACCATTGTAGGAAAACAGGTAATGGGAAATTGGACATCTCAGTGTTATATGTATATTTCTTTCAACTGAATGAGAATTTGAATTCTCAGTAAAGATTTCAATGAAAAATAAGTGCAAAAATAACAAAAGTTCAAGGATTGACTTTTGAATCTTCTCAAAACCTTGGTGATATTCTTCCTGACTTTTACCTGTAGAATTTTTTAAAAAAAGGTTGTAATTCCCCTATTAATAATAGGAAGTAGTTGTTTGTTTTGTTTTATCTAGGAATGCCACCCACTAGTTCAATGTCTCTGGACACATTTCTTAACCACCATGGGTGTTTTTCTAATATGTAAATGGATATAATATCTTCATAGAGCTGTTGTTAGTTTTTAAAATATATATCTTAAGTGCCTGATACATAGCACCACTTAAAAAAATTCCCCTTTACATTGGAGATAATTTTTCACTTGTACATAATTTAGGAACCCTGCTTTTCCACCTTTGTTTTTGGGGATTTTCATGTGTTTGTGTGTCTCTTGGAGCATGAAAAATATTTACATAAAGTAAGAGCTCTGGTTAAGAAAAAAAAAATGTTCAGAGAAGGCTTAAAACTAATGGCCAAAAAGAGATATTGGATTATCTGTGGTTTTCAATTATCAATCCTCTTCCTAGGCAAGTGTAGCATATGAAATCAAGAATTACTGGCATTTAAATTAATGGCAGTTTTAAAATATTGAACAATCACACTATTAAAGATGAATATAAATTCTCATGGTGGTCTCATCAGTTCTCATTTATCACCAAGGATACCTGATGATTTCAAAATGTAGAAGTACTCAATGAGAGCTTGTTCTGGCCTTGTAATGAGAAGTTATGAAAAACCAGCATTGCACCATCAATAATTATATGCATTTCTAGATCCATCTACTCCTATGAAGCAGACAATGAGCATTTTTTCTAAGGTAAAACAAGAAATATTATTGTTTTAAAAAACAAACAGGGAATTTTCTACTTCCAGTAATGTTTGCTATAGATAAAACTGGCCACTGAAAGCAACCAAGAAAGTTAGATAGACCACCCTCCCCATCCCACCTCCACCTCTGCTACCACCACACACAAAAAAATGTTTGAGGGTATCAAAAAGCATACAATGCAGCTGAAACTTTCTGAAGCAAAAAAAGGAGCACAGTGAAGTTAGTCTTACATTCTTCAACTTGACATTCCATAGAATTTTTCCCCTTGAGGTATTTGCTAATTTATAATATTTATGGAGGCAAAAAAACTGAGAAAGTAAAATAAAGTGACAGCTAAGAATCTGAGAAGCCTAGAAGAGCTTAAACTGTCATATGAATTTGGGGACACAAAAGTTAGAGACCAGCGCCAGTTGAAGAGGAAGGGTCCTAGTAAACATCGTAGAAATCCAATTAGTTCTCCAGAAGGGCTATACCTAAGCAGTAAGGGTGGACCAGAAATAGAAAAGCCTTTGTAAAGATGAAAACCCATCTCTAAAACATCGCAGTCCCCAAGTGGAATAAGATGACCTGTCCATAAGCTGACTACTCAGCAGAAAGGAAAAGATAACTTCTTAATGGGGGGTCTCAGAAAGGTCCTCAAACTATTGGCACAATTTTTAACAAGCAGGTGATTCAGGTGTTGGAATCATCAGGCACAGACAGAAGAAAAGCATTAATATATTCAAGAAAATTATGATGAGAATTTAACCAGAGAAATCCAAACATATAATATATTGAAATTAAGAACTCAGTAGGTGAGTGTAAGAGCAGAAGAGACAATGAAAAAGATTAGTAAATTGGATAATGGGACAATATAAAATATCCAGCCTGAAGCACAGAAAGAATAAAAGGATAAAAAATACTGGAAAGTGTGTAAGAGGCATATGGAACATAGGAAAAATACCTAATATCTGTGTAAAAATGTTAGAGAAGAAGAGGAGGGAGAGAATGGGGGTAACTCTCTAATAGGCAAAATATTGGCCAAGAATTTTCCTGGACTGTCAGAAGAACTTAAGCCACAGATTTAAATAAGCTCTACCAACAATAAGCAGGATTAAAAAGAAAAACAAAAACCTAGGAATATCACCAGCCAATAGCTAAAATTCAAAGATAAAGAGAAATCTTAAAAGCAATGAGAGGAAAAATTGACATTAGTTTTAAAGGAGGAAAAATAAATTGGAGCATGACTTCTTTTTAAAAAAAAAAAATGTGCTGTAGCCAAGAAATGCTTAAGGGCAATGGCTGCCATGGCCCTCCTAGTGGAAAAAGCCACCAAGTTAACCCTAGGAATGCCAATATACGTCAGGACTCCCCTCCAGGTACAAGGAGTTCTAGAGGCTACAGACCATGATTGGCTCATGGAAGGACACCTTACCAAATATCAGGCACTCCTACTGGACTCTCTAGATATCACCCTTAAGATATACCAAACTCTTAACTCTGCTATCCTGATATCTACAGGGCCTCACACCGACTTGACACATTCTTATGTTGAGACTATAGAATAGGCCCATTCTAGCAGGCCTGATATTCCTTTAGACAACACAGATGAGGAATGGTGCCGGGAGCCGACAGTCTCCCAGTGTCTGACAAGGCCACATTGAAATAAAGATCCATGCTCAGCACTGGATGTCTGGGATGCTGCCTTATGGTTGGTCATGTAATATCTCCTGTCTCTATGAACCCATGTGCCTTTCCTCCTATAGGAGACAATATACTCACTGCATTTGTGACAAGTTCCTGTGGTACTCTGATGATAGCTGGCTGTGTAAGTCAATGACGGGGCAAGATTTCCTAAAGAAAAGGAAACTCCCTAAGACAGGCTACAACCCAAGGGGACCCCTGAACTGAGATATTGGGGACTCAAGCCCCTTGGCTTATGCAGCTGTGAAAGGTTTCTTTGGAGATCAGGAGACCAAGATCTCTCGGCCATGAGAGCTCTGATAAGACACAACTTACTGACCATGAGTTATTTTAATTAACAACCTTGTTTTAACTCTTTGCTTTGTACATTGCTGTAGCAACAAAAACTGAAGCTCTGACTGAGAAACAGATGTTCCCCTTTATTGCAATAATATGCAGCTCTTTGTAGGATAGGAAAAGTTTGAGACTCCTTTTGCTACTAAGTTCAAGTATATGCCCTGTAAGGTAGTCATGGTAACCGGTGTACCCTGGAAAGATACAATTACAGAAGGGTAAAAGCTCTGAGAAAGAGAAAAACATCCTGATCATGTGAAACATAACTTGCAGTTGAGGTAATGGTCAGAAGCCCCTGTAAAAGGGGCCTGGCTTAAATAATAAAGTGTGTGTGATGCTCCTGTGAACCTCTTTCCAGTGTCTTCCTCCTTCTTTCTCCTCGTCGACGCTGCCCCACCCAAGGGAACCCCTGGTCCTCACGGGGGCTGGCTCCTGGCAGAATGGCATACAGACGGCAGTACCTATATGCACAATGGCATTCGCCATAGTAAGCCTCAACTGCATTATAGTGTGATCCTTTACCTCCTAATACCAGAGAGGAAGACTGTCACTCAGAAAACATCAAGACACCTTCTTTTTCCTGTGAACCAGTGGAAGACTTGAAGCTACTCTTCAAACAGAAAAAAACAAGTCGATCTCCCAAGACTGGTAAGTACTGATACTAACCCCAGACTTCTGGCTTCGCTAATTATTACCTTTCTCTTGAGTCTTAATTTAGCTCTAGTCTTCCTCTATGCTTGTGCTCCCCCTGAAACCCCTGTAAAGCACCATTTCTTCCATAACCATACTCAGTTACTGCCATGATTTTAGTGTTTTTAATTCTTCTCTTCCTGGGGCTCTTCTGGGGAGAATGGGAAACTAATACCTTTGTAAAATTTTCTAGTGTAATTGTTAGGGTCAGTGGCCTTTCTGACTGATGGATATGCTATAAACAGCCCCAACAGAACCACAACCCCCCTACATTTCAGCCTGCACACCTTGACGTCAATCTCACTTTTCTTTTGGGCCCCTTGAAAGAACACCCATATATCCACCCCCTCATTGTCAGACTATACCCCTCAGCTACACACCTGAGCTGCATACAACTCACCCCACTGTTTAATCAGTCTAATAAGGCTGGAGCTAGAATCTTCAACTGCACTTCCACATCTAGTCCATGTAGAAACTATGTTTTAGAGAAACATTTCCATGTCTTCTGGCAGCTCCTCTTTCTACCCCATAACATTTAACACCTCCAAAGAGTACACTCCAAATACTACCTTTTGGTGCCCAACCAGCCATTTAGTCAAAGATGGGAACAAAAATAAAAGCCCCCAAAACCGGTGTTCATATTAGCAGGGACTTGAAAGGAAATTCTGGAGACTATACTACCTACCCCCTAAGGCAGAAAAGACACCAACCCGGCCCAGAGATGCTGAGCTATGGGGAAGCCTCTTATCTTCCCAATGTAACACAGACCCCACTTGGGGTGCAAGCCTAACCACATGGTTTAATTCCTTCACATCTACTGTGGCCTAATGTCTCTGTAAGCTTAGCAGGGTAGGCAGTTGGGAAAAAATGCTGAACGTGAGGCTGAGGTAAGTGAGGACAAAATGGAACCATGCAGATAAATTATAATTCTTTGTATCCCCACCTCCAAACGTGAGCACAGGTAAGGCCTGCAGAAGAACCTGACATCCTTTGCCATGGATTAACATGCACACATGCTTCAGGATTTAAGAAGCTGAAGGAGGACATCTGGCAGGAACTGCAGGAGCTGCAGCCTTGGCTATTGATCCATGGGAACAAGCGAGCCAGCATATCAGTAACAATGTATATGCATAACACCATTTACCTATAATCTACTTCCACTTTAAGACTCAGACGGAGTCTCATCTCTTCCAACAGCCTGCTCAATTGAATCCAGATTGCTCTATCAGTTTCTTCAATGAATTCCTACTGTATTTTCAACTGGTCTCACACAGACTGGAAAATAATTGTTCCCTAGGTAATTATTTAAAACAAAAATAATTGTTTTTGTTTTAAAGACTCTATAGTGCCCCTCCATGCCCCCACATGATGAGGAGTCCATAATTAGGTGATTAATCTTAATTGGTTAATAGATTGATAGCAGAATTATTCATTTCTCAGAGTTGACCATTCTCCAAATATACACTAAAATTTAGCCATGGGCAACATTAAAGCAGTAGAATTTTCCAGTGAAATTTCTTTTTTTAACCAGTGTTTTTTCAAGGAGTGATAGTTCAATTTTTAAATAAAAAGAATTCTAGAGAAATTAGCAAAAAGCCATGCAAACTGTCAAAATCCACAATTTGTTGGCATCTCTAAGCTTGGCAGAGTGGGCCCTGATTAAACTTATTATCACTATTGTTCTGCAGCATTAAAAGGGAAAGAGTGGAGATGGGAGCAGCATGGTCAGCATGATTTAGTGGAACATGTGTTCCAAAGAGGTTAGGGATACAGGTTCTTTCTCCAGTTCTTCCGCTTTACTCTGTGGCCATGAGAAAGTGCTGAAATCTTGCAGACTTGTTTTCCTCTTCCGTTAATGAAAATATGGACATCAACTATCCCCCGACAGCAGCCTTTCTGCAGACAATAGAAAATGGCTTTGACCATAGACTAGAAGGCCTCTTCAGATCTTTGACAGTGGTAATTCCAAACAGTGCAAGAAACAATATTCTCTAGGGTCAGGGAGAGGGAAATTGTCTCATTTAATAGCATGAGTCAGTATAACTAATGTTTCATGGAAAATTAATCTTTTTAAAATCATGGATTCAAAACGATAAAATGCAGTTGTTGCTACAGCTTCTACTAAAACTACTTTATAATTGTATAGAGTTTCACATTTTTCTTTTCCAAGTGAGTCCAGACAAGGCTTTTACATGAGAGATAGCTAAGCCTTGGCAGTGAGGAAAAAAATTCAAAGTTAGGAGAAGTACATTGTGGTTTGAATGTGATGAGTTTCCGTAGACTTGACTCCGTTTTTAGGTTTTGATTCTTAATGGAGACCTGAATATAATCACAGAATTTATGTCTATATTCTCATGTATTAAATGGAAAGGGTATTGTGTTTTATAAAAGAGAGGTCACAATGTTAAATGTCTACAGGGACCAGAATGAAATGAACTGTGTGAGTTAAATAAACTGACTGGTGCCAGGAAAACAAATTGTACACTAGAGAAGTCAGATCTATTTTAACCAAGTGGCATCAGAGAAGCAAATTGCTTGGCACAATATTGTCATGTCTTTTGATTCTTCAGGTGTATTTTGTATGTGAATTTCCGGATTTGGGGGATGTAATTTAAAAATTTTACGTGACTGCAGACCAAGCAAAGCATGTCTATGGGTCACAATGTGAACCCTGCCTTAGAGTATACCTTCAAAAGAACATGAAGAGAAGATCATACCTGATTCTGTCTTCAAGTCCTCATAGTACAGGTATAGAGACCAACACTGCCAAAGACCACCTGGCTGGTAAACATTTCGTATATTCAACAAATATACCAGGCATTATGACAGAAACTGGGGATACATTTAGGGAATGGGACAGACACAATCTCTAATGTCATTGACATGTCCAGCTGGACGAAGGGACTTGCATCCCAGGTATCCGGAATTCTCAATAACCAACTTGGATTCCTTCTGAAAGCATTCATGCCTCTCACAGTACAGGGAATCTGATGTTGTGATAGGCTGGATTGGATACTCAGCCACTGGAATGTTCATATAATAAAAAGCTACACGAATTGTAAAACATAATTCATAGTTTGGTTTCTCCTAGGAACATTAAGTTTTTGAAGCATGTAGGCAAAACTATTGGGTTGTCAGAAAAGTCATGATGCATTTTTGCAACGAAAAACATAGAAAAAATGCGTCATGACTTTTCTGACAACCCAATAAGATCAAGGAAAAATTATGAGCACAATCTTGCAGAGAGACCTATGATGATATTACCACAACTGATCATGCCCCATGCTGTTCATTCCCTTATATGGTTGAATTAGCTTTGAGGTGAAATGGATGCAAGGAAGGAGAGGGCCAGCATCAATATGTTATTTCACAGGTGTGTGAGGGAAAAGGACTAATGTAAGACCAAAATATGACGCACTTCCTGTAGCTGAGAGACCTATGGCTTCAGGAACCTCGTTTGGGGAAAACTTTGGGGTTCCATGGGAAACTGTAACCGTGGCTGTTGGAGTCCGAAGGAGAACTAGGCTTAAAGACAGACCCAATGAAGCCTTCATGGGGCCTGGGGGATCTGTAAGTTCCCAGGTACCAGATCCAGCTACAGGTTGAGACTGAGATAAACAATTCATTTATTCAAGAAGACCCGAGAATATGGCTAGATTTCCTCAGAGGCACTGAACCTTATTTGAAAGGCTGGTGGCCCCATGCTTTCTTGAGGACCCCCACTTTGCTATTTTAGTTCCTGTGTGCCTGTGATCACAGATGAATCAATGTCACCTACAAAAACTGGCTAATCGAAACCCTACCTACATTTTGGAGAACACATTTGTAGAATGAAATGGGTTCTGTGCCTTCTCCCAGACTCTTCCTCTTACCCTCATTCTCATATTCTTTACCTTTGAACCAGCCAAACATACTCCAATATAATAATTATTTCCATTTAGTGACTGTTATAAGCGTTGGATTCTGGTGACAGATGTCTTTCTTGTCTGTCTTATTTCATATCTTTTCATTTACCCTACAAGGCTGAAGAAACAGAGGCTCAGGAAGTTGATGAAATTGCTTAAGGCTATCCAGTTAGTAAATGGTAAAGATAGGATTTGACTGTAGGCATGTTTAGTTCCAAGGCCTGTCATAAGCTTGGGGAAAATAAATGTAGGAGTTAAATACAACCTAAACAATTAAAACTTGTCACCTTAGTTGGCTAATTCTCAATTGTATCAATAACATGCCCCCAAATAGTGAGCAGGCAACTGGCTTCTAAAACCTGCCTGGAAGTTTCAAATGAAATACAGTTGTTATGCAGATTGCCTGGTTTAGGAACAAAACCCAAACAAAATGCAAAGCTTTAGCTGGGACATTGAAGATAAAAAGCTTTTAAAAACGAAGAAATTGTTTGAAAATGCTATTGAATGAGTTTCCAAGAATAGCTATTGTTATTTTTTAAAGGAAAAACTTTGTTCTTTTAAAAGCATAGGAATGCTACCGATTTCAAGGGGGATGGTAGGAGTCTGGTTCAATTAACTTTCCCAAAATGTAAGCGGCAATGTTACGTGAAGCCCAAGCTAAGAACTCTCCTGGAAAAGACAATTACCAATCAACAGCCATTGTCCATTCCTTTGTTCGTTCATTCATTCAGTATTCTTTTCATTTTTAAAGTGTTGAAATACACACAGGTGTGTTAAGCCATATGTAATGATTTTAAAGAATGGTTATAAATCAGACTCCCAAGTAATATAAGGAATATGATATTAGCATTCATTGGAATGCCCTTCTGAGTGCCTTTTCCCAATTAGGTCTCATTGAAAAGGTAACTTGTGAATAATGACTGAAGGTGAGGGACAGAGTTGCACATTTCTGAGGGAAGAGCTTTCTAGGCAGCTGGAGCAGAACTTTTAAAGGCTCTGAGGCATCAAGGGCTCTGGTGTATTCAAGGACAGAGAGAGTCCAGTTTGACTGGAGTCAAGCTAACGAGGAAGAGTATTATGAAGTAAGGCTAGAGACAAAAGGGTGTACTCACTTATGTGGGGCCTGAACCTGTGGGTCTTAGAGGTCTATAAAGACTGTTTTTTATTCTGACCCATCTGGGAGCTATTGGTGAGTTTTCAGCAGAGGACTTGTGAATTGATTTACATATTAAAAGGATCTATCTTGCTGAGGGCGGAAGCAGAAAGATAGGTTAGAAAGACCATTGCAACAATCCAAGTGGAAGTTTAGTTTAGGATGGTGGCAATGGAAGTAGTGAAAAGAGGTCAAATTATCTATCTGATTTGGACAGGATTTGCCTACATTTCTATTTTAACTTACGTATACTTAAATGTTATTAGTGAATATGTGCTATACTTACTGCTTTCTATGCTTTTTAGTCCTTCCTGCATCATAGATCGATCTGTGATCACTTTCCTTCTCCCTTTAGAATTTCTTTTTGTGAGGGATCTGCTCATAACAAAATTTTTTTTTCTGACAATGATTTATTTCTCCCTTATCTTGGTTGGCAAGTGTTTTCTCTCAGCAAATTAGAGATATTCCACTCTCCCATAGCTTCCATTGTCACTGTGAATCTAAATGTTGCTACTGTAATGGTAATCATTTTTTTCTCTGTGACGGCCTTAAGTGGTCTTTACGTGTTGGGCGATTTCTCTATGATATGTCTAAATATATGTTGCTTTGTATTTATCCTGTTTGGGATTCTCTGACATTCATAGATCTATAAGTTAATGTATTTTATCAGTTGTGGAAAACACCATTGTCTCTTCAAATATTGCTTCAATTTCTTCCTCCTTCTCCTCTTTCTGGAACTCCAGTTATATGTATGTTACACCTTCCTACTCTGTCATCTCTGTTTCGTAGCTATTCATTTATACTTTTCATCTCTTCTGTCTGTATGCATGTTGAAGTGTTCCCTTTGACTCATTTTCTGTTTGCAATGCCTTTGTTCAGATATATCCATGCTGATAAATCCATTTATTGAGTTCTCTATTATAATAGTTACAGTTATCATTTCTGAAAGTATTATCTCATTGTCATTCAGATCTCTTACACTGTATTTTATATTTCATATTTCCTGAAAATATTGTCAACTTTTTATTTGATTTATTTTAAATCATGAATCTTACTATTTTAATATTTGAGGTTTGAAGAGCTCCAATTTCTGCTCAGTTTTACTCATGAAGACTTGTTTCCTTGGGTATTTTTGCTTTTGACTATGTGCATTTTCCTTACAGAAGTTATTGTGGGAACTCTCAAGGCCTAGAGTATTGATGCATTCCTTCAAAGAGTCACTGCTTGGAGAGCACTGAGCTTTAATCACCAGGAATTTTAAAAAAATAAATTCTCAGTTTCAGGTTTTTGAGGACTCCCCCTAGTTAATATTTTTCCAATTAATAGACTATTTTTACAGCGTTTTTTGGTTCACAGCAAAATTGAATGAGAAGTAGAATTCCCACCATACCTCTCTGTATACACAGCCTCCCCCTACCATCAATATCCCCGCATGAGTGTGGTACTTTTGTTACAGGTTCCTAGTGAATTTAAATTGAGTTTGCAAGTCTGCATAATGACCAGCTTACATTTGTAACTTCTCAGGGACATTTCTCTCTTCTTTGTTCAGCACCAAAGCAACTTTCCTTGAAGTGCCCTCCTGTTGAGAGAAGAGGTGGTTTATATCTGGTTCTGGCTTAAACTGAATGGAGCTTTGAGGGGAAGGTCTCCTATGAAACTCCCCACTTGGCAGGTTCTAAGCATGGTTTCTGTTCCTGTACCAGTGAGGCCATGAAAACTGAAGTTCAAGTTTGCTATGTTTAGCAAATGCTCTTGGGACAAAAGTGGTTTCCTCCTATGAGAAAACAAACAAACAAATGAACAAAAAAACTTCTGTGTTTTCTACTACAGGTAGAATTTGGCCTGAAAATTCCTCACAGTCTCGCAAGGTCTCCAGTGCAATTAATAAGGCTTAAAAATATTTTCTTCAGCCTTTTTAGTTGTTTTCAGTCAGATACCTGACCAAACATTTTATCAGAAACAGAAGTTCATTCATTTAGTCTCTCAATCAGCAAACCATATTTGAACATCGAATACTGTGCTGGAGATTTGGGGGAAGCAGTTATGCACTGGATATTATTCCTGTCTTTGAGGAGCTTACAAGCAAGTGTAGGAGGAGGTGCATAAAGACTATTCGATGCAAAATTTTGCTGAACTGTTGAGAAGTCCAACATTATTTATAATGCAGTGTCCCTGTGTTTTTCCCAAATACAACTGGAGTAATTAAGAACTCAGGTCTGTAGCAAGGGACCCATAAATCATTAGTGTGTATCAACACCCCAGTTTTTCTTGGCTCCTGTGAGATTAAAAAAAGCTCTGAAAGAAGGGGACTAAGGAACAGGACCAGGGTGGAGATGGGAGTTCTGAGGATATTATCACAGCTTATACCTGTTTTCTTGGGACCATTAAAATGCTGATATAGTCTGCTCTCTGTTATCTGAACCTGCTTCACTCTTGTGAGGCATGAGTGTGACCTTCCTGTGGAGCCACCTATCACCAACGTTGTCAAGGAGATCTTGTAGGCATCACTTCCTGTACTAATCATAACAATGGAAGTCACTGTTGGGTCAATTATTTTACAGCTTCATGTGATTATAGTGTAGTCTATAGAATGAAAAATTTGAACAAGACCTGCACTTGCCATAAGATTTAGAGTTCATTTGACACTTTTCGGTATACATTTTCAATCCCAGGAAAATTACTTCCTACATTTTTCATGATTAGGCCATTTAATTTTATTTATATAGCATAGAAAAAAAAATCCAACAAGGCAACTTTAAACGGTGAGGTATTTGATACCATATCTTTATTGACAACCATTTAGGAACAGCAGATCTGAAAGGCAAACCAAGGTGAACGTTCTAGCAATCAGCTCAATTTAATTGATGGAGACATTTCAGAGAAAAATAAAATTATCTTGACAGCTTTTTCATTAGGATAATGACCTGACAGTCAAAGGACTATCTAATTTTTTCCCTAATCATGACAAATTACTACTGATAGTAGCTTACACATGCATTACACTTTTTGGGAGACTGATCCCTGCAGATGTCAGAGCACAGATTGGTGAAGCCTCCCTCATTAGCTAGATCTTGGCATTCCCAGAATAGTGATATGAGTAGTTTATCTCAAATAAAGTTCGAAGGGATGTTTAACTTCTTAAATTTAGACCATAAAGCAAAGATCTAAAAATATATGGAGTGTTAAAAAGTAATGTTCCAGAAAGTTTCACCAAATAATTTTAGCCCACATGAGTAATTTTTTTTTTTGAGAGAGAGAATGACTCACTGATTAGAAAATTTTGCCTTACCCACAAGTAATATGCATTACATACTTGATGTGACTAAATCTTTTATAGCTTTGGAATGGGTCATAAAGTCATAAGATGAAGGGCAAGAAGGAAACCCTTTTCATTTGGGCACATATTCTAGGATAGATTTGGAAAGAGGTTCCCCTATATTCTGGTGAGAATTTTATAACTTTCATTCCCCTAAGCCTTGAAATCGTATCTTTGTGTATTTCTGAGAAGAACATGGAAGATAAAATTCTGGGTGGAGGCTAGAGAAGCTTCATCACTTTGGTCCACTTTTATGTCCTTCTGAGAATCCAAGAAAACTAGAAAAGTAATATGGAGAGAGGAGCCTGGTGAACCTGGTGAGAGGCTATCCAGGAAAGGGAGAGCTGAACACAGAATTGGGAATTCTTGACTAAAGGCAAAGAGAAGGCCTGCCCCTAACATTTTATGGCTTCGGCATTTATAAGTTATAAATCAATTGACAAACTTTTGGATAAAATATGCTCTATACTCCTACCCTGAGATTTTACTTTCATATATGATATATTGAAAATTTTGTCTAATGATATTTTATATAGCTTTATAAAATTTTATATAGCTTTATAAAATTAATATTCATAATTATCAATTAAATTTAAAGACAAAAATAAACTATAATAATGAATATCACATTTTAAATAAAAATAATTTAATTGAAGCTGAAATTTAAATATATTTTTATTTTTTTATTTTTTTAGCTGAGCTATCCTGCCACCTGTTGGCAGCTCAGTGGCAGCTCAGCTTGGGCTGGGCATTGAACTGCTGTTGCTCAGAGCTCAGCTTGCACTCTTGAGCGAGCTCTTTACCAACTAAGCCACTCAGTCGGCCTTAAATATATTTTTAAATGTTACTTAATTTTACTAAATATTCTTATAAAAACATTTGAAATTATGTCATTCATCTTCCAGCTAGTTGTCATTGTAAAGAAATGGTATGTTTCTTGGTGGTGTGCCTGGATGTACTCATTTATGGGGAAAATGAATTGTTTAATATTGAATCTATCCATGAATATCTCCAGAATTATGAATTGGAAAACAAAGAAGAAGGAAAAAAGATGTTCAGCACTCCCTGGAAGTGATTCTTTATTCTGCAATAATCTATTGCACCCTTGCTGAGTGGAAAGGTTTGACAAATTAATTTGCCTTAAAAAAATTTTTTTATCTTAAGTACACCTGCTACCTTAATCCTCCTTTGACTTTGTAGCTGTGTCCATGTCCAGCCTCAATGGGACATACTACAAACCTTCATGATATTTGGATAGAGTGACTTTTATTTTTAGGATACAGGGAAATACATGAAAAAAAAAGCATTCGCCTGTGACATGAATGGTGTTAGTCACAAGCATGGATATTTCAAGTTATGATATGTATGTTACCACAATTGCTACCAGATTCCAAGTGACAAAAGGCACTCATGTGTTTCCTTTTTTTCTTTAATTAAAATGTATTGGGTGACAATGGTTAGTGAAGTCACACAGGTTTCACCTGTACAATTCTGTAATACATCATCTATCTATCTATCTATCTCTCTATCTTTCTATCTATCACACTGTGTGTTCATCACCAGAGTCAGTTCTCCTTTCATCATCATATATTTGACCCATGTGTTTCTTAAATCTTTTTTATGTGTGTATGTTTGTGATATGTGAGGCTCTCATAAGCATGGAGTTCTGGGCAGGAAACCTTGCTCAGGCCTAGGAGAGGTATTGAAAAAGGGGGGTTATGAGTTCCAGAGTCTCTGAATCCTTTTTAGAGGCCCCTGGGAAACCCACTCATGTTGCATAAAGAGTTTTCACAAATGACCTGTGGAGGCAGGCACAAATGTTACATCCAGGCACCCAGGAAGAAAGGTTCCGGAGGGCTTGCTCCCTGATGGTTTTGGAGGAGGAAAGGGCAGTGGATGTAGGGATGGCTGTGAGCAAGGATGAGGGGGAATGTTATTTGAAGGTACAACCTCTCATGAGAAGGTTTCCATAAGAACGAACTTTCAAGTAGAGTTGTAATTGTTCACATGGATGTCTCTAGATTCAAAGCATATGGTATGTTTCATGGATTGTTTTTTCTTCATCACTGCCTGTCAAGGATTCTTCAAATATCTTGGTTACTCTCTTAGAACCTACTAAGGAGCAGTTTCAGAAATGTAAAGCTCTCCAGAGCCCCATTTCAGTTGCTACAATAAGGTAAGATAAAAGGAATTGAAACTAACCACCTCAATGATAGGCTCAGCTTTCAAAGTATTTTTTATTTCTGGCTCTTTTCTTTTTTTTGGCAAGGATACAGAGGTTAAAGCCATGAGAAAGAAGAACACAAAGCTACACAGTAATGAAAAACTGGGCTTTTATTGAACATTCTTTCATTTCTAGAAACATCAGACCACAACATAATGCACATTTTTAATCAATTCTATATTTTTTGGTCTGTGATTTATGCAACCAAACAGTCAGATACTTTACATTTTAAAATGACAATACTAAAAAACTAAAGAGAAAGGGATTGCTATAGATATTGTTCCATGTACGTATGATAGGTGAGTGTCTCAATTTGAAATGTGAGGTGGTCTCAGAAGAAATGCACACTGCAATAACAATGTAAAAAATGTACACTGATCTAAGGAAGACGGACATGATTTATGTTGGAGAAACTTCCTTATTTCCTTTTGTTTATCCAAAATAGGAATAAATCCTTTGTATTAACAGTATGGTCAGACATTGAATTGAAAAGCTGAAAATTCCCATTCTGTTAAATAAGTTTAATCAGCAGATATACAAGCATCAAATTTGGGAAAAAATGAACACATGTCCCCTTTCAGGACAAGAGTGGGACTGGCTCACTGATAAATATTCAAACATTGTAGTGATGGTGTACATGCCAAAATGTCAGGGTCTAAAAACAAAATGAGCAAATACATTGTCTCCAAAGGGGTTTTCTAGACAAATTGAAAAGCCATCTGCCATGTTTAAAGGATTGGGCATAATGAAAACACTTTGAACACAGATGTTCCATGATATGAGCTGGGCTTATGTGAATGCTGGAATTCCCACGACATTGAGGAAGAAACAGGACTGGTTAGAAAGGCAAGTGATCCTGTTGGAAGGGCAGGGATATTGTTTTGACTCTCTGGTTAGTAATTTCTCACTGAAGAGAAGCTGTTGCTAGACCTATAATATACCTTTCTAAATTCTTTAAATAGTCCCTGAATTCTAGAGAACTTACTTATGGCACGTTTTGGGAAGGTCTTGGAGTTCTTTAAAATGTTTTTGCTGGAGTTACCAAAGTCATGAGACTGACTTACACGGCCCAAGACCTTATTATTGAGCAAGAACCATGGAATTAAGTACAAAAATCCAACTTATAATTTGAATATGACTGTGCTGCAAAAAACTCTTCTGGAAAAATTTAAATTTTACATGCTCCCAAGGAGAGGTTCACAAATATCAGGACTATATTTCACTGTAACTCAATGCACCTATTAGGATCACCATTTATATCACTATTTTATGTAACATGGTTATTTTTTGTCACTTGCACTAAACTCATGGTTTGTGCCAAGCACTAAAATAAGTAGATTAATTTTTTCCAGACAGTTAGGTGTCATTTAGAATAACTGTCATTGCTATGCCCTTAATAACACCCTAGAGACTTGAAAGAGTTAATGTCCCCCGCTTAGTATCAGGAAGTGACTTAAGGCTCCACAAAAATTTAGATTCTCATTATTATAATTAGAGATAATGAGGATAAATGTGCAGAGATAATTGGTGTACAGTGACTGCAAAAGGACAACACCATTTGGCAAGATACATGTTAATACCCGGGAGCAGCTGACAAGCTCTGAATGCCTTAATTCCTAAATCTATTTGGTGTCAGGTTGATGCAGCGCCCATCACCTATTCTTTATGACTATCTGCTGAACATAGGCTGAGTCAAAATTGTTTTGTTATGAGCTAGTCCTATTACCTTAGGGAGGCTGGATAGTATTATGAGCCCCAATTTTCCTGTAAGCCACTGTACATAAAAATATATCTCAGAGTAAATTAGTGGAGATCATGAGACCATGAAACTCTGGTTGCTCATTCTTCCCTAAGCGCTGAACTAGAAAGATATTTTTAATTTTTTATTCTTACCATCCATACTAGCCCAAGGAAAGAGCACTTGCCATGGATCCAGTTGCTGGGAAGAGGCTGATGTGATAAGTGTGGGAACTGGCCTGGGCTTGCTGTGAAAAAGACAATGACTTGAAAAGACAGTTGGCTTGAGAAAATAAAGGAGGCAGCTCTATGAGCTGTGCTAAAACAAAGACTTAGTGAAGACACAGTACCAACTGCCTGTAAGCCCTTCTATCATCACCAAGATACAATAATGGAAGTTGCTTCCTTGTCTAGCCACATAATGTATTTTCGCTTATCTTTTTATGATTTTCTTTTAACTGTAGGGGTATACTACATGATCATTTCCTCTGATTTTGAGTAAATTTGTGGAGGGAGGAAGAGGAACACACATGTGTGATGTGCCTAGAGTCTGTGTCTCCTTGCAGTTGTCCCTGACCACTGGTACTGCTCTTGTCCTAAAGAATATGACCCACCAAGCATTTTCCCTTCTGAAAGAGCCAGTCTGGATGACACATGATAGTTTGTTACTATTTCTTCTTTAAGTATTTCATTTCATCTTTCACCATTCAGATGTGAACATCTAAAAATCTACAGCGTTGAACAGTTTCAGCAACCAGTATGTCTTTTTTTTTTTTTTTTAAGATTTTTATTGGGGAATTTGGGGACGGGAACAGACAAGTTGCTCTCCTTTTGTTCTTCAGTCTAGTTGTGGAGCATGTTGCTTCATTGGCCCATGTTGGTATAATCATTGCACTCTTCCTGGGTGAGGCAGATCGTCTCCGGCCTCTGGACGGCCACTCACGGAGGCTCTTGGCAACTCACGCTGGCTGCCGGCCAGTCACTGTAGCCTATGGCAGCCTACTGCAGTAGGGCTGCAGCTACGCCATTACCTGGTGACTCACAGCAGCCCAGCTCCAGGTGAAGCTGTTGTTCACCATCTTAGCTGTAGAGGGCAGTGTCATTGGCCCTCATGTGGGATCCAAACCAGGGCCGCTCTTAACCAAGCCAGCTCTTAACCAACGGGATCCAAACCAGGGCCGCTCTTAACCAAGCCAGCTCTTAACCAATGTGCCACTCGGCCGGCCCAGTTTGTCTTTTACATTCCAACAAATGCAAGAGGTTAAAGCAAATTTTTTGATGAGCAGAGTTTAATCTTCCACACACTTTCTCTCCCCACGTGATCTCAAAATAAGGGTAGTTGTAAGGATTACTTGAGATAATATGTGGGGAAGTGCTAAGTGCTATTTGGAACAATGTTATAAAAGTGTAGGATCTTGCTGTTATTAGCTGGCAATGTTATCCTCTGCTGTTAGGAGAATTAAGATCCAAGCAGCATTCAATAGACATGTAAAAAGGGGACCCCCTCTATTGGAGGACTATGTTTTGAACTTCATAAAGAATGAAGTAGAATTTTAGTAAAGGGTTTTTTTACACTTTATAAAGTGATTTTAATCAGTTTTATAAATAATGGTAAAAGGCTAACTTATAGATAATGAACACCAGCGATTTAGGGCCCAGAGCTATATTGTTTGAGTAAACTAGAATTCAAACTTTAGGTTAAAATATGTCATGACTAAGTCTGTGTGTGTGTGTGTGTGTGTGTGTGTGTGTATGTGTGTGTGTGTGTGTGTGAGAGAGAGAGAGAGAGAGAGAGAGAGATTGAAAAAAATCAATGCCAATTTTTTTAACACATTTATTTCTTGATTTAAAGCATAAAGTATTTTTTCACATGTCAGTTTACTATATGATTTGGCCATCTGAATTTTTTACTATCCTGAGTGTCATGGTATTTATAGCTTGTATCCTTCATGGGTTTGTGGGAAGCCCATCTCACTGCCTCCTGACACACTCATACAGGAAACGTAACTAAAGCCTGGACTATTATCACTTGTCATTTGGCTGAATAATGCTTTGCTTTTGTTGTTGACAAGACAATGAGAAATGAAGGTTATGAGTTCTTGATCTGCTCTGCCTTGCTGGGAAGACTACAAAATTCATGCCTTATGACCTTAGGCAGTTTAATTTAGCTCATAAAAATGGCACATTCATCTTTATCATGGCTGCTGGGGAACAAGATTTTATTAATGTTATATCCACAAATCTCTTATGTATAAGAATTTGGTTTCATTGGTAGTTTCATTACCGGCATGAAGAAGTAATGGATACTCCTTCATAGTAATTGAGACAGCCACCATCTTGACCATGCCAACAGGCTCATTGGTTGAAAACTGGCCTGTGACTTGCCATGGAGAACTCTGGCATCTCATTATGCCAGAAATATCAATAAAATTGTTCTCAACCAGGGACAATTTACTCCTCCCACTCCTGGGGACATTTGGAAATGTCTGGAGACATAACTAGGAAGGTATTGCATGCATCTAGTAGGTATAGACCAGGGATGCTACTAAACATCCTGCAATGCACAGAATACCCTCTCCCCCTGACACACACACGACAAAGAATTGTTAGGTACAGAGTATCAATAGTGCTGAGATTGAGAAACACTATCTTTGAGGGTTTTGGCGTAACAGGTTTCAGAGACAGTTAGCTGGCAGTGGACAGGGAGAATGAACCACAAGCCTAAGTCAAATCCACTCCGTGTTGACTATGAAAAAGAATCATATTTGGTGGTGATAAATTATGAGTCAGAGTATTCTCCTCTTGGGACCACATTACTATTGCACACTCCTCACTGCTGATGTTCTTTTTTTTTTTTTTTAAAGATTTTATTGGGGTATCGGGGGAGGGGAACAGCATTGGGGAAACGGGGAAGGGAAACAGACAAGTTGCTGTCCTTTTGTTCTTCGGTCTAGTTGTGGACGACATTGCTTCACTGGCTCAGGTTGGTATCATCATTGTGCTCTTCTCGGGTGAGGCAGATCGGTAGCCGGCCTCTGGATTGCCGCTGACAGTGGCTCTTGGAGGCTCACACCAGCTGCCAGCCACTCACTCTGGCTGCCGGTCACTCACTGTAGCCTATGGCAGCCCACTGCAGCAGGGGCTGCAGCTATGCCGTCCCTGGACTCACAGCTGCCCAACTCCAGGTGGAGCTGTTGTTCACCATCTTAGCTGTAGAGGGCAGTGTCACTGGCCCTCATATGTGGGATCCGAACCGGGGCCACTGGCATCCCAAGCCAGCTCTTAACCAACGTACCACTCAGCCGGCCCCTCATTGGTGATCTTCTAACATAAAGCATTCAGTGTTTACTTCCCCTTCTTGGTAATCCAGCTGAGAGGAAAGAAATCCAGAGCAATTAATGACATGCCATATCCCCGTCACATTTCTATTCACCTCTAATCCAAATATACAAGAGATTATAGGTTGTACGGTATGTGGCAATTTGCATGTCAACCTTTAACAAGGAGGCTTTTTGGAGCTGCACATTATCTGTGCAAAAAATATGCAGGTGGTGTGGCAGAGAAGAACGAATCAAGTTTCCAAGTTCCAAGGGTCATGTCAAGATTCATTCATAGTAAGCCATCCTGGGATCTGCAATCTATTGTACACTAAACTAATTTAATAAGGGCATCTGCTGTATTCCCTTTTATACTGCCTTCAGCAGGCATTCCCTTCTTAGTATGGGTGAGGTTTTTGTTTTTGTGTCTCATGATAGCAACTCTGCCCTGCATGAACCCTGGAGCCTTTGCCAACTTTCTAGCCACCTTCTGCATAAATCAGCTATGTTCCATCAGGTGGCAGAGGGAGCATTTTGAATTTCCTGTGGCAAATGGTTTGACACACCTAATTGAAGTAATATATCTTTCAGGTAGTTTTGATATGCTGTAAGGAAATGTACAGCAAGTTACAATGTGACAAATCTCTACTGGCTGAAATAGGAAATTTGCACTCAGCATAGATATGGCATTTTTCAGAGAAAAAAAAATCTCTAGACATTCAGCTTTATTAAGGCAGACATTTGTGTCAGTTGCATTGAAGAAGGCCATCGAGGACTCTCTGAGCCAATGTTAAGACTAGTATTATAATGACTGGAATAAAGAGGGCCACCTGATCAAAATGAGGCATGATCCAGAGATGGCATGGCTTTCAAAAAGCCTAAATAGAGGAACATAATTTAGAAAATCAAACTCTCTTATTGGCTTTGCAGGCCACAAAATGGGAATACATTTTCTTCTAATAGAGTTTCCCTGGGGCATGGGGAAGGAAGCAACTGACTTAAGAGTTCTAACTTCTGAGAGAACTTCCAGGTTTGCTCAAAATTAGCTGTGGAGAAGACATTCCCAATGAAGAAAATTCAGCTCCCACTAAGTGGGGGCTTTTACATATTTAGGTTTGAGTCTTCATGTGGAGGGACTTTAGCAATGGAGTAAATAGGTGTGAAAAGACTGGCCCTGTAACAGCAGCTGAGATATGTCTTTCTTCAGAGTCATTGGTTCTTTTGTAGGGCAGGGGACTTGGTGGTGCAATAAGGAAGCCATTACTAAGAGAATTGCTGTCTCAGAACTGTAGCAGGGCTGTGGCTCTGAGAACCCAGTGAAAAAAAATGGTATACTAATACATTAGAGGGGAAGGAGGGAGAAGAGGTTTATGAGAGTAGGTGTGACCTCCCCACACCTTCCAATTTAGCATCGTCTAGAGTCTCCTCTCAGGGCTCTGTATTTACCCTTCTCTCTGATTGGTATATTCTTTTTTCCCTCTTCTCCTGGTTACCATAACGCCTGCTCAGACTCAGGACTCAGCTGAAATATCTCATTCTCGGGAAATTCTTTGCTGACTCCCTGGCTTGATTGGTGTCCCCATTTATAGAATTCCCTGAACTTCTTCTCCCAGGGCACCTTCTATAGTGATATTTAAATTACTAATGTGTGTAATTTTTTGTTAATGCTTGTCTGTCCCCCCTGAACTGCAAACTTTTTAAGGGCCTAGTTTGGGTTTGTTTTACTACCCATTTTGGTCCCAAATCCCAGCACAGTCTTTGTAGGCATTAGGTGCTTAATAAACATTTGTTGATAGAGTAAGTGGATAAATGGCTATTATTCTCTAACAAAAGAGCCCTTCCTTGTTGTAGCAGTGATATATTTTAAAGATTGCATCTTTCTTTAGGTCTGAGGTCAGGTCCACATATACAGTCAAAAGAAATATGTTGTGGTCGGAGGCCGTGTTTTTAAAATAAGCTGATCTGTCATGGCCCTCTTTAGAGCTTCAATTTGTTTCTGATTTATAGAAATATGAGAGGAAGGAAGCTCATGGTCAGATGACAGAATAGACTGGGTGGAATTGATGACCATATAATAGCTAAAATGGAGCTGGTTATGGTTCAGATATTTCTTCAAACTTTACAACTTGTCAGCTTACCAAAACAGGCTGAGAAGATTTTTTTAATTATTATTTATTTATTTTTAAAGGGCCTGCTTGAAAATACAAAAAGAAGGGACTGGACTGCAGATATTTGCACTGTAAGTGTTCTCAGGTACTGGAGGTGAAACAAATTGAACTGCATTTCCTTTTTGGAGACTGAGCTCCTTAACTATATAGAAAGAGAAATGGGAGCCAAACCAAGGGTGTTTCTTCCTTTTCTATTGGATTTTCTGTGAGAGTCCTATGACTGTACTTGGCTGCCCCAATTTCCAGCTTCCTGTGGTATCAGATGTTTGGGAGAAAAGGCAAGATTTGTTTTTAGAGACATCTGTTTAACAGAGAGTTCAGAAACCCCACTCTACTGGATTTGAAATTAGCTGCTTTTGACCTATTTCAGGGCAAGTTTCTATCTTTCTAGAATGATCCTTGTGGTGACAATCCTACTCAGATACTCAAGGCCCCAGTTTCTCTCTCCCTCCTGCCTCCACAGAGAATGGTCATTCATGGCCATTCCATCCAGATCATGGAGATGAGAAGGCTTGGTGTGGTCAAAGCCACTTGCTCCTTTAGACATTTGTGGAAGTGCCAGCCCCATGAGCTAAAAATGGCCAAACTAATGTTGTCAATGATCAAAAACAAGACTCAGTAGATTGACTGGTTAATAATGTTTAACAGACCTTTTCTAATACAGAAATCCTTTCCAATATCTGCCTCACACTCATAATTTATAAGCTGTCTAGTAAGCTATGTTTTTACAAAAAATATGCCATGGACAAATATGACTCAAAGTCATGTTGTATGTCTAAATGCTGGAACACTTCCTTTTTCCATTGGTCACTTATTATATTTGAAATGTAGCTGAGAAATAGCCAGAAAGTTTTATTTTTTAAAAGTAGATAAGCAACCAAATGGATTTTTCAATACCCATACATTAAATTCATGCACCTTATTTATATAGTCCCTCTGATCTTCATTTTCTGCCTGTATATTCTTGCTGTATACAAAATTTTAACAAGGTTAGGAGTATGGTTTTCCAGCTCGTAATATGTTAGAAACAATATATAAGAAAGGACAAACCCAGTAGAATGAGCAAGAAGTCACAGCTGATGGCCATATTGTAATGGAGGATGCAGAGAAATGAGAAAATTCAAATTCAAAACTACAAATAAACAAACATCGCAGTAGCCTGAGGCCATTTTGTACAGGCAAGTGGTCTTCTCCATTCAGATTTGAAAAACATTTCTGTATTACAATCCTACAGGGTAACAGGATGTTTATAGTGTTGGCCCTGAATTGTCAAGCAAAATAAAGAGGCAAAATCATGACAGGTAACCTCTGTTTAAGAGGCAAAGAAGCATTCAATGTATTTTAGAAATATTTTCAAATAAAATATTCTAGGCACTAACGGATAAGTTATGGTTACCTAGAAAATTCATTTCTTGTGAAACACCATATTTTATGATAACGTCAAATAAATGACATACGTTATGTGATGAGAGCTGAAGAGTACAGATAATACATTCTTGATTTCATAGACATACTGAAATATTCATGAGATAATGTTTCCTCAAATAAAATTTAACAATAGTATGTTCTTAACATGGCTGGAGTTGGGGGTTCGGGAAAGGGAAACAAATAAAAAATAGGGCTCTATCCTACATACAAAATGTTGGCACCTCCAATTGGGAAGCTGTGGGGAAGATAAATTCTCCACCCTGTGTAAAGTTGAGACAGTCTGATCAACAACAAATTAAAATAATTCAGTTATCAAATGTTTTTAATAGAGCAGAGGAATCACATTTAAACAACTAAAATCAGGGGATGAAAACCTTAGTGTCCTCAAAAACTTGGTTCAACATGTCTCAGTATTTGGCAGACAGAAGGGTACTCAAATGATGCATGTGTTTGTTCAGATTCACCTGTTTTCTCTGTAGGAGACATGAAGGATATTTTCTCCTCCCTTGTTATTAGATTTGTCTTTGTCTGCCTTCTTGGGTACTATGGAGATAAATGCTTTGAAATTACCCAGAGAGCAGCAGATTAGTGGTTTTGTTTTTCAAATATCTTAGTAAAAGGTTTGAAAATTATTATTTATAAGGTTGTAAGTAGATACTTAATGAAGTATGGCAAATTGAATATCCCCTCCATACACACTGAATTAGCACCATGGACCAAAGACCCACAAAACAGAACGATTCTAAGTAAAAGTCAGGAATCCTCAGGGTTCCTCACTTACCTCTGCTTCCCAAATTTCACTCCTGGGAATGAGCCACGTTGTGTGTTGAGAACACTGTTTTGAACTTGCTCTCTATCTCATAGCCCCTGAAGGAGGCAAGTAGGTGCTGGTGGGGCTTAGGCAGGGTCTCGTCTATCATCAATGTGGGGAGCTTAGCACAGGCTATTCAGAATCCTGGGTTCCTAGTCATTGCACATCTTTTTCATAAATCCTCTATCTCTCCAGTGTAATAAGTTTATTGATAGTGATGCTTAAAAATGAGAATTAGGATGACAGCTTTGGTTCATTCAAATAATCCTTGTGAGTGCTGTGACAAAATTTGCTCATGGAAAAATGATCTTTCCACTTAGAGATGTCCCACCCCAATCCTAAACCAGCCAGCGCTTAACCACTGCGCCACTCAGCCGGCCCTGACATTATAGTGTTTAAACCACTATACGAGGTCGATTAAGTTTGCGAACTCATCCTAGAAAAAGTGCTACATACCTTATTACTGAATATCACTATGGTCACCTTTGAAGTACTCCCCTTGGGAAGCTGTACACTGATGCCAACACCTAGTCCTCCCCTTGGGAAGCTGTACACTGATGCCATGCGAACTCATCCTAGAAAAAGTGCTACATACCTTATTACTGAATATCACTATGGTCACCTTTGAAGTACTCCCCTTGGGAAGCTGTACACTGATGCCAGCACCTAGTCCACCCTTCAAAGCAATTTTGGAACTCTTTTTCTGGAATGGCCATCAAAGCTGTCATCGTATTACCCTTGATGTCTTGACTGTTATCAAAATGTCTTCCTTTCAATATTCTGTTATCAAAATGTCTTCCTTTGAATATTTCCTTTATCTTCAGGTAAAGACAGAAGTCATTGGGGGCCAGATCAGGTGAGTAAGGAGGGTGTTCCCATGCAGCTACTTGTTTACTGGCCAAAAACTCCCTCACAGACAGTGCCGTGTGAGCTGGTACATTGTCGTGATGCAAGCGTCATGACTTGGTGAAAAGTTCAGGTCATCTAACTTTTTCATGCATTCTTTTTAGCACTTCCAAATAGTAAACTTGGTTAACTGTTTGTCCAGTTGGTACAAATTCATAACGACTAATCCCTCTGATATAAAAAAAAGTTAGCAATGTCGTTGCAACAAATTTGTGAACTCAATTGTCAGACCTTCATATGTTTGATCCAATGTGAACTTCAAAACAGTCTTGTGTAGAAGGTAGTACAGGGATTAATTTTATCATTCTTATTTTACAGATGAAGAAACTGAAGCAGAGTGGCTTATCCAAAGTCACACGCCTAGGAGTTAGCAAAAAGAAAAATGGTCTGAGACCTTCTGGATCCGTCATACTTTCTACTTCTGGCTCCTGCGTCTCTTGACCATTCTAGAGCATTGTGTGATGTTGTGATATAACAACAACAACAAATCAGTGTTGTGCATTGACTGTACAGGTGATGGTATAGATTCCATGAATGGCAGGTATGAAGCCATTCATTTTCTTGCCCCTCATGTGACGATGGCAGACATTTCCAGGCTATTTGGGATTCATGAGTAGCGAAGCCTTGAAATGAGGTAAAACTAAATGGTACTTCTGGAAATCAAGCCTTTGACCTGATTGGCATCAGCATCTATCTAATCAAGAGGACAATCATGGGTAGTGACTACATTGAAAAACTGCTTTCATTAGAGGGTAGAAAAAAACCAGAAAATGCCTACAAATGTGTGATACACCAAATTAAAAATATGTTATGTGCCCTTCCTTATTTTAAATCTGAAGAAGTGAATGAATTTATCTATAGATCTTCACTCTGGAGCAGAAATTCTGGAATGAAACTGACAAAGGCAAGGCACAGAGGACTGTGTATCACGGTGGGGGGGGGGAGCGGGGGGCGGGGGACACACTCCTGCCTGCCTAGCTCATGCACAGGTCGTGAGCACATTTCAAAGGAGTTTTAACTTCTCCCATGCTGTGGTCCTGCTAGCTGAATTACAGGGGCCAGCCTGGCCTTTTTCATCACGCCCTGTGGGAATACCCTTTGATATCAGTGGGGATCGTAGGGCTGAATGAGAGAATAGAATGAGAAGCTGGCTCCAGGGGAATATTTGATCTCAGAGCTGGGTCACAGTGAGAGCAGGCACTGCCTGTGAGAACAGTTTCATGCCCACAGTGGCGATCAGTCTCCGCGCCAAGCTGACTGCAGTCGAACGCAGACATTTACCTTAGCTAAACCTTGAATGACTGCCTGTGTATCAGCAATGAGCATAGTCTGGGAGCCTGGAGTTCCAGATAGTCATAAAGCCAGATCTACTTTCTGAAGCCGGAGGCTTGTGCAGGTGCTGTATTCAGGCTTCCTGCTGAAAGTGTTGCTGAGAACAAGTGTATTGTGAAACCGACCCCAGAACCTGGTATTTGGTGGAGAAAACCATACGATTGCTTTAAGCCCACCCCATTCTGATCACCACCACCCCTTCTCTCCTAGATCCTGAGAGTATTGGCCTTTTCTCCTATTGTCTATTTTAACTGAAAGAGAAAAAATAAAGATGGAGCGAGATAAAGAAATGAGGAGTAAAACAGGGCATAGGGACAGAAGGAGTTATGGAAAGTGTGGCAGGTCTCTGAGTGGCTTGTATACCTGGGCAGAAATAAATATTAAAACGAGGCCCCACACAGAACAAAAGACTCTTTTCTTTCCTTTGTACCCTTGACCTCAGACAACCAACTTTCCTTCAGCACGGCCTCTACCCTCATCTAGCAGCATACACTCAAGATTAACCTCACTGCTTCTAGTGCTTGCTCGGAACACTATTACTGAGAGTTGGGCTCCCAGGAGTGCTTGGTAGAAAAGCAAACTGCCCAACCCTCAGGGAGCTTCAAGGCATTCTGTCCCCTCCTCCTGTGCTAATAAATGACCATTACAGTATCAACAGAGCCACTCACCCTCTGAGGTAGCATAGTATGTATGGAGCTGGCCTCCCTCTGAAGCAGTGCTGCCCACACAGTGCAGGCCTCCATCTGAGGTCCACAGTATATACAGAGCCAGCCTCTCTTTGAGGTTCTTTAATAGGGAACAATAATGGTACTGAATAAGGAAAAAAGGAAGAATCAGCTAAGTAAATCATCCTCTTCATCTCAATTTGATTCAACTTTTCAGAACCCAAAGAAGATTAAAATATGAGCGAGACAAATAGACACTGAATTTGTCATAAAAAATGAAGGAACCATAACATTGGAACAAATGCTCAGAGTCCTTATAAATCTGTCATATGGCTTGATGAGTGACACTAAGAAACCCCATATAAAAATACCCTGGAAGAAAACAAGTTAAGGTCTATTTGAACTTGGATTTATGAAAAATCTTGGTGTCTCACCTCCAAAACAAGAGGACTTCAGAAATGTTTTTGACTCTCCTAAGCTGGGAGGATTAGTGTGGGGAGCCAGCCCCCGCGAGGACCAGGGGTTCCTTTGGGTGGGACGGCGTGAGCGAGGAGAAAGAAGGAGGGGACACCGGAAAGAGGTTCACAGGAGCGTCACACACACTTTATTATTAAAGCCAGGCCCCTTTTATAGGGGCTTCTGACCATTACCTCAATTGCAAGTTATGTTTCACATGATCAGGATGTTTTTCTCTTTCTCAGAGCTTTTACCTTTTTGTAATTGTATCTTTTCCAGGGTACACCAGTTACCATGACTACCTTGTGGACGTATACTTGAACTTAGTAGCAAAAGGAGTCTCAAAGTTTTCCTATCCTACAAAGAGCTGCATATTATTGCAATAGAGGGGAACATCTGTTTCTCAGTCAGAGCTTCAGTTTTTGTTGCTACAGCAAGGTACAAAGCAAAGAGTTAAAACAAGGTTGTTAATTAAAATAACTCATGGTCAGTAAGTTGTGTCTTATCAGAGCTCTCATGGCTGAGAGATCTTGGTCTCCTGATCTCCAAGGAAACCTTTCACAGCTGCATAGGCCAAGGGGCTTGAGTCCCCAATATCTCAGTTCAGGGGTCCCCTCGGGCTGTAGCCTGTTTTAGGGAGTTTCCTTTTCTTTAGGAAATCTTGCCCTGTCGTTGACTTACACAGCCAGCTATCATCAGAGTACCACAGGAACTTGTCACAAATGCAGTGAGTATATTGTCTCCTATAGGAGGAAAGGCACATGGGTTCATAGAGACAAGAGATATTACATGACCAACCATAAGGCAGCAGCCCAGACATCCAGTGCTGAGGGTGGATTTTTATTTCAATGTGGCCTTGTCAGACACTGGGAGACTATCGGCTCCCAGCAGATTAGACTTTTGCCTAAATCATGTGGCATTGGTGACAGTCAAATTTTGTCCTTTAGAACTACTACCAGGAGATAATGACAAAGATTGTTTCTAGTGCAAGATTGTTTAGAAATAATTGCTTCTGTAGCAATGCATGCTGCTTTGTATGATCCACATGAGTTATTTTCATTTTTAAAATTGAGTACTCTGCTGGGGCAGAATTGAAGGAAAAAATTACTTTCTTTAGTTAATGCCTCAGGTCAGACTCTTCCAGAATCAAGTACTGTTGCTGGCAAGATTGCCTAAAAGGGTAACGCACGACTCATGAGCAGCATGGCAGTAGTATTTCAAACAAGGCCTGAGCGTGGAGTTCTAGTTTTACCTATTGTGCCATTTGCGCTACTGAGGGCTTCACAAAGAGGCCAGGCTCTAGCCACGCCTAAGGGAGGAATGAGACACCCACTAACAGGAGGTCATATCACTGGGTTACTTTATGAAAATAGTAAAGAAAAATATAGTATTAACTTTTTTAAAATATGGAAAAATAGAAAAATATCAACTTACTGTTGTTTATGGACTTTTGTTTAACCACACTCTGTTAGTGTGTGGGCTAAGCACCAGGAGGGCTGAGCACAAGACATGACAGGATGTGGGCAAAGCCTGGGTTCAGGGAGGACCTCTGGGTATGATCCAGGCCCAGAGATCATGGGAATACATCAATTCTAGTGGAGCTGGAGCAGGGATATCCCATCCAAGCAGAGGGCACAGTAGTGAGGAAATCCTCCAGACTATGCTTGAACACTCAGAAGCCAAGATGGATATCAACATGGCTTTGGAGACTGGACCATGGGAGGGTGAAGACATCTGTTCTCTAGGGAAGCCCATTAACAAGATCCATTGCAGGTTTGGGGTGGGGGGGTGCTTAGAGCCTCAATGACTAGTCACTGGCCTTCCCAAAGTTTCATCCCAATGCCCATTGCCTTCTTTCTCTGTGCTTTTATTTTCCACTGTCTTGTCCTACAGGATCAGGGTAGGATTGAATCTGAGCCAAAGAAGACTTTCCAATCTAAATGTGATATCAGGGCTGGGTTTAACGTGAAACAAATGAGGTGAGTCATGCAAATGCAGGATCAGATATTGTCTTTATTTATGATTAGGTTTTGTTCATCATGGATTTGAGGAGATTGCTTTTCTAATATTATATATCTCAATTACTGAATTTTATTGAACATGTTTAAATTTTGTGCATGAAGCAAATGCTTTATTTGCGTCACCTTAGTTCCATGTTTTGACCCTTTCTTTGTCTTAAGATATGATTTAAATAGGACCAGCCCAAACTGATGATTCCAGTGGGTACTAATGGAGTTTAGGGAATGGTTTCTTTAGGTGGCTTGGGACAAATGCTGTCTGCCCCAGTACCTAGATGAGATGGTAAGAAATCAGCAAATTTCCATGGCTTTGGTTTCTATTAACCATTGGCCATTTCCTCAAGAGCATTTTTATACATGAAGTTTAGTTAAAATCAGTTGAATTTCTTTCAAAGTAGAAATCAAGCCCATTCATGTTTCAATTTAGCAGTGAAAAAAAAAAAAGACTCCATTGCTCTTGGGTTGAAATAAATCCAGCCATTTTTATCATCCTTCATTTGCTTGGCAATGAAAAAAAAAGCCTTTTTGAAACATAAACATGATAAATTGTTCCAAATTAATTTAAGAGCTATTAAATGAGTTTGCACCTAATAAAATAGAAACATGGCAGTAATGAACACTTTTCTGTAGAGAAACAGAAATTCTATCCTGCAGGGAGGAAAGCAGCTCAGACTTGCTTTCTGCTATGCCCACTCTGTTCAATCATCACTATGATCAATAGCCAGCAGGCCCTCTGAGGACTGGGCTGGGCCTGGGACAAGTGTGAACACAGTCAAGATTTTTCTTTTGTGTAATAACCTCCTACCTTTTCGATTTTACATTTTTCCTACCCCTTTCACACCCTGTCCTGATGACCGTATATACTCCAGCCAGCAAATGGTGCTATAGATGTTTCCCCTTCGCTTTCTAGCTATATCTCCGTTAGTCAGGATTGCATTTGGCTGTAGGTAGTAGAATCCCAACTCTACTGGCTTGACCAAATATGTGTCTATTTTCTTATATCCAGAGGCAGGTAATTCATGGCTGGTAAGGATTTTTTGAATTCTGGGCCTCTCACCCTGAGCAAAATTGATTAATAAAAAAGAGGAGGGAAATGACTATTGGCTAAACCATCGATTCTGCCACACACTCCATTAAATCTGAGTGTTCAGTGTTCTGTTCTTAAAACAATTAATCTAGTCCCTAATAGGCATCATGAAATCTGTTCTTCGTGCTTTAAAATATATGATTTCGATTAGTCCTTTGAGTATTCTTGTGGTAGTTATTAGTTCTGTTCCTGAAGAATCGGGAGCCTAATGAAATTCAATGGTCTGCTTTAAGTTACATAGTTTATGGTAAAGCAAGAATCCAAAGTCTAATCTTTGGCTTTAAGTCTAATACTTCTTCTATTATATTAGTGTGATAAACAGGTTTGTGACATTTCATTAATGGTCGTAAGTGTAATAGTTGGAATTTTATGTCCTTCATTAATTGGTCAGTACTTTATTTCAGAGGAGTGATTCTAATCATAGGAACTTAGGCATAGGATAGCTTTTGAACAGGCAGGGTATAGGTCTCAGATTCCAAAATAATACTAAACAATATGAAAATGGGTTTTGTAAAGGATGCTGACAAACATATTTTTGGTGGACCAATATCAATTAGGACCAAATGGAGTGTTTGAAAATATTACTTATTTAATCCTTGATTAAGCCTGAAACTCCTGAAAGATTATGGAGTCCAACCATTATCAGAAAGAAAATGTTTTTACAATTAGCTGATCACAAACTCACAACTTGGAGGGCATTATGTTAAGTGAAATAAGCCAGACAGGAAAAAGACAAATACTGCATGGTATCACTTATATGTGGAATCTAAAAGTAAGATGGTCTTCATCTTACTACCCATTAGAGGATATCAGGATTGCAATACTAAAAACAGAGCATCTCATCTCCCTGGGGTTTATGTTTAATTTGCATGAAAAATCCTTCTAGTTGAGAAATATGTTTCTCTTCTCTGCAACATCTGCAACATGTTTCTGTTGAAGGGATTTAGATGTAAAATCTCAGCCATGTTTAGATTTTATTTTTCCAAACATGCTTAAGCATAACATAAATTCTTAAAATAGGCATATTAAGTGGTTTTCAACCTATGGTGTTTCGACTGATTTCATTGCTAATGACATTTTTAGTTTGGGTGTTATTCATATATTTTTTTTCTCTTTTCTTTCTTTCCTTTTTTTTTTTTTTTCTTTGCTAAGATAGTGCTTGTCTCTGAAAGACAGGCTTCTAAAAAACTATGTTTCTGACAAGAAACCAGAGTCAATTTCATATTTTGATTGATTTGAGCAAATACTAGATTTCTTGACTAACAATTTTAAGTAAATTCTTATTATCAGAGGTGCTCAAGTATTGATAGTAACTCGCACTTTACTGTTCCAAATCTCATTTTTTCTCTAGTTTGCAACCACTATATTTTGTTTTGTTTCCTAGAGTGCTTGTTTTCCGTTTCAGTTTGCCAGCTAATTAATTCTTCCCTCTTCTTCCTATAACTCTGCTCTGTCCCTGCCTCCCCCCACCTCCGACCAATAGGTACATTCTAGCTAGCTAATTCATTTGCAGTGGTTCCTCTTTTCATACCCTCCACTCTTACAAAACACCTTCACCTCAAATGAAGACTCAAGCCCCTCTCTTTGCATTATTCCGCAGACTTCTGTGTTTTCCTTTTTCTTGACTGATGCCCAATAACAAAATGGCATTAAAATCATCTTGGCTTTTTTTTTGTCTCCAGCTTTGTTGATACAAAACTGTATATATTTAAGGGATGCAATATGATGTTTTGATATATGTATACATTGTGATATTATTATCACAGTCAAGTTAATACAGTCATCACCTCACATAGTTACCATTTTTTTTGTTTGTGTGATGGAATCACTTAATATTTACTCCCTTGCAAATTACAAGTATACAATCCAGTATTGTTAACTATACTCACCATGCTGTACATAGCACACGTTCATCTTACAACTGGAAGTTTGCACCGTTTGACCAATGTTTTCCCTTATCCCTCATCCCATGGCCCCTGGCAATCACCATCCTGTTCTTTCTATGAGTTTCACTCTTTTAGATGCCACAAATTAGTGAGAGCATACAGTGTTTGTCTTTCTCTGTCTGGCTTACTTCACTTAGCATAATGTCCTTCAGCTTCATCTATGTTGTTTCAAATAGCAAGATTTCTTTCTTTTTATGGATAATAATACTCCATTGTGTGTATTTTCTGTATCCACTTTTAAAACCCATTTATCCTTGAACAGACATTTAAATTTCTTCCATATCTTGGCTATTGTGCATAATGCTGCCATGAAAACGATCATCTCCAAGATATTGATTTCATTTCCTTGAAATAAATACCAAAAGGGCCAGCCGAATGGCTCAGTTAGTTAAGAGCTCGCTCAAGAGTGTGAGCTGAGCTCTGAGCAACGGCAGTTTGATACCCAGCCTGAGCTGAGTTGCCGTTGAGCTGCCAACAGGTGGCAGGATGGCTCAGCTAAAAATAAATAAATAAATAAATAAATAAATAAATAAATAAATACCAAAAAGTGGGATTGCTGGATCATATGGTGGTTGTATTTTTAATTTTTTGAGGACCCTCCATATCGTTTTTCATAGTAGCTGTATCAGTTTATATCCCATCAACAGTGTATAGGGTTCCCTTTTCTCCACATCCATAAAAATATCTTCGTTTTTAATCCTTTATTGTTGTAAGTTAAATTTAGATATAAATAATTAAGTATATTGTCAAAGGACGACTACTTTTCATTTAAATGAGTTAAAAGAAAAAGGAGGAAAAGAGTAACTGAAAACAGCTCTCTACCTAAGCAATGAATCTTTGTCTTATTCTGTAAATATCTAGAACTTGAATCACAAAGGGTGAACTGCTCTTTCTGGATGCTGACGAGTCTCAGAGCGGAAACTTATCGACTGATTGTTTGCAAGACAAGCTCTTCATATCCTCCAAAAGTAGTTTAAGTGTGTGTAGGGGGAGTCTGGGTGTGTGTTATTACATTAGACAGCGGATGGCATGGTTTTACTGATGATACAAAAAGACCACATATGTCCCTCTGAAGGGAATTTATTGCCATTCTTCAGGATAATGTTTTTAATATCAGAATATTTGTTATTTCCAGGAAGGTAATATGTTTAAATAAATCAATGGTGTCACTTTATTATGCAGTTGTAATAAAGTCCAGGCCTTCACATGTCCCTTGAGTTCAGCTCTCAGAATTGGCTTTAAGCAATTTCACTTCCTTCCATCTTTTCTGGATTGACTGGGATGAATAAATGACATGGGCTTTGGTAGATGAGGTTGTCCTGGAAGCTGCATGCTTGTGTGATGATACCCCTTCTGCCATTGCTGACAGGAATTCCTCAATGCATGGGCTTCCTTGATATATATTCAGGCAAAATTGTCCAACAATCCAGATCTTTACAGGTCCAAGTGGAGGCCAGGAAAGCACTTGAGTGGCTTCCTATACTCATCCCTCTTGGAGGTTGAGATCCATGTACACTTTTCAGTCATTTAAGGGGGGTCCATTTTTGGGGAAAACTTGCTTTGAGCCTAGAAGATTTTCCCTATGATTCTCCAAGAGATTAAGTAGATTTGTCCTGTTTACATCATGCAGTTGATTGGCTTAGGAACCAGAGGTACAGATAAAAATAAAAGTCATAAATTTGGCATGTTATTTTGATGGTAGCAGTGTTCCCATCAAGATGAGTACCCAATAGAGGACCATTAACAGGAAAGTCCCAAGGACTTTCAATATAGAACAATCTGTGAGACTAATGATAGCTCTGAGCTGAGGTACATTCCCAGTTTAATACAACCAATTAGGAGCCATGGAATAGAAGAATTAAATGGGCAGATGGGCCTATCACTCTATTCCTTTACCTTTGGAAGCCTCTGGGCTCTCTGGAACTTAGAAAACCATCCTATTAACAATAGCAAAACTCTTCAGTTGCAAATATCTCTAAAAAGAAAATAGGCCCTTCACTCCCATTTATGTGATGGTTGGGAACTTTTACCATTTAACCAATAGTTCTCTCTCCTAAAACGATGTCATTCTGGGTATGACCTCTGGATTAGTAGGATGTCACACAACTATTTTTCTTAAAATTCTAGTGAACAGCTCCTGAGATAGGATTCCCTACTGATAAAATGTGAGGTGGTTGTAATCTTCCCTAATAGTGCACTTATTATATTTTAGAAGGGTCAGATTTGTAAGAACCCAGCTGTTGAGAACTGTGATGGCGAATTTTATGTGTCATCTTGGCTCGTCCACAAGGTGCCCAGATTGACCAGATATTATTCTGGGTGTGTCTCTGAGGGTGTTTTGAGATGAGATTAACATTTAAAGTGTCGATTGAGCAGACTGCCCTTCCTATTGGGGGTGGATCTCATTCAATCAGTCGAAGGCCTGAATGGAACTAAAAGACTAAACCTTTGCCTAGTAAGAGAGAACTCCCCCTGCCAGACTGCCTTTGAACTGGGATATTGATTTTTCCCTGCATTGGCTCTTGCTAGGTCTCCAGTCTACCAGCCTTTAGGCTAGTACTATACCATTGACTGAGTCTCCAGCTTGCTGGCTCACCCTTCAGATCTTGGGATTTGTCAGCCTCCATAATTGCATGAACCAATTCCTTATAATAAATCTCCTTCTATCTCATCTTCCCACCCTCCCTCCCTGCCTTCCTCCCTCTCTGACATTCTTATTAGTTCTGTTTCTCTGGAGAACCCTGACTAATACAAGACCCAATCTGTAGATTTCCACTGAAATACGTGAATTTTTTTTTCTTCGTTCTTACATGTCTCTGTCTGGATTCTTAGATGTAGACACATTGCACAGGTTGATGTGAAAAGTTTCTGATGTGTCATGCAAAGTCTCAGTCCTGATTGCGGTTCTTCCTTCTGTTCTGAAGCTCATGACAGGAGCCAGCTGCAGTCGGGCAGACAGGGTGCGAAGTGTGTCAGAAGGATCTGAGAGTGTTCTGCCCCTATTTCTAGGACCTAGAAATAATCCTCTGCCACTTGGACTCTATGGAAGGAACAGAAAAAAAGAGGAAAATGAGGAAGAGGAGACGGAAGAAGCAAGAGGGTGGAAAAGATGGGTGTTCTGGACAGTGTGTACTTGTTTAGAAGTAGGACTACAAATGGGGCAAAGGTCTCCAGAAAGATGAAAGGGCTCTTTCCCCTAGGTTGCCTCCATAGCTTTCTCACTACCAGGTCCCCTTTCGCTCTTAGCGTTGGGGAGACACAATAGCCTGGTAGACAGCAGTGAATATTCAACTTCTGTAATGATGGTGCTGCAAACTCTCCATGGGATGGAGATGCTAAATCAGGGATGCTGAAGGACCTCTGCAAGAAGGAAGAAAGTCTCCTTGGATTCTAACCTTGCCACTTTCAATGTGCATCCTAGCTCTTAGGGAAGGAGGCCATCATTCCTGGAGCCCAGCCCCAGTCCTTAGGGTGCATCATCATCTCCTGACACGAGCAGGTGCTATTTGGATCCGCCTCCTCCTCCCTGGTGACCAGCATAAGGACAGCACTTCCCGAACAAGGTAACAGTGATCAGTCCTGCTCACACAGTGCAAGCACCAAGGATGAAAACAAGTTTTGTTTTTTTTTTTCCTTTTAAATGTGCCTGTTTTGTATCTTCAGTCTCTCAAACAGGAAGGAGAGAAATGAGTTACAATGGAATTTGTGTTTATCAGTCTCTGGAAACCGGTGTCAGTGGGGGCTGCTGCTCCAATCATTTATCAGCAGGCAGGAAGCTGGCATCCATGGTGAGGGGTCCCTGCCTGCAGTGGCCTGAGGCAGGATGCCAGGGGAGGGAGCACAAGGAGGACAGCAGAAAAGCTCAATTACATTTGGGGGACTGAAGTCAATATTTGTTAATGGGCAATAAACAGTGGGGTCTTTAGCGAGGAAGACCTTCTCTCCTGTATTTCTGTCCTGTCCTATGCACGGTCATTCACAGTGGCATTTGTAGATACTACATGTCAGGCAAGAATGTGTGATTCAGACCCTGCTGAAAAGGACCAGCCCTGGGCACAGGAATCTGGCTACCCTGTTGGCTAAGATCTTTTCTAGCAGTGGTTGATCCAGGCTAGTCTTTGCATGGCTTCCCATTAGTTTCCAGCAGCACCATTTCTGCCTTTGCTCCCTGAGCATCCCGTTCAGGATGCTCTGAACACCCTGCAGTTACCCTGTGAAACCACTCATCCTCCTCAGTACCAGAAACTTCTCTTTTAGACATCCTGCTTCTATAGAAGGATCTTAATTAAACCCATAAACTTGAGGGTCTGCTGAGGGGTGTTTGAGATGGCCGAGTGTTCAAGAACTGTGTTTCTCACTAGGTTCAGGAGCCTTTTACAAAGCCAACTTGATACCCCTTATAAAACGGGCTCCGGATAGCATCTCCCCAGCTATGGAAAAGGGTCCTGCGTGGGACTTCATCTCATTTTTCTTTTGCCTTGTAATAGGAAATTTTCTCTCAATAATTTATTTTCTATAGCAGGTCCTCAAATAACATTGTTTTATTCAACAGTGTTTCTTAATAAGTTGATGAGGTACCTTAGGAACTTCATTCTTATTTATATCAGTTAGCCTATGGTAAAGTTCGTTACATTATACTCATTTTGCTGCAGTTCTAAGAACTTACCAATGATGTTAAGTGAGGACTTACAATGCTCGGATTTCCTACCTACTTTCTGGCCTCCATTCCAATCAAAAGTCCAGAGCTTCTCAAAATTTCTGATGTGAAGAATCACATGGGATGTTTGGTAAAAACCTTGATTCTCAGGAAATCTGGGATAAGTCCAGGAATAAGTATTTGTAAGAAGAACCCAGAGAATTGTGATGTGGGAACCCTCAGCCCATATTCCAAGAGCACTGGTTCGACCTTTGCTGCTCTATCAGGGATCATCTAGTATCTGAATCCATTTTCAGCTTTGTTGCTTTTATGTACTTTATTTTTTCCATTTCAGGATTTTAAAAAATAAAACAAAAGCAAACTAAAAATAGACTGCCAGAAAATCTTGCCACTATCTTATCACTGTATTTGAGTGAATTTTTAAGACATAAAAATATGTATCTGAATATTACCACACAAAAAGTCACTTTCAAACCAAACTTTCATTTCAAGAAAGATTAGATTTAAGTAAAATTTGAGAGAAAAAAAAGTTTTATCATGTTTAGCCCTCCGATATTTAAATACTATAATAATAAAATACTAGATATAATTTAATATAATTAAAATACTAAAATAAAATTTATTGGGTAATAGTTAAGATACAAATGGAAATTCTTATGAACTAAGTCAGACTTTCTTTTCCAACCTAGGTTTGTCTCTGTCTCTCTGTACCTCTGTTCTCTGTATTTTTCTCTCCTATTTTAATTCAGTAAGAGAGCAAACTATTTGCTCTTATTGGATCAGATTTTCTGCATTCAAAGTATAAATAAATCTCATGGTAAAGTATATTTTTAGGGACATTTTGAATATCAAATTAGTAGTTGCTCCAATGTATCAGGGAACCAATTTTTCCATTAAAAACTATTCCAGTTGAGAAATAGATTCCTGAAAAATTAGACATTGATTAGACCTAATTTCACATGTACATAAAATTTGCCAATCAAGTGGCATTTGTAAATACTCTGAGGTTTTTGGATACCTTGAGGATACCTGTAACCGATTTATTGGTAAAGTGAGCACCAATTTGGTAACATGAATAGCCATCCTCTAGTTTAACCTAAGTGTCAATTTGCTCATCCACTATACTCGATTAAAGTCAGGGGCGTGTACTTGACAACATTCATCAGCAAATCTTGTCAGCTCTGGAAATCACCCACGTTTATCCATCAAAATGTTAATACATAGAGAATCAGATCATCTAGGCAAGAAATTGGAAGTCACCTGGAATGATCACATAATTCATCCATTACTCTTCCTAGAAGTAGCTGTCTGACAACACTAGCAGTGCTATACTTGCATACCGTGTATGGTCTCTGTGTTTATTTTGTAATGGTTTTTTGAGGTATAATTGGCATACAATAAGCTTCACATATTTAAATTTTGCAGATGTTTTCTCTCTCTCTCTCTCTCTCTCTCTCTCTCTCTCTCTCTCTCTCAACCATAATCAAAATCAAGTAATAAACATATCCATCATCCCTTTGTAATCACTCCCTCCCACCCTTATCTACCTTAACATCCCTAGATAACTATGGATCTGTTTTCTGTTAGTTTTGTACTTTCTAGAGTTTTATATGAAAGAATCACATAGTATATACTCATTTTTGTCTGGCTTATTTAACTCAGGATAATATTTTTTCAATAGACTGACCTCATTTGACCTTATTTTACCTTCATTACCTTTTTAAAATCCCTATCTCCAAATACAGTCACTTTCTGAAGCACTGGGATGCGAATTTGGAGGTGGGGAACACAATTTAGCCCACATATTAAATCTCACAATACTCTATGAAATATGTGCTGTTATTATTCCTAGTTTACAGAGGAGAAAATAGAGGGTTGGAGCAGGTAAGTAACTTGTCAATGAACTACAAATGGCTACAATGATCTACAGAGCTACAAATGGCTGAGCCACAATTCGAACCCGGCAACCTGGTTCACAAACTATGCTCTTACCCACAAGACTGTACTGTGTCTACTATTTGATTTGTAAATTCTCTGATAAAATATAGAATTTTTCATAAAATATAGAAATGAATAAAAACAGAAGCAGGGTTTGTTTCAAACTTTTACCTAGGGCCATTCTTGAAATTAGAAAAATGTTTGCTGATCTTACTCTGTAAGGACTATTGCATCCTGAGGTAATGTCTACATGTTTCATGTCAACTTTTAAAAAGATTTCTTTGGCGGTGGTTTCTTCCTCAGGAGATGGTGTTAATGGGAGCTGTTTTTTGTGGGGTTTTTTTGGCTAACTGTGAGGACTGGGCTTCTTGAATGGTGTTCCTTCAGTGTGTACATTTTAAGCAGATTATGGGCATCTAGTCTACATTTTTGTTTGTGGACAGTCCTAAAGAGTGGTAACCATAGTTACCTTACATCCAAGTGGTTTAAAGTGACTTGCTCAATGGAAAATCTGAGCAGAAGCTAGAAGATTGCATTTGGGAGAGAGTGGGAAAAGATATTTAAAAGAAGTGTGTGTGTGTGTGGGGAGTCGAGAAGCTGCAGGAGTTGGGGAAGATGGGGTGTTAGGTGGGGTAAACAGGAAAAGAGAAGCCGAGATGGAAACTTTGTGGCCTTGCCTTCAGGCTGAGGAAAAATCGCCAAGACTCTTTAACTGAATTCCACTTCATTTTTAGGGTTTTTGTATTGTGTAATTTTCATTAAGTTTCCTTTTTTTTTTTTCTTTCCTTTTTTCTTTTTTTTTTTTTGAGGGCAGTGTCACTGGCCCCCACATGTGGGACCCGAACCAGGGCCACTGGCTTCCCAAGCCAGCGCCCAACCACCACGCCACTTGGCCGGCCCATTTCCATTTTTTTTTTTTTGTTTGTTTTTTTTAGGATTGCTTGTCTTTTCTTTTTTTTGCCTTTTGACCTGCTTCACCCATTTCTCCCATCCTACCCCCTACCCCATCCCCACACCCTGGCCTCTGGCAACCACTAATCTGTTTTCTGGACCTATGAGCTTGTTTGTTCTTTTCTTTTTTAGATTACACATATAAGAGAGACATAAGAAGATATCATATTGTGTTTTTCTTGCTGTGTCTGACTTATTCATTAGCATAATGCTCTTGAGGTCCATCCATGTTGTTGCAAATGGCAAGATTTCATTCTTTTTTATGGCTGAATTGTATGTATACCAAAATTTCTTTATCCATTTATCCATCATTGGACACTTAAGTTCCTTCCATATCATGGCTATTGTAAATAGTGCTGTGATGAACATGGGGGTGCATATGTCTTTTTGAGTTAGTGCTTTTGTTTTCTTTGGATAAATAACAAGAAGTAGAGTCGCTGGGTCATAAGGTAGTTCTATTTTTAATTTTTTGAGGAACCTCCACATTCTTCTCCATAGTAGCTGCACCATTTTACATCCCCACCAACAGTGCACAAGCGTTCCCCTTTTCTCCACATCTGTGGCAACACTTGCTATTTCTTGCCTTTTTGATAATAGACATTCTAACAAGTTTGAGGTGATATCTCATTGTGGTTTTTATTTGCATTTTTCTGATGATTAATGATGTTGAGCATCTTTTCAGGTACCTATTGGCCATCTATATGTCTTCTTTGGAAACATTTTCAGAATTCCTGCCCATTTTAAAATTGAATTCTTTTTTTTCTTTTTTTTTTTTTTAGCTATTGAGTTGTATGAGTTCTATATTTGGATTTTTTTCCCCCTTATCAGATATATGATGTGCAAATATTTTTCCTACTTTGTAGGATGCCTTTTCATTTTTTTGATGATTTCCTTTGCTGTGCAGAACTTTTTAGTTTGATGTAGTCCTACTTATTTAGTTTTACTTTTGTTGCAATTAGGATATCTATTTCTCGGTTATGATTTCTTATTCTAACATTTCTTCTAACATGGACTAGTTGCCATCCCCACCACCCATAACTTTTGCAAAGGTAAGATAATGATTACTGCTATGTATTGACTTATCCAGCATTTGACATGTGACTTATGCCTTAGTTTTCATATCTTGTGCAAGGAACAGGTAAAACAAGTAAAAAGAGGCAGACTTTCCATTAGCTTTGAATGACTCTAGGAATATCTCAACCTAATCATTAAATCTATGCCATAAACAATTATAGGAACAGAAGAGGAACTAAACCATTGGCAGGAACTCAAAGGAACAAGCACTGAAGTGAAACTTCCTAAAATGCCTTCAGACCTTCCATCCCTTGGTTAACACCATCTGTTAAAATGCAAGAAAATTCAGAGGTCTTTGGGTTATAGCTGCAGTTATAGAGGTGCCAGATGGAACCATCTTAGCAGCTGTGGAAGTTAGGGAGTAATTATTACTCGCTGTGTTTTGTGGCCTGAAGTGTTCTCAGGATATGGAGCTAAAATAATCAAAGCCAGATGGTTCCAGGGAGATGCTGCTCTTGGTCCTGGACCGCTTTGCCTGTTTTCTGCCCTCTTGGCCCCATGTGTGACCAACAAGCCTCAGATCCACTTGGTGAATCACGGTGAATATAGACTTCAGGCATAAACCACTTTATTGCAGCATCACTGGTGTCCTAACTTGAGTGGGCTCCTCTGCACACGCATGACACCTTATTTCAGAAACTGTCACACATTTACCACTTACTATCCACAGACTGGTTTTTTTGAACTGCGCACGACTAGCTTTGGGTAGACTAGCTTTGGGCTGTTTCTCTGACCCACATGATCCCTTTTCTTGAATTACACAACAATTCTATAGAATGCTTGTGTACTCTCTGATATTCTTTCGTTAGATCTTGAGGACTGTCATATACCTTCAGGAGTTCTGTGCAGAGTTGTATCATCTAAGCTGTCACGGATTAGTGTTGGCTTGTCATTTAAGTATAGCAGCACTGCCCTTTGATTATCTCCTAGTTATTCCTTGCCTTGTTAAAGCAGGCAGCCATAAATGCCTCCAGATAGGAGCAGACTTCTCATTTGAACCCTCTATCCCAATTCCACACTAAACAAAGTCATCCTAGTGGAATTTAATCTAGTTGACCAGCACGATGATGCTACCTCTATCTATTTATGTTCCAGTCTTTAATTGTTTATTTTTTTTCCAACTCATAAACTGCTTGATGATTAAATGCTATAGAATAGGGAACATAATATAGAGACTATGTGTCCCAGAAGCCATGGGAGTTGGAGGGAACTGGCTCATGAGGGCTGATTCTACATATTCAAGGATTTTTCAAGCCAGTTGTTAAAGGTGGTTGATAGTTTAAAATAAGCCACTCTGGGAATATTTTCACCATGGAAATTGGCAAACACTACGAATCAGTCTTCTCCCCACCCCCAGATAGTTTACCAGCACATCCTTTGAGGCTCAGATATAATGTGTTGTGTTTATGAGAGATTGGGTGAAAGAGGGGAGAAGTCTGGAGAGAGGCACACTCATGTTTCCCAGAGAAAAAAGCATGTAAATAGGGATGTCAAAAGTGCAAAAAAATAAGTAATGCAAATTGTGAAACATAAGTCACAATTCAGTTGGTTCTCATAAAGTGTAAAACTTACAAACGTTTAACCAAATACAAAATTGTATAGGTATGACACTGCTGCAATCTAGTGATCTGTGCTTTCTCAAGCATTACCATCAAAAATGCCTGGGGTCCCTGAACTCAGTTTGCTTATAACTGAGTCTGGATAGGACAGCTATGGCTCAGCTGAAAACTGAATGGGCTGTAATACGAATCTTCACAGCAGGATTTGAAGGACATCCCCACTTTTCCTTGCCTAAAAATGGAGCCCTTCGAGGTGCTAGTTTATCCCACAAAAACAAGGCTTGTTTTTCAAAGGGATGGAGATTTCCTGACTTCAAAGAAACATTGGTGCCAATAACTCTCAACTCAAAAATGTCTTCTCTAAAGTTTCTCTCCAGGCCCCAATCCCAGTGATTTAAGAAAAGTGTTGATATTTTGAGCTTGTTGCAGTTTGAACTTCAGCTTTTCCATTGCTTTACCGTCACAGTGAAGATGCCTTTCAATTATATTTCTCCCTGTCTCTTTTAGTACATCAGCCTCTCTAGAGATTTCATACTTATGCTTGCAGAGTAGGTCACTGAGATTTCCTCAGTAATAGATACTAAAAAAACAAAAATATTGTTCTAACCCGTAACTTAATGCAAAAATACTGCAATTAACAATTCACTGGATGCTTTGGCAACTAGTTCCCAAAGTGGCAAAAAAAATCTGTGATTTTTCTGGGAGCTCATGAGTTCCAGGAGCCATTGATGCTTGTCCCAAACCACGAATGGACTATTCAGAACAAGAGTAATAAAGTAAATGTAACAATTACCAAAATGTAAGTCTCATGCTACCAATTCAAACCATGTCGGAGATATAAAATGCAAAATACACAAAAAAGATATATAATGCATAGTCTCCCTCCAAGCCCTAAGTTTGTGTTTTCACCCCTGTCCTTTTAAAAAATTAGATGATTTAAGATTTTATCTATTTTTGTTCTTTATTTTTTTAAGAACTAGAGCTTGGATTTATTGATCAATAGTTTTCTGTTACTTAATTCAATAATTTTTGCTACTATCTTTATTCTTTCTTTTTTCCCCTTTCTTTACATTTATTTTGTTATTGAATACTTATTTCCCCAATTGCAATCTTTTTCTTAATTGGTGTAAGGATTTAAGGATATAAATATAGTTTTAGTGGTATTCTTTAGTTCTCTTTTCAATATTATTACCTTACAGGTATTGTGCAATTTCAGTTTTGATTTTCTTTGATCTACAAATAAGCTTTAAAATAACAAAATGGACAAGTTTCAATCCTTGGGCAGGAACTTCCAGCTTTAACTTGAAGAAATAATAACTGATGTGTGTTCAATATTTACTACAGGCTAGGCATCATGCTTTGTTGGACTTAACCTTCCAACCAAGCCTTTGAAATAGTTACTGTTATATACTTTGTTATAAATTTATCCTTTCCCCGGTATTTGTTAAAAATAACGAGGCCTAGAAAATGTAAAGGAACTTGAGCAAGAGCACAACCTAGCAAGTGACAAAGCCAAGATTGAAATCCAGCCATTCGGAGCTGGGTTCTTGGAGTTGTAGGATGTCCCGATTTATCGGTGATGGAGCTGGCTCCTTAATTCAAAGGATTCAATGCTGCTGCTTGGGACGAGTATCTGTGCAATGTCTCTTGCAGATTAAAGTCACATTCCACATCCACAGGAGCCTTTCACTCAAATGATTCCCCATTTAGATTTGTTAATTACCATGAGCCTGTGATTACATGGTACTCCATCGAGTGCTACTCAAAACTGTTACTTGACATGGTCTTTGCATTGGAGACCCAGGTGATCTATATTTATGCCTATAGGGATATTCATTGTGGCAATACTCAACTTGTCAAAAGGGTATTAGTAAGTATTTCATAACCATCTTTTACTGAAGTGGTTTTCAAACTTGGCTGCACATCATAATCACCAGGAGAGCTTTAAAAAGTCTCAATGCCCAAACCTCATTCCAGACCAATTAAATCAGAAACCTCTAGAGGTGGGACCTAGGCATCAGCTGGTATTTTAAAATTGTGATGTCTTTGATAAAGGCAGTGTTTACATTTTTATTTCAGAAAAACAAATATTTTCATTCAACTGTTCCATCAGTGAGTATTTATGTTTAAAATAATTTTTTTCCCTCTCCCCAATGTAGAAGCAGTGCATCTTATTTCATAAAATTTAAAGAATGGGAACAAAAAACTGTGTTGACCATCAAAATATCAATTAGCAAAGTAATGGTTAAGCAAAACATGGGTATTTTCATTCTCTGAGGTCTTCCTTATTAAGCAAATGGTGACAAAGGAATTGTATAAGTTTATAATCATTTACTGTGGCAAGTGGCAGAAAGGAAAAATTAGAGAGCTTTTAAAACGTACAGCAAGAGAACATTTTCAGTCTGACACTCAGGATAGTTTTTCCCTAAAAAAATTAACATTTGTGTTGAGAACTGAGATTTGCAGAATAAGGAAAGAATAGAAATTAATTAGGCAAAGATGGAGTGAGGGAAGCCCTTGGATACAAAGGAAACAGCATGGGAAGGGGCCATGGGGAAGTAGGGAGCACAGCTCTTCTGGTTCTAAAGACCAGGGTCTCTAAGGACCAGAGTATCTGAATTATAGGGGAAGGGGAAGTGCCAAGAGAAGAATAGACTGGACTGGGCAAGAGGAAAATGAGGAAACCAATTAGAATAAAAGCTGATAGATGATAGTATCTTAGAATGAGATGGCATCTGGGGAATTGAAGAGAAAAGACAGAGTAGACTAGGACAGATTAGATAGTTAAGGGGTAGAACTGACAAAATTTCATGATGAATTATGTGAAAGAATTAAGGAGAGTGATGCCCATGACAATGTCTCGTTTTCTGGCTTTTCTTACTGGATACAGGACACTCTGTTCCCTACTACCAGGAGAATGAGTGAAGGACGAGGTTGGAAGAGAAAGCAGATGAATTCAATTTTGGATAGGTTGATTTTGACTTTAAGACGTTCAAATGAAGAAAATACATTAAAAATGTGGGGAGGTAAGCTAGGAGCTCAGAGGAGAGGTTAGGGCTAGATGCATAAATCTAAACATCGTTGGTTTCTTAGTTGTAATTAAAGCCTTCAGTGGTAGTGAGATTTCCAGAGAAAGAAGTATAGAGTAAGAAAAAAGAGGCCAGGGCTGAGTCTTGAGGAAATAAGGAAAGCTAATACTGAAAGCCAGCTAGAGGATGCCGACTTCACAAAGGAAACTGAGGAAGACTGGCTAAAGAGGTTGAGAGGAAAGTTAGGAGGTGTGATATCAAGGAAGTTTAAAGAAGACAGTTTGGATTTTTTAAAGGAGTTGTTAATAGTGTAAATCCTGTTGGCAATTAAACTGAGATGAAGACTAAAAAATGGCCGTGCCTTTTAGTAATGTGGAAGGAGCTCAATGAAACCTTAGCAAATGCCGTTCTGGTGAGGGGGTGCGCGCATGCTACAGTCAGAGCAGCCTGAGGAGTGGGTGGGAAATGAGGAGAAGACAAGGGAAGAAAATTACTTTAAAACGTTTGGCAGTGAAGGAAGGAGAGAGTTAGAACGACTGTGGAGGGTTTGGTAGCTGAAGGGAGCACTTCGTGTTTAAGAGGGGATAGATTTGAAGCCATTTGAAAATTCAGAAAGTGATATTTCCTGAGAAGCTAAGAGGAAAGAGGGCCTACCAAAAAGAGGAGGGACTGACTTATATGATGAGAGGAATTAGAAAAGTATGAATATGCATATCGTAATATATGTAGTTTTTGTAACAGGACATAACAGGAGTTTCTTGTCTGTAAGCTTTCTTGTCTATTTCTCTGCAAAGTAGCAGGTAAGGTTGTCTGCTATGAAGGGTGGTTATGGGCTGTGGGTATATATAAGAGTGTGTGTGTGTGTGTGTGTGTGTGTGTGTGTGTGTGTAGGTGTGTTTTGATGAGGTATGCTGCGGGGACGGGTAGAGGTTTAAAGATAGTGAAAGAATTTTGTCATTGTGGAGAGCAGAAGATTGAGTTGACAGATGAAATAGTGGAATTACCAAGTAGTGTTGAGGCCTATTTGAAGTTAGTGATCATGACTTATAATGTTACAAATGTACTTGCTTCACTTAGTTAATCATTCAACAAATACAAGTATTTATTGAGTGATAGTACTGTTCTGGGTACTGAGAATATAACAGCAAACAAAACAAAACAAATTCTATATTATTATAGAATCTACATTCCCGCAGAAGAAGGGAGGCAAAGATCACATAGATAAATGTTATCATATATATTGTTAGGTGGTAATAGGTGCTGTGAAGAAAAATCATAGACAGTTATGGAAGAATATTTGGTCCACGGGGTAGACAGGGAAGGAAACAGATTTGTAGGTATCCAGAAAAAAATTATTTTGGTAAGGAAATACCTGATAAAGGTAAATGCAAATGCTCTGAGGCAGGAAGAAAGATCAGCAATGAGGACAGAGTGCCTGGGTACATATGAAGACAAAGCCAGAATGGAACGTGTAGGCCAAATCAGAGTGTTCCAGAGCATGGAAAGGATTTGGCTTTTAATCAGAATGAGATGAGAAGCCACTGGAGGGTTCTGAGTAGAGGAGTGACCTGATAAATCTTGAATGCTGGGATTTGTCTCTAGCAAAACTCAGCTGCTGGAGTTCAAACTTGGAGGAAGTCCTAAACTTGGGCTGGCAAAAAAAGAAAAAAAAAAAAAGAAAAGGTAGAGTGGTATTGAACATAGTTATTGAACTTGTTTACAGAATCTAATTAGGTAAGGAAGAATATAATGACAGGTAGAGGCCAATGGATAAGATAGAAGTATCAAGGAACCTGATAATTGATGAGAACAAAGAATGGTCAGACAAATTAGTGAGAAGGAAAGGAAACTGGTCAGAGGGGTATGGGTAATGATATTTATTTTAAAGGTAGTGTAGCTTCGTGCAATGCCAAGATCCATGGTGTAACTATGGGAGGAGGGGTTAAGTGTTGGTTGAATTTAACGTATTGTGTCTTTTTTTTTTTTTTGAGGGCAGTGTCACTGGCCCTCATATGTGGGACCCAAACTGGGGCCACTGGCATCCCAAGCCAGCTTTTAACCACCGTGCCACTCGGCCAGCCCTAACATATTGTATCTTAATATTTACCTGAAGCTGAATTTTTCCTTTAACCATACACTTCAAAAATGTTCTAAGATACACTGGAAACTTTGACAAGCACATTACTGTAAGTAGGGCATATCTCAGAGTCCTGTTTAGAATGTTTTAAAGAGAAGCTTTGCTCAAGTGGTATCCTATTGAAACAGCATCAGTGTGAGGGAGATGTGTTTGGTGCTGGTGAAGTATGAGTGGATGAGTAGGTAGGTGGGTTCTGGTATTTTTAACACCGGTTAAGTGGCTCACATCTGGACAGTTTGAGGATTGCTAAATTATTTTATTATACTCACTTAAAAATGAATTAATTGAGCCCACTTACTGATTTAGACCTGGCTGGTTACTGAATCATCTACAGAGTTTTTTCAAAATACAAGTATCCAGTGCCCACCCTGCATCTACTGTTTCAGAAATTTTGAGGTATAAAGCCCATGCATGTTCGTATACTGATATAAAGCTAATGGATTATGTATAGATAGAAATGAAAAACCACGGGACTCGTGCTTAGTGGACAGTTTATTGCTTCTGCCTGCCCATATATATGGCCTCTTTTTCTGATCATGGTGATGTGATGTGATTTTACCCTGGGACACCATATCTAACCCACTCTTGGTCTGTGTGCTTTTGGCAGAACTAATGCCACTCTGGCTCCAGGGATAGCACATTATCCAAGCCTAGGTGATTTGGGAATCACATTTCTCTTTCCATAGAGATTGGTTTAGGAATGGCACAGGTATCCTATTGAAACAGCATCAGTGTGAGGGAGGTGTGTTTGGTGCTGGTGAAGTGAGTGGATGAGTAGGTAGGTAGCCAAGGTGGTTTTTTCCAATTAGAGCTAATTCCAGGACCTTTGTTTTACTCATTGAGTCATTCTCAGGACTGTGGGTTTAGGATGTAAGCATGGAGCTGCCGACAGGTATCCTGCCAACATGAAGAAAGCCTCCCTGAAAAGAGAGTTACACAGATGAAAGCAGAGGCATCATAAAGACAGACAGTGCTGACAGTACTTACTGAATTGAGCCATTCCTGACTTTTGTTAGGAGAGCACATATTCCTCATTTGCTTAGGTAATTTGAATTGGGTTTTCTGTCACTTGCAGCTTAAGAGTTTGATACCTAGAAGTTGGAGTCTTTCCTTCGGGGTTGCTGAGGATCTCCTATTTTCTAGATATTTGCTTCACTCCAGGTTATAGTGAATTCATCTGTTCAGGTAGCCTTTTTGCCCCTCTGGCTGAGGACATTTACATTCTCAGAATCTGGCTCCCATGGCCAGGGAGACAAGAAAGTAGAGTCAGATCAAGATGGGAAGAAAATTCATCCTCTATGAGATTATGGTCTCGGGAGACTCCTAGACATGCAGGGACTGCTCAGCTTCTATTTAGACCTCATTATCATGCCCAAAGGGTTAAGGAGCAAATGACCTCAGTCAAAAAGAGCAATTTGGGGTTGAGAATGGTAGAAGTGACTAGAACATTATGTCCTGAACTCAGTTTTAAAATATGGCATAAACTAGACATATTAATCTAAATATATTATAATTGTCTATGTTGGCATGTTTCTTAGATTATTCCCCTTCATGCCTTTTCTCAATGGATGCCCAGTTCCATAGGTTATTAACAGTTTCTGAAATAAAGTGTTAATATTCCATGTTCAAAAGATGAAGAATCACTTTAGTTTCGAAAGTAATTTTGAAGAAATCAAGTTTTTCTTGCAAAGAATATTGAGAACTATCTACCCTCATTGAGCTTCCTGCTTCTAGTTTTTTTTCTTTCTTAATGTTTAGCTCCTTAAATATCAGAAGGACTTCATTAGGAGACACATTTAGTTTTAAGTTAGCCTCATACTGTAGATCCTAAGAGTCACTTAAGAGACAAGTAGACTTGTACATCCTAGTTCACCTATTGTTGTGCTATTCATCAGGTAATAGCGTTTCATACCCTTGAAATCGCGGGTATGATCATTTTAGCTTCTATAGAAGAAATCACTAACAATTTCTGTGCCTGGACAGAACACTGACCAACATTTCACGGTACAAAGTCCAACTGTCTCATAAATTGAAAAGCTAGTCAGTAGATAAAATTTGAAAATGCAGTCTAAAAGAAGGTTTAATATGATTAATGTCCTTTTATTTCCCTTGAAAATGGTATCATCTTATGACTTTTGGTGAAGGTCACGTTTAACTGCTTTTCTCAAATGTCACAATCATTTCAAAATACTGCATAAATACCACTTTGGTATCAGTTTTCTTCCATGAAACAATTTTGCCTAATAACGTGAAACTCCCTCTGAGTTACAGTGTCTAACTTTCTTTAGTATTAACCTGAAACTCCATTTTAGGGGGAAAAATAGCAAAGGACGATTGACACTCAAATCCTGAGATCTTGTGCTCAGTTATGTGCTTCTTTTTTCTACTCCTTTGTTATAATTTTAGCTTAAAAGTAAGATATTCAAAAAAATGAAGACAAAAATCCACACACTAGAAACTTGCTAATATAGAACTACGAGCATGCTTTCCTTCCTTCCTTACTTAGTACTAAACCGGCGCCAGTTAAAATGGTGCACAGTATGTGGAGACCACTTTCATCTGTCACTGTCAATGGAGTCACACAGAATTCTAGGAAATTCTAAGAGTATATCTCAGCATGATAAAAACCGTCCTGATTTATCCTTTGTCTGTGAGTAATGAGACACTCAGTTGAAAGCTCAAGGTTATTTCTTGCGTCTAAAAATCCAGTTCAGGGCAAGAAAAAAAAAAAAAGCTGTAATGTAACATTTGAAATGCAAAATCCAGGCAACTAAGTAATATTTTAAAATCCAGTTCCTCAACACATATGAAGTATAGACATGACTAAACACAATCACCAATACACACATACACTTACACCTACTTTAGGTTGATATTTAACAAGAATAAACACAGACACCTACATGCATAGCTTTAGGAAAGTAAATAGCTCATGTTGTTTCACCAAATAAATTAGGAGATAATTTCTTGTATAACAGGAGCTCCACCTTGAGCTTTAGCAGTGTTCTCTCTAGGTCTTAGATATGTCTGACCTCATCTAGAGTTCTGTAGGAATGGGCTTGCCAGGTATTCATTTGCATAAATGATACTGGAGTCCCCTGGGAAAGCATACATCTTTAAGAAACTGCCAGAGCCTCAAAGGATTATAAAAGAGAACCGTACCTCAGGATTGGAAAGGAAAGGGTGATTTGAGTACAGAACAGAATCTCTCATGAAAATTGTCCCACCCAGTAACACTGCCCCTCCTAAGAGCTTAGACCCCAATCTTAGACTGTGGGTGACTCTTGAGTTTGTTTTTTTTTAAAGTTATTTTTAAATGATTTCAGTGAGTTATCAAGTGATCATGAACCCAAGGCCATATTATTTTGTATTTTATGTTAAACTTTAGCCCAAATGGGGGAAGGAGGCTTTCTTTATCAGGAATTACTACTGTTCAATATTCAAATATTGAATAGACACAGTAGCTTGAACTACTAACTGAATCAGCCTCCATCTGGAGCAAAAAAGCATGACAAGGGCTCACCCTTCAGAAGACATCAGTGGGGTCTCAATAGCTTCAATGAATTGAGTGGGTATTGGTGGGTATTCATTTTTGAACCTTCAGCAAAAAAAGGTGGTATTGATCGTTAGTGGAAAGATCTCACCACAAACATCTGGAGTCTGGGTGGGAGGGGAGAGGAGAAAAATGACAGGTTCAATATGTATATGTAAAAATCTGATCATCAGAAGCACAAAAACCACTTAGAGTTTTCATAAATAGGAGGGTATTGTATTGGCACAACTGTGGGAGGGAGGGTTACTGTCCTGTGACTGCACGTAGGTACCTGATTTCCTTCTAAGGTTGAAGATGGCCTGGGAAACATACGAGCTGCCTTTTCACTTTATAATAATTCTTCACTATAATAAAAGATTCATCTCAGTGTTCTTTGGGCAATGAGAAGGTGATAATTTTTACCATCCTTACTTTCTGTAAATTGCTTTATAGATAATTTCTTCAGGTCTTTCCTTTAGTTCTCTATAAGTCTTTCTTCAGCTATAGCTAATATGCTGTTAATCCTATGCATTGAGTTTCTTATTCAAATAATTATATTCTTTACTTCCTGAAGTTCTATTTCATTCTTGTTTAACTTTACATTATCTTTTAGCAGTCACTAGATGCAATCTTATGTGAGTTGTTTTATGATTTCTGGCTGTAAACACATAATCCTTGGAACATAGTCTTTGGGAATTCTTTGAGAGCTTGGCTGAAATTTCATATCTTTGGAAAATTGCAGTTGTTTATGCTGGATGTCTTGGAATCACTTTAAATTATATTTCTAGCTTATGGGTTTTTTTCCCTCCAGATCACACAGAACATTATAAGGCCAGTCTGTATTTGTGAATTTGCAGGAAATATTTTATCGCCCTCTATCCAACACAAAGATAAACATAGACAATCTCTTTGCTGTCTTTTCCTGCACCGCTGGTTTATTTCTTGTTAACCTGGTATTGGATGGTATAAATCTCTGGTTTTATGTTTAGGTCTATTATTAGAATGTCCACCTGAGTGGACTGTAGGTCCACTCTTTGTCTCTTTTCTCCAGAACTGTTTGCCTGTAAAACAGAAGTGCAAGGCCCCCACGTTTTAGCTGGTGCTGTCAAGGAGAAAGCAGGCTTTGGCTGCCTCGGTGGCTTCTTTACAACTGTTTTAAAACACTTTCCTCCACATTTAGTTTTGTTTTCATGTATATTTGTTTAGCCTTTGCCAGATGTCAGATGAATGTTGATGGAAATTTCTCATCAAAGCTAGTTATAGAGTATATCATTTCCCATGGCCAATTGCAGTTTACAAAATCTTTTTCCTCAGTGAAAAGATGGACAACTTCTAGAATATCATAACTCAGCAGAATAAATGCTTAACGAAAATATTTCTGACAGTAATTGAAACAACCTTTTGACAAACTGTAACAGTTTAACTATGTTATTTCTGCATTTATCTAGCAAAACAAATTTTTTTCTTTCTTTTTCTTATTAACTAACACACTTAGTCTTTACAATAATCCCTGTATATTTACTTTTGAATATTTACTTTTTGAAGATGATAATTATGCTGTTGCTCATGTTTATGCTGACCTTCTTTAGGTCTTTAATATTTTGAAACTTGTTGACTACATTTTTTTTTCTGGCATATTTTGGCTTTGTGACAAACTGAGATTATATAATTGTACAACTGTATATTATACAACTAACTGAGGTGTACAATACAAGTGGATGAATAATTATTTTATAGCTAAAGGGATGCATCTAGTAAACCCAGACTATTTAGTGTCCTTAATTTGCACCAGGAAGCCCCAACTGTAGATAAAGACACCAAAATGAATCTAAAGGTATGTGGACCTCAGTTTCTGCTCTGCTATGGAACTAAAATATTTTACCTTTCTAGATTCCAAATGTAAAACATCAACATTGCTTTTTCTTCTAAGGTATTTTTCTATAGTAATAAAAGTACATGATATCACTTATATTTGAAATCTTAAAAAAAAAAGTCATAAAAGTAGAGAGTCAAAAAGTGATTGCCAAGGGCTGTGGATGGGATACATGGAGAGATATTGATCAAAGGATACAAAGTTTCAGTTATGCAGGATGAATCATTTTTGGAGATCTAAAGCAGAGCATAGTGACTATAGTTAATCATACTGCATTATAAACTTGACATTTGCTAAGAGAATGGATCTTACTTGTCCTCACCACACACACACAAAAACAACAAAACAAAAACGGTGACTATGTGAGGTGAATATGTTAATTAGTTAAATTTCATAATGATTTCACAATGTATATGTATATCAAAACATCACGTTGTGTACCTTAAATGTGCACAATTTTTATTTGTCAATTATAAGTCAGTAAAGTTGGGAAAAAAAGTTTTAATACATTTAAAAGTTACAGCGTTCATGTATAACTTGAATAAAAGAAAAATTAATAGAAAAAAGTAAAAATCTTACTACAGAGTGAGTAAAATTTTTGATATTTTAATCAAACTTGTTCATCTGGTGTTTCTGACTGCTAGAGCTCTACAGATACCCTGGACCCCCCAAAAAAAGAACATGTGGGTCCTAGAACAAATTAAGCCTGAAACATGCTTGAGGCAAAAATGACAAAACTGAAGTTGTCCTACTTTGGGCACATCACCAGAAGGCAGGGTTCTTTGTAAAAGATATTAATGCTGGGAAAAATAGAAGGCAGAAGAAAAAGAGGAAGATCAAATATTAGATGAATTGACTTCATAAAAGAAGCCATCGGCATGAGTCTACAGGAATGAGCAGGGCTGTTGAGGACAGGACACTGGGCATCACTCATTCATAGAGTCACCAAGAGTTGGAGCTGACTCAATGGCATGTAACACATGGAAACATTTGATTGGCAAGCAAGTATATTCAGTCTCAATAGTTCTTGTTTTTAGCTGAGAACAGAACAAAGGGTAATGTCTTTAAATAAGAAAGTTTGGGTTGGTGGTACTGGTGTTAATTCATATGGTAGAATTTTATGAGATCCTGTAAATTTCTAATGGCAAATGCAAGGTTGCCTGGAAAAAGGGAAATGTGTTGATTCAGAAGGCATTGGTTTTCAAGTATGTGGTAACACAAAACTAAGACAATTTAATGTAGTGAATATTTAGCACTGGATTCAAAAATATGTTGCTTGGTTAATGATGAGCCAAATCCAACAATATGAAATCTATAGGCAAAAAAATATATAAGTTACTGCATAGTTCAAGAATTCAACCTGTTAAGTATATTTTTGAAGAGAACCGAACCTACAGTGATTCAGGTATGAAAAGAATTAGGGGTTTTAAGTGACTTGTTTTCTAAAGAAAGTATTGGAACATGGTCTGCAATAATAAAAGTCTGGGGTTCAAACTGTGGTATTTACTGGTCATTCTTTTTTCTGTACAGTTACTGCCATGACTTGTTCTATTCCATTTGTCATGCTAAGTTCATTTACTTCTCACAAGGAAATTGAAACATGGTACTGGCATTGGGTAAATATGTCCTATAAAAGTGATTTAGAGGGGCAACCCAGTCAGGACCCCCTCTCGTTTTGAGAGCTGTTACTTTCTACCCTAATAAACTGCTCTCTGCTGGAAACTTAAAAATATATATATAAAAATAAAAGTGATTTAGAGAACCTGGAAATATTTAACCTAGAGAAACAAATACATTTAATAAAAATATACTAATTGCTTATCTCATCTCCCCTACATCTTATATTGCTGAATTTTCATAGAGTTCAGTTCTTGTCTTTCTCTTTTCCATCTATCTTAACTCCCTTGGTCATTGCATCTGGTTTTATTGCTACAAATACTATCTACATGCTGACAACTTATATATATATATATATATATATATATATATATATATATATATATATATATCTGTTGTCTTGACCTCTCCCAGGACCTCTAAAGTCTCATATTCAACTATTTACTTGACATCTCCATGTGGCTGCATAGTAGATGTTTCAGACATCTACTGATGCATAGTAGATGTTTCAGACATAATATGATCAAAACTAAACTCCTATTCTGACAGCCCTTCCTCCCCTTCCTCCTGAAACATGCTTCTTAGGCATTCTTCCCCATCTAAGTTAGTTATAATTCCATCCTTCATATGTTTAGGTCACAACTATTGGAGTCATGCTTCTGTCTGGTCATCACAAAGGGGACATAGTGCCTGACAGATATGTGGGAGGAAGATGGAGGACACACATAGATAGAGTAGGAGCCAGTCTCATCTCAGCAAGTCCATAGGAAGACTTAGAAAGTGTGTGTTTGGAGGAGATATTTGACAGTGAAGACTTAGCACTGGGTGTGCCTTTCAAGAGGAGTCCTGTAGTTCTGGACACGTGCGGCTCTCATAAGGTCTGTGGATAAGGAAGAGAAAGGCATGATGATGAAAGTTAGAGTCTAAAATGGGTAACCTCCTCCAGGAGAGGTGGTTTTGCAATGTTTGAAGGAGTCTGGCTCTCAGAATACACTAGGGTTCCAATTGTGAAATGCATGCACACAGTGACGTCTGTTTCTGGTGACACTGAGAACAAAGCTTTTAACGATGGTCTCACCCACAGTGTGCAATGCAAAACCCAACACCTATGACTGTTCAGTCTTCTGTTATTGTGGAAGTAATTATATATTCACAGCACACAGTAATTAATATTTCTCAGAGAAAAAAAGAAGAAATCCTGCCTTTCTTGGTTCAATTTCCAGAGCACAATTCAGCAGCTTTACTGTTCTACAGGAAAAACAAAACTAAAACCAAAACACCCTGACAACTTAGATGAACAGAAAATGGCTATGGATCTCAGTGAATATATGTATTTTTTATTTTCCCTCTCATCTGTCTTTTGTATAGATACAATGTATTCTAAAAGCTAGTGTTTAATCTACTGTAATTATTTATTCCATGCTTTCAATGATTATTCATTTTCCATGTACTGAGAATGTCTTTGTTCAGGTGTGCTATAATCAATGGAACAAACTCAGAGTTTTCATTTGCCATGAAATGTAATAGTTGAGCCCTACTGGAATGTAGGATGTACCAGAGTTTACTTGTGTCTAATCTAAATGTGACTATGGCTAAATAACAAGTAAAGGATGACAGGTGCATTTTTTTGTTTGTTTACTAATTATTGAGATGGCTAAGCACTTTGTATTTATTGTTTCACTAATCTTCAAAAATAACCCTAAATAGGTACTATTGTTCCTATTTTATAAATAAGGACAATAGGTGTCATTGAAGTTTACATGATTTGCTTGAGGACATACAACTAATAAGTGGCAGAGCCAGAAATTTAAACCCAAGCCTTTCATTTTACTTCAAAGTTTATGCTCTTAACTTGATTACATCTACAAAGACCTTATTTCCAAATGTCACATTCACAAGTACTGGGGGTTGGAACTTGAACATAAAATTCTGTGGTCTGAATCTCATGTGTGATTCTGGCCCTTTTCTATGTATTAGCCTTCTCATTAGCTTTTTCTTTCTGGTACTTTGAAGGCAGGTATCTGTTCTTCCCCCAGTTTTCACAAAGCAAAACAAAACACAAAAAGGAATCAGAGAAGCCATAGACCACGGACATATTAACATTCAGAGCTCAGAGTTTAGTTAGAAAAACAGAAATCACACCAGTGATTTTAATAGAGAGAGCTTATAAAGAATTGGAGAACTGAAAAGGTATAAAAGAAGTCCTGAGCTAACTGTTCTAGTAACTGCAGAAGAAACAAAGGAACTGTTGGGAACTTGGCTTGGGAAAGGAACTTCGCAGAACTGGGAATCATACAGCCATAGAGATGGTGCTGGGCAGTCTGCTGGTGTCTTGATGGGCACAATGAGGCTAGTTCCATGAGTGTGGGGCACAAAAGGAAACAGGAACCACCTGCCACTGCACAGGTGAAGAGCTGTTGCTGAGGTGACCCTTCTCCCTCTGCCTGTCATCAATATTCCTTCAGTGTATCCTCCTTTGTCAGAACCACACTGGGTGCCACCTAGCAAAGGTAAGTCATGGTTCAGAGTTCCAGCTGCAGCATCACAAAACAGAATGTGGAAAAATGGGCTTGGAGTTGAGAGAGGTAGCTTAATAACCAGTAGATGCAAGTTTGCAGAGCCAGTTTTTCAGATCTGAAGGATTAGTTAACACAGGTAGCTGGTAGCTGGTAGAAATGGGGGAAAGAAGAGGTTAATGAAACTAGGGAGAAAGGAGCAAAGGAAGTGGAAAAGGGAAGAAAGACCTTTTTTCAGGACTAGAAACTGGGGTAGAATGAATGAATTATGGCTCACTCACTAACATTGGATATTTTTAGCTCCTTGAACTGAAGGTTTTGAACTTGCACACATTAGAAGAAGATAAGAGCATGTGGGGAAAAACTCAGCTTCCCATCAAGGAGGAAATAAGATCCAAGTGGGAATTCCCCCATAACCTGGGGCAGCTGCTGACACTGTATCACTGTTTAAATTCCACAAATAGGGAGCAACTACTATTTATTATATGCTTTTATTCTATGCACTGCAGGGAATAGAAAATGAATATGAACTAGTGTACAATTAATTGATGTAGCAAGCAGTGGATCAGGAATTTAGAGAACAAATAGATTACACTCGGTGCTGCAGTTTTTCTCAGCCTTTATTATTATTGTTTTATTACCCTTCTAAGGAAACGTTCAGATTTTTTTCCCCCTAATTGTTTCTCTTCCCATAAAATGTTAATATTATAGATATACTGTACATCTACTTATATATTGTGGCCCTTCAGAGAGCCACAAATCATTGTAAGGCCTAAGATTTTTCCCATCTCACACCGTCCAAAAACTAATTTCACCCCCTTAGGGCAACATCCACCTCATTAAGAATTCATGCTATAGGAAGCTGTTGGTGCCTCACCTAGATCTCCTTCAGTGAAGGTGCACCTAACCCCCAGCTGCTGTGAGAATTGCCCTAGGCCAAAGGAAATGATCCCATTGGAGGTTCTCCCTCCCCAACCCCCACCAAAGCCAGCAGCCAATGACACACAGTGAGATACAAAAGGCTGACCTTCTGTTTCCTGAGAGCATCTCGGTTGACCTCCAGTTGTGTGCCAAATCAGAAGCCTGCCCCTCAGGTGGGAGCTCTGGGGACTAGCAAATAGGCTTCTTTTGCATAAAGCCTAGGGGTTGTGGTGGTGGTGTGGGGGGGAGGACCCGGTTCAGTCTGCACCTGCGCAATGCCCTGTGAGTGGCAGTCTGTTGAGAACCGTGTCTCTGATTGTTACAGTTTTGAAGGGCCCCAGTGTTGGAAGCTCCCCTGGCCTTCAGAGCCAGGAGATCAATGGGTGACCCCTGAGTGGCAGCCGCAAAACCGGAGCACCAGCTTCCCTGCAATCAATCCTGGCGCTCTGGAGTGGGGCTGAGGGAGAGCATGATGATGGCGCCTGCAGGAGGAGCGAGAGAGAGAGAGAGAGAGAGGGAGAGAGAGAGAGAGAGAGAGGAGAGAGAGGAGAGAGAGGAGAGAGAGGAGAGAGAGGAGAGAGAGGAGAGAAGAGAGAGAAGAGAGAGAAGAGAGAGAAGAGAGAGAAGAGAGAGAAGAGAGAGAAGAGAGAGAAGAGAGAGAGAAGATTGATTTAAGATTAAGAAATGAGCTTCATTCACATAAAGTCCCAGAGCCTCTCCATCAGCTGCCTTTTTACCGGGCCTGGGCAGGTAAGTCTGAGCGCTCGCAAACCTTTTAAGAGGGGTTTCTCAGATAGCTTATAGCCTTGTGGTTCTCCTAGAAACGAGCCCATTGGTTTTCAAAGTTAGATGTTTTAGGGACTCCTCTCTCAAATACAAGTCTTGAAAGTTGGAGTGTCTAATATGGGGTTAAAACCCTTCACTTCTCAGAGAGAAATACCTGGTTTTGAGTTCCCTTCCAATAGTGAGACACTGCTCCAGGGGTGGGGTTTATGGTGAGATTGTGTTTCAGCCTCTTCTTCGATATATACCTTCTATCATTCTCACTATGCTTAAGATCAGACAGTTTTTAGTTGTTTTTTCAGAGGAAGTTGTTCCATATTTAGTTGCAGATTCAGTGTGTCTGGGAGAAGGTGAGCCCAGTATATTCCTACATCATCATCTTGAGCCAGAATCTTAAGAAGCTACATCTTGAAGAATACTGACAGAGGTGAGTAAGGAGGCATGAATGAAATATTTTTGTGGGCATCAAAATGAGCAAAGATGTGGAGGTTTGGAGGTGGTGAAGAGGCTGGATATTTAATGTAAAGAGTAAATTGAAATGGATTACTAAGGTAACTATTTTAGAAAATGGCTGTTGTATCTATTGCAAGGATGTTAGGTAATCAGGAAGTGTTCTGAAGAAAAGAAAGCAATTCAATTTGTTAACTTCAGGGAATGACTTAATGAGAGCCTGATTCTTACTCAAGAACTTGGAATGAGGTCAGGAAGACAACACAAGAAGATGCTTCCAGCTTCTGGTTATATGGAAAGGTCACACACACACACACACACACACACACACACACACACACACACACAAAGTAGTCCAAGGACAATAGATAGAAGGCAGTGCAACAAAATGTAAGATTGTGTGGTTCATCTATGCTGGCCATAGGATTGTATGGAAAGGAGTGACTGATGTGGTTGGTCAATTATGCAGATCCTGAGTGATAAAGCAGGGCAAAATAGAGATAAAACATAGGATTTGGAATTTAATGCCATTTATATAATTATAAATTACATTACCTCATTATAGGCTGCTGGGCTGTAGTGGAATTAGGAGTAGGTGAAAAGGAGATAGCTATTTAGACAACCTTTTCAAGAGTTCTCTATCTTCAGAGATCTGACATTTCTAGGGAAAGCATGCCCAGAGTTTGTCAGATTCTCTGCTTTTGGACAAACGAGGTTCCTGTTGAGTTTCATTCTCCTTCTTCTTGGCAGGAAAATCAACTCTAGCTTATAGATTAAGAGAGAGCCAGTAAGGAAAGTTCATTGAGAACCCCTATGGTTAATGGCCCTGAGAATTTGAGAAAATGCATCAATTAAAAAAGTAGCAGAGACCAAAAACCAGCTGGTGGGAAGACAAATAACCAAAGGATAATGGATCAAAGAGAAGGGACTATAGGCATCTAGAAATCTAGAAGGGACAGGTAGAATGGAGTACAAAATTAAAGAGATAGAAAATGACGGTGCAAATTCAGCTTCATGCAGATTCTGCAGTTCTTCCTTTTTTTTGTTTTTCACTGTTTCTTAGATTTGTTCCTGTCTCTCTGCACTCACTACCACTGCCCCTCTCTCTGCACTCACTACCACTGCCCCTGTCTAGATCATAATCATCACTCTCCTGGACTATTATTGCAACACTCTCCCAGGAAATGAGCCTCATTCAACATTCTCCCTGCTTGGCTCTTTGCTTCATGCCTTGCTACCCACAATCCTACCCCAATTCATTTTCCACTGTGCTGGCAATGATCTTTCTAAAATATTCATCGATTCAGTCCACAGATATTTATGAAACATCTGCTATGAGCTAGACATTCTACTGGGTGCTGGTTAAACAATGATCAGACAAACATACATGGCCTCTGCCTTCGGGAGGCTTATAGTACTTAACGGACAGCTGCAAACAATGGCTAGGGCTTGGAAGGCAAAAGGTGGGGAGGATGCGAGGCGCACCCTGGCTCATGGTGTACATAGTTGGGAGAAGGGAAGGGGCAGGGATCTAAAAGACGGATCCTTGAGAGAGTGATGTCTTCAGGCCATGTTAGAAATTTTGGTTATTGGCTAAAAGCAATGAAAGGATGGCCAGGATTGTTGGCAAGAGGAGATCTCAGTTGAGGGCCAATCTGGCAGCAGAATGGAGAGAAGTTTGGAGGGTACTATCTAATTGAAATTCTTTCTCTGTCCTTTCAAGGGGCCCCTAGTCTTCAGATTTAAATCCTGGTTCCTTAGGTTAGTGTTTAAAGGCTTTCTGTGAACTATCTGCCTCTCACACCAATTTCATCAGTTGCTGCACTTTTTCCCAGTTTACACTTGTGGTTCCCGATCAGAATTACCTGAGGATATGTGAAAATTTCAGATTCCAGGCCTCATGCCGAGGACTTTTGTTTTATTAGTTTTAGGGTCTGACTTGAAAATTAACATTTCTAAACAGTACCCCATGCTCAGTCTCTAGACCAATGCTGTCCAAGTAAAACTTCCTGTGATAATGGAATTTTTCTCTACCTGCACTGCCTAATATGGTAGCCATTAGTCACATGCAACTAGTAAGCACTTGAAATACGGCTAGTACAATTGAGAATCTGTTTTAATTGTAGTTAATTAAAATAAATTAAATTTATTTTAGTGGCTAGTGGGTACCCAATTGGAGAGTTTAGGTCTAGACAGCAGTCTGAGACACTTTCTATATGATGGCCATATTCAGTGTACAATTCCCTGCCTTGATCTCTAGGTACAAGCTCCCCACTCCAGGAGTCTGCGCTCCCCTGGTCACCACCTTCTCCCTACATGGTCAGCTTCCACAGAATCTATAGGTCTGTCCTCTGAGAGCCTCCTCTTGACCCCTTCAGGTCTGGATTAGATGCCCCTTCTTCAATATCACAAACTTTTGCCACTTTCTGTCCCCAATACATTGAGGGCTGCCTGGATACACGCTTATTGTGTAAATAAATAAATGAAAATAAATGAAAAAAGAGGCAGAACAATAGATTGTAGCATCACTTAACTGAGTCAGGCATAGGTAGATACTGGTACTTAGAAGATGAGGGTTTATTGTGTGTTTGTTTGTTTGTTTGTTTTTTACTGAAACTTTGCTATATGGAATTCCACAAAGCTGAACTCCTGAGAATTAAACTGTACATGATCTTTGGTTGCTAATGTGGTCAATGTCATGTCTCCAATCTCTTTTTGGATCAGTTAGCTTTGTAACGGTTTTGGGAGAAAAAATTTGGAGTAAGACTGTCTGGATTGAAACACTGGCTCTGTCACTTACTAGCTGGTGACCTCAGGGAAAATGTTGTTACTTAACATTTCTTGTAATTAGTTTCATGTACAAAATGTGTTCACCATAGTATCTACCATTCAATGTTGTTAATAAATTAATACTCACAAAGGGCTTAGGGCAATATCTGACATGTATTAAGGAATTAAGTGTAATTAAGTGTTTGTTAAATAAAAGCAAACTGGGCTGTTGGCTACATTATATCCCTAGTTAGTGATCTTGTATATTGGTCAAAAAGGGAATTAGGAGAAAAATGTAGGCAGTAAATATACATTGTCAATATTTGGCAACCATCCATGTCTTCCAGGCCATAATCAGGATGAAGGGGTGGGACAGCATTATGGGCACCAAGACAGGCTCGTGGTAAAGAGCACTGCTCTATCTAAGCATCACTGTAATGCATAGACTGGAAAGTGTAATAGGTGAGAAGAAGTTCTGGAAAGGTAAAAATGAAACAGCCAAGGTTTAAATGAAATCTGGGATGATTTTGATGTAAAAGGTAAGCTTCTTGAAAAATGCCTCATTTCAGATCTCTTATCACCTTTCCAATCTAAGCCTGAAGTAGATTTTGGAAACAAAATTTGAGCTCCCACCTTTTCTTTTCAAAGAACTGATATTGGGCATTTGATGATTTTTGTCTACTTAAATTATGACCTTTTCTTTTCTTTTTTTTAAAGATTTTATTGGGGAATCAGGGAAGGGGAACAGTTGCTGTCCTTTTGTTGTTCAGTCTAGTTGTGGAGGACATTGCTTCACTGGCCCATGTTGGTATTGTCATTGTGCTCTTCCTGGGTGAGGCAAATTGCCCGTCTCTGGACAGCTGCTCACAGCGGCTCTTGGCAGATCACGCTGGCTGCCGGCCACTCACTGCAGCCTATGGCAGCCCACTGCAGCAGGAGCTGCAGCCTGTGCCATCGCCTGGGACTCATGGCAGCTCAGCTCCAGGTGCAGCTGTTGTTCACCATCTTTGCTGTAGAGGGCAGTGTCACTGACCCTCATATGTAGGATCCGAACCAGGGCCGCTGGCATCCCAAACCAGCTATTAACCAATGTGCCACTCGGCCAACCCATAACCTTTTCTTAATGGCACCCTTCTCTCTCTGGGGAATTTCCTGTTGCTATTGCAGGTATTCTTGGTGGGGAGGAAATCAAGGTACTCTATCCACCTCTAGGGGATGGATATGCATCCAACATAGTCTATTCAGGAACTTTCTTCTAGGATGTTATATTTTTAGGGGAATGATACATGGACTGGATATACCAACCCAGCCATTCATTACCTTAATACCTAGACCCCACAGTTAAGAAGTTCCTACCACTTAAGCTCCAGGGTTCCTGAATTGGTTCTCTGGAATTCTGGTTTATTCAGAATTTCAACTACTAAGTATACCTCCAACAAACTCCATATTTCATTTATATTAGCAAAAGTTAGTTTGGGGTGTAAAGGATCCAAACTGATATGACTCCATGTATACTTAAGTCAAGATCTAATGAAATAAGTGGTGAACTTTGAAATTGCCCTTCAGAAGCACTGTGGTTTTGAATACTCTTTTTGTTGATTCTGAAGTAGAACAGGAATTTCAAGGTTGCAGTATTTGGACTTCTAGAGAGAAGAGGAAATGCTACATGTTTAGGAATATCAAGTAAGAAATAATGGACTGATGAGGGAAATTTTGTCCAAAAATCCATCTCTAAAACAAGAGCCAGCAAACTTTTTATGAAAAGGCCAGATAGTAAACAATTTATGTTTTGAAGGCCATATAGTCATTGTTAAAACTCTTCAACTCTGCCATTGTAACACAAAAGCAGCTGTAGATAATTTGTAAACAAATGAACATGGCTTTTTTCCAATAAAACTTTATTGATAAAAAAAGGCAGCAGACAGGATTTGGCTGGTGGACCACAGTTTGCTGACAGCTGCCTTAGAATCATTCCTGGTATATATCAGGCATATTGTGTATTGACTGCACGAATGAAAAAGGAGTCAGTTGGAAGGTTTGGCCCAATTCCCATCTGATGGTTTCCATTTTCTGAGTATTAGCTGTGTGAAGTTAACGGTTGACAGTGGAATAGAGTTGGGGCTTAGAGATCATTGGCAAAGTTCTGAAATAACTACTGGTTGAGGAAAATGTCTCATTCCAAAATGTAATTCCTATACTTGCCAGGAATAGTTTACTGGAAAGGAAAGAAAAGGAATTAGCATCTATTAAGAGTCTAATGAGGGCCGGCCGAGTGGCGCATTGGTTAAGCGCTGGTTTGGGGATGCCAGTGGCCCCGGTTCGGATCCCACATGAGGGCCAGTGACACTGCCCTTTACAGCTAACAACAGCTCCACCTGGAGCTGGGCTGAGCGAGCCCCGGTGATGGTGTGGGCTGCAGCCCCTGCTGGAGTGGGCTGCCATAGGCTACAGTGAGTGGCCCGCAGCCAGCGTGAGCGGCTGGCAGCCAAGCGTGAGCTGCCAATAGCCGTGATGAGCGACATCCAGAGGCCAGCGACCGATCTGCCTCATTCGGGAAGAACGCAATGACGATACCAACAGTGAAGCAACATCCTCCGCAACTAAACTGAAGAACAAGAAGACGGCAACTTGTCTGTTCCCCTTCCCCGATTCCCCAACGCTGTTCCCCTCTGCCAATTCCCCAATAAAATCTTTAAAAAAAAAAAAAAAAGAGTCTAATGAAATACTTCTCAAAGTATGTTCTTTGGAATGCTTGAAACAGAATTACCTGCGGTGTTTGTTAATAGATGTGGATTGAATTATCAGACTTCTCCCCAGACATTTTGAATATGAACCTCTGAATGCACTGATATTTTTATCCTAAAGTGATTCTTATGCAAATTAAGTTTGAGAACCACTAGCATAGTCAACATTAGCAACTTAAATTATTATGTAATCTTCACAATAACCATATCAAATAGATATTATTAACCCCATTTTACTTACAGAGGCTAACAGAATTGCCCAAAGTCACATACACAGTAAAGGAAAGTATGAGGCTTCACATCCACACTTGTCTGCACTAAAAGCCACACTCCCCCACTGCTATTCTGCTGCAAGCAACAGCAGCAAAACAAAAGTATGGATTAAATTCTTCTAGTCCGTGATTTAATTGTCCCCATCTCAGAAAGGATCTAAAATACTCCTGAGGTTCAATATGAAAATGAAATATCTGAGGCTTGAATATTTTGGAAGGAGACATAAAGATTACTGAAGCAGTCATATGATATTGCTGTAGTCCCTGGGATCGGTGGTGCATTTGGAATAAAGAGGTGCTTCTCTGAAATGCTTCCTGTTTTTCTTGTCCACGAGCTACCTTCCACAAAAGAGATATACTAGAGTTATTTTTCTGAGGCTTTTGCTGGAATCAACTTGATGCAAGTTCCCTTTGCTTTGTAAGTTGACAAACTCAAATTCACTCAAATTGTGAATGAGATCCAGATTGGCTCCTGCAGTCGTGTCGCCTCTTACTGGAACATAACATATTTAGGGCAACTATGTAGGCCATTCCATTATTTCACAAAATTGTGGGTATTACATAGAGCATGGTTCAGTTCAAGTGAGGTTTACTTAACTGCTAGTTGTTTCCAACTATGTAATTCCATCACTTTGAACTGGGCCTTCTGTGCTTACTCCTTGATCCAGGCCACCCCTTGACCAGCAAGCTGGGTGGAATCACCATACGCATAACCGTTTATTCCTCCATCCAATGGGGAGGTCTGAGACAGGGCTTGGTGAGGTGCTTGAACTGTATTCTGAAGGTAGAAGAAACTACTGTGTGTCTCCCAGCAGTGAGGCACCCAGGACCCTCATGCTCTGCCACTGATTGCTACCTTATGTGTACCTCAAGTTGTGCAAGTTTGTTGCCTGGCTAATTGTATTCTAAGATTTAAAAGGCTTCTGTTTTGATTTCATACCTGGACATTCTAGGGAGAATTCAAGCCCCTGAGTATGCTTTGGATTACTAGAGGAACAGTGATCTACATTAACTCTGCAAGAAAAGTGCCTATTCTGAACTTATTAAAAGTACATTAAAGCCAAAGCATGAAACATTGTCAAAATGTTAAGAATAATTCTAACTATATGCAAATTGGGGTTTATGGGATACTCTTTTGAAGGTCACCTTCCTGTGTGATGTGACTTCACTCTTTTGAAATATGTGATATATACTGACTTGTACCGTAATTGAATTTGCTTGTGTATTATTGGATTAAAAGCACAATCAGCACTTTGTAAATTGTATTGAATTTTTCACCACAAATTTGAAAAATTGTAGCCTGGCTTTTGCTCAATGATCTCACCTCACCCCATAAAATTGCTGGCAGAGGTTGTGTGCCCATTTAATACCAGTCTAGGCAAAGCATAGATGGAAAAAAATCATGTCTATTACAAAAACATTTTATCCATGATAATAGGCTCCCCAATTATTCAAGTAGTATATTATGCATTATCTATACCAAGGCTCAGCTCCTTTTAACTTGGAAAATTGAGAAAGGACTAGACAGCCAAAATTACAGTGTTTACAAAAGACAACTTTATGAACCAGAAACAAGCTGCCCTAAATTCCTGCCAATGGCAGGAAAGCAAGCCTTCCTCCAAAGCTCAGCCATAAGGTTCCATCTGCCAGGTGATACTGCAGTACCAAGGAACAGATGACTCCATGGTCTGCCCTGATTTCCCCAGCCCACAGGGAGTCTAATGTATAGGATATAACAGGAAGAAAGGCCGAGAACTCCAGTGCTGAGTACAGCCTGCCTGTCCAAAGATACTGCAGGCTCAATACCCTGCTGATAAATGTCCTTTGAAAAAATTAAGAAATTTCACAGAACGTTTCTTAAGGGAACACACAAAAGAACTGCCAGAATTACAAGAAAGAGAAAGCTCTATGCTGAAAACAAGCCTTGAGACTCCCTCTGAACTCTTATTCTCAAGAATACAGGTCCTTTGTCTTACGTGCATCCAATTTAGGATCATTGTCTATATAAGAACAAGTGGCTTATGCTGGGTAGGGGCACTGGGAAGGAGAGCTGGTCTGTGCACTCAGTTAGAAACAAAATAAGCCAGATCCTAACAGGGATCTGGAAACAACAGATTCCAATCAAATAGAAGAAGGAAGCAGCCATTTTTTTTTGGCAGTGGGAAGTCAAGCACCTCACCAAGGATGTTCTTGTAAGAAGTGATAAGCATTAGCATGATTTGGTACCGAGCCATCCAAACTGGGATTTGGGCTAGGACTCCAGATTCCAGGAGAATTTGGGGGAGAAAGATAACTGTCTGAGTACCAAAGGAGCCAAAGTAGGAACCAGACACAGGGAAATAACACAATAATGCTTTCAAGAGCAGGAGGAAGGTCTCAGTCATTTTTGGGCCTCAATTTTTGGCTCAGCACCTGGCCCATAGTGAGTGCATTTGAAGCTACTGATCATTCTACTCTTTCTTGAACATTGACTTCCATAGGTTCCTGTGGCATTACCCTTTTTTTGTTTTTCTTTAACTCTTTCAGCAATGCATTTTTAATTTCCTTTAAAGGGCTTCTTCTCACCACATATAGGACATCTCTATGTGAATATCTCATTGGTACCTCAAGGTGAGGTCATCCAAAGTATACTCACTCTTGCCTCCTAACCTGACACTTCTCCTGTGTTCCCTGGCTCTGTCAATGACATTGTCATCTTCCCAAAAACTTAAATCACAGGCTGGGTGGCAGTCGTTCCTCTTTCACCTCCCTTGTGATCTACATTCAATCACGATGTCCAACAGATTGTCCTTCTGAATAGATTTCAAACTACTACCCACTCTTTTCCTATACTCACTGTGCTACCCTAGTCAGGCCACCAAGACCTCTCACCTATATTACTGCACAATCTGCTAAATATTCTCCTTGCCACCAGCTTTGCTACCATCCAGTGCATTCCCCCCATTGCAGTCAGGCAGATCTTTTAAAAATAGAAATCTAATCATGTATTTTCTCTACTTAAACCCCTCAGTTCTCTATTATTCTTGGGTTCTCACATTAAGAATAAAGTCCTGATTTCTTAAAATGATTACAAGGCTCTTCTTGATATGGCCCCTGATTCCTTCTCCAGCCTCCTCTTTCAATTACTCCTTCCTTTGTATACCCTCCACCCCTTTCCAACATTATTCTAGAAACAGATGGACACCATGCTGTCTATAAAAACTTCAGTCCTTTGCACATGGCTCTCTCTGACTTGAGTACTCTTCCCTCTTTGGTGATCCTACTTATCTTGTGGGTCACCCTTTATATGTCACCTCTTCTGGAACATGTTCCATGCTCTAAACACCCCATCATAGAACTTGTCAGAGGGTATGGTGATTGCTGTTATACTTTTTTGCATTATCTATCAGAGTGTAATCTGTATAAGGTTAGAAATGATATGTCTACTTTGTTTATCTTTAGAGTCCCAGGACCTGGCACTATTCCTGGCACATTATTTTCTCTCTGTGAATAGTGGATAAATGAAGATTTATTGTAGCCTGAAGAAATTTGTAGAAATGGGGTTTGAAAATAGACTTTGAACATTAAAAGAAGTCAAGACCCCAGAGTTTTGGCCATTATGAGAATGTAGCCTTTTGAGAGCCCTTGAGGAACACTGTGGTGGATTAAGAATGAATGAACTTTTTTTGACAATCCTCCCATGGAAAGGTGAAGGTCTGTCTCATTTCCCTTCGTATCTGGGCTGGCCCATGTCAGTTTGACCAATAGCGTATGATAGAAGCAGTCTCGACCTGGCATTTGAGAGCACAGGCAACTTTTACTTTATTCTCATGGAATTCTGAGATGCCATGTAAGAAGTCCAATTACCCTACTAGAGGGGCTATATTGAGGAACTCTGAAACTACACGGAGGGGGAGAGGGGCCCAGCTGAGCCCAGCCTTGCGGCTTTTCTTGCCTAGGTCTCCGGCATGTGAGGGAAATACTCGGGGTCTTATAGGACTTAAGGGACCAAGCTGCCAGGCACAAGTGATCCCAGCAGACTCCAAGTGAGCAGAATTGCTCAGCAGAGCCTTACCAAATTCTTGATCCCAAGAATCATGAGATATAATAGAATGGTTTTTTATATTGTCACTAAATTTGGGGGTGGTTTTTACACAGCAATAGATAACCAGACATTCAACACTTTCTTTTCATTAGCTGTTAGAGATGCAAGGTAGAGAAAGGATTTTCTCAGTCCTGCCATGTTCTCTCTGTAGTAATTGTGGCTTTAGGCTTGAAACTGAGGTGGGAAGATGTGTGCTTGGAATCCCTAGTCTCAGCTCAGAGCCCATTTCCCATAGCGATAATTTCCTTTGTGGTTGAGTTTCCAGACCAGCCCTTAAAAGCTTACTAAGCTCATATACATTTTGAAGAATTACTTTTCAGTTCACAGAAACAAATGCTGGAAGCTAGAAACTGACTGGATAGAAAGAGCCTCATATCTGTTAAGAAGTGGCAAAAGATAACACTCAGGTATCACTTAAAATTAAGCCTGCAAACAGACATTAACAATCGAAGCAGTTATAGGGAGGAGAATGGTGCAGGTTATAGACACCTGTCTTTGCAACTTGTTTCATTCCATCCCAGATGCTGGGCGGCAACCAAACTCCTGGGTGGAGTGAATACAATGGCTATAGGAATCTATATCAATTAGTCTTTTGCCTGGGCCTACTAGGACTCTGGTGTACCAAATATCTACACAACCCTAATTACTTGTGGCTCATTTTTCTGAACCAAGTCATTACCTGTTAGCCTAATTCCCAAAGGTCAAATCTGTGACACTTGCTGCCCGACGTCTCTCATCTGTCATGGGCTCTGTAGTTCCTCAGACACATAGAGCTCTGGAGCTTGCTAGCCCTACCTCTAACAACACCCTGAGCTTTGGACTTTCCCTGTCTTGTCCTTGTGCTCTATTTCCCTCTCCAGTTCTTACCACCACCTCCCCACCCCTCCAAACGGGTAAACCTCCAGTTGGTCCCACTGGACAGTGTGTGCCTAAGGCTTATGCTCAACTTTGTTTCCCAAATCTCACCCTTTTAAAATTCATCAGAATTACTTCAGTTATAAGAGATCCCATTTAATCTAAAAAAATGAATTTATTATTGTTTTGTATCCAACAGAAGAAATGGGACCATCTTCGAGGGCAACTGGATCATGAGGGTGATCCCCAGGCTGATCTCCTGATCTTGGATATCTGTTTCTCTCATCCTCTTTTGCACTAAATGTGTCAGGAAACAAAGCTACAAGAGTTCAGGGCTTTTATCTTTTTAGTGGGAAACCAGAGAAGAAAGAAGGGTTTTCGTTTCTAGCATCATTTCCCTTGCCCAAACTGGAGAAGCCGTTGTGGGGCAAAGACTGTGGTTGCCCAGCCTTGTGACCAGAGAGGGGACTGGTGCCGAGTAAGGGCCGGATATGAGCAAGACCTCAGAGACAATGGGCTTGAGCTAAGGAGACACCCTAATTTGTATCTACAACTCTTCCCTGATTCTCTGTGTCAAATGGGATTGTCCATCTGGGAAGGGACAGGTGACAGATTGTGTAGCTGACAACGAATGTGGGAGATCAGGAATAGAGCAAGTCAGAGGTTTACCCATCTGAACACGTGCCTGAGATCAGAGAAAATGGGGCAAAGAGAAAGAACAATGTGGGCTCTTCTCAGAGAGGCCCAGAACTCAACTATGTGACCAGTTATAGAGATTTATTGAGAAGTAAACATCAAAAATAAGCATTTGAGGACTGGACAAACTGGGGATTGAGCTGTTTGTTGCTGTTGGTATTAGAACAGTTATTTCCTGCAAGTAATTCTATTTTATTTGAATTGTGTTTATTTACTTATATTGTACCCCAAGGATAATAACTGGACTTCATTCAAGCTGTTAGCAGACTCAGGAAGGAGCCTTGAAACAGAGTATGAATGAAGATGAAAATGTGTTTTCTTTTTTCTGCAAAAAGAAGTGAAGGAGGTGAGAAGTAGTTTTAAAATAACTGTGTGAAATGATGAAGGGAAGGCAACACTTTTCTAAAATTCTCTTTTTTATAAGAAGGAAATTAAATATTTTGAATGGATAGCCTAATTACCTTATTTAAGAATATCTGTTTTACTAAGAAAATAAAATGAACATGTTTAACTAAATCAGAAGTGGAGAAGTGACAAAAAATGGTTTTAAAAAGCAAAAACAGATATTGCGTTTTACAGTGATTTAGAATACTTCAGTGTACTTCGTTGAGTAATTTGCATATTGTATTACTAAATTGATTGTCTAGAATATCCTTGCCACCCTATTGACTAAATCTTAGTCATCTTTATAGGTCTTCACTGGTAAGATGATTGATTTTGGAAATCATCTATTGAATCTTGAAATAGTGCCATGTTTGCACAAACTGAGACAAATATTTAGTTTGTACACATGAAGACAAACTTTTGCTTTCTCACAGATTATTCTGAGACTGATGTGCTTTTTCTAGTTCTTATTTTCATTTTGATTTTAAATCAGGTAAACAAAAGTTTGAAATTTGACTTGAGGATATTCTTTTTCTGAAAGTACCTTCGTTTTCACAGAAGGCAAGGGCACTATAGTTGGATGTTTTTCAGAAAACCTGGCTTTACTGAGCAGTCCTATACTTAAAATAAATTGGCTTAACAGAGAAGTTTGGATTTCAAATATGCAGTTCCAGTGAGTGCACGAGCCCATGGTAGACCAGGTGTCTGGAATGAGTTTTCAGAGAACTCCGACATAACCCTCAGACAGCAAGAGTGGTGCAGTTTTTACCGATTTTCACTTGAAAAGCTTAATTCAAATTGGCTGGAATGGAAAAGCTGTCACTCAGTGAAAAGTCTTTTAAAGAAGCCCAGGAGCATGTTTAAAATAGATACAACCATTAGTACCTCAGCCACATCTAGTATTCAGTGTATTAAAATTGCAGATTTGGCTAGAGAAAAAAACCACTGTAAAACAGCAATTCTCAATGGATGAGATACTCACAAATCAGTCATCAAAGGAGGCACAGGTTGAAAGGTTTAAAATATCTGTGAGTGTTCTGGGTTGTATGGACATCTGGAAAATAGGCTCATGGAAACAGGTGACGGAAGGTAATGAAGAGGCAAAGTTGTTTGAGCTGCATGAAAGGAGGCAGCCTCTTCTCAGACTGTCAAGAGATAAAAACCAGGTGCAGTGTAACTGCCATGATGCAAAGCCATCTCATGAGACAGGTAGATAGAAAAACGACAGGCAATATCCCCTAGAAGGCTCAGGAAAGTATTTGTCCTCCTTTGGCTTTCCTTCTCCCCATGGTTTGACAACATAGAAGAGTGGAGTGGGTTGAATGGTCTCCCTCGCCCCTCCCCCCCATTCATGTCCAACCAGAACCTCAGTGTGTGACCTTATTTAGAAATCTGCACTCTGCAGATGGCATTTGTTAAGAATTTCAAGAGGAAAACATCCTGGATTTAAAGTGAGCTCTGAATCTGATGACTGGTGTCTTTACCAGGAGACAAGAGGACACAGACACAGGGAAGAACGTCATGTGAAAACAAGGACAGAGATTGGAGTCACTCTGCCATGTTCCAGGGAATGCCAGGAGCCACCAGAAGCTGGGAGAGGCCAGGAAGATCCTCCCCCAGAGCCTTCAGAGCAAGTGCGGCCCCGGCCACACTCCTGAGTTTAGACTTCTGGCCTCCAGACCTGGGAGAGAATAAATTTATCCTGTTTTAAACCACCAAGTTTTTAGTAATTTATTACAGCAGCTCTAGGAAACTGATACAAAGAGGGAGCAACCCTGAAAAACTGCCTGGCAGTGGCGAATCCCCATTAGGTCATTGCATCTGAGTGCATATAGGGGGCCTTTCTCAGTCATTGGAGACATCTCATTTGTTAGTAGAGAGGGACCAAGAGCAGGCAAGCATGGGTGGGGTGAACCTAGGCATACACAACCACATTTTAAAAATTACGTGTATGGGGAGCGGTATGTAGGAAAACATTAATATATATATTGTATATCAAGTTTCTAGCTGGGATCTGGCACACAGGTGAATTCTTATGGAGATTAAAAAAATATATGGGATATGTCTGATGGCCCAAGTGTTGAGTGGACAATATGTCTGGCATTGGGAGGCTCACTGTTGTAAACATGGCACAGCAGGGACATCTAGAGACACCCAAGAGAGGGCAGTTTTGAAAGTAAGGTGAAGGAACCCCATGTGAACGTTGAGAAATATATGTAAAATGTCTAACAAAATGCCTGAAATATGACAAATATGACAGGCTTTTGATAAATGTAAATTCTCATTCTGCTTCCCTTCCCATATTGCTAAGCATGAATGAACCATACAGAGTCATATATTCTATGTATGAAATACTGTTGGAAGTATGTTCCGAAGACTCAAGGTCAGAGCAGGGTCATATCTGACTAAACGAGCCAAGCCCAAACAGAAATTCTAATCTTTACTTGTCTTTCTCTCTCAATTAAAAAGGTCCAAATACATATTTCATGACAACTGTTTTCTCCTATCTGCTTCTATTCTCCTCGAATTCCCCTTGTCATCCATGCCATCCAGTCCCTGTCATCTTAGTTCTAAAGCCAACTCTTTGTCTGCGCCATCTGTGGCCCTTTAACATGTTCCCAATATTTCAGATTCCCCAGATGCAGTAAGGCCTCCGGGAGTATAGTGCTTCCTTCTGTACCATTTTCTCAAGAAACCACACATGGGGGAAATTTCATTCTTTCTTTCTTTAAAGAAGAGGGTAAAATGAAGAAAATAATGAGGCAAAGAGGTCAGGGAAAGACTGCAAACCTCTTCATATTAAAAGACTTCATTTAATTATATACAATCTAATAAAATGATCTATATTTGACTTTTCTGAGTAGCACATTTCTCTTACAACCTCATGTCATTTCAATGAATACGAAACCTTCATTTTCAACCTATTAGCCAAAATTACTTGGTGGTGTGTGGTAGGCGAAAGATGTTGCGGATGGGAAAAAGACTAAGATGAAAAACTCGCCTATGGAAGTATAGCCAAGAGAAAAAATGGATCTGTTGCTACATTTTCCTTTGCCCTAAAATATCATTGTTCTTGCTCTACCTAATCAACTCCTACTAATTCTTGAAGGCCGACTTTTCTATTGAACTTCTGTGAACTCTTTTATGCCTCCCCCAAGGGTAATCTCTTTGTCATTGTGACCCTACACCAGTTATTACACAATGATTTCTGTGTGAATGCTTTGTAAATTCTGTTGGTCCCTTATGGATGAGGAGCTTTATCCTTAGAGTTAAGCACTTACCTAATAGATATTGTCTAAATATTAAATATAGTTAAACTATTTTCATACTCCATTTATCTATAATTTTCCATGTACTTTCAACCACTTATAATGAAGGTAGTTGGACCTCCCTGATTCCAATAAGGGTAATATCTTAACTCACTGATTATGTGTTTTGTCTTCAGTGGGTTTTGACGTGTGGCTTTTGATCAAATAGTATGATGGAGAAAGTGTCCTTTGTGTGGCTGCTTAATTTTATTGTCCAAATGACCAGACCTTCATCATTTTGGTGGGGGTATACTAGTAATTGCCAGCTCTAAATGAGTGGCTTTTCTCAGGGAACAAGAGGTGCTCAGAGGAGATGAGGGAACTGTAGGGAGCACAGATTCAATAAGAGACAATGACAAGAAACCTGAAACGTGGCCATTAGCAAAAGCCTCTGGTCCCTTTACACTTAGGCTTCCACCTTTTTATTCTCAAGGACTGGTGTCATCTAGACGTAGACCAGTCATTTTGGACCAAGAGGGTATTTTGTTTGATTTTCCAAAGTTCTGTTTGTGTGAAGTACATGATTAAAATTGACTGAGATTTTTGCCCTGGAAGACTGCACGCCACACGAGGGCTATACCAAAGAGAAGTGACACAAGTTGAGAAAGTCCTGTTTGCGAACCTGACAGAATGGAAACATTAGCTAACTTTGGGTCTAGAAAACCATCCTCAAGACACAGGAAACTTGGAGAAATGTGAGAGCGTCCTGCTTATTGACAGCCAAAATGTTCTTTTGCTGTTATTATAATATAGATAGTGTGGACCTCATTTAATCTTACATTGGAAAAGTTGTAAGTTTGCTTCAAACTGTGTTATCTTCTTTTTACAAATACTTCCTAAGTTGCCTGCCACTTTGTTATGAACTTGGATGCAGGCTATCCTTGTGCATGTAGAATTGAACAGTCTCAAGTACTGGCCTGAGAAGGACACACACTGACTGCTGCCAGAGTTGTTATTCTGCAGATGTGTTTTCTCACCTAAATAGATAATAATGGGTTGTTTAAGATTTGATGTTCTCCAGGTGGCAGAAGAAAAGTGCAGCTGCTCTATTGCAGTCATATAATAATAGCAATTATTGTTTCTGTTAACAGCAGGAACCTCAGAAAGCTAGAAGGACTTGAAAAGTGAAATTTAGTGGAAGTCGAAATTGCTGGAAGAAAAATTAAACACATTACTATTTGCCTCCCCTTTAGTCCTTTTCTGGAGAGAGCAGAGGAGCCAAAATTTCAGGCCAAACCTTTTTATCAACAATAGTTAACACAGAAAGTGCATCAGATGACTTTTGTCACGTCCTGCGTGGCAAGGGCGAGTGGGACACGAGAGGGGCGACGCAGATTAAGGAAAAACAAGAGACAAAAGAAAGATAGGAGCGAGACCAAGGGACTCAGCCAAAGACGACTGAGCCCCGAATAGGGTCAGCGCATAGCTTTTATTGAGAATTTTCAAGGATGCAAACTGCAACAAATCATTAACGGTGGTTTGTAGTTCTCAGGATTTACACAATCCTCTACTCCCCTGTAAGTGCTCTTTCCAGGGTGCACTGTGACTTGCTCTTCCATTAAAGGATTTATCTTGTTTTACACTGTGATAACCTCTGAGACTCAGACCCAGTCTCTGCCTGTCACCTAAAGAATATTTATCATAACTATCTTATGCTAAGGATAGACTTGTCTCTATATATCTCCTAAATAATGGTTACCATGACTACCTAGTCATTATCCCAAATTCCAACAGTTAGACTTTCAGGAGTATACTTGAATTATTACTAAAAGACTAGCTTTTACCTTGTTTTAGGGTAAAAGCATCTAAAGTTTTATTACTATGTAAATACAAAACCTAGCAATTAAAAGGGTCTCACACCACTCTATCTTACAGAGGGTTATATCTGTTTCTTAGTTAAAGCTTCAGTATCTGTTGCTATAACAAGGCACCAAACGGAGGAATTTACACAAGGCTGTTAACATAACTCATGGTCAGCAAGCTGCCTGGAACTCTCATGGCCTGGAGACCTTTGGCCTCTGAGGAGACTTTTCACAGCAGAGCCCTTAGGCAAATGCATCAGCTTCTCACAGGCCTGAGTTTTCTGGCCTGAGTTTGTCAGAGGTCTGTGCCTCAGTTTCCAAGGGGCTTGAGTCCCCAATATCTCAGTTCAGGGGTTCCCCACGGAACTACCGCCTGGCTTGGGTTGTCTCCCCACTTTTAGGAGATCTTACCCGTCTTTGGCTGCATAGTTAGCTCATTGGGGTACCACAGGAACATGTCACAAGTGTAGTAAATATATTGTCTCCTATAGGAGAAAAGGCACATGGGTTCACAGAGGCAGGAGATATTACATGACCAACCATAAGGCAGCATCCCTAATATCCAGTGCTGAGCAGGGCAATGTGGCCTTGTCAGACACTGGGGTGCTATCAACTTCCCACAGACTTTCTTTCCCTTGAGTTAAGAACCAGGATGAAACTGTTTTGGACTTTTTATTCCTTCAAAGAACCAGACCCTCTATTACCTACTAAGAATCTTTGGAATCCACAGTTTTGCACAATAATTTAGCTTAAAAGAAAACATTATCTGGCTTTACAGAAGCTTTCAGCTTTGCTTCAAGTCATGTGGTTCCCCCCACCCTTTAAAAAAATAAACAGGAAGGGCAGAAATGCAGATATTTAGAAGTTCAACTGCATCGCTAAAGGCAGAATATGTGAATTTTCAGTCTAACTTGCACATTTCCCTTAGATCTTCTGTTAGCTTGTGGTACAGCATTGAGCAGGAGTTCTGGAGAGGACAGCATCATGGTATGGGATACAATAGGGCATAATTCTACCCTGAGAGGCCAGAGAAAACTTCCACAATGAAATCATATGTAACAAGAGAGCTGACCGCTGAGTAGGAAGGAGTTAATATTTCCAGTGAGGAAACAAGGTGTGGAAGCATCTAGGCAGAGAAACTGAAAGAAGACCCATTTGGAGAGAATGCATAGTGGGAGGAGAAAGAAGTTTGGAGGGGGAAGGTGTTCTAAGCGTTTTGGTCTTTATTCTGTAGTAATAGTAAATGACTGAAGAAACAAAATGATCAGATTTACATTTGGAAAAGATCACCCCAACTTAGTAACTGATGCAGCCAATGATCATCAGTGGATGCTGAAACATTGGGTTAAATGTTGTTGGGGAACAGGATATTAGCATGGTGCCAGAGAGTCACCTGACAAATCACTTTCCAGTAGAAAAGGGAAAAGTTACAGTTGCAATAAAGAGAGCAGAGAACTGGTAGTCAGCACCTTAACCAAGTGTTAAAATTTAGCATCTCAAAATAATGAGGATGTAAACCAACACATTCAGAATGTGGGACATTCTACAATGCAACTATCTTGAACTTAACAAAAAGTCAATGTCATTTAAAAAATGATGGAGGACAATTCTAAACTAAGATGGAAGAGGTATAACAATGGAATGCAATGAGTTAATCCAGCTAGAACCCTGATTGAGGATAGAGGGAGCAACCATACAAGACATTTCTTAGGGCAATTGTGGAACTGGGAATATGGATAGGGTATTATAAGATATCATGGAATTATTATTAATTTTTTTAGATATGGTATCATGGTTATGAAAGATATTCTCCATATTCTTAAGGTGTGTACACTTAAGTCATAGGGGGTGAAGTATCATATTATTTATAACTTACTTTCAAATAGTATAAATAAGAATGTGACTATTTTTATATTCATTAAAGGAGTGAAATAAGGCAAATATAGTACAATGTTAACAGTTGTGGTATACACTTGTAAGTGGAGAGGATATACTGTTCGTTGTTCATTGTAAAACTTCTTTGAATGTTTTCATAATTAGAAGTTCGTAAAAGAGAGGAATAAATATTATAGGATAGAAAGGCATAAAGAAAGCAAGAGTAAATGTGGCAGTCAGTTAGGAGGTTATTTCAGTAGTTCAGGTAAGACCTGGAACATAAACTAAGGGGATGGTAGACAAGGTGATTTGGCAAATTAGATGACTATTTAGATAACAGAATGGATTAAACAGCATGGAGTAGAGGTGATGGTTGGGAGTAGTGCTTGGCACCTAGTAGGCACTCAATTGTCTTAAAGTATAAAAGAAAGAATGTATAACATGGGATTAAAGAAAAGAGAGGAATAAGATGCCTTCCAGATATTTTACTTAGCAACTGGGTGCATAATAAGACAATTAATTAAAATAAAAAACAAGAGAAGAAGCGTGTTTTGTAAGGAAAATTACATGAGCAGGTTGAATCTGAAGTTTCTTACAGATAATCAAAGTGGAAGCATCAGGTTGGCCGTTATATGTAGAGCTGAGAAGCAAATGACTTCAGAATGATTGGCCAATAAAGTAATTGAAGTAGAAAATAATTGCCCAGAAAGAGTTATAAAGTGAAAGCTGAAGGAAAAAGTTTCAGGATAAAGCCGTGAGGCACTCTTAACATTTAATGTACAGGCACAGTCGGGCAGCTAGCCAAAAATACTGAGACTGAGTGACCTGTGAAGTTAAAGAAAAACCAAGAGAGAGAGAGAGTGGCAACAAGGAAGTCAGGGGAAGAGCATTTTAAGGGGGAAGTATTTGAACAGTGTCAAATTCTATGAAAGAACAAGCAAGATGGGATTGAAAAGGGAATGTAAAGACCTAGAGACTTCAATTTTTGACCCGAGAGAACAATTTTGGTAGAGTGGTAAGGGGAGACCATTAGGTCACATTGAATTGTGAAGCTGAGGACATGAGAAGAGTGAATGCAGCTAACCCCTTTGAAAAGCTGGACGGTGAGAGAAGAGACATCGACTAGGAGTTGGAGGGAGTTACAGATAAAGGAATTGTTTTCTTTTTTCAAGGTGGGAGACCCCTGAGCATTTGTAAATGCAAATTGAAAAGAAAAGTTGTGAGACAAAATTGCAGTGACAGAGGAGAGAGGGCATGCTTGATGGTGCAGGGTCCCTGAGAAGACTAGAGATGGTAGGATCCAGAGACATGAAAGGCAGGCCTCATTATTCAACCGTGTTCTGCTTCCAGGTTTTCTTGGTGGAATGAGGGGCGTTGACTGAAAATTTTCCAAGGTTCTTTCTAGCTCACTTATGTTTTGGGGTGTCTGAAGGAAGGGGTCAGACTTGGAAGATGGACCCTATTAGTGTATACCGGCAACAGGACGCCATCAAACTGCTGGGTCAGGAGTGAGTCTTAGGATACTGGGATCCTGGGCTGTCACCTGTACGGAGATGAAATACATGAATGGACATTTGTGAAAATGACTCTAAATTCTGAAGTACTGTTCCCATCTAAGCAAGAACAGGAAAAACAGAAATCAGACTCTTTTTTTTTTTTTTTTTGCAGTTTTACTTATGACTAGTCTTACAACTGTCAAGGCGTAGAGTCATTTTAAAAGCATTTTTTTCAACTGGCAATTGAATTTAAAATGGTTTCCTTTTATTTATTTATTTATTTATTTATTTATTTATTTATTTATTTGAGGGCAATGTCACTGGCCCTCTCATGTGGGACCGAACCGGGGCCGCTGGCTTCCCAAGCCAGTGCTTAACCACCGTGCCACTCAGCCGGCCCTAAAATGGTTTCCTTTTAGAATTGTGTTACTTTAGTAAAACAGCTGGAACTTCCAAAACATTTTTTATTTTTATTTTTATTTCTGTGGTGACTGTGTCTCGTATAAGGCCGTTGGAGGGAACACAAAGTTGGAATAGGGATATAGTGAAGAGAGGGACTGAGGACCCAGATGTGAAGGTGGGCCCATGCAGTAGAGAGGAGAAAGGTGATGAGCTAGGGAGTGATAAGCACTGATACTGGTTGTGACTCCTGTAGGGGTTCCACTCAATTTTCATTAATGTTAATGTGAATCACAACAACAATAATGACCATTTGCTGAGCACTTTCCATGTGCCAGGCACTGTGCAGGCTGTTCATTGTCTCATGTGATTCTCAAAACAATCCCATAGGGCCCTATTATTATCCCTGTTTTTTTTGTTTTGTTTTGTTTTTAAATTGTGGTCAAATAAACAGCACATAAAATTTACCATTTTCAGCATTTTTAAGTATCATTAAGTACATTAACATTGTACAACCTTTCCACCATCCATTGCCAGAACTTTTTCATCTCCTGAACTGAAACTTGGTGCCCATTAAACATGCTGTAATTTTCCTCACCCTTTACTCCTGTTTTAAAGATGAGGCAGCTAAGGCTTCAAGAAAGTAAAAATTATTTCCTGAAGGCATAGAGCTGGTGTGTGTCCTTAATTTTAGAGTCTGGAATGTATGTGTCTAGAAGAGTGTAATTTGAAGTGAATATGATTTCCAGACAGAATTGCCAATCTAGAATTAAGTTCCAATCCAGAATTAAGTTCCTGGATCATTGAAATAAAAAGGGTTGTGTTAAGAGTATGGGTCAGTCTGAGTTCCAGAATACCAGAGGCTCTTCTAGACCAGTAAACATAATCCTCTTAGAGTTCTCCCGATGCATTCACTGCTTCCCAGGCTTTCTTACTCTGGGCCGATGCTCTGTGCCTGTGATTCTCTTCTACTTGCCAAGACAGAAGGCCTTTCGATGACCACCAGAAAACTTGCTTGACTCACCTTACAAGCTAGAAGAATCTAGGATAGCATATCGTTTAATCAAAAACTATGGATTCCCCAGAAATTAGTAATTTATTAAATGGTAATAGCCTGGCCATCTTTTTTATTTGTTTGTTTAGCAGATTTAGCAGAGAAAATCAGAAAAATAAAACTGAAACACTGTATTACTTTCCTTGTGATTTGATTTTGCTTTGCTTTTTATGCCTTCCTTTTCCGTCCCTCTCTTCCCCTTTCTGTATGTACATCAGTTGGCAGCAGAATTTAATATGCTGCTTGGATACAGCTGTTTGGAAATACAGGAACACAGTTTATACCTGATCCTGTTACTAAGAAAACCGGAGCTACTCTGGAAATTTCCTCTGGGAATCATGACCACAAACTGGAAAGAACTAATGAGAGTTTTAGAAAAAGAAAAATATGTAAACCATTGTTTAATTATATTGTACACAAGCACGTTAATATTGATAAGCTTCTGTAGCCTTTTTCTGCCTGTGGTATAAATATTTCTACATAAATCTTTTTCGGTAAGTTTGATCACATACGGTATGTGGGAGTGGTAAGGATGTTTAAATTTAAACCACAAAGCACACTTGTAAAACATAGTCTAACACAGGCTATAAATAAAATCATTTGGTGCTCTCGGGGACAACACTCACAGGATTTTAATTCTACAAACCTTTCTTTCATAGTCAGAGCATGGGATTTGAAGAAATTCTTTGCTTATGTCAACCCTTCTGAAAATCATTTCAGGAAAAACAAACAAGAAGTTAATTTGCAGAATCTCTTTTATTTGTCCAGCTACAAGGAAACATTACGACTGTTTGAGATTTCCTTCCATCCAAACCCCAGCAGGCTCCCTTAATATCACTGAGGCTGACGGTGTGAGAGGGACGTTCAGTAGGACAAGAAAAACTCTGCCTGCCAGGCTAGGCCATAGAGCCTCTGAACATACGTGTGTCATCTTGTGCTGAAACACAGCTACTCATGAAAGTGGGAATTTTCTCTTCCAGATGGAGTCTTTAGCACTCTTGTTATAGCTCATCATCTTCTAAACACTGCCGCAGCCCAGCAATAGGAAGTACCTTGTTTCTGAACTCAGAGCCCAAGGAGTGCTAAAAAGGGAAATGGGACATATGGTAATAGCTCTCTGAAGCTTTGATGGCGGGTTGTAATCAGCCACCAGGGTGAGAGAGGCACTGGCAACCATGAACTCTCCCCCTAGGGCCTCATTAACAAGGCCAACTTGCAGCAATAGAGGATAACAGGATCACATACTTAGAGGAGATTGCAGTCCTTCAGGGCTAACCCTAGATTTTCCTTTGGCCGGAAGGAGCGTTAATTGGATGGAAAGGAAGCTTCACAAGAAGCTGGAGGAAAACCACTGCCCAAGTGGCCCCTTTCCCATAGTATCTCCCTTTACTTGGACATCAAATTGATGAGTTTGTTTGTTTGTTTGTTTGTTTGTTTGTTTGTGTTGAGGGCAGTATCACTGGCCCTCACTTGTGGGACCTGAACCGGGGCCACTGGCTTCCCAAGCCAGCGCTTAACCACCGCACCACTCAGCCAGCCCAGATGAGTTTATGAAAGTATTTTTCCCACATGTTGCACGTAGGGCACTGACTGTCAAGTACCAGAAGATTTGCTGTTCGGTTGCTCTTAGTTCTGACCATAGTGGTGGTGGAAAGTCATTCTTTGCTTTAGTTTTCCCATGGGTGGAATGGGGATGGGAGTGATGGATAAGACGGGAGGTGTTGGGTCTGCCCCCAGCATTCTCTGGGATCCTTATGGTTCCCCCAAGATCCTTCTCCATGCAAAAGCATTGGTTTGCAGACATTTTTTCTGTATGGGTGAAAAGACCAATGGGCGATTTTACAGAAACTGCCAAGACAGCGTTTCTCTATTTCTTTTCAATTTCAAAAGGCTCCTTTATGTACATGTAGATCTGAAGGGTATCTATATCTCTACATAATGTGTACATTCTACCACTTCCTGGAATTCCTTGGCCTATTCCCTCCTCCTCCTGCTTATCTTCTTCTTCTATCCTATTAATGATCAATTTTTTAAATTCTTGGTACTATGTGCTAAATATACCCCATCAAAACAAGGTATGAAAGAGTTCCAAGCTGGGTAATATTCCTGGTTCTGCCAATTATTTGGTCACAGTTACCCATTCACTATCATATTTAATTATCTATTTGTAGCCAGGGTTTTGCTTTTACTTTGTAGTTTGTAACTGCATCTTACCTCTTTGTCAGTTTGAATGCCAGTTTATTTTTCAGCTTGCCTTTGAAAATAATAATAATCATTATTATTCAGAAGTTGTCAGTTATTCTGTGCTTGTTACACTCTTTACAGGACCACAATTAATCTTTAAAACAAACCTTTGTCATAAGTGTATTATCTTCATATATAAATGAGAAAAGTGAAGCTCCTAGATGCTTAGTTAGAGTTAATCAGAGTTAATAAGTGACAGCCTGCATTTACAGGCAGTTGTCTGACTTCAAAATGTGTGGCCATTCCATTATATCAAGCTACCTTCTTCTAAGAGTGTCTAGAAGGGTTTTAAAGATCTTAAGAAGGTTGGCTTGTGATTTATGTGGAGCAAGGAGGCCACTGAAGCTTCCTCCAGGCTCCAAGTTGATGCTATAACAAGTGTTGATGATACTGACAGTGAGATATTGAGTTGTGTATAGAAAAGCTGTCAAGAAGTCAAAAGAAGCTTGTATTCTACCCCTATTTCCATAGGCAACAAAGTGTAAAGCTTAGAGAAAGTGACTAACCTGTTTGCCCTCCTATTCCTCTTCTGTAAAATGATTAGTGAACTTTTTATAGACGTTGATTCCATGACTGCTTTAAAGGAGAAGCAAGAGCTTTTCATTAAGATGTGGCATAGAGTAGTTAACTAAGATCTGTGTAATATTTTGCATTTTTCAAAGACACTTAAAGCTGATTCATTGCATCTCTTAACAACCAGGGATGCATACTAAGGAGGTGTATGTCCACACTGAATGACTTTCCTGTGTTCGTGGTGTGGGACTTGGGATTGAATGGAGAAAAAAAGAACAGAGCCTATGGTTGAAAATACCTCTGGATCTCAACCTTAGGCCTCAAGGTCATGATGCCTTTCTATCTAGTGTTCCAGATCATTAGCCTAGGAAAGAACAGTGAAAGTATGGAGAAAAATCTGCAAACTGACTGAGCTTTTTTTCTGGGATAAATGCTGAATTCAGTTCCACCTCACAGAGCTGCACACATACATTTTACTTCTAGCCCCATTCCCTGGCCGAATGAGACATGTGATCATCAGTGCTATTGATGGCCGGAGAATGGCTGCACTTCCTGGAGAGCAGGCTTTGGTAGGTGCATTCCTCTTGTCAAAAGGGCTGACCCCCAGGCAAAGGTGGAGAGAACACTTCACACTCTGTCCCAGGCTGAAGACAGGTTCCACCTGGGGCCTGTTATGGGCTACCTTGTGGATCCTTGCTTCCCAGAGCCCATGGGTGCCCTCTTCCTTGTGAGGGATAAAGGTGAGCCTCCTGCCACTGCTTATTGGAAAACCACACTTCCTCCCTCTTCCATGAATATTTGGGCTAGTAGCTTCTGTCTGCAGCTAGATTATCTCTCTTATCTATGGGGTCTTATTCTAATAAGATAGCAAGATCTCTTAAATTAAGTTTATACATTTGGTCTCTCACCCTTTGAAAGTCCTTGTAATAATACAGTTCAAAAACGGCCCAACTATATAATAAATATTTATTTATTGAATAAATGAATAAACTCTAAAGTTGCATCATGAGAAAACACTATAATTCTTCCACGTTTCCTCTGGGATATTTTCCCAAGCAACTTAGCCTTTTGTTCAGGTTCAGTTCACACGACAGCATAGGCCAGTTTTGCAGCAGCGCTTGCCAAGGTGAGATGTGAAGCAGGGAGTCTTATTCTCACATGCCCAGGCTCATAGTCAGCTTCCCATGAGACATCTCCACTTGGGTATCCAAAAAAAATCAGAAACTTAGTATCTCTTCATTTTCTGTCCCATACCAGTTATTTTCACATGCTGCATATTGAAAATTAGTTCCAACTGCCTTGTTTTAGTTACCCTAGGAAAAAAATCTTGTGTCACCCTTGATTCTTCTCTTTCTTTCACACCCCACAGCTAATCTGTCAGCAGATTTTGTTAGTTCTACCTTCAAAAAATACCCAGAAACTGACCGCTTGACCATCTCCACTGTCAAACCACCATCATGTCTCTTGGGGGTCATTTCAATAGCCTTTTTAAGGTTGATCTCTGTCCCACCCTGCTCCCCGATTGTCTATTATCACCAGTGGCCAGAAAGGTCCCAAAGTATATTAGATCATATTGTCTTCTGATCAAAATCTCCCAAGGGCTCCCCTTCTCATTTGGAATAAAAGCCAAAGTCTTTAGAACCTGGCTCCCCTGTTACTTCTCAGAACTCATCTCCTACCACTTCACCCCTTGCTCACTGTGCTTCAGCCACGCTGGCCTCCTTGCTGTTTTCTGAACATGTCGGACACATTCCACAGAACGTTTGCATCTGCTTCTGTCTACTCATCCTCTAGCTGGTGCCCTAATCTTCAGATATATATGCAAATATCCCCTTTTCAGTGACACTTCTTTTGGCTACTCTATTTTATACTGCATCTGGTCCCTACTCCACATTACACACAGGTCAAATTGAGTTTCCCTCCTTCATTTTTCTCATGGGTTCTCTTATGGGTTGAATTTTGCCCCCAAAAGGATATAGTAAAAGTCTTAACCCCTGCTACCTGTAAATTTGATTTTACTTGGAAATAGTGTCTTTGTAGATTTAATCAAGATAAGGCCATTAGAGTGGGCCCCAATCCAATATGACTTGTGTCTTTATGAGAAGAGGGAAATACCATAGGAAGACAGAAACACACAGGGAAAATGCTGTGTGATGACAGAGGTAGAGATTGGAGTGATACAAGCCAAGTATTGATGTCCACAACCAGGAGCTAGAAAGAGGCAAGGAAGGATTCTATCCACAGTTCTAGAGGGAGCATGGGTCTGCCAACACCTTGTTTTTAGACTTCTAGCCTCCAAACTATCAAAGAATAAGTTTCTGTTGTTTTAAGCAACCCAGTTTGTGGTGCGTCATTATGGCAGCCTTAGCAAACTAATATAGCATGTATCACACAATCTGATATACTACATATTTGTTGTGTTTATTGTCTGTCTCTAAGAAGGATGCACCAGCTCTGATGCTCTGTTCCTTACTGCCTTGATCTCTGTTGGGTTCTACCCAATCTGATGTCTGCCTAAGGATTGATTGGTCCTAATGTTTCATGGGTGAACCTGCAAAGGAATCTCATGAACATAAGAACTGAACTCAATACATTAAGTGGAAATCCTAGCTTCCATCTAAGGATAGTATAAGAGCAATTTGGGGTAAGATAGAAATTGGAGACTATATGGATTGTACTACAACATAGGAAATCATGTATTTGAACCCCCATCTAATGCTGACCATGTGCCCAGACTGTGGTGCAAGAAGTTAGGCAAATGCCTGAATATTAGATGAATAAAATGCTGATGGATTTCTTGGATGTAGAAGGACATATACCACAGAGAATTCCTGAAAGCTATGAAACTATCTTGTCCAATATTTACTTGTCTTTATTTTTTTCTTATACTGCTAAGCTTTAATAGCTTTTATTTATTTATTTTTCCACAGCACTCAAAGTGTCTCAGTAACACTATGCCCCAAAGGAAAGTGTGTTCTCTTTATAACAATATTATGTGCATTATTGAATTCTGCAACTAAACATGTTAGAGAACTAATGCACAATATACAAAGCTTTCTCTAGAAATCTTTAGAGCATTTAGAATGACACCAAGAAGAAAAGTCGTTCATCACCCAGGAGATGCCCTATACTTTGTCCCTGGCTCGTAAATATAAATAGAAAATGGTACAGGGAGAAAAAAGTAAGGAACTGAAAAAGAAAATGAAGACTCTGAGGGCAACACAGTGCAGTGGTTGGAGGAATAGACTATGAAGTTAGAACTGGATTTGAATTCTGATTCCATGACTCAATAGCTGCTCACTAACTACTAATCCTAGAATTACCAGCAATAACACCTGTCTCAAAGTGTTGCTAAATGAAATACACATGGGAAATACTTAGCTCTGTCCCCAGAAAATGGTACCCATTATTGTTATGTTTCCCGATGCAATTACTACCTGTAGATGGGATTTATTTTAACATACTGTAAAAGAATATCTAGTGATATACAGCCTCAGCTCACTGGTGTAGAGCTTCTCAAAATCTCCTTTTAGTCAATGAGCTGGATGTGCTTGTTGACAGTAACTATTATTGTGGGAATGGAAGCATTCATAGCCTTCCTGATTAACTACTGTATCACTTCCCTTTTCATCTTACTTTACTATAAATATATAACCTAATGATCCTTTCACTTACATAGCTGCTTTGATGACAGGATTTTTCAAAATGCTTTTCAGCCATTCATTCATTAGGCAAATCCACTCATTTTTTAGAGCCTACCACTGAGACACTTGAAGAATTTGGGGGAATAGGAAATTCCCCCTGATTTTCTAGAGAGAGAGACAGACTCATAAATTTCAAAGCATCATGTAGAGGTGGAGAAAGGATATATTCCAAGAGTTAACCTTATTACTATTACCTTATTGATTTTGTTTCTTTGCTAATTGCCTTGTAAAGCTTTCACCATATGCATGGATTGACCAGAGAACATGACATGACAACCCATCCTGTAAACTTTGCCTCCCTATTTTAATTATATTCCTCTTTAAAGTCTGGTATCACGAATTCTGAGTGCCCAGCATTACCTGCATCTCACCTATTTCATACTATGGCAAATAATTAACCTGCTGAATGTTCAATTTTCCTCTTAAGTAGGTGAAACTGGCTATTAGAATACTGACTTTAAAGCTACCCAGCTCAAAGAAAACATCGAGTTATAAATGAGGGGAACTTGATTCTATCTGAGCTTTGGCTGGCAGTCTGCACAGGGTGGTTGTCCACAAATAAGGCATGTTTTAATTAAGAATTTTTTATACCTTTACAGACAATAACAACAGTGTGGTTCCCGAGCTTGTATGCTAGATGCTTAAAGGGGCCCTCCTGCGGTGAGACTCTCCTCAGAAGCTGACCTCTGCTGTTCTAGAATATGATATAAAAGGGAATGTGCAAGTTTCCTTGACTTAAGTTATCTTCTTAAGTGCTAAAGAAAATAGCTAGATTCTTTGAAATGGCAGAAAACATGTTCCTCTTCAGAAATATTTACTTTATAAAAGGACTGTGAGACCATTACTTGCCCTCTGCAAAGAATCCACACCTCAAGATTGTGTGGCCTGCTCCTCACTTTGTCTCTCTTAGGTCTCTCTACTCAAATACCTTCTCTTTTACCTTTCTTTGTGGTCCATATCATAACTTTGTCTTTGCATTTTATATTTTTATAGGGTTTGTTTCAGTTGCCTGTTCTCCTCAACTGGAATGTGAATTCTATGAGAGCAGGAACTTGAGACGGTCACCATTCATTCCATCTCCAGCCAATAATAGTTGAATAAAATTTGAATGACATCAAAGGAGATGGGGGAGAGACAGAGGTAGATACATGATATAAAATAATGAAATGGACACAAGGAGCTGGTCTGGGAGCTATCAGGCCTAGTTCCAAAGAATTTTTATGAAAACCTAACTCTTCTTTTAAGAGCCTAGTTTCTGTCACTGTGGTAATAAGAAGCAGGAATAATTATAGTCTATAAATAATCCTAAAAAACTCTTGAAGTTTAGCCAATAGTTTAACCTTTCTATCAGAATGACTACCTCTTATTTTCTGCATCCTTTTCCCCTGAATTTGAGAACTCTTCCCCTAAGTTTGGGAATGTCCCCTGTTACCATGTGTTTTTAACATTAGCTTTGAAGGCAGAAGACAATAGAAGAAAAAGGAATAAAAATTACAAAGATATCAAATAATGAAAGAAATAAAATTGACTTTACTTACAAGTTACATAATGCATATAATAAACCCAAAAGAAGTTATAAACTATTAGAATTCATAAGTAATTTAGCAAATTTCCTGGATGGATATTCAATATAGAAAAAGCACTTTATTTCTATATATCAGCCAAAAAATAAAATTTGAAAAACAATACCATTAAAAATAGCACCCCAGGGGGCCGGCCAAGTGGCGCAGTGGTTAAGAGCTGGCTTGGGATGCCAGCGGCCCTGGTTTGGATCCCACATATGAAGGCCAGTGACACTGCCCTCTAAAAAAATAAAAAAATAAAATAGCACCCCAAAATTTGTACCTATGGGTTAAACTTAACAAAAGATATATAAGACATCTATAATTAAAACTACAAAATGTTGCAAAAAGAAATTAAAGAAGACTTAAGGAAATAGATATATCAGGCTTATGAATTGGAAGATTCAATATTTTTGAAATGTAATTCTCCCGAAATTGTTCTATAAATTCAATATGACCTTAATCAAAATTCTAGCAGTTTTTTGTGTAAAAATTGAGCCATTGATTTTAAAATTCATGTGCAAATGAAAGGGCTGAAAAAGCTTAGGTAACACTAAAGAAGAACAAAGCTGGAGGGCTTGTACTGCCAGATCTCAAGACTTACTATAAAGCACCACTAATTAAGATAGTGTGGTATTACACAAAGAGAGACAAATAGGCCAGCTGGACAGAATTGAGTCCAGAAATAGATTCACATGTAGAGAGCTTTTTGTTTTATTATAAATGTGCCACTGCAGTTTAGTGGGAGAAATGGTGGTCTTTTCATTAAATTGTGCTATAGCATTAAGTACGCACATAAAAAAATGAACATTGACTCCTATATTACAGCATACAATAAAATTAATTTGAGATAGAGTATAGATCTATATGTGAAAGAAAAATAAAATTTCAAGGAGAAAACAGAAGATATCTTTATGACTTTAGGGTAGGAGCAATTTCTTAAACAAGGTACATAAAGCACTGACCATTAAAGAAAACCCTGATAAATTGGACTTCAGTAAAATCATGAGTGTCAATTTATCAAAAGATATCAATCATTATGAAAATGAAGTGAAGCCATATACTGGGGGAAGATATTTATAATTTATGTATCTGACAAAAGACTGGTAACTGAATATATAAAAAGCTCATGCAAATTAATATGACATAAACAAACCATACAATTTTTTTTTTAAAGATTTTATTGAGGAATTGGGGGAAGGGAACAGTGTTGGGGAATTGGAGAAGGAGAACAGGCAAGTTATTGTTCTTTAATCTTCATTGTGTAGGGCGCCAGTCATCATCTGGCTTCCTGTCAGCAGCTCGTGGCCTCTAAGCTCAAGGTGCTGTGTTCAATCTTATTTGTGTGTGGGCATAGTGGGAGTTGAACCAACAGCCTTGTTGTTAAGTGCACATGCCCTATCCACTGAACCATCCGGGTGGCAGCTCAGCTCAATGTGCCGAGTTCAGCCTTAGTTGCAGGTGGGCATAGCCCACCATTAAACAGGCAATCTTGTTGTTATACCAGCTGAGCCATCCTGCCACCCATTGGCAGCTCAGCGACAGCTCAGCCAGGGTACAGTGTCACTGGCCCATGTGGGAATTGAACCTGCAGCCCTGTTGCTCAGAGCACACGCTGTAAGCCTACTCTTAACCAACTGAGCCACTTGGCCTGCCCCAAACCAAGCAATTTTTTAAAAAATTTCAAGCATTTCATAAAATATGATATCCAAATAACCGATAAGCATATAAAGTCCCGTCAATATTATTACTCATCGGGAAAATGTAAATAAAAAACCACAATAAAAATAACACTTTATATCCACTAAAATGGCAAAATTTTAGTGGAGTTACAGTAAGATGGCTTATTCTACACTGCTGGTGGGAGTGTAAAGTGGTATAAATAATATCATTTCTATCTGGAAAACTGACAGTATCTACTAAATGTGCAATCCTGTAATATAGGAATTTTACTCTTAGTTATATAGGGAATAGACTGTATACATATGTTCACCAAAATTCAATAATTAATAGAATTATTATTCATAATAGCTAAAAAAAAGGAACAAAAAAAAATGTCTATCAATGGGAGAATGGATAAAAAAGCCATGGTGCATTCATAGAGTCGAACGAATGCTACTAGAAAAGAATCAGCTACTGATCAACAGCATGGATGAATATCAAAATAATTATGCTCTAAGAAGCCAGACCAAAAAGGAGTGCATAGTTCTGATTTTATTTACATGAGATTCAAAGCAGGTAAAATCAATGTATTTGTAACAGAAGTCAGAATAGAGTTTATCTCGGGGGAGTCTAATCATTGGGAGAAGGCATGAGAGAAATTCCTCGAGTGCTGGTCATATTCTATGCCTTGATTCAGTGGTGTTTACACAGATACATACATATGCAAAAGCGCATACAGCTGTCTTGTCAAGATCAGTGCACCTTGCACGTGAATGGATTTATGCTACACCTCAATTCAGAAGTAAGCGAAATCAAAAATGAGATATTAGTGAGAGTAAAAAGCATCAGTTAGAAGAACATAATCAAATAGCACAAAATAATAAAATATAAGCCGATAGGTGGAAGAACACAAATCCTGTGGGGGACCAGCCTCCGCTGACCAGGGTTCGAGAAGGTGGACACGGCTTAGGTGATAAAATAAAGACAGAAACGAGTTAACAGTAAAGACAGAAAATGGAGGAAGAGCTCTCCGGTTTATTTCTCACAGGCTTTATATACAGTTTTTAGGTAGGGGGTACGTGCAAGGGTACATGTAGGAAAAATATGCATTACCTCAGTAGATCATTAACTGTTTACCAATAATCTAAAGGTCAGTGAAACCTTGGTTAGTTTCTTAAGCCGATTTCTTCCATTAACCCAGATAGCCATCTTTCTTTTGTGTCCCAAGGATCTGGCCATCCTCACCACATTCCTTAGTAAATAGTGAGCACCTTCCAGGTGCAGCAAGGAAACAATAGGAGCAGATAGACAAGTTTATGATTCACCAAGCCCACTAAAGCCAGCCTGCATGCCCCTCAATATTGGGGACCATGGCCCTCAACAAAATCCCAAATTCTCACACCTCTCGATGGGAAACCACCAGGTTATAGAGCCTGGTAGTGAAACGCAGAGTGTATATACTGAGGTCAGTGCAAGGTGTGGGTGCATTAGAGGTCAGCAAAGCCCCGAGCAGCAGGTTTCAGAACGATAGTCCTTCAGCTCCTGTGGAAGGCTCAGCTTACACCAGACAGGCATTGATGCCTCACAGAGCAGAAAACTAAGCTGCCACAGGCACCCAGCTGAACTCTGCAGTCCAGTAGCCTCTAGCCACCAGGAGAGCACTCCTGGCATTTAGCCCTCTCTTTTCTCACAAGCAGACCCCTGTAGGATGCCTGTGGCATGGACTGACTACAGAACCTTTGCTTTTTGTTCATTATCCACAAAAAGGCAGTTCTGTTTTCTGTGCAGATCTTTTTAATATTGGTGTTTAGGCATAGTCACTAGGGAAACTGTTTAGGACATTGGAAGACTATTTGTAATCCATTCTGAGGGATGAATGTGTTCAAGAACTGAAAGAGTATTATCAATCTGGTTTATGGATTTCATATTATGTTCTCAAACTTTCGTTGTGTAAAATGGATGAAATGAACAGGCAAAGAGCTCTGTCTGGGTCCTTGCTTTCTGTTGCCCTCAGCTTGCTCCAAGTGAATGCTGGCCCAGATCCCGCTCTGAACCACAAACATCCTCGTAAACTTTTAGTCTTTGGTGTCATAAACTATAATGACACCAATAATAGCTTTGATGGTTACCATTTCAGCCTCTTCCTCATCGCAAGCTGTAAAGGGAGGTATGTTAGTATTTGTGGTCACATATTGACTAGTTGAAACCGCTTAAATTGCTCTCAAAAGCAAGTGAAAAAGGGATTTTTAGGGATGAGGCACTGCAGTGAACTGTAACCACTAGCTCTTTGTCCAGCACACATTCATACTTACTAATATTATATTTATATGAGCCTTAACAATTTCAGCATGCTGCTATATATATTGTCTCATTGGATCCTCATACATTTTTATAAAGTGGGTACCATTTCCACTGAGGGTCCATTCAAGACCACCACGTAAGTGGAGGAGTTGGGGTTGGAACTCATATGTTTTAGTCACACTCACTCCAGTTGCTATGGTTGGTGAGGTGGGACTTTCACAAGTGATATCTGCTGCATGTGAGCTCTCAAATTTAAGAGCTTGACCTGTTACTGGGTTGTCATGATGCTCCTCGGCTCTTGTCTTCTTGGGGGAAAGAATTTAGTCTAGGGCAGCATTTTATGCAGGTATAAGGTAGTAAGAAGTTTATTAGTAAAGGCAGATATAGTACTCCCAAGATGTGGAGCGGACCAATCCCAAGATGGGGAAGGTCCTCTCCTTACATTGCAGAAAGGCTTTTATTTGTATGGGTGGAATTGCCTCCCCATCCCCTCCATTCTCTTTATCTCTTTCTCCTGCTGAGGTGCCCAGTCCTCCCTTTTGGTTCTCAAAGTAGTTTCTGTCCATTGTCTTTTTAGGATTTGTTTGAGAAGTTCCCTAGAATGGTCCTGATAAAGCAGGATGTATATTCTGATAAGCGGAATGTCTTCCTTTCTTCTCTGGCTTTTAACAACACATTCTTTTGATTCAGGGGCATGTGTAAGCCTGGAATCCTGCTGGGCTAGTAAGGTATTGGTGCCCTAAGTGAGGGCAGCTGCAAGGGGTCTTGACCCAAGTAGGAGCTGCAGCAGGGGCTTTCTAACTGGGGCTGGGTCTCTCCTCCTGCTCATTTCTATCTATCTGCCTATGTTACAAAAGCAGCAAGTGTCCTTTTCTCCTTCTATCTTATATTGGCACCAAACTTTGCAATTCTTGGCATTTATTTATACTGGAGGTGTTCATTACACCATTCTGTGAGATAGGTCATTCAGGGAGCACAGACCACATGGAAATCTTGTTCTATCTCCTCAAATTAATAGATACCCATGATAAGTGAGCCTGTAAAAGAAAGATGAACAGAGCTCCACATTTTGCTTTTAGGTTTAGAGACTGTCAAACTTCTACTAAATCATTAGGGAAGGGAGATAAAAGCATAGCTGCCATATCATCTCACATACCTGAGAAGTGGTCCTAACTATTTTTTATAAAGTATAAAATATAGGATTTAACTCTAAGAATGAAATAAATTAAAAAAAATTAAGTTTTCTGTAAGTTTGTTCAGCATCTGAAGTGATTAATAATAGATATAATTCATGAACTATCATTGTTTCTTACATTATCCAAATGATTTTTCTCCATTGTTTTATTAAAGTGTAATTTTCATTCAGCAAAATTTCTTCTTTTTAGTGTTCAGTTCTGCAAATTTTGGCTAACACATACAGTTGTATAACCCACACCCATTTAAGGTATAGAACAGAATATATCACCCCCAGAATCTTATATCATATATGTTATATGACTTTCTATAGTTACCTAAAATGTGTTGACAGGCCATGACATCCAGAAACATAGAGGTTAAGATATGTATGTACATGCCCAAATATATTTCCTAAATTTACACATTGGGAAATCGAGGCCCAGGAAGGTAAATAAGTCCCTAAGTGGTAGAACTAGGGTTGGAACTATGTCGGTCAGACTCCCCAACTTGTCACTCACCCAGCATACACACTACTGAGATCTGCATATATAAAGCTAAGGAGGACCCCAAATTATGTAGATGAATCTAAGAAAGACCTTCTGTCAGGAAAGGGGGACCTCCTAGGGTAAAGTCCAGCTCCCTGGATATTTTTTTTAGATAGTGTTGTTCTTCTTTTTCCTTTGACAACAACACAAACCCTCCTTCATCCATAATTGCCGACTTAGCCCAGTTTGAGATTCCCACACCTCCCCACCCATGAAAACTGCTTTGGTTTTATAGTAGAAGTTTGTTAAAGAACATAATTTACAGATCTGTGCTGTACTTGTAGAAATACCTACTTCCACAATTCTATGATTCTAGTTGCCACTTGACCATAAAGTAAGGGGTGTCCAGTTTTATCAATGGGCAAGCTATCCTGGGCTGAAATCCCCAGAGGAAGAAGAGATGATTAATAGGATAAGTAAAAATGTGCTGCTTATCACATCATCCAACTGTGTATATAGCAAGCATCATTATATTTTAACATGCTGGGAACACTTGTCTTGATTGAGTGTTAGTCAATAAAAATTCCCTTTTAAAGGATTGCTTCTGTGAGGTCTGCTCTTTGTTCCTGAAGCTGCAGAGACACACTGAGAATTCAAAATAAAGCATACTGTACCGTATTTAATAAAATGTTCTAAAAGTACTAAAGAGGCACAGTCCCTTGTCCATTAAAAATGCAGTAAACTTTCTGGAAATTAGATTTAAATCATGTGCGTTTTTTTCCCTTCTTAGAACCATAGATTACTTAAATATTTCCATTAGCTCCAAGACAGAGTGACATGATAAAAATGATGAAATGAAAAATTATAGTTATCCATTGGATATCAGAAGAAAAAGGAGATAGGCATATAGTTATAATAAAATAAAACTCAAAGGAATTCAAACTCATTCCATTTACAATTAAAGCACACATTTAAATCATGGTGTTATGCAGCCTTGGTAGTCTGAGCTGAGCTAATTATAGGTATTTAATTAACTCCACAGGGTAGAGCTTTCTGTTGTTGCTTTGTGAATGTAATATTTGTATTTATAATTATAAAACTAATTTAAAATATTAAGGGAGGCCTAGGTGAATACAGTAAAGCCAATTCTCTCTCAGAGTCTACATGGTCCATATCAGATTGTGAAAATTCAGTAAGAGCTTTACTGGTGGGGAACAAGAATGAAGAAGAACAGAAATGTAGCAAGATTCCTTCCTTTTGTTTTCTTTGGGTGGAGGAATCTAAAGAATGTCCAGTTTTCTTTTTACCATCTTGGCTAAAAGTAACATAGAACCAACAACAGGAAATGCCATCTTCTTTAAAAGACAGACCACTGACAACACAGACCACTGAGAAACCAGCCAACCCCTCAATTAATATTTATTCAATATACTTTTTTTTTTTTACTTCTCTTGCATTACTCTCACTCCCTTTTTTTTCCAAAGTTAAAGGCCATCACATGACTGTATTTTTCTTTCTCTTCAAAAACAGACTCTGTTCTAGAGGTTGTCAAGGATCTGCCTACACAAGCTACCGAACTCAGAGGATTATGGGCACGTCTGTGTTCTGCCAGCATTAGGCAACAACATTGTTGAATTGAGTTGAGTGGTCAGAGCTCCCCTGAAGAAAATCCATTAAACTCAAACTTTTAGAGGAAGTAATGGAAATGTAAAGAGAGGTATTAGTTAGTTGACACTATTTACTGAGCACTTAATGGACAGTGTCTGTACAATTTTCTCTAAGTGTCATCCTGCCTGTCTTTAGAAAAGAGAACAGAAGTGTTGTTTTCTAAATTGTCTCAAGTTAAAGCTCTTGATTGATAACAAAAATATTGGAGACATCGTTAGTAGAGGAAATGTGGGTGTTTTTGTTTGTTTGTTTGTTTGTTTGTTTTGAGTGCAGTGTCACTGGCCCTCATACGTGGGATCCGAATTGGGGCCCCTGGCGTCCCAAGCCAGCGCTTAACCACCGTGCCACTAGGCCGGCCTGGAAATGTGTTTTTAAAAGGATGAAAACTTTATTCACCACTCAGAAGTGTATACTTCAAATTCAGCACTATATCTATCTACTACAGTGTAGCACCTTTAAATCTATCTCTCCTCTGCTTCTGCCTTCCCATCTCCTTCTCTAGCTCCGACCCTCCTGACCTCCTGCTTCCCTCTTGTAAAGACCCTATAGTTCCCTTGGACCCACCCAGATAATTCAGGATAATCTCCTCCATCTCAAGATCCCTGACATACCTGAAAAGTCCCTTTTGCCATGTAAGGTAATATATGCACAGGTTTCAGGGGTTAGGATGTGGGTAACTTTGGGGGAGTCATTATTCTGTCTACAACACATGCTAGCTGCTAAGCTGATTTTCCTTGGTGACAAATCCACTTTTTCTATTTCTGATTTGAGGTAACAGAACTCCCCAAACTGTGTTTCTTCTTTAGTAGCTGGTTTTCTGTTAGGTTGTGCCAATAGGGGGCGTTAAAGGACAGTGGAGGGCAGGAAGAGGAAGAAAGGAGTTAATTCTTTCTGGTTAGCTGGATGCTCTTATTGGTTTTCCCTGGGAGCAGCAGACAGTGCAGGTCTCAGCTTTGTTTCCACATTCCCAGAATGGCCACACTTGTAGAATCAGTCTGATTACCCTCAAAAGTACTCTCACAAGCTGGGCAATGGATCTCTTCAGAGGTCTGAGTCTCCACTCATCAGAGCCACTGGTCCAAACATCTGGGTTCTGATAACCTCATATTTTTTTCTTTGTTTCTCCAACCCTAGAGATGACAGCAGCTTTTTAAATAATTACTATAATGTTCATTTTTAGGTTTCCCAGTTATGATCAGTTTTTTTTTTAACTCCCCCACAGATGGGTATAAAATTAAACAGTAATAAATGACCTTAGAAAAAAAATAGATAGGAGTAACTGTGAGGAAAGAGAAATTATCTCAGGCCTGTCTGATGCTGGTTGTTTTGCAGGAAACATTACGGTATAAAAAGAGAAGTCTATCTTCCCAACAAAATCATTTCAAAATTTTCTTCTTAATGCGGAGCAACCAAAATCCAAAAGATATTCACACTGGTTTTGATTATTCTGAAACAGGAAAATCATTTAAAGGAACATAATACAGGATTATTAGCAAGTCTTAATCCAGTTTAAAGTTAAAATGATGCTGAAAACTAATTCAGTTCTGCCAAATTTAATTCGATACTTACGTAATTAAAAAAAAATTTATTGGGAAATTGGAGGAGGTGAACAGTGTTGGGGAATTGGGGAAGGGGACCAGCCAAGTTGTTGTTCTTCAATCTTCATTGTGGAGGGCTCCAGTCACCATCTGGCATCCTGGGGGCAGCTCATGGCCTCTAAGCTTAAGGTGCTGTGTTCAATCTTAGTTGTGGTGGGCATAGCCACCATTACATGAGGGAGTCGAACCAGTTGTTGTTAAGAGCGCACGCTCTATCCACTGAGTCATTCAGCTCAAGGTGCTGAGTTCAGTCTTAGTTACGGTTAGGTGTAGCCCACCATCAAACAGGCAGTCTTGTTTTTAGGAGCACGTGCTCTCAGCAGATGAGCCATCCTGCCACCTGTTGGCAGCTCAGCGACAGCTCAGTGACAGCTCAGCTTGGGTGCAGTGTCACTGGCCCATGTGGGAATCGAACCAGCTGGCCTGTTGCTCTTAAGCCAACTCTTAACCAACTGAGCCACTCGGCTGACCCAATACTTACGTAATTTTTATTACTAATAGTTCACTAGTCCATCCAAGTGAAGATCTTAATACAATTTCACATACGTGTGTGTGTGTGCGCGTGTGCACACATGTATGCGAGAGAGGGAGAGAGACAGATATTGAGAGATTTATAAATTATACAGTCTTCAAATAAGCTGCTTAAAGAAACTATCCATTTGAATTTCTAGATGTGTGAAATTACACCCACAATTTATGACCTCATTTATTACATGTTTGAACAGCCTTTAGATTACACCCCTGTCAGAGATAAATGCACTTGGCATAAAATAATAATGTTTCAATCATAGAAATGTGATCCTAATCACAATTTAAATTTGCGTTTTATACTCTGACATTAATTATCAACCCAGAGCCCCTTCTAAAGCTCCACATCCAGTCTTGGAAGAAGTTATTCATCAGATAGCAATGATGTTTGTCTAGAAGTCTACTTCTCTTAATGGACTTAATGTAATTATTTTTAAACGCCCAGATCCTCCTCCCTTAGTCCCCACCTCCTACTTAACTCAATGGCCTATATAGCAATTTAAAATCATTGAGACACTGGGAGGAGGTGATGTGATATAAATCTACCAGAAGTCAAAACAATCAAGTACGTGTGCATAAAAAAAGGATAGCTCCTTGGTGGGAGGAGTTGTGGGCCCAGAGCAAGTCACACTGAAGCCTATCAGTGTCTAAAACTGGGTTACATGACAATGGAGTTTAAAGGGAAAAATAATCCACAGGAGGGAAAACTGAAGTGGGATTTGTGAGTGTGTGTGTGTTTAGAGTAGAAGGTGGATACTACTCTCGCCTTCCAATATGAGTTCTAGTGATTGTAGTCAGGACCCAGGGCATGCACTGGAGGTTCAGGTGTGTAGAGTCTTTCCCACTGGCTGCTTCCTTGAGTCATTGCCCATCCTCCTGCTGCTCCCTGCTCCTCAAAGCCCAGACTCAGGGTTCTCATAGAGCTTTCCCCTTCCCTAACAGAGCCATGTTTACTGAGGGTTAATGAGCTTTTATGATGACATTGTTTTGCCATTGTTGACCCATCATAGAGACCTGAGCAGTCTGAATTATTGTGCTATTTAAGAGGTCTATAATGTATGCTAGTTAGAAAAGAAAGCAGAGGTTCTGTGGGAAAATACTAATTTTGATTTGAAAATGTAGGCATAAGGACAAGGACTGTCCTTGGAGTTTAATTCTAGAAGAATAATATCAAACTTAAAGATATCTGCATTGAAAGGAAGACCAAAGGAGCCATCAAATGAAAGAAGAGCAAAATGCACCTACGAATTAATTTTAAGTTATAAACCAGATTCATATTCAAAAGTATGACAGTTCTAACCAGCAATTTTGGGGCTATGCCAAGACTCCTATATGCCCTTCTCCTTAATATCACCAGGATAGTGTATCTGGGAAAAGTGAAATTATTCGAAAAACATATATTAAAGTGTATAAAAAGGCTATGATTATAGAGAGAACGTTTGAGGATACTTAGTACATCAGCCAAAGAAACATGTGGAATATTGTTACAGTGAGCCAAATGGTAAATAAATTCGAGTGGATAGAATTTTGCATTTCTCTGATGAGTCAGGCCTGAGAGAGGACCTTGGGCACTAATGGGTTAATGCATCTTAATCTCCATGTGAGGTAATAACAGAATCATATACATAATGTATTGCTTATCCTAGTACTTACAGTATGTACTGAGGACTCTGTAACTATACCTTGAGTTCTTGGTGTGCCTGCCTTCTTCCCTGGTAGCAATTTTCAGATAATATCTGGGAGGGAGTCTGAATCACTGAGTGAAATATGGCTGACTAATTTCTCTTTTAATTATTATGTCAGATGAAGGTGGATTTTTCTCACACTATTTTAAAAAGTATTTAAAATTATTTTCAAAATGTTATTTTCCACCTTCTTTTGACCTGGAATATGGCCCTGGGGAGTAAACAAAAATTTACTACTTGGGTCTAATTTCTGTTGAAATGTTATATACTGCCAAAATATCTAAATGAAAAAAGAAAAAAGTTCAAGGCTACTGATCTAAGCAAAACATCTGAATAATTGAATGAATCACCGCATTTTCATCTGAATGTTTTGTTAAAAGGTAGCTTTAGGCATATCTACACACTAGAAAGTTAAGTGAAAAGGAACAAGCTAATTAGTGTTGTCAAACAAACAAGAGTCTAAAGGTGCCAAACTTCATATCTCAATCCAAATTAATCAGTCAAATTTTCTGCAGTAATTGTATTAACTGAATAATTTCCAAATTTCTATTTTTTTTCTTGCTATCAAGAATGGGCAAAAAAGTTCATGATTTATTTCATAGTTGTTTCATTTCATCTTTTACCATATTTTTCATCTTACTAGTTTGTTTGTTTTTCTCTTCTTGGCTTTCCCTACTTTCATTCTATAATGGTACATTTCTTCTCCTTTCCCATCTATCACTTTCAGTATAGATTATACAGACGTGTCTATAGGTTAATCTTAAAATGGTTGATACTTATCAGTGACAGATACTTAAAATTATTTTTTGTTGGTTTGAAACCATTGCATCATGTTACTGATTAGCTAACCTGCCAATATTTGTTTCACACGAAATCTGTTCACGTAGTTTCTAAATTGTTTATAATATATTTTAATTACTCCTATAGCTGTTAATTTCAGCAAATGTCCTACCATTAAATCATATCATTAAACATATTTTATGTGGAAATGTGCTTATTTCACATAGCCTTATTATTGTTTTCCACAGCTTTTTCGTATAGCTTATTTTAAAGTCGTTTTTAATCAGGTGATAACCTCCCAATCCCCTTTAGAGCCATTGTACTGAACTGCAATCAGTTCAAACCCATTTATTCAAATGTTGAATGTTCCAAACCCAGGGTTTCTTAGATATAAGCTGATAGCCACATCTCAGTTTTTTAATGCTTGTGAAAGAAAATAAGAGCTGTATGAATAATCATAATAGATGTATTCTTTCTCAATCTTATTAATCAAAGTTAATAATGAGGTATAAAGAGTAATATCTTTGTGGAAAACTATACCAACAATTGTCATGGTGAACAATGCAAGTTGTATAATTACACAAAGTATATGATAATGATGGGTTATAGTTTTCTTGTTATAAATTATTTGAAATAGGAAATAACTATTGAAATAGGAAATAACTTCCCTATTATTAGCCAGTGCACAGGGACATTCTTCCTCTGTTGCTCAACAGCCTGCAGATGGCCACATTACTTAACCATATATAACCTTAAGTGTTGCATTACATTTTGAATTTCCATGCAAAATCAAGATACAACTTCCTATCCTCTGTGTCTGCAAACCAGCAAACCAGCATTGCTCACCTTGAGAAGTGTGCCACTTTTCAGTGCCTGGGCCACATGGGTTTTCTGTGAATCCTATTCGCATTTAGAGGTTGCATGCTTACTAATTTTTCTCTTTTAGGAAGGTAGCACCAAACTTCTTCATCCTACCATGGGTGTGTGTGGGAGGGGTCTCCTCTTGGATTACATTTTCTCAGCTCCTATTCTTTTCCATGTGCTTCACAAATTAGAATCACTCAGCCATGGAAACAAAGCATGTAGGCATTTGCAGAAGTCTCCTTTTGGACCTTTTGTCAGTTCCTTTCTGATTTATTACAGCTTTCAAAGATACTTTGATTCCAAATGTAGCCATTTAGCACTCAGTACAAATATGAGATAACTTATATAAAATGCATTTCTGTATCTTAGAAATATGTTATTTCTCTATAACTGTAAAAGGGACTTTATATGGATTTTCAGAGACAGCTGCAAATGTATTCTTAGTATTTTTGTCAGATGTTATTTTTAAGGTATATGCAATGGCTAAGTAGAATTATATTATTGTCTATTTGGGAAAGTACAAAATATTATATCTTATATAAATGTGGTATGTAATCAAATAATTTAGTAGTCATGTAGATTACTTGGTGTGTAGTAAATAAAATGAGACCTACATCTTAAGTTTGACTTTTTAAAATTAGAAATGCATGCATTTTCTTCTGCTTTTTTTTTAGACAGACTAACATTTTTATTAAAAAATATATACAAACTTCAATCATATTAAAAGAGAAAGGCTTTAGCTTATAAGGAATAAATGCAGTGATTATGACACACATAGATTCAGGGAAATCATGTTTTCAACAGTATATGCCCATAGCGATTACACAACCAGAGAATGTGATTACTTTGAATTGAGGGTAGCATATGTTTGTAAAGTTTTAATTTTACTTTTTACAATTTTCCTACAATAGAATTTCTATGTAAGGAAATATAACATCCCAAAGTTGTATGTATTTCTCTATATACAACTTGAGTTAAATAAGAGAATTTAAAACATTAAATTCATATTATATCCAGGTTACTAATCAGTGAAGTCAGAAAAATCTCATTTCATTTGATCACTGATGATTTTTAAAACTTGAATTGAATGATTGCTTGAGTAAATTAAATCATCAACTTAATATATTAAAATATTATGGGTTAAATGTTATCATATATGGAATTTACTTCAAAATAATTCAATTGAGAAGTATGTAAAAATAAATTAAAATTGTCCATGAGCTGATCATTATTGAGGCTGGATGATGAGTATGTGGAGATTTATTAACTGCTCTCTCCACTTTTGCAAATGTGTGAAATTTTTCATGAGAAAATGTTTTAAAAGACACCAAGTCAAAAGCCATATCTGGCTATAAGTCACAGAAAAGTTGGTATTTACCACCAGGATAGTATAGTCACAGGTTTGTAACAGCTGACCATGATAAACACAGGCACAGAGCAAATTATGAATCCATTCAAGTTCAACATTAGAGTTATGGATAGCTACTCCAAGTACCAGCAGTTTATGGTTTAGATGCAAGACCCATTAAATTTATGCATTTAATAAGACAAATGCACTCTGTGGGCATTTTATTATATTTTCCTTCATTCTTATGTTTTTGAAAATATAAATAATTTATGGATAACTTTCTTCATGGGATGAAGAAAACGTTAAATGTATTTCACTTTACTTTCCCCCATCGTACCCTTACCTTTATAATCTCATTGACAAGAGTGGTGTATCCAAATATTACAATATTGGTTTTAAAAAGTCAAGCCAGTATAAGTGGTATGGAATTTTAACCTTTTCAAATAAAGAAGATGCAGTAACATTTCTTCAATGCGTGGTTAGTTACAGTTGAGCCATTGAGCTCAAGCATTTAAAGGAGTAGCTTCTATCTTTACATTGTTTGTTTATATGATGAAGACAAAAGGAAAGAAAATCAGACTTAGGGATGAGGGGTTGCATAAATTTGTAAAGAAAGGTTTAATACCGAGTGAAGATGGCTGTCCAATCTTTAGAGTAAATCGTTATTAGGCGAAGGTGTAGTGTTAAATGCTGCTAGACTGGAAAATGCGTAAGTGCAGCTATTGTCCCTAATTCTTCTTTGCTTCCCAGTACCGGGCATTGCTCAGAGCTCCCTGAACAGCCAGGAACTTGTCCTGCCTTTCTCACTGTGCCCAGGTTTCTGAGGCACTCTTCCACAGCTGATCTGCAGTTCTAGGGCTGGGGTTAGACTGAGAGAACTCATCATCTGACTTTTCTTCTCAGGATCTCTTTCTCTAAAATGTTAGCGGTGTCCCTCAGCATTACTTGTGCCTGACTGACAGCCCTAGATAGAGAAAATTGCCTTTGGGGTTTGCAAGAAAAGAGAGGAGAGAAATGCAAATTGAGTGAGTTACCCTGCAGTAGGGATTGTCTTTGCTTCTGTGTACCTGAGGAACTGTCCCAGAAGGGCAGGATACACAAGGTTTTGCAGGGCATACCTGTGCAAGAACACTCATGAGCTTGTACATGCAGGCATATAATTTGCCTTAGTGCATCCATCTGCCTGTGCCACAAAGTGTAAAATCTCACTGATAGGGAGGACATATCGCAGTTGTGAATGACATCTGTCATTAGCAGAGGTCTACTACATGAGGACATTTGGAACTCTAGATGAATTAGATTGGGCTGTATCCCTTTACTTATGGATGACAAAGAGAAAAATAGTCTTTAATATCTAGGAGTTCTCCTGGTACTATCAGCCAGGCCTTTGGTGTTCATCTCTTGAACATAAATATGTTCACAGAACTTTAGACAAGGCCACTCTGTGAACTTGATGAATAATAATAAAAAAATAAGCCCTCTGTAATCAGATCTGAAAATAGATAAAATATGAATATTGTCCGTGCCACAAAATGATCTGACATCCCCCACTTCCACTGCTTCTTTACTTACTGCAGCTCTAGCCTTAGTTAGTCGCTCCTGCTTCCAGATGAGATTTATCAAGATACTCATTGAATAATGTTACAACAGCTGTATATAGTGCCAGGTGGGTACTAGGCTAATAAGGGTACTAGGCTAATTGAAGGATTACTGCATAAATTATATAAATGTCTAACAACTATGCTGTACACCTGAAATTAATATAAAATAATATTGACTGTCAACTGTAACTGAAGAAAATGAATAAAAATTTTAAATTAAAAAAATAAAAATAACTTAAAATTTAAAACTACTTAAAAAAAACCCACCTCATTGAATTACCCCCTGACAGCAGCCAAATCAGAGCAAAGGCCCACTTCCTAAACTCTTCCCCAAATCCTCTAACATAAGAGCAATCTTATAATAACTACTGATACCTTCTTACTGGGAAGTCTCAGGGTTTTCATCATGTGCGTTCTCTGTCACTGCAAAAATTTATATAAATTCAGGTGTGTCCCTGATAGTCATTGGCTAGAGGATAAACTAAGTATTGTGATGGGAACTTTATATAATAAGTATGGTTCTTATGTCCAACAGAGTCATTGATCATTCTTTTTTCTTTATTGTGATAAAATATACATGATATAAAAATTATAATTTTGATTATTTTTAAGTATAGAGTTCAGTGGTATGAAGTCCATTTGCATTGTTGTGCAACCATTACCACCATCTGTCCATCTCCAGAACTTTTTCATGGCCCTAAACTGCAACTCTGTCGCAATTATTCTGTCCCCTCATTCTCTCCCCCAGCCCCAATACTTTCTGTCTCTAGAACTATTTTTAGGTACCTCATATAAGTGGACTCACACAATATTTTCCTTTTGTGTCTGCATTATTTTACTTAGCATATTGTCTTCAAAGTTTATCCATGTCGGACCAGGTATGAGAATTTATTTCCTTTCTGATGCTGAGTAATATTCCATTGTAGGATGATACCACATTTACACTACATTTTGTTTACCCATTCACCTGTCAGTGGACATTGGTGTTTTTCCCGCTTTTTGGTAATTGTGAATAATTCTGTTATAAATATTGGTATCATCGTGGTCATAATTTTTTTTTTAACAATGAAGAGTGTAATAGTTCCAGGATTTTTTTGATTCTGTGTATGATCTTAAATCAGTTTCCTTCCTTCCTTCCCTTCCACCCTCACCAATCCCCATGCTTGGAGAAATCAAACATTTTATAGAAATCGAGAAGAATACATCATGTTATTTCCAAGTGTCATCACTAACTTCACCAAGATAGCACTAGGGATGGGAAGAATTAGGGGATATAGCATAGAGAGGCAAAACAATTCTGAACTAATTATTCTTTCAAAATATGTTTTTCAAAACTGAGTTATAAGTCTCTTGCTACTTTGTGAAGTGCTAAAACACAGACATAGTAAGGGAGGGTTTTTGACGTTGAGGTGAGAGAGAAGCCAGATCATTTATTTATTCAGCAAGTAAGCTATCATTTACTACTTTCTGCCTGAAACATAAACTTAATAAGTTGAGGGATTTACTGCTCTATTTCCTTGTTCTAAAATAGAGCACATAATAGACGCCCAATAGATATTTATGAAATAAGTAAATGAATGATTATATGAGCTCTTATAGGGTATCAAGTAACACTCTCTCTGTCCACATAATGCTTGAAGAGTAGCTAAGGAATTAGAACCGTACTACAAGATAGCTGTTAAAAATTGCAAGGGGTGTGCAGAAAAAGAAAAGATTACTTTTACTTATGGATAATAGGAAACATTGCAAAGAGGAGTTAGAATGGAAAGAGTTTTGATAGATGAAAGCATGAAAGTGCATTCCATGTGGAGTTAATAGCATAAGGAAAGGCATGGTGGTAGCAAGAAGCATAACAATGAGCTATAGCTTATTGAGCTTCCATTCTGTTTAATGTACTTTAAATTCTTCACTTCATTGAAGCTTCATAATGCCTTCTGCTTTCCCATGCCCAGGAAGGAATAATTATTCTTCACACTTCGGTTAAGAACACCAAGAAACACATAAAAATTAATTGGGAAAACCTGGATTTGAATCCAGGCCTTCAGATACGATGTCCTGTGATTCCAACCACTAGTTTACATTCAGTGAGTGTTAATGAGGTTATTTTGGGCTGGCATATAAACTGTAGATGTAGAGGAAGGAAGGAGGAATAAGACTGAAAACTCTGCAGGGTTAAAATGGCAGTGGGAAGTGGGGATTATCACTTCTTCAGTCTTGTATAAGAAGCATTTTTATACTTAAATACAGTCAATTTCTTTGGATAAAATAGGTAGAGGCTGTAGAGAATGATAAAAATACATTGATTATTAATAGCTAATTTTATAAAGGTTCTTTATTGTGCTTTTCTATATCTTTTAAGTATGACTGTCATTGTGTATTCCTGAACATTGTTCTTCAGTGAGTTGGCGGAAGTGTTCCTTTTTTTTTACAAGGCTCTTGGTCTTTTTTTTTAGCTGAGCCATCCTGCCACCTGTTGGCAGCTTAACGGCAGCTCAGCTTGGGCTGGGCATCGAACTGCTGTTGCTCGGAGCTCAGCTCGCACTCTTGAGTGAGCTCTTAACCAACTGAGCCACTCGGCCAGCCCCCGAGTTCCTTTTTGAAAACATATTTAGCTGAAATGTGTTTTAATGTTTTCTGACCTGTAAGAAACCTTGTTTTTCAGAATATAATTCAATATTGATTTAATTGAAAAAGTAAAACATACACACCTCCAACAATTAATAAATATTATGAACTAATGAAAAAAAATACATAGCAAACAGGCAGGTTTTTTTTTTTTAGCATGAAAGAGGATATGATGTAAAGAAATTTTCCAAAAGAGAGGCAATGTTTATAAACTGTGCATTGTGTATTTTTGATATATAGCTGAAGATTACATGAATAAGTTTTTTTTTAAAGATTTTATTGGGGAATTGGGGGAGGGGAACAGTGTTGGGAAATTGGCGAAGGGGATCGGCCAAGTTGTTGTTCTTCAATCTTCGTTGTGGAGGATGCCAGTCATCATCTGGCTTCCTGGCGGCAGCTCGTGGCCTCTAAGGTGCTTTGTTCATTCTTAGTTGCAGGTGGGTGTAGCCACCATCCCATGTGGGAGTCGCAGCAGCCTTGTTGTTAAGAGCTCACGCTCTATCCACTGAGTCATCTGGGCGGCAGCTCAGCTCAAGGTGCTGAGTTCAGTCTTAGTTGGGGTGGGCATAGCCCACCATCGAACAGACAATCTTGTTTTTACATCAGCTGAGTCATCCTGCCATCTGTTGGCAGCTCAGCGACAGCTCAGCTCTGGGTGCAGTGTTTACTGGCCCATGTAGGAATCGAACCATGAGCCCTGTTGCTTAGGTCTTGTGTTCAAAGCCAACTCTTAACCAACTGAGCCACTCGGCTGGCCCTATATGAATAAGTTTTAATAGGAGCATGAAACAACTGCAATAAGCCATTTTTCTCTTTCCATTTGTGCTTAAGAGAGTCGTTTTTAAAGGTTGGCTACTATTGACACCACAATAAAAATCATTAGTATTTTGTAACAATAAAAAATGTTGATCCATACCTTGAGTTGTCTGGATGGAGGAAAAAAAAAAACCTAAGGTCAATATTTACATTTCTCATCTTGCTATTTCCAGAAGCTATATGTATGAGAAATAATCATAAAGAAAACAGAATTATAGAATAATAGAGTCAAGGGGCTCTAGAAGTCAGTAATAACTTCTAGTTTAGTTTGCCAATGGGTATGATGGTTAATTTTATGTGTTAACTTGGCTCGGCTATGATACCCAGTAGTTTGGTCAAACACTACTCTAGATGTTGCTGTGAAAGTAGCTGTGGATATGATTAGCATGTACAATTATTTGAGTAAAGCAGATTATATTTTCTCTAGTGAGGGTGGGGGTGGGGGTGGGGGCTTATCCAATCAGTTAAAGGCCTTAAGAGCAAAGACAAGTTTCCTGAAGAAGAATTGTGCATCAAGACTGCAAAATAGAAATTCTACCTGAGTTCCCAGCCTGCTGGTTGGCCTATTGAATTTGTCAGTTCTCACAATCACATGAGCTAGTTCCTTAAAAACTCTCTCTATTCTCTCTATATTTATAGATAGATAGATAGATAGATAGATAGATAGATAGATAGATAGAGATAGATAGAACTGGTTCTGTTTTTCCTGAAAGAAAAACTGAGTAATACAATCAGCAAACTAAAGCCCAGAGAAATTACATGATTTTCTTAATATAATTTAGTAAGTGATGGAATTTAGTAAATGATGGCAGAGCTGATAGTAGAGAGATGAGGAAGCTGGGTCATACAATTGCCTAAAATATTAATTATGCATCTGGGAAAGAAGTTCAGAACTATCAATTTCCAGCCCTTTCTTTACTAGTGAATTGCATGTGGAGACATGTTTTCATGCAAGAATCAATACATTAAAAATTCTGACAATCGAAGATAAAACAAGAGAGAGATTATTTGTTTGCTTTACTAAAAGATACAGTGTATGATTCTTTATAGTGGCAACTTTCCTCTACATTAATGTGGTTTCAGTTTTTAAAAATGCTTTGTAATCTTTTAGAGACACATAACTTCAACACATTTGAATAAGCATGTTTTGATAGTGTATCCTATCAAAAAATATGCCCAAGATTCAATAATTATTTCATCCACTTGAAAGTGAAAGTTTTATAAGAATAGAAAAGGCAAAGAGAGTGAAATACACATACGCTATTGTTTTATTCAACATAAATCTCCCATTTTGCATGATGCTTTGCTGAAAAGCATGCTCTTTCCTACACGTGCTTTCCTGGAGGCCTCACTGCGAATCTCTGAGTTAACTCTCCCTATTTTATCATGGAAACAGCATTGACAGAGACTAGAAGACTTGCCCAAACTCTTCAGATGCAGAACAGCTGGTTTCCAGATCTGAGCACCCATTGCCCTTCCATGATGCCCACAGAGCACCAACATTAGCCAGAAGGATAGTATTTGTAGATCTCTTGACCAAGAATCCTATGGTGAGCTAAATTCTCACTCTCAATCAAAGGATATGTGCATTCCACTGTACTAGCAAAAGTATTTAGATTTTCCTTGGGAAAAAAAAAAGGACCCCAGTACATCTTTCTCATTCTTAAAGTAACCCTATCATGTCCTCTTGAAGCCAAGAGTTCAATGAAGAGTTCTATGGGAGAATGGAGAACACGATCACAAGGATAAGGCATTACCTCCCCTCTCGTCTTCTTTCCCACAGTGCTTCCTATCTATACCATTCTTTGGCCTCTGCATCCTTGTACAATAAGCAAGCCTTAGTTGTTTTTAATGCTATATGGTTTACTGAAATGAAATAATCATTCCCATCTTTTACAGTTCTCTCTCCTACCTTGGTTTTCATTTCTCCAGCCCAATAGCACTTACTTTAGGAAAAGGATTTACACCACTGTATCAAAGTACAGGGGTACCATTATTGCATATACCTTCTTTGGGTTGCACAGACCCAGCACATTTTCAATCCATCACTTATTCCTATTTGGGCCACCCTTGGACTCATCACATTTGGAAGACTTGATTTCTCTCCTCTTTCTCATCTGAGAGCAGGTGGACCAAGACAGTTCTTTGGAGGCTCAGCGAGTGATTTCTCTTGAGAGGAGCACATCTTTCTAGTCTGCCAAGGAATGAAAATTCAGACAATCATATAGATCATTTTGAATGGTGCCAAATAAATTCCACCAGATGCTACTGGTAATAATTACAGCATGTCACTGGGAAATGTGAATATCTTCTAGCATCAAAGTTTGCTCTTAGATCCTGAGTGCCATGAAAACGGCACAGAGACGACACAGGCAGCTTTTTTACTGTAGAAATAACACAGATTTCTCAGGATCCAGGAAATGAAGTGCTTCTTTGCTTTGAAATGTCTGGAACAGGATGCAAGGGATTAAATAGGAACCACCTAATATATGGACTGCCCTTTGCTGACAGAACACTTGTCAGCTACTCCAAAAATTAGACAAAGTGCTGAGTGAAGACCACCATTTTGTTACAAGCAGGCCTGTGGGCTCCAGCTGGGGAAACACACAACCTGTTGTAGCTTACAAAAAAAAGGAAAGCTCTTTGGTAAAAAGGTGAAGTCCTGAAAGGCATCCCAAAGTCTACTAAGATGTTAGGTTCAACCACAAGACTAGGCTGTCTTTTATACAAACAAGACTAGGTAGTCACATCAAAGGGCCGAGTAAGACCATGGACAAAGCAGCTGGGTGAACCAAATTTCATAATAATTTAAAAAGAGTAATAAAAAGAAGCCTAGGCAAACTGCAGAATGCCGAGAAAAGGCCGAGACGCATAGCACGGATAAGATGGGAGGAGGGACTCAGGGAGGGAGGGGGGGTGAGGCAAAATCTCAGCGCGGACGTCAGGAACAAAAGCTCTGGTGGAGTCTGGCGGAGGCACTAAAGGAGCCTGGGCTGCTTTGAATAATTATTAAAATTAGCGTGTGTCTGCGCCATCCTGTGGGTGTGGCGCAGAGCGGAGTGTAAACTCTAGCAGGGCTGGAGCAAACCTCAGATTAGCGGCAGCAGCCTGCCATCCTGCCCAAGGAGTGCGGGGACCAGCGCGCGGCACGCCGACCGGCACGATGGCCTCGTCTCAAGGGAAGCACGAGCTGAAATTCGCCGACTGGATGGCAACTCTACCGGAGAGCATCCACAGCATCCCCCTCACCAATTTAGCCCTCCCAGGTAGGCGCGCAGAGGCAGCGGACTGGGCGCTGCGCTCGGATCCCGCGCCACCTGCCCCGCCCTGCTTTATCTGCCACTAAGTGGTAACTTGCCACGATGGCCCGCAGGAGGGAAACTCGTCTTCACGGGTGGGTCTCGGGCCGGGGGCGCTCGTGCCAGGGAGCCTCGGGCCTTCTGGCCTTTCCCAAACCTCTGGGGACCGTGGCGCGGGGAGTCAAGGTGACTGCTTTTCCCTGGGCTTTTGAAGTCGACTCTGTGAGAGGGCTGGGGCAGGGGATGGAGCCTGGTGCCCCCTCCCTCGGTTTTCTCCGCAGACTGATGGGGCGGGGGCTTCTGGGTCTGTGGGGTGACCGTGCGCGGAGAGCGCGAGCTCGTGTCCTCAGGGCTCGGTTCCAGTTCTTGGACCTCCGCTTCCATCCCTGTCACGGCATCCAGCGGGTTTGGTAGATAGCTCGGTTTGAACCTACTCCAGTCGTTAATATTCGTCCCCAGTCTCCTTTTAAAGAGACAAAGCGCTTCCACAAGAGTGGTGAAAGTTGAGGGACCGGCAGCGGCGCGATCACTGCGCTTGACTGGAAGATGCAAGGGGCGAGGGACGGAGGGCGCCGTTCCGTAGGCTGCGTGGACCCGGACGGAGGGCCTGGCCGGGTGACCACTGTCTGGATTCTGGTCCAAGTGCTGTTCGCAACGAATAGCGTCCGGGTCTGGGAAACGAACGCTTGCGCACCGTGCGTTTGTTGCTCGGGACAGAAGCCCGGCAGGGGAACTGCGTGATCAGGCGCCGAGGGTTGGGGTGAACAGGCAAACCCTAGGGAAAAGGCGATGGCGACGGTGACCAGAGAGCCTAGAAGGAAGGAAGCCTGGGCAACGCGAGTAAGAGATGGAGGCATCCAGAGGCTTCAGCATAGTGCGCGCGACTTGGACCCGAGGACTGAGCAGCTTTCTGGGGCGGGCGTGCGCAGCAGCCCCTCGCTCAGGGATGCAGGAGAGAGGACGTTTCAGGACAGAGGACTGTAGGGACAGCCGGGCCATGGCCTTACTTCGTGACCAATCTGACTTTTCACTTGGGTTGTGGGAGTAGACCCCTAATCCTTGCAAGACCCGGATAAAGGGCAAACGACCGACAGGTAGTTCACCCTTGCCCCTAGCTGACCCCTGTTAGCAAGTTCAACCTTCTGGTCTACCTCCTCTTGATTTGCCCCACTCAGCGCCCCCCTCTCAGCCTTTGGGGAGAAACATACTTATAAAAAATTAAATAAAATAAAATAAAAACCAAAAGATGGGTTCTCTTGAAAATCCCAAGAGGCTCTACCAGCAGCGCGTTGTTAGATCAGTAACTCAAATCAATGGCCCTCAGTCAAGTGGATGTTTGGTGACTTTGATAGGCACAGGCTACACTCTAAGCGCCAACCCGGGGAAGTGAAGGATTTGTCTCCTTTTACCCATCTTCAAGAGGCAGCTACCCAAGCGCCTGGGTATCTCCAAGGAAAAGAACAGCCCAGCTTCTCCACTCTACATTTACCCTGCCACCTGGGTGAGCTTGGGGATTGCTCTTTTGAAGAAGACAGTAGAAAGTACACAACTTTGTTGGGAAACATTCCACTCTCACTTCTACAGCCATTCCTATTCTCTTTTTTCCCCTTCCTTTTTCTATGATTTTGGTTTTTTTTAAGTCACTTTCACATGGTGTTATCTGAGCATTTCTGCAATCTGAGAAGGTAAGCAAGACAAGGACCCTGATACCAGCCTTCTGACAAGTCCAGAGACACAGGTAGGCTAAAAGCCTAAGTTCACATTGCGAGTTATGAGGAATGGAATAATACCCTGTCTGAACCTATCTTATATGTCCGTAATAGTTCACTTTTCGAAGCCCTGTTATGTGCACCAGATCACATAGTCCTTCCCATACCTCGCGAACTAGGCATTGCTGGTACTATTAACTATTTCACAAATGTAAAAATTGCAGCTCAGTGAAGGCAAATGACCTATCAGTTCAGTGATCTGACCCCTAAAGTGGTCCTTAAGGACAATCTCTTAGGAATTTGGGGATGGGGGGTGCTTTGGAGGCAAGTACTAACCAGGTTGAAGGGACAAGGAAATATGCATTAGCAGGAACAGGGCAATTTTCCTTTTCTCCCCATGGAACAAATTGAAAACCTGAGGTTAGATACTTTGATATTCTGGTAATCTTAGAGTAGAGACATAAAGATGATGGTACTGGGTCCAGTGGGAATTTCCACTGCTTTTCTAACCCCTCTTATTATTATACTAAGTGGATCCCCTGTAAAGCCTCCCATTCTCACCCGCAATACTTCTGAGAAAAAAGAAAAAAGAAAACATATTTCTCCAAATATACACCCCTGAATTTCTCCATGACTCTGTAATGTAAATTTGGTCAATCCATACATATAAATCCAGGTTTAAAAATGGGTTTTGGTACCTTTCTATATTACTCAACTGTGAACACTTTTGGAGGAAAAAAGACATTTAAACTTTGATAGTCAGAGAAGACTAATTGGAGACTATTAAACACTAATGGAATAATTGCCTTAAAATCATGCTAATAGCTTCCTGGCTGCTACATGTTTACTTGGCCAGTTGCTACAGCTTGAATTAAGTAATTATCTCCACCATTTAAAACCACTCCTGATGCACCACACAAGTGTTCCTGTGGAAGGGAACTGCTGCTAGGTAATCCTCAAAGCTTCAGGTTTTCTTAGGTGTCAAAACTGGAGAGTGAAGAGCTGCCTAATTGCAAGGCCATCCCCCTAGGGAAGGTACACCAGGTTACCCAGGGCTAGCGAAAAGAACCTGCAGGCATGTGATATTTCCCACCATGAGTGCACTTCTAGTATCTCCAAACATTTGTCAGTCTGCATCTTGAATGCTTTCAGAACCAAATCACTCAGTGGCTGTTCTGCATTTAAATGGCCTCATGATTTGGTATTGACTGGCCGAAGGAGTTAAGTTAATGATTGATATTTGTAATTTTACTTTCAATTTATCTTTCAAAGGAATGGTACTTTCAGAACACATTGACAGTTACTCAGATTTCAGTCTAATTTGATCATTTCTTCCTCTCTCTGCTGACACCAAACTAAGTTTTCATTCACACATGCTTGTTTAACAATACCCTGCATTTTGGATCATGAATGATGCTTCTGCTCACCACAAGCAGGTGAGAGAACATGGATAGGATGGAAGCAAGAAGACAAAGTATAAAATTCAGGGGAAGGTGAGTCTAATGAATTTCTGGCATCTTTGAAGTAGGGTTTTTAATTCTATAATCATGGTGTCTCCAGAACCATTGGAAAGAGATCCATTACCGGGGCAAGCAAGCTGTTGCTTAACCTGAGTAAGGTGTCAATGCTCTTGGTCTAGGACATGGAGTCATTCTGTCCCAAACCTAAATGGTCAGGAAGGATTTCTGTTCCACGGGAGGGATCTGCTCTGCCATTTCTGAGACGTGATGAAAGTCGTCTTCACATAGCACAGTAAATGACCACAAGACATTGAAAGATTGGCCAAAATCTTGTGGGACCGGAACCTCAGAGAGGGTGTATGTGTTCTTGATGTTGGAGGAGTTCATTGAGAGAATGTGACCTCTAGTTGACCCTCGAGCTGGACCGGAGCAATTGGAAACTTCTTACCTGCTGCCCGTCTTTGGAATGTACGTTCTGCCCACGTTCCCACAGCTATAGCCGTTTTCAAGAACATAGCCTTGAGAAAGTAATGTGTTGTTGAGGCCATCCAGACAGTATATGTGACTGGACCCAGTTAAGACCTCTATACAAACTTTTGAGAATCTGTCAGGCTGGTGTGGAGATCTCATCTTGTGGTCACCCAAGACAAGCCTTTTCTGTTAAGTTCCCTTGCTTTTTAAACCTGCCACCTACCAATCCGGTGTGGCCTGCCTCTTTCTTCGATCTCTCCTTGCCCTCGCTGTACCACAGCCAATTTGTGAACTGACACTTGAACAGGAATTGTTGATTACTCTTTAGATAAAGAACACAGAAATGCTCTGGAAATCAATAATTGTACCTGTCAATTTTGTTCATTTCTTACAGAAAATGCCAACACCAATACAAAGACAGTTTTACTTCAGGAAACTAGATGTTCATACAGCTCTGATTTCTGTGTTCTTGTGTCCGCTTTTATTAGTTTTAAATTTCTTCCCTTTCAGCAATTTCTTCTTGTTGTTGCCAATGTTCCTAGAGCCAACTGTCTTCCTTTTCCCTTGTAATTTACTATTTCTATTTTGATCGGGATGAGACAATCCACAAGACAAATCTGGGTCTGTGTCTAATTGTACAGATTTCTTTTAAAAAGCAGGGTTTTTTTCAATCTTTTTAGTTAAGATAGTGATATGGAAGTTAATCTTTCAAAGCAATCCAAAAGCAACAAAATTGTTTAGGATGATTGCCTTTCCAATTCCCATTTTTGTTTTTGATTTTGCTAAAGAGGAAAAACTGAAGAATATCTAGAACATAATTTATTCTACTAGGACTTTTTCTTGATGAGTTGAACTGAATCACCTACAATATATTATTAATCAACACAGAGTAATACTTATGCCATTTTATAGTTTACAAAGTGTTTTTTCATGTACTCACGTGCTTTTCACGTGTTCTATCAATAATATTCTAAGGCCTTGCTACTCCAACTTGGTCCAGGGACCAGCAGCATCAGTATACATGGGAGATTGGTAGAAATATAGCATCTCAGACCGTACCCCTCAGACTGATTTAAGCATAATCTGCATTTTAACAAGATCACCAGGTGATTTATATACACATTTAAAATTTGAGAAATACTGCTTTAGAGCATCTCTCAGGGGATCCTTTATATAAGTGGCAAAGTCAAATTTAAATATACATCTTTGACTAAGCTCTTTCTAATGGACTATGCAGGCTATCTATGAGTGTTCAAATTATGAAAGTCGCTGATGCCAGGCTCTGCTCCTGCTGACCCTCTCTGCCATCATTGTTGAGCAGTGAGTGCCAACACTGCCAAAAACTTTCAGTCAGTATGAATGTCAACAAAAGAGCTCTTTGAATGTATATTGATTCTTTTGTTGTTGGCTTCTTGCTCTAAGACTCAAGTATAGTTTATGAGGGCTCAGCAGTGGACAGTATGTAGGATAGATTTTATTCTATACTCTGCATCATTCTCAGTGTTAACTCTCTCTCTCTCTCTGTGTGTGTGTGTGTGTGTGTGTGTGTGTGTGTACATGCATAGTGTGTATCGACTTTCTCTTAACACACCTTCTTTTCCAAGAAGCTTCTGAATTCTTCCTGTAAGTAGATGTCTGGTTGGTGCTACCTAATTAATCTTTCCTTCTGACAGGTCCAGAGTAGGAATACAGCTGGGGTCTATATTGTTCCCAGTGAGCAGCCTGAGACAATGTAAACAGAGCCAAATATTCTGATATATTTAAAGTAATCCCTAATAGTTCTATTATTTTAAAGCACATTAGTAGAGTAATTGCTCTGAGTCTTCAAGAAATGATTAAATTTCTCTCTCTCTCTCTCTCTCTCTCTATATATATATATATATATATATATATATATATATATATATATATATATAAAACGCACATATACACTCACGCACGCGCGCACGGACCCACAAGTATGCATACATTTTGATTATTGTTAGTTAAAGGGGCCAGCCCTGTTGATCTGGAAATTTTACCTATTACTACCAGTAAGGTTACCTCTTACAAGCATTAGGTTTTGGAAACCGGAGTCTATGTCACCTTGATGAGCACTCAAAGAACTCCTAGAATTCAAATCATGGGCTTTGATATCCTTAACAATCTTAGCTCTCCTTGTCTGACTAGGATTAGGATCAGCGTCAGAAAATTGGGGGCCAGAAAAATATCAAATCATCTATTCCAGAAGGCAGGGGAAAGTGAGAGAGAAATTTACCATGGTTCAGACAGAATTCTGCCACCAGAAGCTTTCCACAGCACCATATGCTCTTATTGTCCTTTATTAAGAGAGGAAGATGGGTCAGGAGGAGATGGTTAAACATTCCTGAGAAGCAGCCAGGATTAGTCACCTCCAGAGATCAGGTACTGAAACAGATGGCCCTTTAAGATTTGTTAGATGTGCTCTTGTTGTGTTTCTGCATTTTATTACAGATCTTGAGAGTGGACAGCTTTTATACCACTATATCTTAAATGCAAGCTAAGATATATTTCACATAGAAGAATTCTTTCTGGGAATTAATTTTTATGAAGCAGCCATGATTATCCTTAGTCAACATTGTAAATGATGGCTGTGTTCCTTCATTCACTTGCAGAAATTTTATTTCATGAAAGAAAGTGGACTATGATGAATGGCAAGATGAATGGCAATCTTAGTTGCCCACTAGATTTTCCTGGAGACCCCCTCTGGCTTGTTGGGTGATGAAGACATAGGTGTATGTGAAGGAGTCCTGATGGGCAAATGGGAACTTACTTCAGTACTAGTCCCAGGTCATACTCCCCTATTGCCACCTAGCAGAGGAGAAGGAGGACCAGGGCTACTTTAGCACAGAGTTAGCCTTAAACATATTCCTGCCATGACCTGCCCTTGGCTTTTCTCAGTAAAGAAAGGTGGTCAGGGGATATAAAAATCCTGGATGGAAAGGCTGCTGAACTGTGGAGTTTTGTTCAGTCTTTATCCCCACCTCATATCTTGATTTCTCTTTGTGTCAGCTCAAATTCCTTGGGTCCAGAATTAGAGTCCCATTCTTGAAAATGTCTTTAATTCGACTGTCTGATTCTTTCCTGTTCTGCTTATCTGGTAAAACTCCAACTCAGTTGAACTCAATTTTCTATCTCTTCCAATCCCAAAAAACTTCAGTGGCTAAACATTGCTGGAGAAACTTATACAGCCTGGATGCCTTTGACTCATGAGAAATTTCTGACCATGAATCTTACTGTACATCCCTAGTAAGTTTATTTTCCTATTCCCTGAGATGATAATTTCATCTCTTCTTGCTCCTCAAATCATCATCTCCTTTCTGCCTAACTCTAAGCTTATGATCTCACCTCTTATTTTATAGAAAAAAAAATACATGATCTTCCTGTTTCTCACCTGTAACTCACCAACCCACCTGCATCTATTTCTCCATTTTCTTTAGGTAAGAAGAAGACATGGACCTACTCATACCTAAGTCCAGCTTCTCCACTTGTGGCCTGGAAACCATTCACTCAAGTCTCCTCAAAGTTTACTCCCAAACTTATTTTTTTTCTATCTCTATTGAGTCATTTTACTCAGTACACAGACAGACATTAATATAACTCTTCTTAAAAAAAATAAAAAAATAAAAAAATAAAAAGGGGTCCAGCCGAGTGGTGCATTGGTTAAGAGTTGGCTTGGGACTCCAGATCTGAGCAGTAGGGTCCCTGTTCGGATCCCACATATGAGGGCCAGTGACACTGCCCTCTACAGCTAAGATGGTGAACAACAGCTCCACCTGGAGCTGGACTGCCGTGAGTCGCTGGCCGCGGCGTAGGCTGCAGTGGGGCTGCAGTGAACTGCCATAGGTTACAGTGAGTGGCCAGCAGCCACCATGAGCTGCTGTGAGCCGCCATGAGTGGCTGTCCAATGGCCAGCAAGCGACTGGCTCACCCGGGAAGAGCTCAATGATAATACCAACATGGGCCAGTGAAGTGACTTCCTCCACAACTGGACTGAAGAACAAAAGGACAGCAAGTTGTCTGTTCCCCTTCCCCGATTTCCCAATAAAATCTTAAAAAAACAAAAAAAAAAAACAACCGAAGTAGGGGCCGGCAGAGTGGCTCAGTTGGTTAAGAGCACGAACTCTGAGCAATAGGATTACTGGTTTGATTTCAACATTAAAAAAAAAAAAAAAAAAGGCTCTCCCTAAATACATTATTTCCCTACCACTGCACTAAAATTGTTTTTATCAAGGTTGCCAGACAACAATCTGCATTTTGCCAAAGCTAATGATTAATTATCTATCATTTTGATCTTTGAGTATCATTTGATGTGGCTGACCACAATCTTCTTAAAATATGTTCTTCCTTTGGCTACCTAATGGCACTTTACAATGGTGTACAACAGATCTCTAGAATTTTTCATCTTGGATGACTGAAACTTTATAACCATTAAATAGCAAATCATCATTTTTCCCTCTCACAAGCCCCTGACAACCACCATTCTACTTTCTGTTTTGATGAGTTAGACTACTTTAGGTATCTCATATGAGTGGAATAATGTAGAATTTCTCCTGCTATGACTGGCTTAGCTCATTTAGTATAATGTTCTCGTTTAATCCATGTTGTAGCATATAAAAGGATTTTTTTCTTTTTCATAGATGAATAATATTCTGTTATATAATGTGATATATATCACATTTTGTTCATTCATTAATGGACATCTAGGTTGTTTCTATTTTTTTTTTTTTTTTTTTTTTTTTAGCTGAGCCATCCTGCCACCTGTTGGCAGCTCAACGGCAACTCAGCTCGGGCTGGCCTCGAACAGCTGTTGCTCAGAGCTCAGCTCGCACTCTTGAGCGAGCTCTTAACCAATTTGAGCCACTCGGCCGGCCCTAGGTTGTTTCTATACCTTGGCTATTGTGAATAATTGCTTAATTATCATGGGAATGCTAATATCCCTTTGATGCCATTATTTCAATTCTTTTGATAAATACCCAAAAGTGGGATTGCTGAGTCATACACTAATTCTATTTTTAAGTTTTTGAAGAACTGCAATATTGTTTTCCATAACAGGTGCACCATTTTACATTCCCACCAACAATAAATAAGGGTCCAATTTCTTTCTTTTTTTTTTTTTTTTTTTAAGGCAGTGTCACTGGCCCTCATATGTGGGAACTGAACCGGGGCTGCTGGCTTCCCAAGCCAGCACTTAACCACCACGCCACTCCGCTGGCCCAAGGGTCCAATTTCTATACATCTTCACCAACACTTATTTTCTGTGTGTTTCTTTTTATGATTATTTCACTTGTTGGTTTTGATATTAATTTTCATGATGATTAGTTATATTGAGCATCTTAACATATACATGTTGGCCATATGTATGTTTATTTTTTGGATAAATGTCTATTAAAGTCTTTTGCCATTTTTAATTGGATTATTTAGTATTTTGCTATTTGGTTATAGGAGTTAATCATATATTTTGAAAATTAGTCCCTTACGGAAATATGGTTTGCAAATATTTTCTTCTATTTTGTAGGCTGCCTTTTCACTCAATGGATTGCTTCCTTTGCAGAGTTTTTTAGTTTGATTTAGTCCTACTGTCTATTTTTCTTTTGTTGTCTGTGCTTTTGGTGTCATATCCAAGAAATCATTGCTAAGGCCAAAGTCCAGAAGTTTTCCCCCATGTTTTCTTCAGTCTCAGGTCTTACAGTCTCAGGAGTTTTACAGTCTCAGGTCTTAATTTAAATCTTTAAATCATTTTGAGTTCATTTTTGTGTATGGTTTAAGATAAGGTCCCAGTTTCATTCGTTTGCTTATAGATAGCCAATTTTCCCAACATATTTGTTGAAGAGACTATTCTTTCATCATATGTTCTTGACAGTCTTGTTTAAGATCAATTGATTATGTACATGTGGGTTTATTTCTGGGCTCTCCATTTTGTTCCATTGGTCTATGTTTGTCTTTATGCTAGTACCACACTGTTTTGATTACTGTAGATTTGTAATATGTTTTGAAACATGACATGTGTGGCCTCCAGCTTTGTTCATCTTTCCCAAGGCTGCTTTGACTATTTTGGGATCCTTTGTAGTTCCAATGTATTTTAGGATTTTTAAAAAATATTTCTATTAAAAAATGCCATTGGAATTTTGATAGGGATTGTATTGAATCTATAGATCACTTTGGGTAATTTGGGCATTTTAATAATATTAAGTCTTCCATCCATGGACATGGTATGTATTTCCATTTATTTGAATCTTCTAAAATTTCTTTCACAGATGATTTGCAGTTTTCTGAGTATGAGCCTTTTACCTGCTTGCTTAACTTTATTCCTAAGGATTTTGTCTTTTTGATGCTATTATATATGGGATCTTATATGTAGAAAATCCTAAAGACTGCACTAAAAAACTGTTAGAACTAATCAAATTCAGTCAAGTTGCAGGATACAAAATCAACATACAGAAATCAGTTACATTTTTGGACACTAACAACAAATTATCTGAAAAAGAAATAAAAACAATCCCATCCACAATAACATCAAAACCAATAAAATAGTTAGAATAAATTTATCCAAAGATCTGTACGCTGAAAACTAAGGCTTTGATGAAAGACATTGAAGACAAGACACAAATAATGGAAAGATGTCCCATGTCCATGGATGGAAGACTTAATATTGTTAAAATGTAAAATGTCTGTATTACACAAAGCCATTTATAGATTCAACACAATCCCTATCAAAATTCCAATGACATTTTCCACAATCTTAAAATTTGTATGGAACTACAGAAACCCTGAATAGCCAAAGCAACCTTGAAAAAGAAGAACAAAGCAGATGCATCACACTTCCTGATTTCAAACTATACTATAAGTCTATGATAATCAAAACAGCATGGTATTGGCATTAAAACAGGCACATTGACCAGTGCAACAGAATCAAGTACCCAGAAATAAACCTAAGCATATATGGTCAACTAATATTTGACAAGGGAGTCAATTTTACTCAATGAGGAAAAGATATTTTTTTCAATAAATGGTGCTGGGAAAACTGGATATTCACATTCAAAAGGATGAAATTGGACCCCTAACTTATAGCATACACAAAAATAAGCTCAAAATGGATTTAAAGACTTAAACATAAGACCTGAAGCTATAAAACTCCTAAAGAAAACGTAGGGGAAAATTTCCTTGACATTGGTCTTGGCAATGAATTTTTGGATATGACAACAAAAGCACAAGCAACAAAAGCATAAGTAATAAGTGAGACTATATCAAACTAAAAAGCTTCTGTACAGCTGAAGAAATAATCAACAATAGGAAGAGGCATCCTCTGAAATGGGAGAAAATATTTGCAAATCATGTATCTGATAATGAATTAACAAAATATAAGGAACTCCCACAACTCAATAGCAAATCATCATCATCATCATCATCATCATCATCATCATCATCTGATTTTTAAAATGGCAGAGTACATGAATAGACATTTTCCAAAGAAGACATACAAGCTACCAACAGGTACATGAAAAGATGCACAAAATCACTAGTCAGAGAAGTGCAAACCAAAGCACAATGAGGCATCCCTTCATATGTTATCAAAAAGATATAGTCAACTGGGCTATAGATTCTGGGGGCCTCTTAAACCTTTTCTGTGGATGTTTTGTCTCTGGACATGTGCTTGTAGATTCCTAATTAGAGGGATTTGCCAGTTATTTTTCCAGGATTTCATAGTCTCTCACTCCCTCTGGTGTCTGTCATCAAGCCACCCATCTAGTTTTTTTTTGTTGTTCTCAACAGCTTCCAGGCATCTAGAATATGCCAGGTCTTATCAGGGCTCCAAGACAGGCAAGACAGTGGCCATTTCCTTGGGCAGCCCCCTAAAAAGCCAGGATGGTGGACACATGCTCTACTCTTCTCTTCCCCCTGAGGGAGAAACTGCCACGTTGTATTGACCTCTGTCTGTTGTGCTGCATCCTCTGGAGCAGAAACAAGACACTCAGGCTTTTTGTTCTCGGAGGTCCACAGGCATGTAGATCATGCTGCGTTTCATCTGTGCTCTGAGACAGGCAAGACAGTAGCTAGTTCCTCAGGCAGCCACCCTCCACCCCCACACCAAAGAAGTCACAACATTGGAAATGTCCAATCTTTTCTTTACGTCGCCAAGGAGAAGCTGGGAGCTGGGAGTTTCCTCTCAGTCATGTGGCACTGTGCTAGAGGGAGGGACTCAGGTGAGATTGAACCACAGATTTTCCTGCTAGCTTCAGTGTGGCTGGTTTCACACTTGTGAGGGCTACAGGAGCCTCTGAACCGGTTTCTGAATTTTTCATAAAGGGGCTAGATTATGTATTGTTGAAGCAGTGTCTCCATAAGTGGAAGAAGGGTTTGGTGCCTTCTCTTTTGCCATCTTGCTAATGTCACTCTTCACTGAACTGCCTTATTTTTCTGACTTTATTGGCTGCTTCCTTTAGGTCATCTTTGCTAGATACATCTCCTTTTCTTTACATCTGAAGAAATGTTGAAGTACCTAGGGCTGAGACTTTGACCCCCTTTTTTCCTATAACTACCTTTTCCCTTAGGAGACAATGGCTTGTGATAATATCTATATGCTGATGACTCCCACATTTATATTACCAGCCAGACCTCTCTGCTGAACTCTATCCTCATACATCCTATTGCTTTCCCATCATTTGCCTTTGAAGAGAAATCTCAAATTTAACATGACCCAAGAAGAACTATTGAGTTCACCATCTATTGCTGTTTCTTCCTAATCAAGTTTTCCTCATCTAAGTATTTTGTATCATTTGGTTTGTATCCATCAGTTTTTCAGGCCCCAATTTTTTTTTTTTTAAATTGGGGAATCGGGGAAGGGGAACAGACAAGTTGCTGTCTTTTTGTTCTTCATTCTAGTTGCGGAGGACCTTGCTTCACTGGCCCATGTTGGTATCATCATTGCACTCTTTCCAGATGAGGCAGATCAGTTGCCAGCCTCTGGATGGCACTCACTGCGGCTATTGGCAGCTCACGCTGGTTGCCAGCCACTCACGCTGGCTGCTGGCCACTCACTGTAGCCTATGGCAGCCCACTGCAGCAGGGACTGCAGCTTACACTGTCACTGAGGCTCACACAGCCCAGCTCCAGGTGGAGCTGTTGTTAGCTGTGGAGGGCAGTGTCACTGGCCCTCATATGTGGGATCTGAACCGGGGCCGCTGGCATTCCAAACCAGCTCTTAACCAATGTGCCACTCGGCTGGCCCTCAGGCCCAAATTCTTCCAGTAATTCTTTTTTTTTTTTTACAGTAATTCTTTATTTCCCTTTTTTGCTTTGTTTTTTTTACCCTCAAATCCTGAAACCACCCTATCAGTAAATCTTGACTCTTTCTCCAAAATGTATCCCAACTCCTTTTATTTCTCACTGCTTCTGCCATTACAGCCCTAATCTAGTTACTGTCATCTTTCACATGTATTCCTCCAAAGGCCTCCTAACCAGTCTGCTTGCCCTCATTTTTGCCCCTCTATACAGTGTATCTTTCAAAAGTATAAATCAGGTGCGTCATCCACTTGTTAAAACCCTCTGCATTTTCTCACTAAAATGACTGGTCCCTGTCTATCTCTGTGACCTCTACTCCTTCCACCCTTTCCTTACTCACTAATCCCAGCCATTCTTTCTGGCTCTCATATCCTCCAGATTTCTTGTCTTACAGATGTGCTTCGAACCTTTTTCCAGATTATCACCAACCTGCCTTCTTCGCCTTCCGGCCGCCATCATGAATCCTCCTCCTCAGGAGGGATTCCCTGACCATGCCAGCCATGCCACCCTCATCATTTTTCCTAACAATTGCTTGGTGTATCTTCTTCATAGTGCTTGAGTAGCAACAGTGAACTAACACACACACACACACACACACACACACACACACACACACACATTTCTTGAATGCAGGACCTGTCTGAATCTTTTCGTTGCCCAGAATATGCCTGGCCTATAGTCAATGTTCAAAATATATTTGTTGACTAACAAATGGCAAAGCCAGTATAAAGGGACTCTGATCTTGCACAAAGGCTTTTTTTTCTTTCCTGTTGATTTGAGAACAAGGCAACCTAAAGAAAATTTTCAAATCAGCTCTATTATTCATTTTTTTTTGACAAGTCCTGGCCAAAAACAAGTTCATTTCAGCAAAAGGATGATCTTGAAGAACTTTAACAAAGAATATACTGGACCCAACCTTTTGTGAATGAGACACATGACAATTGAACAAAGTGAAATAAGAATTTGTTTTATGTAGAAGTTTTCTGTCATTATAGCACTACATGTTCAAGCAATTTTCTTATAATTTCTGCATTTGAAGAAATAGCAGATTGGACTGTGTCTTCAGGAAAAAAATATGCTGTCTTTAATACTGCTTTGGTTTTTAAGTTGTGTGTTCTTATTATTCATAAGTTGTTCATTCAAGTGTAATCTGTATAGTGACTTATTTAACCAAAATATAGTAATAATTCTCTTAAATCAACAATTATATTGAATAATGCTTTATGACTTTGTTAGCATCTGTAAAGGAATATGGGAAATCCTATTAAAATTCAACAAAAATATACATGATAGCCACAAGGCAAAAAAAAGAAAAAAAAAGAGGATTCATGTTAGAAACAAACATAGTAGATTTAAAATGCCACTTACAAAATATGTAAGAGCTGGCATTTAATTTCAGAAATTTCAGCATTGCTGAAGTCAAGAAAGGGCTGAGGCTACAACAATGAAGAGGGTCTCAAGATCTCCCTTTGCTATGCTTGATGCTAGAAGTAGTACAAGGAAGAGCTAGAATATTGCCTGGGGCACAGTGTGAAATTAATGGATGATGAAAGAAATAAGTAAGCACTCCCTAACTTAGACAGGAGGCACCGTTCAAAAATGCAGGCTCTGGGGGACGGCGGTTTGCTCAGTTGGTTAGAGAACAGTTCTCATAACACCCAGGTTGCCAGTTCGATCCCCACATGGGCCACTGAGCTGCGCCCTCCATGACTAGATTGAAACAACTACTTGACTTGGAGCTGATGGGTCCTGGAAAAACACACTGTTCCCCAAAGTAATTTAAAACAAACAAACAAACAAATAAATAAATAAATATGCAGCCTCGGGTTTCAAATACCTGGCTTTGGAGCCTGGCTTTGCTGTTTGTTAGCTCTGTGACTTATGGGAAATTACTTATATCTCTCTGCTTCAGTTTCCCCAGCTAGAACGTGGAGATAAGCATAGTACTTCATAGGTTGTCATGAATACTTCATAGTAATAATACTTCTTAGGTTATTGTGAGGATTACATGAGGATACATGTTAAAGTGCAGAGAAGTGACTGGCAAGCACAAGGCTACCTCTTCATATGTCATTTGTGATTTTCAATCAGGGTGAATAATCTTTAGAAGAAAAGTGAGAAGATAGTAAGAAAAAATGTTTCCAAATGTGTTCAAGCTTTTGTGCCAAGGCCATACATATCTCTAGATACAAAGGGAAGGAGAAACCTGATAAATCATCACAGAACCAAACAGTCATTTCTAGAGATTGTGAAAACTGAGGTATAAAGGTACATAAATGTCAGAATTTCCAACAAGCAAAAATGAATCCCAGCAACTTTATGTAGTAGTACATGACTGATTTGTAAGTAATTAAGGAAGCGATGGTAATCTACATCCTGGGTTAGGGATCACCTTATATTGTGAAAAATGAACTAATTGCCTGGGAGACACAAAACGCCAATTACAGTCCTGGATCTGCAACCATGTCTTGGGCAAGATACTTAACGCCACCGAGTCTTTGGTGTTACATCTGTAAAACTGCTGAGCAGTTGATGCTGTGGACAAACTTGGGTCACGCTATGGCTGTGTTACTGACTAGCGGACTCAGGGGGATTTTCTTAGCTCTAAAATGATGACAATGACAGTAGCAGCAACAAAGGTTGTGGGGATTCAGTGGGATATATATCCCAGTGTGCCTGTCACAGAGTAAGTGGACAATAAATGTAGACTTTAAAAAATCATTTCGTCATGTTTCATTCACCTAATTAATTTTGCTGACAGAGTCTCTGGCATAGCCTACCCGGGGCTCTGCCTCTAAGCTCCCTTTTCCTTGTCTCCCATCAGTTAAAGCCACTTGACTTTTTTCTCTTCCCTTTTCAGGCTCAGCATTAGCTTAGGCGCCAGGAACAGTGCAACCATAAACAAAGGAATATGAAGAGAGCTATTTCAACAGTTACCTTCCTGTGTCCAGCACTTGGCTTCTCTGATGCAGCTGGGTACAAAAAGATGGGCTGTTGTGGGAGAGGCGACATAAACAGCCCAGAGAGGGGAATGGGTCTTCCCATTAGTGGAGAAGATGTTGGCCAGGCCGACACAGTGATTGGGAGAGTACCCATATCCAAAGAGGACAGTGACCAGCAATAGTTCTGGTACAGGAGAGGGAAGAGGGTCCATTATAGGGGCAGAGATAACAGATAACCTACAAGATTTTCCAGAAACACAGGGAATCTTCAGCCAGATTGAATGTCCTCATATGAAACTTACTTGTCTTAAGTATGAGTTTTAGGTGATTAGACTTTTCTAAGATTAAATACTTCAGCTCCAGAATATACCCATATCCTGGGAAGAGAAGAGCTCAGTGTGACCCCTCTTGCCCAGTCCCAGAATGCCTTGTGCCTGACTGAATGCTCCCTTACTGTGATTTATGAGAAAACTCCCAGTTGTTATAAAGCTGATCAATACATTAGGTAACAGAGCCTAAATTTTAAAATGATTTATAAACTTGAAGATTAACTGAAGTTATTCTGGTGAGCTTTAAGAAGGGTCAAACTGAAAAAAATTGAAATATGAAATATGTAAGAGCATGTTGACAGAAACTGGACTTAAGTGTGGTTTGTAAGAAAGAGACCTAGAGCACATAGGCAAGTGGGAGCTGACTATAAGGCAGTGGTGATGCGACATGGCAGTGTTTGCACTCAGGCTGCATCACCAGACAGAGTTAATAGAGCAAGGGATGTGAGACCCTGGCTGACCCTGGACTGGGCAGAGCCCCCTGCAACACGGTGCTCAGTTCTGGGCTTCAGGTTTTCACAGAGACTTTGGAAAGCTGCAGTGGGTTCAGGAGAGCAAGGGATTGGGGATTGTGGTCAGGGCTTACCAGCCATTGACTCTAAAGTTTCTGATCACATGGAAAAATGCCACCTCTCTTCAAACACATGTAGGAGAGGTCTCTGGAGTTCTAAATGATAGCAACCAAAAAATAGGATTTAAAGAGGTGAAGATTTTGACCAACTGGAAGGAAGGGAGGAACCTTTTATCAGTGTGATTTTTAGGTAGTGACTTTACCCTCTTTAGTAGGAGTGTGTAAAGAGAGGCTGGATGAATGTCTTCCAAATAGCTGCATTGACACAGCTTTTGAGACAGGTGACCTCTAAGGCCTTTACTGGTTCTAAGATACTCTATGATTTTCCATATGTTGATTAGTCTCTTTAAACATCAGTTTATATGTAAATGGGGTTAGGAACTGTACCCATCACTATATAACTGTTGTGCAAATTAAGTGGAATAATCTATGTGAAATGTTTAGCATTGTGCCTGACACCTAGTAAATTCTCTGTGAAAAAGTTATATAAAATTACTTAATGAATTCTTGACAGACTGAACAAATCAAATCTCACTGATCACTATTTCTGCCTTCACCTGTCCTCCATCTATAGTGTGTTTTCACTTTTACCTTCCTTTTTTTGGGTAAGATTTTACTTCTTATTTAATTGCCTACAGGGATTTAGCAGTCTTTTCAGTCAGGATATGGGCTGAAAATTGAATACAGCAGGTATAAAGCCCATTTTAATTTAGAACCCGAATATTACTTCCAAGGCTATTAGATTAAGAACAATATGTTGGCAGTAGATGGAACTTATTTTTCTCTTGTGTCATGTAATTATTGAGACTGACCTCCTGTGATAGGTGATGTATAGACTCCTGGCTGTAGTTATTCCATAACTCATACACAGATTGGGATCCCCTGGGGCTTTCCGGAAGTCAAAATGTCTGTATGACCCTGAGAGCCCGACTCCGAGCAAAGTTCTTGAAGGAGAAAGAAACAACCCTGGGTTGAAAATTTTTTGAAGAACGTTTTTCCCCCTTGGGCTAGCTTACTCTTCAGACATTTCATTATGTCAATGGACAGTTCATCTAAGGGCCATTTCAACGAGTTAATGAAGTTCACTATAATATTTGGCAACAGTGTTTGCTTATTAAATGTTAATAAAATGAAAGACTGGAAAGAGAAAAAATTTCTGGACCTTAAAGCCTAGAAATATATGAACAAACGCTCTGCAAAAGTTTGCTCAAAAATAGAGGTGTGTGACTCATGGAAACAGTGACTTAAACATAGTTCACCTACTTTGGTCTTAATTGTTCAGTGAATGTACATGTAAATATTTTAGAAGTTTTGTGTGTGTGTGTGTGTGTGTGTGTGTGTGTGTATCTTAAGTCATATACTTTATTTGTAACAAGAATTTACTTTATCAAATAAACCTGATTAAGCACTAGAAATCATACATACAGGACCAATTTCCCATCCCCTCAATGCACATGTTAAATGGGGGTTACCCTTTTTCTGGTGGTCTAGACTCCTGGGATGCAGCAAGCCACTTAACATCTTTGTGTTTCTGTTTTCTCACAGGTTAAAGGGTGATATTAGTCATTGGTTTTTCTAAAAAGGAAAGGTATTCTATGTTAATGCCTTTGAAGCCTTTAAAAAATATGTATAAGAATACCAGGATCAGTAAAATTAGACAATTTAATTTTGTGTTTGTGGTACTGAGGTATTTTGGGTAGAGGAGGGCAAAAAATGGCAATTCAAAATCTAAATACCTACACATAACTATTAATTTAAATAGGAACATACTGTGACTTTCTACTTTGAAAATATGTGATCTAATTGGGCATTTTTCAAGATATAAGTAATTATATGTATATTAATAATTTATTTTTTAAATGATGGTACTATGTGTATACTCCTATTACATGAGGTTCACCATTTTAACCATTTTTCAGTGTGCAGTTCAGCGGCATTAAATACGTTTACATTGTTGTGCAGCCATCACTGCCATCCACTCACAGAACATTTTTTATCTTAAAAACTAAAAACTGGTACCTATTAAACAATAACATTTTAAATTACTTTTAAAATAATTTTATCTTTCATCTGTAATACACCTTTTGATATTACAAAGATATAGTATATATTTTATCTTGTTTGTGCATCAACAGTCTTTTAAAAAAGATGGGGACTCCAGGCTCAGAGACACTTGGTAATTCCTTCTCCTACAGTTAATGGAGACGCAGAGCTGGACTCAGAGCATTTGGCTCCTAGCCCAGTATTTTTTCCTGCTTAATTGCATTGATAGTGAAAAACTAGCTCATTGTTTGTTTCACCTGATCTCTCAGGTGACAGGGATTATTTTTCTTTGATTGTGGTAACCTATTGTAAACTTTGTACTTGCTTTCCAGGTTCTCTTTTTTTTTGAGGGCAGTGTCACTGGCCCTCATATGTGGAACCGAACTGGGGCCGCTGGCTTCCCAAGCCAGCACTTAACCACCGTGCCACTCGGCCGGCCTCCAGATTCTCTTTTAATCCCCTGTGTTTGAGATTTGTGTAATGGGATCATATCATGTTCACTTTAATTGAGATCCTTTATGCTTTAAATAATACATGTAGAAACTGATCTTAAAATGAACTTGCCCTGTGGATGAACCTTGAGAACATTATACTAAGTGAAATAAGCAACTCACAAAAGGACAGATACTACATGATTCCACTTTTATGAGGTATCTAAAATAGTTAAACTCATAAAATCAGACAGTAGAATGGTGATTTCCAGGAGCTGGTTGGGGAAGGGGAAACGGGGGTGCAGTTTAATGTTAATAGAGTTTCAGTTTTGCAAGATGAAAAAGTTCTGGAGATCTGAGAATATACTTAACCCATTGAACTGCACATTTAAAAGTGGTTAAGGTGGTAAGTTTTATGTTATGTGTTTGTTTATTTGTTTGTTTTACCACATTGGGGGAAAAAAAAGAATTTTCCCAGCCAAATCAAGTTTTATGATATTTGACATAAGCTTACTCAATGTTTCTTTTGCAGTATTTGTAATTCTTTAAGGCTTTAACACCAAGAAGGAGCTTTTTCTTTAGCTTTGCTCCCTGGCTGTGAGGTCGATAATTTTGTTTTTCCCTCTTTTTATTTCATTCATGATTGCACTGACTGAAGATGGACAGATCATACTATCTCCTTAGGTCTGTTTCTTTCGTGTGACATCAGACTAATGTACTTGGTCCTCTTAAGTCTCCTTCTGATAAGAATTAATGAAGTTTTCAAATTTCTTATATTGGAAATATCTTCTGGGTCTGTAAGTATTTAGGATTCACGTGGCCCAGAATTACCTTTCTAGAACAATTTATTTCCCTGGATGGAGTCGGTGGCACCATATTACAACCTGGACAAGATCAGGGTTCATTCATTCAGAAATTACATACTAAACACTAAATATCTTCCAGGCTGTTCTAGGGGCTGGAAATGGAGGTATGGAGGTAAACCCACTAGAGCAGGCAATTCCATTCAGTGGTAGGGAGGAAACCAGGAACAACTACAGAGAAAAAAACATTTGGAAGAATCCCCCTGAATCAGAGGATCATGTTGATTGTTATTGAAATACTCGTACCAGAGCTCCAGGTCAAAACAAGTCGCCTTGCAGGACTTCACTTTTCATTCCACGTTGAAATTTGGCACATGGGCACAAAGATTGGGGCCTGTCGTGTACTCCCATGAGCACTCTTAGGTCATTACATGGCTTGGGCCCTGCGTAACCCATTAAATAGTGAAAATTTTAGTCTTTAGTTTAAATAGTTCCAAAGATCCAGGTGAAAGCCTGACCTTGCCATCTTTCCCAGGGATGTTTCTGTGGGCTCACTCCTGATCTTTGTGAAGGGGGATGGGAGAAGGGAGGGAGACCATGGCTGAGGTGCTCCCCCATAAGCCTCCCTTTCTTCCTCTGACTTTGCTCCACATGTGGCCTCAATTTCTTTTAGTCTCCTTCTGGGGCTGGTCACAGTTGCTTGCGATGATACTCCACTCATTATTTACCTGTGTCCTCAACTTCAGACCCCACCACGATAATATTGAAAGAGTCTCTTTGTTTGCCTGGGCCTTTTAAAAGCTGTTGATCTAGTTGGAGAATACTTGCTGAGTTTTAGGGTTACCCTGTATCTTAGAAGTCTGACGGAAGTTGTTTCAGAGGTGACAGAAAGGCAATTTTGCTCTGTATGTGTGATTGCAAAGGAATCATCAGACTCATCTTCATTAGGCAGAAGTGCAGTTCCTGGAGATCAAGTGAAAAGTACTATAGCAGAATATAGGAAGAATCATAGTAATATCAAATATAATACCATTTATCAAGGGCCTACCTTCTGAGAGTCACTTACATGTTAATTCTAATCCTAATAACAACCCTGTATAGTCAATATTGTTTCCATTTTGCAGATGTACAAACAGGGAAATTAAATACTTGGGCTCACAGAAGTATTAGGTGGTAGAGACAGATAGCTGTCAAGTTTCCCAGTCCAAGGTTTTTTTTTTTTTTTTTTTCAATTAGATCTTATATCCTGAATAAAACTACTAGGTCTTGAGGAGAAGTCTTCATTATGTTTCTGGAATTTTCTTCATTGACAAATAAAAACTATATTTTTTGTGTTGTTCTGATTTAAGTAAAGTGCGTATTTATTTGAACTCTTTTAGAAACAATCAGTATTCATGTATTTTAATATTTTAACTGACTTTTCCATTATGCTATAACTTGAAAAATGAGACTAGGCATTTTTAAAAATTCTTAAACAAGTGAAGCATCAAGCCTAATGGTACTTAAATTTAGCAAGAGTGAGATCAAAAGTTTGCTTCTGCTTAAACCTCAAGTTGTGTTTTTTTCTTTGTACCCTAACCCTGGCTGCAAAATGTCATCATACCATTTTCTATCAGATGAGAAAAAAGCAAATGTTATAAATGAGAAAAATGTTCAGTGCAGCTACATCAACCTCACAAGTGCCTAAGCGGAACTTGAAATCCCAATGTTATATTCCAAAGTACATTGCTGTGTGGTGACGCTCAGAGAGCCTCTTAACAGGTGACGCATTGATCCTTGACCTGGGAGATGGCATTTTGATGTTGATTGCTTTTTTATTGAGAGTTTAGAACCTTTTCCAGAATATTGCTTTCATGGGATTTTTCTTAGTTTTGTTTTGGCAAAAATCATTTTTATTCTTGTTGAATGGGATCTTCTCACTAGAATTCAGAATAGAATATGACAAAGCTGTGGTTCCTGTCTCTCTAAAATGGTTTGATTTCATTGTGATATTTGCTGACAATCATCACAAATGCATTTTCCCAGACTTTAAGACAAACTCTAATGGAAAACTAAATGAAAAAAAATAAATTTTACTAGAATTTTTTCTCCATTTAAAAAAGTACCAAATGAAACCATTTAATGTTACTTTCTGTATTCTAGGTTTTGTGTTAGATACTTCGGCAAATATTGGCTATGATTTATATGTAGTGAACTCATGTGGTCATTTTTAATTGTAGAATTTTCTCCTTTAAGACCATGACTAATTTTAACTATTTTGAACAAAAATTTTTTATAAAGGACTATATTCTCTCTGTCTCCCTGTCTCTCTGTCTCTGTCTCTCCTTCTTGCTCCTTCTCCCCCTCTCTCCTCTCCCCTCCCTCCCTCCCTCCCTCCCTCCCTCCCTCCCTCCCTCCCTCCCTCTATTTTATTCATTCAATGACCATTTACCTTATAGGACTTATTGGACACTACTAATTTCTATGCCAACAGCAACAAAAATGCATAAGATAGCCTCTATCCTTAAGTACTTCATAGTTTTCTGGAATAAGCACACATGTTTAAAAATAATGATGACACAATATCATCACCAAAGTGGGGATGGGCCTAGCTTCTCTGTGATGTATAGGCAGTAGGGGAGTGGACAGGGAAGATTTACCATAAGAGGCAATGCTGAGGTTGAGTCTCAAAGAATTAGTTTCCTTGGCAGAACAGAAAGTCCAGGACAATTCCAGGCAGAAGGATCAATATGTGCAGAAAATATCAAGGTGTCAAGTAATATGGCACATTCAAGGAACTGTTTGTTATTTGACACAGGGTAACACATCTGGGGATAAGACAAAGTCCTGGATAAGAGCTATAGGAAAATGAGAGAATTTAAGCTGGAGCTGAGAAAGAAACATCCTTGCACCTGTGCTAAGGGAACAATATTAAAATAATATGTAAAATATAACCTGATGAGAAGAACTGCCAAATGAGACTTCATCTTAGAACAGCAATAGGTCTGGAGAATCCCATATCACTGCATTCCTTGATGTTTGGAACTGGGACCACTCAAACTTCACTATATAAGGTCCCCAGCTCCAGGAGACTATTTTGGGCAATGAGAATCTTCTCAAGGACTTCATTTAGCTTAACTTCCCTGTGCATTAATTTCTCAATGTAAAGGAGACTTTGGATTAGCTTCTCAATCCAACTGGTGACCTCATCCTAACTTTTTATACAGGGTCCAGTGCTGTCTAAGTGCTGTCCAGCCTAAGTCTAGGCTCCGTGCCCTATGTTATAACTTTTAAGGGAGGGGAAGGGCTGAAAATATCACTCTATTTCTAAATAATTTGAGTTACTTTTGGAAAAAGTGGTTTATATGCATAAGCAAATGGGTGCCTTAGTACAGAATCTTAGCATTAGATTGGCTTACCCTTGGGAACTCTGATTGTCACCACCTGGCAGAGAGGGAAGCGTAACACATTCTCTGGTAGAACAGGCTGTCTACCAAGAGAGGGGAGTGCTAATTGTGATAAAGTCATTCCTGCACCCTTAACAGGAAGAACTGAGGAAGTCGGCAGAGAGAGGCTGGGATATCAGAAGGGAGGAAGGCATTTTCTCTCCTCAAACACTCTCCATTCAAGTTTCTACAGGCCTTGAGCTTTGTCTCCCCATAATCCAAGAAGGACTTAAGTTAGGCCTTGTATCATAGTTTTCATGATCAATCCTGCTATTCAGTGGACACTGGGATACTGCCTCTATCTGGGCTTTCTTCTTGCTTCCTATTTAAATTTTCCCTAATTGCTTACTGGATTCGTCTCAACTCCATAACCTGTCACCAAAGCCTATCAGCCAGGTATTGTTTATAGTGGGTAATTTCACTCAATATTTCTTAGCTCATATTCCTTTAGAAGACAGATCATAATATGTGTGATTCATCATGGTGCAAAAAATGGTTTCCTCTGGCTAGTTGTCATTTAACTTTTCTGGTACTCTGAGTTTCTTGTCTTTAAATTTTGAGGGTTGGACTAGATGACCTCTAGGATCCAGGAGGCTATCATATTCTAGGACTCTGTAATAAATTAAAACATTGGCCCCAATTCTTCAACTCTTCATGCATCTACTTGGCATACCTCATTATGAGTAGAGGATACTTTCATACCCCTTAACTTCAGAATTGGCCACATGACTTGGTGAGAAGAACACCGTATACCGGTTCTGAGCCTATGCCTTAAAGAGGCCTCTCTCTTACACTTCCACCATTATTATTTGAGTAGCTTTCCTTGGGTAGCCTGCCAGTCTCAAGAGGTAGCTGAAAGATATGAGCAGAGCCATGCAAGCCACTGCTGCTGAAGTCAAGCCTTCTCAGCTCTTCGTATCTGTGAACAAGCAGTAAATGCTTGTTGCTGTGTGCTACTGAAACTTTGGAGTTGTTTGTTATGTGAAACTTTGGAGTTGTTTGTTATGCAGCATTATTCCAGGAATACCTAACTGATCCAGCCTCTGGGGCTGTGGTGTTTTGCATATCATAAATCTTGATAAACATTGATTCAGTGATTCGATTATTGAGAATTATTTCATTGTACCTATTTTTGCAGGAAGCACAAGTCAAAATAAATATCCCCTGAATTACAGATATTATCAATGAAAAGTGCAGTCACTAGAGATTCTTAAGAAACCTTTTCTGTAAAAGAAAGGGGAGAAGTAGTTACTATACTTTGCAGACCCTTCTTAAAGTCCTTTCAACCCTGTGATTACAGCTAATCCCTCTCCTAGCCAGTACATGTCTGTCAGCAATCCTCAGAGACTCCACTCCCTGCAAGCTCCCCTCAGAAGGTTCTTGAGTGACTTTGTGATTTTTCCAGCTGTTTGTATTGGGCTATTCTGACCTAGATCATTTAGGGGAGAAAAATTGAAGGCTTTTAATGAGACTCTTTTCACTGGAGTCTTTACAAATTAGGTCAGTAACAATCTGATAAAAGCAGGAGAGAGTCTGTAGTGGATAAGTAGAAAATTGCACTGAGATCTAGGACAGCCTCTTCAAAATGACTTCTAATACCTAGATGAGTTTCTCTGGAGCAAGCTGCAATGCTGATAAATCCAGAGTTTAGAAGGTAACTATGGTACAAGGGGGCTCAATCTTAGGGATCATGGAAGAGACATCCTGATCCTGAGCGTCATTTCAAACCAGAGATCTGAGAAAAGATGAACCTGATTCTTTGAAATATCTTTCAGAGAGAACCAGCTAACGTCACAGGCCTATTAGCAACAAGGATGCTGAAACTCAGGAAAGCTAAGAAATGGGCCCAAATTCTCTCAACCACCAATGACATCCTGGTTGCTTTCTAGAATGCCGTAATAATAAAGCATGTTTATTTATTTATTTATTTATTTTATTTTTTATTTTTTTATGTTGTTGTTTTTTATTGATCATCTATCATAAGCTCTGCACTGTACTTAAAGATAAAGGGATTACTGGATAGCATAGAAATTACAACTACTAGTAGTAGAAAAATACCATTTCTTGAGTTCTTACTTTGAATTAAATAATTTTCATCTATATCATGTTATTTTATTTTTATAATTATACTATAAGGACAATAATAATATTATTCCCAGTTTTCAGATGAGGAAACTGAGATCCAGAGAAAATAAGTGTTTTGTTGTTTTTTGTCCAAGTTCACAGGATCAGATATATATATGGCATATATATAGAGATTGAGGGAATTTGCTCAGGATGACAGGGCCAGAAAAATGACATGTGGGAGGTGAGACAGCACAAGTGGCAAGAGGTTGGCTAGGAGAGGAGGGCCTGGAACATGAAGGATCTAGAGGAAGGTCTTAAACTTTTTCTATAGAGGACTTTGAGGAGCATATATGGTCTTTGCATCTACTCAACTCTGCCAAGTTGCATGAAAGCAGCACTAGAAATCTGTAAGCTAATAGACATGGGTGTGTTCCAATAAAACATCACATATGGATACTCAAATTCGAGTGTCTCAAAATGTTAAAGTCACAAAGTATTACTCTTCTTTTGTCTGTTTCTCCCCCAACTGTTTAAAAATATAAAACCATTTGTAGCATGAAGGTGGTACAAAAACAGCTGGTGGGCTAACTTTGGCCCACTATCTATAGTTTACTGCCCCTGGTCTAGTGTCCAGCAGTACATTTTTGTAGCAAGAAATGTCATTGAGTATTGGTACAACAGAGAAATCTACGGAAATTGCATTTTATATATTGCACACTTGAAACCTATGTAATTTCACTGGAAACATATATAAATTTACCACTGTCACCCCAATAAATTTAATTACAAAAACATTTAAAACCATCTCAAAAATAGTGGAAGATTGGAGAGTTAAGCACTGTTGTATCCCCTAGAATAATTTCTGACCCTTTCTAAAAGCTTTCATGAAAACTTTGGGATTTTCTTAACCTGTCTGCACTTTAGTTTCCTCCTCTATATAATGTGGATAATAAGAATACCTACTCTGTGTGTCAGATTCCCTGAAACCAAACCCAGTTTCAGCGATTCACTGGGAGGAATCACAGCATATGGCATAAGCACAGCTATAATTTACTACAGTGAAAGGATACAAACCAAAATCAGTAAAGGGGCAAAGTTGAGGAAAACCAGGCATAAGCTTCCACCGGTCCTCTCCTAGTGTAGTCACAGAGGATATCCTTAATTCTCTCAGTAATGAGTGGTGACAACACGTTTGAAATGTTGCCAACCCAAAAGCTCATTAGGGATTTAACACCTGGGTTTTATATATTGGGGGCATCGCACGTAGGCATCCTCTGCCTGGCCTGTATCAAATTCCAGACACCCAGAAGGAAAGCAGCCATTCGACATAAGCCATATGTTTGTACAAATGGTTTAGGCACAGTGAGCCACTCATCAATTCTGGAGATGGCAGAAACCCTCCTGAAATTTAAGTTCCTAGATGCCAGCCAAGAGTGAAACTTGTAATGTCTTTCAAAAGATGGCAGTTAACTCTTTTCTGCACACAGTCCAGGAGTGGTGAGGATTAAATGAGATAATATATTGTGCTTAAATAATGCCTGACAGAGAATGAACCCAAAAATCTGTGCATTTCATTCTCAGCAGATTAGCCAGGAGGCAAGGAGGCATAAAGAGAAAATCTCACAAGCTTGAAGATAAAGCACTTTCTTCTGTGGATATATTTATATGTTATGAATCATTACACACTGATATAACCACAAGGAGAAATGTCCTTAATTTCACCTGTCTAGCTGTAGCAATTAAGAATATGGTCTCCCCATTGTAGGGGATCAGACTATGCCACTCCAAATACGCCTCATTGGCAGGAGTATTATTTTGAGCTGAAAGCAATTAAGAAACAGCAGATGCTGGAAGAGCTCTACACCTGCCCCCTTTCTACCTAAAATCATGAATTTCTCATGAGAAAAGCTCGCCCTGGACCAGGAAGAGAAGAACATTCTTAACACTGAAGATGGGGTGTCAACGCTGAGGTGTATCTGTACAGTCAAACCTATTAAAATAACCCTTACCCTCCATTAGTTCCTCCATATGTTTCCTAGTCACTTTCTTGTCATTTGCCCCGCCTCCACCCCTTAGGAACTCAAATCCCTTTTTCCTTTGTCTCGTCACTTCTCCACAAATTTATCGTTCTTTTGTCAAAGGCATTTAAATTTTCAGGCTTAACTGTTTTTTTAAGATGTTTCACTTCTTTCTAGAAAGCTCCCCCCCAATGCCATGTGAAAATATTTATGTTAAATAAAATTTGTATGCTTTTTCTCCTGTTTAAAAAAAAAAAGAATATGGTCTCCCAAGTAATTTCCTGAGTGCTTTGCCTTATTAACCAAACAGATACTTAGAAAGGTCCACACACAAGAAACAATATCATCCTGATGTTCAGAATTCTCGTGATAGTGAAAGGATGCTCATGCTCATGGACGCCTGAAGATTTTCAGATTTGCTGGAAATAAACAACAGAGGAGACTTTCTGTTGTAAGTTTCTACTGAAGAACCAGAGGGGACATCCAAGTCATTGTGCGATAGTAATTGACAAGGTGACCTTCGGACTGTTCCTCTATGTTTCTTTCTCTCTATTAAGGAAGACTGAATATAGAATGGTTTAGTCATTGCAGTGCTCATAACTGGTACCAAGAAAAGATGATAAATGTACCCGTCAGTTTATATGAATGAGCAACTCATTACTTTGCTTTGTGCTGTAGAAATTCCAGCATTTGTAAATTGATTCATTAGAGACCCAAGATGTCAGAGTTACTCTTTTATTCTGTCGAGATACTGTTAATCCTCAATTACCCATCGATATATTTTCCACTTTATGACTAATGTAGATGCTAATTTTTTTTTTATCTGAGCCATCCTGCCACCTGTTGGCAGCTTAGCGGCAGCTCAGCTTGGGCTGGCATCGAACTGCTGTTACTCAGAGCTCAGCTCACACCCTTGAGCGAGCTCTTAACCAACTGAGCCACTCGGCTGGCCAAGTAGATGCTAATTTTTAATACCAGGCAGAGTTTCTCCTGCCATGTACAATATTTTTCCTTCATGTGCAATTTTTTTAGACAATAAAAATGCCTTATAATGTAAAATGATTTAAAATAAATCTGCATAAAATTATCACATAAAATATTAAGTAGATAGAAGAGGCTTATAGTTATATTTGTTATTTTGGATTATCTATGAGCTTGATGCTGATATTTGAGTCAACTATGAGTGTTTTTCTAAAAACGTGTTCTTAAAAGAAAGAAAATAAAATTATTCTTTACACATAATAATTACCCTTTTATAATGGAGATGTAACTTAAGATTTCTATTAGTATACAATGAACAGTTTTTCCTTTTTTTGCTCAGCTAATGAATCTCCTGAGTATTAAGGAATTGATCACAAACTAAATGATCCCATGCTTTTTTGACATAACCTCTAAACAATCATTATTTTGAAATCCTTAAGCCACTGCAATGTCATCTCTGAAATAGAGCAACATGGCTTGCCTATTCTGGGTTGAGATTTTATGTTATTTTATTACATAGAAATTAAGGTATAGATTATTTATTTTGTTGCTTAAATTATTCAAAGACTTGAAAAAAAAAGCCACTTGGTTGAAACTCAATAGTGCAGCCCTTTCCGATTCTATCATGTACAATTTAATATAGTTTATATACTTCTACATTACCTTAAATCTCTCACTGAGTTTTGTAAGCCAGGAAATCTTAAATCATGAGAGAAATGGTATTGAGTTAGACGATGAAGAAAAAGAATGGTTTACCAATTCTTAGGCCATACACAATTTGCTCACTAAATGGTCCAGAAATCAGCAGGGTAGATTGGCTACAGCTACTGATGTTTACAGAATAAGCTGCCTGTTCCTAAAATTTGTGGAAAAGCAAAAGCATTGCAGTTTGAAAAATTAAGAAACAGACTGCCTCAACAATAAATATTTTGCAACCACATAAAGTATCCTTTACACCATAGGACGGCTTAAGTTTATCATTCAATTTCAAACTTTAGATTGTGAACTCATTACAATTAGCAGCTTATATTTTAAGTGGGAAACAGATCTATATTTTAATTCTGTGACATTGTTCTGGGATTGGGCCAGGGGCTTGGATCTTTGGTTATAAAGGGAGAAGTGAAGGAAATGTGATCATTATTAAAACCCAGATATATGGAGAGAGCAAATAGGAGGTAAGGCAATGTGAAAAGGGAAGTGTCCGAGGATGTATGCAAATAAACTACATAATATACATAGTATACTATGTATACTAAAAGGAAAGACCATTTTTAAGTCTGATCATCATATTGCTACTGAACCTGAGTTAAAAATGAGGGATTAGATCCAGTGTGCAAGTGGAAGCTCGAGCTGAACATCAAAACATTGGTCAATGACCTGAGGAGGGGTTTTCATTTACTGTCAAAGATGAGCTCATTCATGTTCTTCCCTTTATTGATTCAACTATCCTTAAGATAAAAATGCTCATTTTATTAAAATCCATCTGGGTTTGTTGCAGGTGTTCACTTAAGTTATCCAATTAAAATCTGACATTGGATTAACTGTCACTCTCAGTATAAACACACTTTAAAACTTGCTTTTACCTAGAACGTTGACTTCTAGGAATTTATCCTACCGATATACTGGTGTATGTACTAATAGGTTTCAGGATTGTTTGCAGTAGTAAAACAATTGGAAACAACCTAAATATCTGTCACTACAGGTCTGTTTAAGTAATTTATAGTAAATGTAACACTTCCAACACTTAAAAAACTAAGACATCTCTGTGTGTCCAGCGGGGAATGACCTTCACAGTATTGTAAGTGAAAAACTATCATCCAGAGATCTGTATTATGTGCAATCATTTGTATGCAAGTATATTTTTAATGTTTATATGTGAATATGTTTATATTCATACTCAACATGCATAGAACATCTTTGGAAGGGTACACAACAATTGGTAACAATCTTTGCCTCTTGGAAGGTAAAAAGTTGTTTGACAACAGGGATGAGATGGAGATTTCAATATCACCATATATACTATTTGATACCTTTTGACTTTTGTAATGTATATGTGATAGGTCAAACATTGTTTTAAGAAGTTTAAGAAGAGCAAATGGATTTATCACCTGTTCTCCACAATACTTTGTTCATATTCCTATTATCACATTTATTAAACTGTCTCCTGTTAAGAATTTTCTGTTTAGGACTATTTTAGGCATTTTGACACAATCAGATTCTAACATGGTGAAGGTTCAATAATGTTTGAATGAATGTATTTTTATATACCATGATTCCCTTTAGTTACTGTTTCCAGTTTTTACTTTATTATTTTATGATAATTAGTTTGAAAACACAGTAATAGTTAAAAATTATATCATACAAAACAGCTTATGGTGAAAAGCAGAAGTCCCCTGTTCCATCCAGTCCTTTCCTGTAGAGAAAAATCACTCTTCCTTTAACTGCATCTTGTGATATTTACTTCCAAACCTCTAAATAGGAATCTTATATTGATGCTTACTGATTTAACAATTTTAGTCACCACCTATTGACTTCTTGGTATAGTACTTGAGGACTTAACTCTCTTACTGATTCCTAACTGCCTCCCACCTCCATCCTTATTATCCTTTCATTATATTACCATTTCTGGTTAAATCATTTAGTTGGTGTTTACATTCCTATGACTAGGTTTCTATTGTTGACGAGTAAGCCAAGTAATGCACTATGATTATATTTCATACCGTTTTTTCTAAAGCTAAAGATTTGTATTTTTTAAAATTATTGCTTTCTTTATGCTTATGGCTGTTATGTTCCAAATAGTCACAAAGATTTGTTACTTGTATGTAATAATTTTTCAAATGTTCACAGTTCCAAATAGTGCGTCAGCTCCATTTTTCTCTGCACATCTCACTCCTGATACTCCAACCTTCTGTTACAGTGTGGCTTGCCCTCTAGATCTGATGTGCAGCTGTCATCTGGACTTATCTTTTCTGGCGCTGTGTAGAATTTCCTATATCCTGGATGCTAAGTCTATATCTTCTGTGATACACTAAAGATGATAATACTAAATAGCATTTATTATATGCCAGGCAGTGTTTATGCATGGACTCTCTGAATCCTAATATGCTCATGAGATGGGTACTGTTATTATCTCCATTTTACAGATGAGCTAATTGAGGTACATAAAGGATAAATAATTTTCTCGATGGCACACAGTTAGAAAGTGGAAGAGTCAGCAATCAAACCCAGAATTCTGTTTCCAGGATCTGTTCTTTTATCGTTTTAATATACTGCCTCTTGTTCTCAGGATATGTCCTCTTTACATATAAAAGGGTATTTAGTAGGTAAAATTTTGTGTCCTTGCATGTCAGAAAATATCATTATTTTATGTTCATGATGGATTGATATATTGGCGAGGCATAGAATTCTAAGTTGAAAATTATTTTAACTCAAAATTTTGGTGGCATTGTCTTTTCTTATCAGTGTTACTTTTAAGAAAGATGTCATTAGACTCTGTGTATGATCTGTTGGTAAATGTAATTTCTGTAAACTCTTAGAAACTCCTTGTTTATTTCTAGTGTTTTGAACGCTGATGATGATTTCCTTTCATTTATTCATTCTTCTGCATAATCGGTGGCCTTTTCAATCCATAAATTTATATTTTTAGCTGTCAAAAATTTTCATTTATTGCTTCTTTGCTAATCTCTTCTCTATTCTTGTTTGTTCCTTCATAAAAATTCTATTATTCTGTGTCCTTAGAGGTCCTTTTTCTCATTTATTTTTGGTCTCTCTCTTCCATGTTGGAGACTTCATTCAAGTATATGGTTATCCTTGGATGTCCACTTATATTGAAGAGTGAGACCAGATAATAGTTTATTGGAAGCTCAATGGTGATGATGATGATGTGTGTGTTGTGAGGACCTTGAGTCTGTCAACTCTTAGAATTCACTGTAAGGTACTCAGATGGTAAGCATGTTTGTTCACTGAGGTAGACACTTCCCCAAATTGTTTGTGGAAGTATTTTTTTTCCCTTCAGGAGCTCTTTGGGTTATCCAGAAAAGAACTCTCTAGTCTTCTGCCTATTTGGGTTTGTAGCAATCGGGGTACTAGGCCAGTGAGGGAGCTGGGATTTCCACAAATGTTGAGTGGCATTTGCCCACATTCAATTTTCACTAAACACATGCACCTCCAGGATCAATTTCTTCTGAGCAAAATATTTGTTCGCCTTCCAGTTTGGTGGTGGAATCCTTGCTCAGTTGTCTGGATTCTATGGGTCTAATTGCTTTGATTCGTAGACTTCTGACAAATGCTCCCCTCATTTTCAGCTTGTCTCATTGCATCTTCCATGATGCTTGGTGCTTTTAAATCCTATGCTTCTTCTGGGTCCTGTGGAATGAGTCTTTCTTTTCATTAGTATCCTCTTCTGCGGGTACTTGGGTTTCATCTTCCTCTGATCTTCTTTTTGTGATTCATCCATTCATCCAGTTTTTATCTTCCAGATATTTATTGGTGTCTCTTTGCTTCCTTTCACATTCTAATTATTATTGTAATTCTCTCTCTCTCTCTCTCTCTCTCTCTCTCTCTTTCTCTCTCAGTTTGGGATGGAGATCTGCCATATTTCTTAAATTAATTTCACATCGTGTATTTCTAAAGATGCCTTGGCTAGCAAAATCACTGGACAGAGGTGCTGGTCTGGACCACACCAAGGAGACCTTCACTGAGTTCTTTCTAAACTAGCTCTTATCAACCCAGTATTGCTTTTGGTCCCACCATTCTCATTCTCCATCTCACCAAGAAAAAAAGTCTGTTTAAAAAAATAGAAACTATGGATAAGCTCTGTTGGAGCCTAAAACCTTTTGTTAGGGTGAAAAAAAAAATACAGCAGACAAATTTATGACTCACACCACTAAGAAAAGTAATGAAAACAACATATGTTATGATACAGAAAAAGCATTTCCCTACTAAAATGATATAAAAGTATGCACAGATGAAAATCTAACTTTTTCTCACACATTATTTCATTAAAGGTAAGTTAAAAAAAATAATTACTGCTGTTTTATAAAACTATGATACCTTTTTATAGTACCTGATTTTTCTTCCCACATTACTAGATTCAATTATGAACTTTATAAACATTTTTAGATGTGCTTTTCTGTCCTGTGCTCAAATTTCTTACACATTTGAAAATACTTTTCAATGAAATCTATTAAAAAAAATTTTCTGACCCTTAAAATCTGTTTTTATTAAACGTCTATGTAGTAATTTAAGATCAAATTCTTATAAGAATTTAAATTCTATTTGGGGACTACAACACTTTTGGAGATTAGAAAAAGGGGACATGAAAGAGAACAATACTATTTTTTTTAAGTGTTACCTAACGAGATCTAAGGAGAAAGATGAAAGAAATGGGTTTTCCTTTTGTGCCTATAGAAGGATAAGGGGAGAAAAGGAAGAAAAGATTTAATTAGGTAGCTTTTTTTTCTTATTCACGACCTTTTTCTTGTGTGTGGATTAGGAAAATTTAGCGTTTAACAACTCTTAGCCAATTTTATAGCAGAAGAATATTTTCAAATTGAATTAAGGGGAAAGCTCTTTTGGGGTTAGTAAGAAGCATTAATACAGGAGCTGAGACAGCAGCTTTTACCCCAGGCTATTTCAAAAGCCAAGAGCAAAGCTAAGAATAGATGTTTGTAATGGCCTGTCCAGTTTTCAGACCACAGATACGTGTTCCCTGGTCCTTGGGCCTACTTAGAGCATCATTTTAGAATGTGTGATGGTTGGCTATCTCTAAAGAGACTATGAATCACTTCCCTACTCAACCACATTTTTTTTTTTTTTTGAGGGCAGTGTCACTGGCCCTCATATGTGGGACCGAACCGGGGCCGCTGGCTTCTGAAGCCAGCGCTTAACCACCGCACCACTCGGCCGGCCCCACTTTTTTTTTTTTTTTTAATTCCCCTGGTTGATTGTTGGATTGAAAGCAAGGTGGAGCCAGGACCAAGGACAAGGCTTCTGATTTAAGGGTTAATTGAGATTGAGCACATGCTGAATCTTCTCCCATCTGCTCCAAACTCATAAAAAATACTGGGTAAATACTTACAAAAATTAGGAAAACATAAATATGTTGAACACTAGGAAAGGGAAATATCTGGAGACCACAAGTAAAAACTCTTAAAAAAAAAAAAAAGACAAGAACCCACAGGGATGAGTAGGAAGGAGCTGAAATCTAGGAACATAAAATGGTGTTCTTAAGCTGAGTTTCCTTAACAGGGTTTAAGTTATAGGTACTACACCATCAATGCTGGGACCCTCCTGAAATTACTATAGATTAACACGGAAGATGATCTCCCTAAGTACCTGAGAAAGCCAATACCATGAAAAACACGTAATAAATTTAGCAAGCTTAGGAATCTACATCCTTTAAAATAGGGATCATTGAACAATCTGAAAAAATTGTAAAGTAAACAGTTTTAACCAGATGAAGAATGGAATGGGAAAAAACAAAAACAAAAAAAAGGATAGGGGATAATAAGACAAGACCAAGTGATAAATGAAACAAGAAATTATTAAAATAAAAATGAACTACAATTACACACACTGATAGAAGATTGGAAAGAGCTGAGGAGAGGGTAATGCACTGAAAGAGCACAGCACAGAGATGGAGAAATGGAAAATATGGAAAAAGAATTAATAGACATAAAAAGTTCAGAAAGTCCAACATCCAGGTGCTGCAAATTCAGAAAGGAGAAAATACAGAGAATGGCCGAGAAGCAATGTTTAAAGAGATAATGGTTAAGAACTCCCCAGAACATACAACACAATTCTTCAGATTAGAAACACCTTGTGAGTACTGAGCAAGACAAATAATGACCAGGGGAATGTAAAGGTGCAACTTTTGAAAGTGGAGATGAGAAGTAAATAGAATTTTTAACCATATATATTTTATCTCATCACCTCATTTATATTTTTAGCATATGAATTATACTGTTCACAGTATAGAAAGCATTAGTATACATAAGTAAATTTTTTTTATTTATATACTTATAGTGGTGCACAGTCAGAAAAGTTTGGAGCTGATATTTATTTCCTGGGAGTATAATCTTAGAAAATCTTTAATAAACAGGTAATTGAATTCAGCCCAGACTGTGAGAACTAGATAAATGGAACCTCGTATACCCTGGAACAATAGCTCTTCAGATTAAAGCCAACTGACAAATCAACAGTCAGTTCAGAGTGATGGATTCTGTCAGGCTAAAAAGATGGAATAAGGGTCAGTTTGCAGTCAGTACCAGGCAGGATGTTAAACTGGTCTGTGAATGGCAATTGGACAGACAGCACAATTATGACAGCCAAGGTGGTCACCAGGAACCTGACTGAAAGTGCCCATGGCAGGGCCTATAGCATAACTGCTAAAGAAGCATTTACATTAAAAACTGTCACTGATTTTGTTGAGTTCCCAAGGATTTAGGAAGCTTAATTCTCTTTGAGAGGACAAGTATTCAAAGAGCAAGGGTAGCCTTGAAGGTGAATGCTATGATTGGCAGGAAAAGAAGGCAGCTTTAGGAAAACCAAGTCTAATAATGCCAATGCAAATACAGAAAGACTTCGCGTTACTAGATGCACTAGATTATAGGAACATGTGCTGCTGTGGAGAGGACTGCAGGCCTGTGTTATGGTATTTTAACTCTGGGGAAAACAGATCTTTTGCATCCAGATAGTAAGGTCTGAGAAGATCCCTAAGATCCCTAAGAAGTTGCAAACATGGGTGAGAGAAGGAAAGCAAACACTCAGATAAAGACTGGAAATGTGAGTCTCCTATTGGTAGAAGCAAGTACAATATGACAAATTTTTTTGAGGTGTGATTTGTGGTTAGGTGAGACTACAGTTGTTTTATACAATTGCTTATAGGATACACAGTACATATACTTTCCTCAAAGACAAGTTTGCTCAGAGTTCTACACAAGCCATTTCCAGTTTCTTACTTTCCATTAGTTTTCCTATTCAAATCCATCTGGCTGCTGCCCTCCCCATTCTTCAGAACAATGCTCATTCTAATTCACCAATAATTTTAGACTGGCAAAGCCAACGAACATCTTTTCATCATCATCTCAGCATCATTTCACAAGTTGAGCACTTGCTCTTTCTTGACCAGGACACTTTCTTCTCCAGGCTTCTGCTACGTGGCACTCTCATGAACTTTTCTCTTACCTGTTAAGCCAGCCCTCCTCAGCCCTCCTCTATTATCAAGTTTCTAAATGATAGATTTATGCTTTGTTCTGGACCCTCTTCTCTTGTCACTCCATATTCTCAGTCTAGATGAGATCATTGAATACCACCTATATGCAAATAACTCTCAAATTTATATTTCCAGTCAAGATCTCTCTGAGTTCCAGGATTACCCAACTGCTAACATGCCATCTCCATTGGATTTTCTCACAGGTATTGTAAATATGTTCAAAGCTGTACTTGTGCTCGTACCCCACTTCCATTGGTGTGACAGAACCTGACCTTTGGTTAACTTGCTAGCTCTGTTTCCCTGGTCACCTGATCAGAGTAAAATGTCAAAATGCCCAGTTTTAGGCAAAGTTGCTCATGATAAAATGTACTGAATTTCTAAACTGACTCTTGATTGGAGCAACTCTAACTCAGTACCTGAGGTAGACATTCTCCCTTTGGACTTTCCTGAATCTGATGACTCTTGTATGTTCACGTGCCTCTTGCAGGGGTGTCACAGCCATTGTCTGGACTAAATGTCCTGCTGAGAAATTATCCTGATTGTACCTGTCACCCCAAGGCTCTCTCGGGCTGCTGGGTGCAGTTTTATAAAGTTAGTTTCTCAGGGCTGTGGGTAGAACAAAGTTACTGATGATGAAGCACCGGCTTCTTCAGAGGATTTGATTCCGAAATTAAAATTGAGTTTGTGAATGGAAAACAGAAACATGGGACTAAATTATCACAAGCAAATTTCTAGAGAGTTGTCCCTGTGCTAGGAGCAGGCGGTTGCCATGTTGGTGTGGAACCCAGTTGGGTTCTGACCACTACACTGAATTGGTCTGCTGTGATTTAGGAGCAAAATAAGTTGCTTTATTCTCCCACATCCAAGAAACTGCCTTGACTGGTGTTACCATCCCTTTCTCTCTTGATTGCTTTATCACTTAATCATTTGAAAGATGATCAGACTCCTCTGAACTACTGTAAAACTAAGGCTAAAAGTAGAAACATCAGTGTAGGTGTTTTAGCAAAGCAGTGATGAAAAATTTTCCTGTAACCCAGGGTCTTAGAAAGAAAGAAAGCACCTCGGTTTTGCAGCACACTTTCAGAGGAGAGAAAACTAAATTCTCAAGTATATGTGAAACAGATTGCAGTGACTTAGTGAAGAGTTATTACTTCAAAAAATCACATTATTCCGCCTCCTCTTTTATAGATTTTTGCAGTAGGAGGGATTATTTCCTGATCTTTTGTATGATACAAAAAAAGGAAAAGAAACGGAAAAGAAATTATTTCTGTCAGAAGCCTACTGTTCCTGTAGGCTACTCTAATTTAGAATCCTGTTCCCTTCATTCTCAATTATTGTACTCAAACGAGCACACATATGCACTCCTTTGCTTTTATCTGTGGAGTCGACTTATGGATTATATAGAAAAGTCTGTTTCAATTTCTGGAAGGAATATTTTGCTTTTGTTTATGAATAAACCAATATAATACCAAAGTGAATTATATAATTTAATTACCCATTGCAGTCTCTAGATATAGTCCAGATAACTTTTGGTCCTTTCAAAAAATAACAAACCAAGTGTTAGAGGACAAAGATTTGACACTACTGAGAATATACTGAATGCATTTGCTGATAAAATAAAGAAAAAACTAACCTTATGCCAAATTTGAAAGCCAGAACTTGTTATAATCCCTTTGATCAAAGGCAGAATATTTAGGGAAGGATAGCAACAGCAACAAGAAAATAACCTGACACTTCCTAAACAATAAAGAATAGCTTCAATAACTTTACATGTTCACAAACAAGTCTTTTAAATTACTTAGAGAATACAGACTCTAAGCAGCTTGTTAATGATAATACATGAAATCTAATTTTCAAAGATTTCAAATGAAATTTCATTTTATAAATAGAAAACATATCTGTCATAAATAGGGCAATGGATCTTTGAATTCTTGCAGGGTAGTGAGGACTCAGTAGGTAAAATTACTTGTGTGGAAACACATTTAATTTCTTGGTTACCCAGAGTACAATGGCACTGAAGTAGAAGCATACATAAGCTGCTTGTTTTTTTTTCAAAGTGCCAGGTACTCTACTCTAAAAGTTGATGAGATGTAATAAACCCTGGAAATTCTATACTGGGATTTTTTTTTAACATTTATTAAATTTATTGGGGTGACATGGTTAGAAAAATTATATTGGTTTCCAATGTACAACTCTATGATATACCACCTATATATTGCATTGTGTGTTCACCACCCAGAGTCATTGGATTTGACAGCTCTCACTCCTAAGTTTCTGCAACATAAAAAAAAAAAAAAAAAAAAAAAGTAAATCTGAGGATGCATATGTCTTAATCCATTAGGGCTGCTGTAACAAAATATAATAGACTGGGTGACCTATAAACAACAGAAATTTATTTCTCACAGTTCTGGAGGCTGAGCAGTCCAAGATCAAAATGATGGCAGATTGAGAACCAGCTTCCTGGTTCATAGATGGCTATTTTTTTAGTGTCCATGTAGAAGAGGTGAAGGGAACTCTCTGTGCCTTTTTTATAAGGGCCCTAATCCCATTCATGAGGATGGGATCCTAGTGATCTAATCCTCCCAAAAACCCTACCTGCAAATGCTATTACCTTGGGGATTAGTTTTCACCCCATGAATTTTGGGGGGGAATTTTGGAGTGCTAAAATTTGGTCTATGGTAGAATATATATGAACAAAAAATGAGGAACACATTTGTATTAGCTGTACCCTGAGCACTTCTACCTACCTACATTTTGACTGGTTTAGGTACAGTTCAGCAGGAGCAAAGGTGAGGCATATTAAAATTTAGCTGACTTCATTGAGAACTCACAATGTGTTCATCACTGTGGGAGGCACTGGAGTGCTAAAAATGAAAATTTTCTGTCTCTGAGTGGTTTACAATACAGATGAAAGGATAAAGAGTTCATAAAAGCCCCTTTTAGAGGAGACTGGGGACCATTACATTATATTTTATACACATACATGTATATCTTTGTTGGAAAATCTAGGTTAATTAAGTCTTCTCAATTGTAGTTCCTTTTTTCTCTATACTGCATAGTTAAACTCTTTTTTTATGTATGACCTTGACCTGGGATTGTTTCTTGAAGCTATATCTTTTTTTTTTTTTTTTTTTAGGGCAGTATCACTGGCCCTCATATGTGGGACCTGAACCAGGGCTGCTGGCTTCCCAAGCCAGTGCTTAACCACTGTGCCACTTGGCCAGCACTTGAAGCTATATCTTGACTGTCAGCTTTAGCTCCTTACAAGATTTGTGTTCATGTACCTAATTATTCCTCCTTTCCTTCTCCTCCATGACACCTTAGCCCCAAAATATGCACAGAATAGATACCCAATCAATACTTGTCACTTGCTTGACTGTATGCTTGATGGAGGTAAGCCTTATGTTGGACACAAAAGATGTTGGTAAGAACAGATCAGAATCTGATAGGTAGATTGAGAGTGCTGGCTAAAGATGTTGAAAGAGAAAGAACATAATGGTAGACTGAGAAAATGTAGGGAGGTGTCTCTGATGGAATGGAGCAGAATATGTTAAGAAGCAGTAGGAAATAAGGCCTTCTAACCACTTGGTAGTCTTGAAGCTGGGCTATGAAATTTTCTTACTGACCTTCCAAACATGGCATTTTAGGAATATTAAGTTGACATTGGTGTGCTAAAGAGATTTAAGTAGTGTGATGCTAGTTGGACATGCCCCATTTATTCAAATGAATTTACTATTTTTTCAAAACTATAGAGATTAAGCTGGACTTAAGTAGTAGTTATTCACTGTGGCATTATTTTTTTTTTTTTTGATCCCAGGTTGTGATGATTGATTTCTCATTTCCATTTATAGCAATGGAATCCAATTGAAGGGCTTTTAAGCAAACTACTCTGCCACATTGATGTGGGTGATTTTTTATAACATTTCTGAAATCCTGGAGACTATATTTTTTCCTTTTGCTTAGTCTGAATGCAATTTATTTTGGGAAGGATCAAAACATATAATTCTTCTAACATGTTCAAACATGAAAATGGCTGCAAATATATTTTTGTCTTCTAAGCCATGTTTGTCTCTATACCTTTGATCCTAAGTGAAGAGACTCAAAAAGAGAAGAGAATGTTTAATCAATAACTTTACTATTCTTCTATTTAGTCATCTGAAAAAGTACTTGGCATTTAAGAGAAATATTTTTCTTAGAAAAAATAGATAAGAAAGAAGAAAATCAAGCACTACTCTATGGAAATGTCTAAACAAAAGATTCTTTTCATAGGAAATAAGTTGTAGGAACCAATACTCTGAAAAAATATAAATATATCTTTTTAATTTGAAAATATACAGTTAAAATGTAGCACATGTTGTATATGTTTGCATAACACCACCCAGTGTTTCTGTGCAAATTATTTTACAGGGTCTGACAGGGAACTTTCCCTGTTAAATGTGCTCCTGAAATAAATGCAATTTATGCAGATGTCTTAGAATGTTTTCCCTCTGAACCCTGGTTTTTCACTTCACCCCATTTTTCCTACTTTAGCTTTTTCTGGCCTCCTACTACAAACAAAAGCCATCAGATTTCCAGGGGAATTTAGCATTACTGTGAAATGACACAATCCTTTACCCTGGCTACTTGCTTTACATCTACTGTTTTGTCTACTACTTGTTCCCAGCACTGAGCACAGCACCTGGCACAGGATTGACATTCAGTTAATATTTCCTGAGTGAAATTATTAAACTTCCTTTTTATTTGTCCTCACTTTCCTTGTCACTGATAAACTTTTGCTTTTCAAGGTAAATAGCTGTGTTTACATTTCTTATTCATCCTGGTCACAATTCCTCTTCTCTCTGCCCCCGTCCCAAATTATATTTTCATTACTTCTGGGTTTATTTTCAACCTTTCCATTTCAGTTTCTAGCATTTCATTTCCACTGGAGATTCTCAGGCTGTTCTCCACTGCGTCCTCTCTTCCTTCTATATTCCTTTCTTTAAATATTAAGTAACTAAACCTTCATCAACGTGGGCCTTATCTGAATCTGTTTTCTGCCTTCTGCCCTCTCACCTCTGACCTAACTAACCTTTATCACCACGGACATTATCTAAATGGGGAGACAGAGGAGGAAAAGCAATTTATGTGTGCTGGTTAAACATCTTCCCAGCGACATGTGTTCTCTCCCTTTTAAAATCTTTGTGTCTCAGACACATTCTGTATAATGATGCTTGATTCTTCCCCAAATTAAACTTGCTGCTTCTATTTGTTCTTTCCACTCATATCTGCACAATTTTCTTTGTATCCACCCACAAACAGCTCCATATTTCTGTGGTTTATGAACTGTTTTCTTTCTTCAAATTAAAGAACATCATTTGGGGTGGGGGGTGGAGAGAGCTGAAACACTGGTTTACAGAGGATGGGGATGACCTAGTCTTCTCGCATTTCCTCTGTGCTCTTCCCTCTCCATTGCTTTGTCCCCATGGGTGACCTGTTACATTAGGATCTTCCATGTACCTCCTAAGAGACCTAGTCCCATCGAAGTGTTCTGAAACAAGCAAAAGGAGTTTTTGTAAAAGACTTTAAAGGCCACTATTTTGAATACAGTCATGCTTTTCTGGGAGCAAAGGTCACTTGAACACAACCAGCCTGGGTATGAATGTCTTGCCTGTATTATATCTGAGGCAGTGGTCATAAGTACAAGTTCCTCGGGAGTAGGTTATGCTGAGAAAGGGTTCACGCCTGGGTTCCAGTCATCTGAGAGGAGAACGGACACTCCCTTGAGCAAGACTAAGCCTTGGTGTCTGTTTCACTTAGTGACCTGCCGTCTCCAAGGTGTGTGAGCTTCACGTACAATAGATAGCTGACTCCATCTACCACCTTCACTTAAATGTATAAATATCTCCCTTTATTATTAGCCACCTATTGTCATAGTTGTACTTAATTTTCTTATCATTTAAAAAAGACAGCATAGTGTTCTGAGACGGAGCTTTATGGCATTTGCTTTCCAGTGGCTATCTGATGGAAGGACAAAGATGGATACCAGATCGTGTGGATGTCAGTAGACACTTAGGTTGGTTATTCAGTGCACTTGAATGATGTATTTCTCATGTTTACATTGGTTTGACTTTTTCTCGTTTCTAAAATATCAAAAGCGTTCCCAAAATATATTTTTGCAGAAAACTTTTATGTCCCATTGATGCAGATGTGCTGGGTATGTGTGTTTTCCTATTAATGCTGATGTATTCTCCTAATACACTATCCACTCTCAAAAGAGTAAGAAGACAATAGGAAGTGATGTTCCTTAATAAAATGGGTAATAAAATGAGTTTAAGAATTTGTATTCTTTTTTTTTTTTCAATGCGAATGGCCATTTTATTTTCTGTTCTTTCTTACAAAGACCTTTCCATCCTGAGCTTAATTTCCTTAGAAAAAGTCAGCCACTGTATATACATTTTTCATACTTAGAAACACAGAATATTTTGGAACAATAGGTTTGAATGCCGCATGATGGATTGCTGTGTTTTTGTTTGCTATGTGATTGTACAAAGCTCATAAACAGGATTCAGATAGCTTCCATGGAACTGGACAGAATCTAGGATCCAGGAGAATTCCAGAGCTATTGAGAGTAATAAACTATTGCTATTATCTATTACATGGGTAAATCTCATACTTCCTTCAGATCTCTGCTCAGATGTCACCTTCATTATGAGGCCTCTCTGACCATCCCTTATAAAATTGAGCCACTCTCCCTCAGCATTTACCAGTCCCATTTATCCCATTCTACAAAGCTTAGCAACTGTGCAGTAGGGTTTGAATCTCTATTTCCCTGACTCCAGGCCCCATGTACCATGTACCATGCTGCCTAGTTACCTAGCAATAATGTACTGGGCAGTAGCAGTAGTAATATCTTAGATTTTAAATCCTTGTATAGTTTGCAACAAATTTGCACAGTCATTATTTTTAATAAAACGATGATATGAGACAGTAACCTTATGAGTTTCTCTTTCTCTCAGGACCTGCATTTTCATACTTGAAAATGTGATAGGAGAAATATACGTTCCTCAAATTCCTTCTTGGGCTTATTACAAGATTGATAATGATCTGAAAGTCTTTTGAGGATCTGCTAGAAACAAATATTCCAAAAACATGAGCAGATATTTAAAGACAGGTGTTGTATCTTTTCAGAATGCAGGCATTGACTCTCGCCTGGCAGGATTATGCCCTTTTCTATTTAGTTTTATTTTCCTGGAGCCTATATTCCTGCATCTCACTCCACATGGCTGTACACCTAGCTTTTCTCCTTTCCATTTCTCCTTTCCATCAGAATTGTGCCTTCTTTCTCTTCAGTTTTTGGGTTCTCCAGTGCGGTTCAGCCATTGTCTTTGTGGTTAAGGCTTGCCCCTTTACTCTAACCTAACATCTGATCTCATTGTCCTTGGAGAGCTGGACTGGGCATCCTTCTCTGATGTTACTTACGCCTTCCAGTCATATTCAAACCAAAACAAAACAAAAAGGTGGTTTAAGCTGTTGAGGTTGGGAAAAGAGGGAGCTGAGTTAGTGGGAAACTAAAGAAATAAAGAACTTGGTGTATTAGTTTCCTAGGGCTGCTGTAACAAATTACAACAAACTGTGTTGCTTAAAACAACCAAAATTTATTTTTTCCCAGTTCTGGAGGTAAAAGTCTGAAATCAAGGTGTTGGCAGGGTTGATTCTGTCTGGAGGTTCTGAGGAAGAGAATGTTCTATGTCTCTTTCCTAGATTCTGGTGGTTGTTGGCAATCCTTGGTGTTCCTTGCTTTAGAGACATATCACTCCAATCTCTGGAGCCAGTGTCACATGACCTTCTTCCCTTGTATATGTCTGTGTCTTCACATGGTCTTCTTATAAGGACACCTGTCATTGGATTTAGGCCCATCTTAATCCAGTGTGACGTCATCTTAATGTAACAATTTACATCTGCAAACAACCTGTTTTCAAATCAGGTCACATTCTGAAGCTCTGTGTGGACATGAATGTTGGGGAGGACATTATTTAACCCAACACACTTTGTGATCTGTTTCTAGTATTCAATGGAGTCCTGGTATTATGAAGTATTCTTAGATGTGATTTAGCAGATGCCTGGAGTTGGTCCAAACACATGCCAATAAAGTTATATTTCTCTTGTGCATGTAAATAACTTGTGCAGAGCCAGGTATTTAGAATATGTGAACACAGATGCCTAAAAGTCATGATAATCAGTTTAGATAGAATCCAAAGAGGACACATAATTGAACCATAGCCCACATATTAAAACTGAATTTTCTCATTGCCAGCATCAACACTAGAGTGAAGTCAGGGGAATGTGATGCTGGTCTCTAGAATACCAGGGCCCAGCTGAGTGACTCAGGCAATTCTGTGGCTGTACCTCTTTGGGGAAAAGTGACTGAGGTAAAATTTCCCACACATGAACTTATTCTCCTGTCTAAGGATTGGAGATCTGTACAACTCTGCAGAGGAAATATCTGTGTTCCACTGAGGAATATATTTGGCATCTACCACAGGCGGGATGATAGGGTAGCTTTCCTATAAAACACGAGGAACTCATTTATTTCTCAAGACAATCCTATCAGGTATGTATTAGCCCCATTTTACAGATGAGGCAAAGGTATTAAGAAAATTTTTGGAAATTTCCCAAGATAAATAGTCCTAATGAGTCCTTCATTGAGCCAGGATTTGAACCCACATCTGTGAATGCTTAAGCCATACAATAGACGCAAAGCAAAGTGGACAAACTCCAGATGAGTGACCAAATGAGGGGACATGCCTATGAAAGAATAAAGATATCTAGGAAACCAGTTCCCATGTGGTAGGGAAAAGAAACTAGAAAATAGTGAGCATAGTAGCAAAACATCCAGCCAAGAGTCTATGACACTTGTATCAGTTTTGGCATAAGAACATTGATAGACTGGTAGAAAATGGAGTAGCACAGGGTTTCTGAGATTGGAGTTAACAATGGGAGCCTCAAACATGGGTTTCTTTAAGTGCACAGGCCTTTAAATTTCTGGTATTAACTGGGCTGGCCAGCATTGCTCAAGAAAATCATTAACCATTGTTTAAATAAATATGTCTCTGCCCATGCTGACCTTGAAGCAGTCTATGCAGAGACACCTTGTATGGGGTGCAGCCAAGGGTATATTACTGCCTTGTGTGTCTGCTCTTGGGAGTTTTCATTTGAAGATCGTGCTAGACACTGTTTTTGTTGTTGGTTTGCTCTGTAATGTATGGCGTGCCTCCTTAGCAGTTACACAGATCTCTTGGTCTAGGTTTCACCCGCTCTGGGAGATCACTGCCTACTCATTTTAGGTGCTGCCCTGGATGAAAGTCTCAGAGCCTCTATTTATAAAATTTAGACCATTTCAAAGATGCCTTTTAAATTTGGTGAGTATCTAAGCAGCTTTATTTTATGAATATAGATTCTTCTTAAATCATTCCCCCATTACTCTTCCTTAGTATTCAGTAAAGTTCTGCATGTGTGAAATCCTGACAGTATAGTACTAAAGGGAACCAAAGGAAGGTGGTGTGGTCCAAATTCTGATAACAATCTTACAGGAGACATCAGTCAAATGGGAAGGAAGAGAGCACTAAGGGAAAGATAAACTTGGGAGACAACTGAGCCTGCTTTCTCCATCAAATTCCTCGTTCAGGGGCCCGTACCGTGGGGTGTTGGTTTTGTTTCAGTAAGGACTGTAATCCCTGTGAGAGGAAAGCAAGATTTGGGTGACAGCGTGGCAATCAAAATATCATTGTTTCTCCACATAGCCATAAAATTGTCCTTATCTGAGGCCTTGGGAAGCCTCCAAACCAACAAGAAAATGATGTTTTATCTTACTGTTCAGTGAATCAGTTGATTATATTGTTTAAAGAAAATTGCTATCTGAAAGCTCTAGGGTAAAGGGACAGATGTGAAAAAAGGGCGAGCCCCATGGAGAGCAGGTTCTTAGGACGCAGTCTCTCTCCAGTGTCTTTTATGAGATGAGCTCCTCTGGCCTTTTACTGATAGGAAGGATTAGGGGGTTGACGCCCAGTGGAAAATAAACAGATGGCAGCTATACCTGACAAAATAATCAATCTAGTCCTGTTCTGAGGTATTTCTCTCCACGCTCTTGGCAAAGCAGTGGGGGCACATGACTCTTTTTTTTATCGTGGTGGTCTATACACATCTTTTCTGCTAGGCTGTGACCTTGTTGACATCAGTGACAGTTTTGCACTCACTTTTGTAATGATAGGCACATGAATGTCCATCAAATCCAACTGTCAACATAATTGCACCATTTCCCTCTTCAAGCAGAGATCTTTTATAACATTCTCCAAAGATCACCATATGGCAAATACTCTGTACATTTCTTCTATCAGGGAATTCACTGGCTTTTAAAATAGTCTACATGTGTATCCAGGAGCCAAACAATAATAATAAAACAAGTTTAGGTGTACATTTCTGCTTTTAACTGAGATGCCTCAGGATACCTGGGAGTGTTTGGAACCCTTGAGCCTCCAGTATCTCATGCTGTCTCCTCTAGAGTAAAACTCTTTGATCCACATGCACCAGTAGAGCAGTTCCCCACCTCCCCATCCGATTCCACTTATTTCATCTGAATTGTACACAAGGAGAACCTGCTCCTGCCTTGGAGGCCTCCTTGAGGCCAGAGATGAGGACACACAGCTGCCCCCAGGCCCATGTTAATTTGGCACAGAGAGACCAGCAGGCTCCCACCCCAGCCGTGCTGCGCAGACTGCTGTTCCCCGTCCTCCACTTGGCTGTTTCCATCCTCTCACTGTCTGCACTGCAACCATCTCCTCCTTTGTCCCCTCCCTACTGCCTCTCTTGTCTCTGTTCTCCTCAACCTGGGAATCCCTTGAATGGTGAGGAGACAACGAGTTGGTGTCCCCTCTATCTGCATTTCTCATAGAGGAGGATCTGTGTGTAGGCATCAGAGGTAGCCTAAGGATTCAGGAGACCTGCCTTTAGAGAATGGGCCACTGACAGGACACGTTTAGAGAAAGCCTTAACAGGTGAAGCATTTGGGGAAGATGAGAGTTAAATGGGAAAACAGTAAATTAGCCTCTCTCTGTGCTGCTGGGGAGACCTCAAGTCAGGTGTATCTTTGCAGGAAACTGTCAACCTACTTGTTTCAGTGGTGCCTGTCCTGTAAAGTACAAACAAGCTGCCAGCAGATCTTGTGGTAGCCACCTTTCCCAGGCAGCACCCAGGGAACTTCATCTTTAAACTACCTATGAATAGGAGATTAAATTTGAATTCTCTGTCAACTGGAACTTGCTAATTAAAATTCCATGTTCTTTTATCTTAGAGACCTTTGAGAAACGGAGTATAGATGCTTGGTTGGAGGTAACCTAACTACCACCTGGCTTGAAGCATTTGTGCCTAAGATGCTCTAAATGTTAATTTTCTATAATTTGCAACTTGCAAGAAAAATCAGCAGGTTTTCTGCTCTATTTGCATCAGTTTTATTATATGTCGTCTTTCCAGGCCTGTCCTTTGTCCCTACCTTCACCAAGCTCCTCAACTTCTGGACCCTGGAGAAATCAAGCTAAAACTAAAGGCAGCTTTGAAGATGGAGTAAAGAATGGAATTCCATAGGAGAGAGTCACTTTCTTTTCTTTCAGCTTGTTTTCAGGGTACCATTTCTGTATGTAGAAGTATTTACTATACTGTTGCTGTCTTATATATTCCTCCAAAGAATACCATTGATATCTCCTCTAGAATTAAAATTATAAAAGTATTTGGTGTCAATACCATTTCTCTAGTAATGGTTCATTGGAAGGCGGGGTGCAGACATAGCCTTAACCAATGACAAACAGAAGTTGGTAGATAAATATCCCAACTCCTAGACCCCCAGTGAGAGCTCTGAGGCATGTTGGATATTATATCCTAGATGTTGTAGTTATATTAAAATCCTACGCTTAAGCCTCGGCTTTTGGGTAATCCAAACTAAGCTGCAAACAGGGAAATATATTTTATTCTCTGAACATAAAAATCTATGGTGTGACTGATAATAGTAGAAAATCTGTATATAACTTAGAAAATTAGAATGTTGTCTTGAAATTAGACCTGGGCCTATGCTCTAAGATTTCTGCTTAACAATCTTTGCACAATCTTTAGTCATTTAAAAAATTATTTTCTGAGCTCTGATATAAATGCCATTAATGCCAATTGCCTTGAAGATATCAATAAGTATATTTGTTCCTATTGATTAGAACATTAGATAGTACCTTTGAAGAGAATATGGGGAAAACATAAAAAGTTAAAAGATAATAGATAAAATAATATGCAGAATGCCAAGGAGTAAATGTTAAAATGTAATACAAATATAGAGGCCATACATCCTAAGGGGTTCAGAGAGGAAGACACGTATATGGAAAATATCATGGAAGAGAGTCCCTGATGAATTAGAGGAAGTTTTACTGGTACAGAGAGAAGAAGGTCCATGTGTGGCATTCTGGGCCTGGCTGAAATGAAAGATTCTTTTAGGGAGGCACTGAAGTTAAAAATACATAGGCACATTATCCCTAAATTAAGATGAACTTGACTGTCAAGCTAAGAGGTTTGGGAGGTACATGCAATTTTTGTTTTTCTTTTTTTGTTGTTGTTCTTTGCTTTTGAACAAAGCACTAGCATTCATTCATTATCCATTCACCTGTTCATTAAATACACACTGAACTTCTCTACGTAAAGGCATATACTAGGTTTTGTTACCTAATGAAAAGAAGATGAAGAAGGAGGAAAAGATGTCTCAGAGCTTGGATGATTGAGAAGTTAGGAAAATTAAGGGAAAAATGCTGTTAGGTTTTACACAAATTATGCATATATTTAGTTATTCACTAATTTTCCCAGGAAGATTTAGGGCAGGACACACTGACCCCATATACCAGTCCTGTGTGATTTTGCAACGTGAGAGGCCTTACAAATTTATCTCGCTCTCTAATTCTATCCATTTCTCAGTTACTTTTGGAAGACCTAATTGGCACCAATTCTGAAGACAATTTTCAAAGGAGTAATGATTCGCTAATGGCCAGTTTGGGTCCAGCCAAACTAAATCTGCCCTAAGTTGGCCCCAGTCCTATCCTCTTCAAGGGAAGGTGACTTTTTCATCCTTCTCGGCTTTTTCAGGTCAACAGGAGTCCTGGATTGGACCAGGTCTTCAGGCTCCAGGAATGATGGGAAAAATGAGCTCTCAAGTGCCACTCAAAAGCACCTTATCTGATGCATTGATTTAACGAAGGCTTTGATGTATGTTTTGGTCCTGGATATCTGGGGAAACATGACCTATGGAGTTGATGTTATAACTCTTTATGGCCTTTTAGGAGCTGTTATGAGGTTGTCAGTTACAGCTGCACCAGTGTCTGAGGATGGACTTCTCTCCACCTTCTTTTGGTATGTGAATACCTGGTGGTGTTTGCAGGTCAACCAACCATAGACAGAATGCTTCTGAGTCTGCATTTAATTTATTCACAGCACAGTGTGCAGACAGATGATGATAGCAAGTTAATGGGCTTTGCCTTAATGAGATAAATGTTTGCCTCCCAGGTTTGGAGATTTATGCTAGTTTTATTTGTCAGCCTTACCTAAGTGGTTACTAGAAGAAATTGTACCTTTATGCTGACATATTATCAGGTTCATTTGCAGGTCTCTTCCCATTGGTCTGTTCTTTGAGCTATTTCAAGTTTTTCCTCCCTCTATTCTTGGTGATTAAATACAACATGCCCTAGAGCTTACCCATGTGGCTTAGATGAAGAGGTTAGTCAAGTTGCATATTCCACAGAGTTGCATCTTAATTCCAATATGCTGCTATCAAATGGGTCTATAAGTGTATCATCTTTCTCCCTCTCTTCCCTTTTGCTCCCTCCTTCGTTTTCTACTTTAATCCAGCAGGATTTAGGACCCTGTAAGTAATTGTACATGAAGACCTAACACCTCCCAAAGAAAGAGAAATTGACAAGATTCTTGGCCTTAGCTTTTTAAATATTTTGGCCTTGTCCTTTTTCTCTCAAGTTCTTTTTTCTCCATTTATTGCAATTACCACTGAGTCTTTAACCCTGGCTAATGACCGCATCTTTCCCAGTCTGCCTTTCTGGTAACTTGTTAATGCTTAGCAATGAGAAGAAAAGGGCAACAGCTCTATTAAAACAACCAAATTGATTCATCATCAGACATGAACCAGGAACTGGATAGGAGTTTTACAAGCACTAAAGGTTAATGGAACAATTCTCCAGCCCATTTTCCAAACCAACCTTCATGAGGTGTTCTGACCTCCACCCCCAGACACACAGCCATTGCATTAAGAGCTTTCAGCATGGGTGGCATGTAGGTGGAAGTTATTTATGGATATTAATAACTCTTTCAACTATTGGGCAATTATTAGAGCACCCCTCCATGTAGCCTTAACTAGGTTCAGAATAAAGCAATTATATAGTTAATTTAGCATTTATCTGGAAAAGTGGCTTCCAAGTGAAAAAGCTAGTTCAGTTGAAAGTAGCACTTATTCAGTCTATGGGGAGTTTTGCCCAGGCTCTATTTGCCAGTGTGCAACACCCATATGAAGCTCTTCTTTCCTCAATGATCCTCATTGGACAGATCACAGTCCAATCAATTTCAGAATGAACAGTCAGCTGGACTGGATAGAAACCATGTTCCCATTACTGGTTAATCGCTTTGTTATGAATGTGATTGGCTAATCCATCCTCCAAAGCCACGGAGGCTTTAAAATAGTTCGTACGTGGTAATTCACTGGTAGGAAGCAACCAACCAATGACATGCCCTCTCTGCATCCCCCATACACTGTTCTCTGCTTGTTCTGAATAATAGTTTCATCTTCCGCCCTCTCCCCAAAATGTGCTTTGTCTTGCATGTTGATTTTTGGAGACATTATTTCATTGGTCTTTTCCTCAAAGAAGACTCTGCTACAGATTCAGGATGTCCTTCCTCATTGAATTTTAAGCTTGGCTTCCTAGTGAGAATCACACATATTCCCATAGAAGAAGTCTTGAAGACTTTAATAATTCATTATGCACCGGATAACTCACTTGTTGAAATTCTGTCATGCATTTGAGTTGTGATATTAGTTTTTCTTTGACTCACTGGGTGAAAGGTGGCATACTAAGGATGTCCCAATCAGCATAATTCCTGTGTTGGTGGTTAGGATGATTTGATTTATGTGCCCTTCCTTAATAAGGGACCCTGAACACTGAATATAAATAAATTGGTGCTTGAAAATAGTCTGTCACCAGGAATTACTCCTCACAATGCAATAAACCAGCCTTGTTATTAATTCACTTGGCAGGATCCTCAAAGTCACAAATCAAAGTTGACCTTACCCCTGTCAACTATGCTCAGCGTATTAATATAAACAGGTTTCTCTTCAGGGCCATGGACTTAGAGTCTCATCAATGGAGAATTTTTTTCTCAAGCTATGTCCAGGGAGAGCATGTTACATATTTACATATTTTTACTAGCTGTCTATGTGAAAAAAGCTTATTGGATTAGCTCTTTCTCTTCGTTTACTTCAAGAGTATGAACCAATTACTACTTCCCTCTCTATCTTTTTCTTTTTTAAAATATAACCCCCAAAGTTACTCTACTAATTCTATTGCCAAAATTAGTACCCATACTAGTAGCAAACTCTTACATAGGGCTTACTGAATGCTACCATAATCACAAAAGCTTACCAGGTGCTAATAAAAGAGCTTTGGCACAGCTATGCTGTGAGTCATTTATTTGTATCTGTTGGCTTTGATGCATAGTTAATGGGCTTCAGCCTGTCGTAACTATTTAAAATTGAATTGGCCATGGGATTATTCATTTATTAATATCGTTACCTGCAGCTGTGAAACCATTGCTTAAAATGTGCCTTGTTTTATTACTTCATGTATTATTAATCATCCAGCATGTATTGCAGCTTAACTGGTATTGTAGGACCAAAGTCATTCGTTTAAAAAATGAGGACAAAGTAAAAAAAATTGGACTTCTATTTCAGCAGGAGGAAGTTAGTTCAATTACAGATAAACAGGCTGTTCTTGGCAAAGTTGATATGACTGCCCAGGTGGAGGCTCCTGACTCCTGCTATCTAAGAAGCACTGAATGCATCCCTCCAACTCTGCCAAAAACGTGACTCCGTTTCTGCTGGCACCTGAAATCATCAGTATTTCTTCCCTCAGACAGAATGGCTACAATATCAGTACTCCTTTGAAACTTAAGAGTCTTGGGATATGTATAAAGAAAACTTAACTTGAGGGAGACACTCATGGGTATCCTAGGGGACATAATATTTAGAATACCAGACAAATCACCAAATGACTGGTATGTGAGAAATATGATTGTCATCACTGTTCACTTCTACTTATGGCCACCAATAAGGTGAAACTTAATGAAAGATACTGGCCTAGAGATGAGGAACAAAACCTGAGAAGGAAATGTATCCACAGACTGATTTGCACTTCACTAACTTTCCTATTTAAAAGAATGACTACAATAATTTAACTAGGAAAAAAAGCAGATTCCAATCTTTTACCAACAAAATAGCTCAGGGACAGTATCAAGATAAAACCAGGGTTAAAAAAACTAAACAAAACAAAAAAACCCAAAAAACTCTAAAAGGTGCAGAATATTATACATGGATTTTCAGATGAATTTACATTTTTAGCACAATCACAGGCTGGCCTAGTACTTACATGTAAGTCTAGTCTGTCTCAACTTCACTCAGACTGCTCTGATGCTTGTCAAAAAAGATGATCATTCTGTTATATCAACACATCCCAAGTTTCCTAAAGGAAAGACAGTTCGGATTTCTTCCACAGACTGCTAACCTTTCAGCATTGAAACAGGTCGGCACAGTCTTTCCACTCTCCAGGCAGTACTTCTAATAATAATAATAATAATAATAATAATAATATACAGTAATTATTATTGAATGCTTACTAAGTCCCAGTAGGGGATGACTGCTTTTATCTTTTTATCTACTATCTATCTATCTATCTATCTATCTATCTATCTATCTATCTATCTATCTATCTATCTATCTACCTTACCAGACAAATATTTATATATGAAGAGTCTCCTTCTCCTCACAATGAGGAGAATTCTGTCTTTTCTGTCTTTGTTTTTGTGATTTGTGCAGGTTGGAGTAAAGGGTGGAGGGGAGGACTAAAACAAACCATGACAAGTTGATTGAGTCACATTGGAAGACATAGATAGAGAAGGTGAGAAGAGGGACAAGAAAGACAAGAGTCATGCAATCAGGTTTGATCTGAGATGTTTGTGTGAGGGAAGGGGGTTTAGAGGCAGCTAATGAGATGGGGAAAGAATATGAAGTTTTCTCCTGTGTGGTGAGTAGAACCCCCTTTGGCATTGTTTGGCCACCGTTAACACAATTGTTGAAGTTTGCTTAGTTTAGTTATTTTGGGATGTTGGAAAAGTCTCACTTCTCAATGTGACTCTATGTTTAGGCAAACCGTAAAACACCTCAATGATATATTATATATGGTTTACATATTTATTATCTCTTTTAATCCTCACAATGTTTATTTTTATTTTTCTTCCACTTTACAGATAAGAAAACTGTGGCTTAGAAACATGGTGGTTTGGGCAGGTTGGCAGTAGCCTAGTCCTCATGTATATTTCTCATTATTTTAATGTGTGCCATGATATGTAAAGGGTTGGGATGCATTGACATACTAGAACATATTAAAGAATTTCTCTGGCACTAGAAACTGTCCAATGAATTTGGAAGATGGTAGAATATTTTCAGCTAAGTCATACAGCATGCTTACTTTGTACATTCACTTCCCTATAAGTTAACACCTATCTGAGTTTACCCCTTAGTACATATGAGTTTAGAAGGGAAAGTCACCATTATCCTGGCATATGGAAGGTTTGCTCTTTTTCATAATAATTACTTTCTTTCCATAGGGGAAAAAAAAATCATCATGGGGTGGCTAAAATTTCCATATGATCATCTAGATAAGACTGGAAGTCTGTGCTGATCTGCACAATGTTCTCCAATGGGCATCAACAACTGAGTTGACTTAGGGGAGAATCTAAAATGGTCTGTTACTCAAAATCTAAATTTTGCTTTTACAAACAAAAACTCTTGAAATTTCCCTTGATAAATGTACCTTTTATAGTTATAAGAATAAACACACGTCAAGCTTTGTTTTCCTTCAGCTCTTTTCCAAGGGTAAAAACATTCGGCTAATCACTTAGATTTTTTTTATGTTTTTATTTTAGTTGACAAAAATAGCTTGTAAAGTTGCTTTTCTAATCATAGGTTCAGTACTAAGCAATAATTTTCAAAGGACGCTGCCCAGGTTAACAACTTCAGCTATTTCTAACAGAGAGATTTTCACATGTGTTAGCATGCTGCTTTTATCGCTTTGTGCATTAATTAAGGTAAAATGATTAAGCTGCTGAAATAAGAAGCCTGACAATACCCTGACTTAAAAATGAGGAATTTCATTTCCCTCTCACATAAAAGCCTAATGTGAGTATTCTAAATTGGCAGCAGCTTTGCTCCATATTATCATCCAGGGACTCCGTAAACATGTGTCTGGTGGTCACCTTTCCAGCCAACTTAAGGCAGAACAAACTGAAGCCCAGGGCTAGGGGCTTCCTCCCAAACAAATTTCCTGATATTCCAGTGATCAGCTTTACACCTGGCTAAAGAGAAGCTGGAAAGTGTTCCAGAGCTTTGTGTCCAGGAAGAAGGAAAAACTGGATTTGGGTGAAAGGTTAGCTGGATTTGTCATACATCGATGGCCAGTAATCTGTCTTCCCTCTTCCATTCTCTGTACCTCATAATCCAGTTTTCCCCAATACCAAAGAGGTCTTTGGAAAAAGTAAATTATACCATAGTACTCTTCTGATCCAATCTCTCCATTGGCTCCCGCTAACACGTGAACAAAGTCCAAACTTTTTGGTGTTATTTACTGCACAAAACCTTATGTGGCAGAAGCTTCTTATTGACCCCACCCCTTCCATTCTTGCGTCAGTTGGGTTTGGCCATGTTGGCTTCTTTTGATTTTTTGACCTCACCAAGCTCTTTCCATCTTTAAAGCTGGTGAATGTGCTGTGTTGTGGGTCTGGAATCGAGCGCCCTGAGATGCTCACCTTGCTGCTTCCTTTTCATCATTCTCCCTTCTCCTCAAATATCACCTCTGCAAGACGGCCTTCCCCACCCACTTCCCACTGCCACCAGTTACTGTCAGAAGACTCTGTCATTATGGTCTTTTTAAACAAATATTTTCTGAACTTGCCTTCGTTTATGAATTTACTTATTTATAGTGTTTGTTTATTTGCTAAGTGTTTACTACCATTTAATAGAATAAAAGTTTATTGTGCCAGGGCCTTTATCTGACTGACTCATAGCCCTTTCCAGTGGGCCTGATAGCTCAGTATCCCATATTTCTATTAGTGTCATGTATGTTGTGTTATCATCATAGTATAAGCTTCACAGAGACATGGGTGGTGTCCTCTAATTTAATTGCACCTTTAAATTCCTACTAAGGTGGGTTTAATAAATGAAAGATAAAAGGGGAAAATATAGGGGTTTTTCAAAGAGAAAATGGTCTAGGGGCCTAACGTTGCAATCAGACGCTCAGATTTTCCATCACTCCCCTTTCTAACCTCATGGGGTTTCAAAGGCAACTTGGCATTTCTTTGCATTCTCTGGCTTCTCTAAGGATATTTATCAGAAGGTTACTTAAAATGGTCAAAACTTAGAAAATAATACCCATCAACATGGGACTAGTTATATAATTTGTGATACAATCATATAATGGCATCCACCATCTTCATAGAAGTGATAACAAAGTCATTATACTTGCTGAATTAGAGAAATGCCCAGGGCATACCAAAAGTGATAAAGGCAGATTACAAATTAGTATTCTCAGTATAAGACCATTTAAAACTACATGTGCCTTGTCTGATTAGGGAGACCACTTCATGGATGGTGTAGATGCACTGTACACCTGAAGCTGAAGCTGAATATTATTGTATGTCAACTATAATTTAATATATATATATAGTCATGGGATGTGGAGTGCAGCATAGGGAATAGAGTCAATGGAATTGTAATAGATATACATGATGTCAGAGGGCAATAGATTGGGGGAGGGGGTTATCACTTTGTAAATGTTTAACTATTACATTGTTTTGTACACCTGAAACTAATAATAAAAAAAACTACATGTGCTTTCCTACATGGGGATATACATGTGTAAGCAAAGAAAAAAAAATCTAAAACCCTATATGTCAAAATACTAATAGACAATTCTTTGAATACGTAATTTTTGTTTTCTTCATATACTTTTTTTTTTGAGGACAGTGTCACTGGCCCTCATATGTGGGACCCGAACCGGGGCTGCTGGCTTCCCAAGCCAGCGCTTAACCACCGCACCACTCGGCCAGCCCCATATACTTTTTATACTGCTGGGAATGTTTTATAATGAGTGTGTACTGCCATTACAATTAAGAGGAAAAAGCTATAAAGCCATCGTCATTTAGAAAAAACAGAACCTCAGACCCATTTCTTTCCTGTTACCAATCCAAGTCCCCTTCTTTTTCCTAGTCCTCCACAGTACCTGCTAACACCAGCGATGGGCACAACCCCAGGGGCCCCTAGAGACAATTCCTCCCGCCCCCACTCTCACTAGCTTCAGTTTCACCCAGGTCCTTGATAATCAATCGGTTTCCTACTTTTTTACACAATGCCTGTCTCTTCCCCTTTCACCATATCATCTCCATCCTCCAAAATTCTATCCGTCTTTGAAGGCCTGTTTGAAGATTCACCTGAGGGCAACTCAGACTCTTGGTACCTTTGAGATCCTCCCAGTGGTTGTGTCTTTATGTTGCTTTTACACGATTTCATATCACGGGATTGGATACAGGCCTCCGTGCTCATTGTAACTTGCATAAACACGTGTGACTGAGGGAGTAAGTGCAGAATAAAATCCACACTGCTATCCTGTCACCAAACTGGGTTCCCCGATCTCCTCAACTAGGTCAGATCTTTCTGTTATTAGCTGTCGTTTCTATTGTACATGATCAATACACATCTCTTTGTTACCCAATGAGAAGAGCGTTCAGGTCTGCTTTTGCTCCCCGTCATATACCCAACACTTACACAGTGTCTGGCACACAGAAGGTACTCAATAAACATTCATCAAAGAAATTAATAAATGAATGAAAGGTCAAGTGATTTGTCCAGAATCACACACAGAAATCAAACCCGGGGTGCTTTTTAACATAGTATATGAGCAGCAGCCACCAGAGCAAATGGAGGGAAGCAAAGCTATGAGGCGGTCCACGGGGTTCACGGCTTTTAGCAAGTGTCCCCAAGACCTTCCTGCAGCGGCCGTGTGAGCGTCTCCTGCTGTTTCCCTGTGCAGCGGGCGAGGAGCGAATGGCTCTGGAGCTACTGCTCCATATGTTCGCAGAGCGTGCGCCACCCATGCTCAAATGTTCAGATCACACTGCAGCTAACCAGTGACCCATTCGTTTTCCCTTCCCCCCTCCAGGCTTTTGACGGAAGGAGATTAGAGGATGTGGAAAAATCATATCACCTTAAGGGAGAGGAGTCATTTTGTGTTTTTGTTTCTGTGCATGAGAGAATTGATTCACGGGGTTTTAATGTTTTGCTTGATATCGGAGCAATCCTCTCCCCCTGCTGTGGGGGCACTGATTAGATCAACTGAGAGGAGCAAGGCTGCGTTGACACCACTTTAATCATTCTTAGGATGAGCATTTTATGGCTTGATTTCTACTGTCATCTTTATGAGTTAGTAACAGAAGAAATACTTCAGCACCAACAGCTTAGGTCTGGTTTCTCTTGTGCCTGAGCAAACATGGAAAAATCTATAAAATTGTCCTCAGAGGTTATTGAGAAATCAATCTAGCGGCCTCCATCTTGAGACTGAAGAAAGGGGTGTTGGCCATGACTGAGTGGGATACTATATAATAGGGAGGTTTTGGAGAGCCAATATCAGTCCATGTTTATGACTTACTCTTTAACACTACTTAGGTACATAATAGATGGAACAAAGAGGAGTACAAGGAAAGAGGTGAGTATCACTTCACGAACATGGAGCTTATTCCCAGTTGTGAGCATTAGGGATTTACTATCATATAATCCTTAAACAGGACAGTGAGGCTGGTCGGATTATTTTCCCTTGGGGTATGGGTCCTGAGGCTCCGAGAAGCTAAGATTTGCTCGAGGTTGCCTGGTTGGTAAGTAACCGAGTCCAACTTCTCATCCTGGACACAAAGGCAAACATGGGAGGCTGGCATTGTACATGTTACCTCTAAACTCTTTCGTGTAATGGTGAAAGCTCTGCTCTCAGGCCGATTGAACAGAGCAGGCTGTGCTCTGCAAGGATGCTTGAATCGAGAGCTTCAGGTGTGCAATATTCCAACCTCAACATCAGCACCAGCTCACTGTTCCAGGACCTTGAAAATAAGGTCAAGTTATTTGACATGAAGAAATTGGTTGTGGGCTAAAAGAAAACTACAGGCATGACAGAGTGATATGTGGATGGAGGAGGCAGGTCCTTTTCTCCTTTCACTGGAAAAGAAAAGATGCATTGGCCAATTCAACCTGTAAGCAGGAGAGTTCAGCAAAAATATTGAGAAAGCCCCTGGAGCACGGCAAACTATTTATTTGGGGCAAAACAACTAGCTGAATACATTTTCTTTTCTTTTTCTCTGTTAGTTGCATTATATTAAAATAAACAGAATGTTCTTGCTCCCATCTATTTATGCACCAAATATCTATTAGGCACTGACTGTGGCAGATTCTGCTGGGCTCTCAGGCATCACAAATATAGTTCCTTCCCTCATGGCACACAGCTCTATCACTTGCTTTTCACTGGCAGGTTGTACTTGAGAAAGAACAGTTTTGAAGTATTTTCTGGAGGAGGACACAGTCAAAAAATGGCATGTGGTTTTTCACTGAAATTTTTAAGATCTTATCAAATAAATAAGGAATAAGCAAGCTCCATTCAGTACATCTTTTTCCTCCTCTTCTTTCTGCCTCCCCCACCCCTTCTCTTCCCTTCTTCCTTTCCTTTATCTTTTGAGTAAACTCATGCTGGCCACCCAAAAAGCAGTGGTAGCCCAAAAATGAGAGTTTTCAGCTTTGATAAACTTACCCAATTTTCACAATTTGAACATTTTAAAAGAAACTCCTCTATGTTTAGCATCAGCATGAAAATTGTAATTTCTGCTTAAAATTGTTTTTGTTTTGAATTATATAGTAGGGGGAGGGGGTTATAATGTTATTTAGGCTCAAGGGCCTCTAAAAGTTGTAATCCACTCTAAATTATAAAATCAATATGAATAATTTCACAGCATCCAGAGACAGGTAACCAGGGAACATTAGGTTCTTTTTGGGTAGACACTGGGTAGCTGGGAGCAGTCCCTTTTGTCTCCCAGACAGAGGAATCTCTCACCTGTGCTTCATGTTTTCTGTCGCCTCCATTTTCCTCTCACCCCTGACCAGCTCGCCCCTCTTGCTCATCCCACTCAAGGTCCCATGTGGCTGCCTTGGGCTCTTCATACACAACAAACCTCATGGGCACAGCACCCATCATGGACCAGTTGTAAGAGAGTGATTTGAAATTGGAGGGAATCACATTACCATTCCCCTCCTGAATTTCTAAAAATGGTATCATCTGAATTCTGACATTATCTGCTTCTCATCATGAAAAACCTTGTCTTTGTTAGAGATTTGTAAGTAATGGCTCAGCAAGACAGCCAAGGCAATGCGGCCTCCCTCTGTGGGTTTTAATGTAAAATACTCCACATTTTGTCTGAAAACAATCAAACAAAAAAGGTGATTGGATTTTTCTCTGCCAGTTTTCTTTTTGAGTAAAGAACAGAAAGGTGAAATCTATAGATAGGCAGCCAGTCATTTAGTATAATATCTAGTGAATATTTCTCTTCCAATCAGTGTTGTATAATTTCTAGAGCCTCTATAAAATTATCTACTTTGACAAGGAAATTTAGGATAATTTTATTATGAAAGAGAGTGTGTTTTATGAATAAATGTGTAAACTAACACAAAAGTCACCACCAAGTAATGTGTGAGGATTTTTAAGCCTAAATATGAAACATTTTATGGGTATGTTTAATGGCATAGACTGTGGTGATGGTTTTCCTGGTTTATACTAATTTCCAAACTCATCAAATTGTGTATGTTCAATATATACAGCATTTTGTATGTCAATCATACCTTAACAAAATAGTGTAAAAAATAAACATCAAGAATTTTATATGCTCATTGTGCTTTTCACAAATGCTTAGCAGTGTCTCATATTCTCAGATGAATCATATATAAATAACTATTTTTCTCATTTCTATTCAACCCGGAGAATAGGCCAGTAGTTCTATCTATGGCCACTCTTTAATTAAATAAAATTTTGAGTAATAACCCAAAATCTAGTGCTTGGAATTCAAAACATCATCAGTGAGAGATGAAATTTCTACATGGAAATAGATTGATGATTTCCAGCTCAGAGAACTGGCTTGAATCCTCTCGAAAGCTGCTGATTCTCTGCACCTGCTCAGAGACTCTTGCCCACGGTATAATGAGCTCCTCAGTAGAGAATTCCTTTCTCAAATATTTCCAAGTGAAGAAAATTTGATTAAAGTACCCATTAGAGGACAACTGATTGGTCAGCCAAAGCTGAGGGAAAATAGTTGTTCCTGGAGCCAGTCTGGGTAAGCAGCAGATGGAAATGTGGGGGACAGGGCTCTGAGGTGCCAAAATTCCCTCTGTCTTTCATGACAATTTTTCTATTTTCTTTACGTTTGACAATACTTTTTTAAAGGATGTTTTTTATTTAAACATTTTATTTCCTCTCCCAAAGCTTTTGGGTAATTTATGTCTTCAAATTATGTGAGCCCCAAGTAATGCTCTGACCCCCTCGAAGCTGTCCTGAAGAGAAACGAGGGAAGGTCACCAAACAAATGTCTGGAATGCAGCACACCAGGTCAGAGAACCCCCTTGCAGGCTTGCTCAGTTAATTTTGGACAGGTGAAGGCCTGAGCAGAAAGGCAAGTGAAAACGCAGCCATGCCTGTGAAGCATTTTGTGTCTTTCCTAAATATTCCTGTCTCATTAAACCCAGTTATCGGAGGGAGATGTGGAAATTTTTGCTGCTTCAAGCTGCAGCTATTTTCAATAAATTGAATTAGTGCTGTTTCCATATTTAACCTCGGAAAACTACAGACAGGCCAATTCTTTTTGAGTTCACTATTTTGGTTTTATAATCTAATCCCACCAGAGCTCCAAGGAACTGTTTGATTCACTCTAATTTGGCAAACCTTTCTTGGGTTTATTGTTCACTTATAGAAAGCAAATGATATACTATATTTACTTTATTGAGAAACATTTATACAACATTTGCTGTATGCTAGGAACTGTTAAAATGGCTTTACCAATACTAATTCATAACAACTTTATAAGGCAAGTGTTCTTATTAGTCCCATAAAATTAGGCAGCTAAGGCACAGATAGGTGAAGTAACTTGCTCAAGACTGCACAGCTGACAAGCAGCAAAGCTAGGAGTCTAACTCAGCCTTGCTCTAGAGTTTGTGCTCTTGCTTTCTGTCACTGGGAGATGACTTGCCAACTTGGCATTAGGCCTGTCTTTGACATTTGCTTTCCTGTAATATATAAAAGTGTTTCCAGAGGCAGCAAGGTTGATGAGGAGCTAAATATTTTTCTATCATTATGATACTTGTAATTAATTAGTGCTGGATAAGAACACTAAACATAAATTAAAACTTTAATTTATCTGACTCCTCAAATGACTTTTATAGATTTTTGGATCAATTTGGATGTGAATAGATGAAAGTAGGAGACGTGAACTTCTTCCCTTCTCATTCCTTCTTCTTTTTTTGTCCCCGTCCTCCTTTCTTATCATATTTCCTGTTTCTCTTTTCCAAGGACATTTATTTCTCAGAGCACTCACATAATCATAGCATCCATTCACAATAAATCTGACTGTGCCTCCTTTTATTATTTGTAATCTTATTAATATATTCATGTTCAAGATCATTTGGAGCCCAAATTCAGTGACATACATAGAAATCCTAGTCCTGTAAGACACAGATACACAAGATTTTTCTTACATCATTTGGCATATACTCCTGTTTAATTGATCTTTGCAATTCAATTTGGCCGGGTAGTTGCTAAGGTAACACAGGATGACATCATTAATGTTCTCTCTTTCTCCCTTTCTCTTCCTCCTCTCCCTCCCTCGCTTTATGCCCTACCCGTAGATTATCTCCAGATAGTAAATGTGTCCACCCACCCCCACCCCATCTAATAGCAGTGTCTTCTTTATCCTGTTCCCCAATCCATTGAGTTTTCAGTCTCATCCATTCCTGACTTCATTGGAGGATCACTTCGTCTTTCCTAAAAAAGCCCTAGTAGAAAACAGATCATGAGTCCAGTGGCTTCTCCGGGTGGTGAACGTTTTTACTAGATACTACTGCATTTTAATTTTGGTGATTGACAGTATGCCTCATGTGATAGAATGAGTTATTTCCTGATGGAGGAAAATCCCAAAGTTTGGGCTGCTTGGCTACATCCTGAGTAGTATAGAGAGACTTTCTAAGAAGCTGTAATAATTCAGTACTTTTCCAACATGGAAATGCTGTCTTCCAGCTTTCCAAGGTTAGTCCGTAGTCTGACTATTTCAGTCTCTGTAAATAGTCCGAACTCAGGGAGGCTTAGAAATATTGTATGGATAAAACTGGCAGTTGTTTTATCCCATCTCGTTTGTCTTGCTGTGATACCAATTTTTTTAAAGTACCTTTTCTCACTAACTTTTTGTTTTTTAATAGCATATGATGCTTCTATGAAGCATTTTCATTGTGTAGAAAAATGCACTAAATGTTCTGGGATGGAAGCAGAGAGGATTAGGGTATTGGTTTTTAAAATTAAGCAATTTCTGAAAAAAATAATAGAGTGGACTAGGGTAGAGAACTCTAGTTCAGAAACACTATATTAGTTTGCTAGGGCTATCATAACCAAACACCACAGACCGAGGGCTTCAAACACAAATTTATTTTCTCACGGTTCTGGAGACTCGAAGTCCAAGATCAAAGTGTCAGCAGATTTGGTTTCCTTTGAGACCTCGCTCCTTGGCTTTCAGGTGGCCACCTTTTCACTGTGCTCTACCATGATCTTTTCTCTGTACATTCACACCTCTGGTGCCTCTTAACTGCCTCTTTTGACTTAATTACCTCTGGAAAGGCCCTGTCTCCAAATATAGTCTCATACTGAGGTTAGAGTTGAGGAGTTCAGGCCTCAACGTATGAATTTTATAGCGATCAATTCAGCCCAAACAAACATCTAGGGGATGATTGTTGAAATATAATTTTTTCAAGTACATGTCCAAGCTTAGAAGAAAGATATAAAAATTCCTGTGAGCCAAAGGTAGAGGGGAAGCTAAAATCTAGAGGAAGTGTTTTTCATTTAAGCGTTGTGGATTGGGGTACAAGGTATAGGGGAAGGGATAGAAAACAAAAGAGCTGACTCAAAGAGATCCCACCAAAGGTGGGAAATGGGAACTGAGATTCCTGATGAAAGACAGAAACCTTGAAGGACTGCCACCCCAAGAAAAGGTGGACTAAATAAACCCCACTAGGCTTGGGAAAAATGCAAGACATTTATTTCTTTTCTGGTTTTGAGTAGATTTAAAAAACAAGTTTCCCCATATTCCTTTAATAGAATTGGAGCCCAAATCTATCCTACTTCAAACTCTAGGTTGAGAAATTAACATAAGTTGTTCCCATAAGAATGATACTCATGGAGTGGAGGAAGAAAATGCTAAACTGTTTGGAAACAACACTTCAACAATCCAGACCCCATACCCAGCATGGTGTTGCAGGACCAGCTAGTATCTTAAGCAAAAAACAAATAACAGCACACATATTTGGAAAGAAAAAATAAAACTGCTGCTTTTTGTAGCAAACCAAAGCTATGATACCTGAAAATAAGTCTACAAAAAAGGGAATAGGAACTTCATGAATAAATTATAAAGCCTTATTGAAGGACATTCAAGATCTGAGTAAATGAAGAGCAGTGTGATGTTGGAAGGTTGGAAGAGTTTAATATAATAAAGATGACAAATCTCCCAAAATTGTTCTATCAATACAATCCCAGTCAAAATCTCAGTATGTTCTTTCAATGGATCTGACTAATACACTCTAAAATTTATATGAAAGAATGATACTGTAAGACTAGCCAAGAAAATTTTGACCAAGAAAGGGAAAAATGAGGGTGAGAGCCTTCCTACCCAGATATGCAAAGAAACTTGTTGATAAATTTCCCAAGACCATGGAGTTTAGTAAAAGGCAGTGCTAGGATTAAATCATGGTTTATGTTGCTGCCAGGTTCATGCTCTTACCGTCACTCCGTACTCCTGAAGGACATATAAATCATAATTTAAAACCATTTCTGGGATTGATAAAATAGAAAGTGTGCACATAAAAGAACAGTCAAGAGTAAGGAAGTTATTTATAAAAAAGAGAAAGCTGATAAATTTGGCTGTTCACCAGATTGAAATCGACATTGTGAATCATTATTTAGAAGTGCAGAGTTGGGCCGGCCGAGTGGCGCATTGGTTAAGCGCTGGTTTTGGGATTCCAGCGGCCCCGGTTCGGATCCCACATGAGGGCCAGTGACACTGCCCTCTACAGCTAACAACAGCTCCACCTGGAGCTGGGCTGTGCGAGCCCCAGTGATGGTGTGGGCTGCAGCCCTTGCTGCAGTGGGCTGCCATAGGCTACAGTGAGTGGCCCACAGCCAGCGTGAGCGGCTGGCTGACAGCCAAGAGTGAGCTGCCAATAGCCGCGGTGAGCGACATCCAGAGGCCGGAGACCGATCTGCCTCATCCGGGAAGAGCGCAATGACGATACCAACAGTGAAGCAACATCCTCTGCAACTAGACTGAAGAACAAAAAGACAGCAACTTGTCTGTTCCCCTTTCCCGATTCCCCAACGCTGTTCCCCTCCACCAATTCCCCAATAAAATCTTTAAAAAAAAAAAAAAAAAAAAAAGAAGTGCAGAGTTCTAGATGTCTTTAAATAATAACATATACTTTCTATTATCTATAAAGAGATGGAATAAGGATAAAACACACAATAAGCATGTTAAAAAGAATACATATGTAACTCTTAAAACAACATTGATAATTTTTATATGCATTAGAAAAATACATTTGAAAAATATATTAGCAAGAAATTTATAAATGTATATACTTGGAAGAATCTAGGTTGTTTATCTTTCGTGTGTGATACTGAGAATTATAGTAAATATGTGAAGAAAATATGTCATTCATTACATCAAACTTGTTTTATTAATGGGCAACTAGGACATGACATCTCACTGCTCAGGACAACTGAGTTGACTTGAGTCTGAATTTCTATTAAAATCAGCTGAAATTAGAATGTGCACATATTTAAGCTTTCCATTCATCTGGTTTCTGCCAACTAGTTTTGTTTTAAGTTCTGCTAAACACCCAACGCTAAAATGTCTGCAGCCTATTAAACGAAATGTAATTCATGGGCCCTACCTACACACAAATTCCTTATATTTTTAATTAGGGATAAGGTCCAGAAAACAACTTAAAAAAAATTAAGGACTGAGCAATGTGAATCTGAAAAGAAATTTTATGAAAGAGATCAGCAAACAGAAATATAAGCTGGGAAGAATTTAATACATTTTCTTTCAATGTTTAGGGTCCTAATATTAAGCATATTTTCCCATTTTGATGTTGCTGGAAAAACCTTCTCTAGGGCTTCAGAGGTCAGATATTATTACTGGCAAGGCCTTCTCCATCTTGGGAGTGCAGAAGATCAGGTAACTACTTGATAGGTAGGATTCAACTGAAAGAACACAAGGAATGCAGAGCAAAAGTATCCCAGTCTACTCACTTAATGAAAAGTAGGATTTGGTTACCTGTAGCCCCACATAATGGAATTAACTGGTCATGTGATTGCAGAGAGAAGCTGCCTGAGTTAGTATAGTGAAAACGACCAATGACTTGCAGACAATACAGAGATGATGTGACAAAATTAGGGGCTGGAGGAAAGACTAACGATGCAGAAATAATGTCATTTTGTATCTGTGTTCCATGGCCTGGTCTGTTGTTTGTAATTATCCTGCCGTGTAAAGATAAATTCTCTCTTGAGAATTGGAGGTGCCACTTGCCACAGAGGAGAAGGAGGAATTGGATTGCTAAGCATGGCAGGTTTGGCAGAAGCCCAGCTCGAGAGATGTGACCATTGGCTGACTAGCAGGGGAAGGCATTTGGTAGGTAGGCACAGACCATTGAATTCCTTTGCATCTTGTTACCCTTTACATTCCTAAAAGAAAATGCGATCTTATTTCATGTGGCATTTGAAATTGGCTGTTTTGGAGGATGAGCAACACTGAATTTGTGCCAATAGATCTTCAGGTTGTTGCATAGGTTGGGCAAGGATTTCAATAATAGGCACATGACTCTAAAAAATGTGTACTCCTGGGCAAAGGAAGAATCAAACAGACTTAATAGATTCAGCTCAAATACGTCACATTTAGTGGCTCATATGTGTCTTCTTCTTTTTCCTTTTGTTATATTCTCTAATTAATATACATCCAGAAGTTTGTTTGTGTTCTGTGGATAGACACTAGATATAAAGAGAAGTCCATTTAAAAACTCATAGAGGGCCCGCCGAGTGGCGTGGTGGTTAAGCGCTGGCCTGGGAAGCCAGCGGCCCTGGTTCGGTCCCACATAGGAGGGCCAGTGACACTGACCTCAAAAAAAAAACCAAAAAAACAAAAAAAAACTCATAGATGAGATACTTGATATAGGTACAGTCACGGTCTTTATTTTGGTTTAGAATTTATACCCTACATACTTTTTGAAAAGACTTGAGCATATTATAGCAGCAACACATTTGACACAGAATAATTAAAAACAGAATAATTACAATAAATAATAAAAGATTAGTAGTTAAGGAAAAGAGAAAAAATGCCAGTACAGTACCATGTACCTCTAACATGGAATTATTTAGCTACTAAAGGAGCTTGTAGGGAAGTGCAGGGAAATAATTTTCTGACAATAATCCAAATAATTACATCTTTGGCATTTAAGCATGGTGCTAAGTGCTTTACATGCATTAGCTCCTTTAATTCTCTTAACAGCCCATTGAGTGACATTGGTCTATGGTATTGTCCCCATGTCACAACTAAGGAAACTGAGCCACAACACAATTAAGTCATTTAACCTGTCATCACATAAGTAAGAAGTAGTGGAACTGGACAATTGAATTCTAGAATCCATGTCATTCTCTCTAGTGTGACCATGATGTGGATTAATTGACAATAGAATTGTACTCTTCAATGAAATAAGAGGATTTTTGCCTCGGCTCTTTCATTCTGATAATCCAGAAAGTTCTTCTAAATAATGAATGTGTTGTATAGGAGATAGGCCCTAAGGTTTTGTGAGGTGCTTTGTATTACCATGATACCTGAGGAGAGGGAGTTTTATCACTAGGGGTAGGGGGTGTTATCTGATTTGGGGAGACTCATGGCTATAAAATTTTGAGCAGAATTGGAAAGGGAGGGACTCTTGCTATTGGCTTCATTTTTCCTATTTTCTTCTCCCTGGAAACCCCATCACAGAGCATTTTTCCTAAAAATGATTATTCTCCAACTCTTCTCCCACCAAACTTCCAACTTTTATATTTCTAATCTACACAGAGGGAGAAGAGGGAATGAATAGTGACATTAAGTAAGATCTATGGTCCATCAATCAAGGGCGATAGCCTCAGTTACTCCTCCAATAAGGCAGAGCTTAGAACTCTGTTGTTTGTGGCACAGGCTTGGCCTCTCTCTGACGACTGCTCTCCACACACAAGGTGACTTTTATTATGATGAGCAATGTAACCTTTTGAGGTGTAATGGTTTATTGTTTTATTGTGAATCATAGGAGATGGCAAAATACGTGAGGCCATATTCTTTAAAAAAAAATGATGACTGATTCATTGTCACTGTGAGAATAACAAATGGTTCAGATAGTTTATGAGTGAATGATTTTCACTTGGAAGCTGGGGTGGAAGATGTGGGCAGGGGGTGTGTCAGGAACAAGAAAGGGAACAAGAAGGTATTACTTCCACTTTAGGAACCCTTAATCTAGTTTGATTCATAAACTGGACAACTTGTGAATGAAGCGATGTAGTATTCAACTTTATGTTTGTCTCAGTGTCTAGGATGTTGCCAGGCGCATGTTAAATTTTCCCACCCAAGTACTTCTAATGGCCGTATTTGAACAGCAGCTGCCAAATAGGGGGTGTGGGGGTCTGTGTGTTGTTCAGAGTAGATTGCCACAGGGAGAAAGTCTTTTGAGGCCTCATGTTTTATCTTAAAAATCAAAAGAGGGCCAGCGGAGTGGCTCAGCTGGTTAAGAGCTCACTCAAAGAGTGTGAGCTGAGCTCTGAGCAACAGCAGTTCGATGCCCAGCCCAAGCTGAGCTGCCGCTAAGCTGCCAATAGGTGACAGGATGGCTCAACTAAAAAAAAAAAAAAAAAAAAATCAAAAGAAAATTTTGTCACTTTCTTCTTCTTCTTCTTCTTCTTCTTCTTCTTCTTCTTCTTCTTCTTCTTCTTCTTCTTCTACTTCTTCTTCTTCTTCTTCTTCTTCTTCTTCTTCTTCTTCTTCTTCTTCTTCTTCTTCTTCGAGAGAGAGAGAGAGAGAGAGAGAGAGAGAGATGAAAATAATCTCTTCCTTCTTTAAGTATCAGGTAAAATTGATGTTCTAGAAATATATACCATGCTTATGAATTGGCTTCTAGAATATTGCTCTGCCATATACCTACATTTCAGTTTGAAAAGACTATCCCAAGTCATCCTGAACAATATTTTTCATAATAAAGGGGCAATTATATTTGTTATCCAGTTGTTTGATAAAGCCTAAGTTTGTACACCTTAAAATGCCATTTGAATTCTGAAAACCCATACATAGATATTAACAAATTGTTAGTAAGTAGTGAGCAGAAACAACACCAGATGAGATTTTTCTTTTCTCAATCCCATAAATCCTAATCCCCCAAAACACGCTCAGTCTGTTCAGCCTGTCTGACATGTGCACAAGAAAAGGCTCCACTGTGGGCAGGTTTCCTTGGCTACCCTCCGCAAGTATCCATGCCTCCTCGGAGAAGTCCAGTCATCACAGGTTTGTACAGCACAGATCTGTGCCATGACTTGGCAGCTTTGTGATGGCCACACTCTCCTAATTGTCAGGGGAAAGGTCAGTAAACTCATTTGCAACCATTAGCTGCTAATCAAAGAGTAGTTAATATTAATGTGTTACTCAGTTCCTGGACTTTTTTTTCTTCCCTCGGAGGCCTCCAAGGATTGTCCAGAGGCCTGATTGCCCCCTGCCTATTGATTTTTCAGTCACCATCTCTGTCTTCTTGCTTTATGTTGTAGGTAGAGCAAGAGGCAAAGGCGTACTTTTTTATAGACTGATCAAACAGAGCCCTCATCCCCTCTCTTGGTATTGCACCAAGTGCCATCATCTGCTTCGAGCTACTAGTTCCTGGCATGGGAAGGAGGAAGCTAATCTAGGAATTCAGCAGGGGCTCTGAGAAGATAAGCTCTATGACCTTATCCACCCAACTGCAATGGGAAACTCTCTTTGTCATGCAGGCATCAGCAATGGGACCATCTCCCTGGATAGTAGCCATTCTGAGCAGTAGAAATTGGTATTCCTTCCTGGGACCCTCAGGAAGCCCATTATGAGTAATAACAATTCTCATATGTAGAGAGCCCTACAATTTACAGAGTGCTATTTCATTATTTCACTTGATTATCATAATTGCCTGTTAAAATATGTTCACAGAGGAATAATGGGCACCATTAGTGTTAACTGCAGATTTGAGAAGGAAAGAGAGGGGTCTAGTAGACATCTCCTATATCATCCTGAAGTGTTCTCCACATTGTTTTTGTCATGTGCATGCATGTCAGTATTCTTGGTCTGACGATTGGTCCTAGGAAAACTCTTTTGTTCATATTGGACTAATTGGTATCCTTGGAATGCTGCTGTAGTGGAAGTTTAGAAGAGCTGCTTTCAGCCCACAAGGAGGTGTGCATCTGCTCCTGTCTTCTGGAGCTCAGTTCTACTTCTGACTGGGGTAGGGGTCTTAGGTATGGACAGAAGGACACCAGTGGTTTTTGAGCTTCTTCACCCTGCCAGATCTCTATCCAGACGAACAGATACTTCACAGTTAACTGTAAAATTCTGTAAACTAGCATGTCTCTTTTAAATCAGACCAGATCTGTCTTTGGCTATGGTCCCACGCTTCACAGAGTGTCCAGTCTGCCATATGCTGAGTTGTGTCACTGTTTAGCAAAAGAGGATGCTGAATGGATCTGGTTGTTTGGAACATTCTACTCACTTGGCCTTGGGCATCATTACTCTGGCTTCCCATCTGCTTCTGAGTACAGCTCTTGGATCTGATTCTAGTTCTGAAAGTAGGAGATAGTCTGAGAAACACCCTCACTGAGCCCCAACTCAACCTTAGGTGCCCAGAGATTCCTTCTTATTGGGGAGTTTTCAATCAATTAACTGAACTAAACTTAATTCATTAGGCATTTTGAGCAATATGAGAAGTTATGTTTTGATTGATAGTGGACTTAGGATTAGGAGAGCTCGACTCCAGCAAAGTTCTATGTCTGAGATGGTATTTCTTTTTCCCTCCAGATCTCTCCACCCTCCTTCACCTTCCCCTTGGCTCCAGATGGATGAATGTTACAGAATTCATTAATGGACTTCTATGTTCTCAAACTTACAATTGAGTTTGACCAATTGAGTTACCTCGAATGTCTATAGGAAAGTGATGTTGGGGTTTATTGCTCTGGATCTGTCTCTGAGCTTGTTTAGGATTGGTGAGTCCCTTCCCAGCTGTTCCAGGCAGGGTTCATTAGATCACTCTCCTGACAATTTCTAGTACTAGTCCTTAGCATTATCTTTTATCTGCCTAGAACTGGTGACAGTTTTTCAACTGTTACTAACCTTGGACACTACAGTATAACCTGTGCTCTCTCTAACCCCATCCAAACGGTCTCATTATAAATATACTCTCCTTGAACTATCCTAATTGGATTGTGCCATCTGTTTTCTGTTGATACACAGAAATACTCTTTGTGATTGGGACAAGTCACTTCATAGAATTAGTTACTTTTCATATGAATGTAATATGAAAGGTTTAAGCAAATAATATCCCTCCCAGCTGTAAATTTGCTTGGCAATGTGGGACTACAAAATAAATCTCTTGTTTAGGAGCTTCAGGTCTCATTGAAAAGATATTACATGATTGTGGAATGCAGAATAGAACTAAGTATCCAAGTAATTAGAATGCATAAGAATACAGAAATGGGCAAGGTCAGGTTGACCTGAATGGTCAAAATAAACATATATGGATCTGCCAATAAATTCTGCCCCAACACCAAAGAACTATTTATTGGTAGATTTTCTAATCTAGATCTGAGATGGATGTTGTTTTCAAGGCTATACCGAGCAGAATGTTTGTATTGGAGCAATTCAAAAGAGCCCACACAATATTGGTTAATCTTAGACAAATCCTCCTGGAAATGATTTACTCTTGATACTGGAGTCAGCCACATCCCACAGTAAAATATAAAACTTCTATGATTTTTTGAATTGAAAAAAATTATTTTTTATTATGGAAAAAAACAGAGGATTCATAACTGAGAGGCTGAAGTTTTAATCTTAATTGACATTAATTAGCTGTACCTTAAATGCTTTTTAATCAAAAAATAATGTATTATTTTATTTGTTATAGGCTACTTTTTTTCCCTTTGACTCAGATATTAAAAACATATACACTGATATAAGAATAAAATAATAATGACCCTCATAACCATATAGATTTAAAAAAAATTCCCAAACAATTGAGTCCACAGCATGTCCTTCGCCAATTGGATATCTTTTTCCCACCAAAAATAATTCCTACTCCCTCTTTCCACCTACTCGCCCCAATCTAGAGATAAAGCCAAACGAACAAATTGCTTTGCATACCCCTTTAGTGTAAGGAAGCCCCTCTTTCATTGACAGTACAGGGCTGTACTTTAGCCTTCTGGAGGTCTTAGCTTTATGTGAACACTGCTCGCCCTGGCCCAGGCCTTTCACCTATGTATCCATAAAAACCCCAAGTCCCAGTTTTTTGCATCAGTAATGTCCTCATGACATCCAAGTCTTCAGGGCTGGCTTAGCCTACTGGAATCTCTGTGCCCTTTGGTTTTATTTTGACCATTAGAGATCTTCCTTATTTTCTTACTAGCTCAGCTGTGCATTTTTTTAATAAAACAGTTTTTAAAAATATATTTTCATGTATTTCTCTTAGAGTAGGAGACTTTTAAAAAAATCTAGTTTACGATATAAAGTGCAGAAACAAGGCACTCTACTTATACTCAAAGACTATTCATAGGGAAGCTTGAAAACCCTTCTCCCATCTCATAGGCAAAATGACTATTGCCTGAAATAATTATAAAAATAGAAACACCTTTATAGCCGAAAAGCTAATTCAGCTAACCCAAATCTGCTGTAATTTAAGTACGTTGGCAGTTAGAAATGAGTAATGGAAAGTAAAATCATAGTCTCTTCGACAGTTCTCTAGAATCTTTCACTTAAATTTAGTTAAAGGCAGGGGCCATTTTTAAAAACGCTCATTTAAGTTAATTGAAGTCAGAGTTTGTCTTATTTATTTTCACATCTGTCATGGTGTTTAACATGTTTCCTTTCACATTGCAGATGTGCAGTATGTGTTTGCTGATTCAATTTGAATTGACTCTTCCAAGTCCAATGCAAAAACAAAATGGCCCTAATATTTCCTTTGTTTTGCCTGTCCTGACACTGAAATTGAGCTAGCTCACAGCAATTCCTTCTTTATATTTCACAGAATTTGTGACTTTTTATGATCTAATCTTGGGCTCCTTCACTTGTAGAGTATTTGCTTGGCTTGTATAAAATAAATAACTTTTAACTAGTGAGTTTTTTTTTTAGTTATTTGCAATCTTATATGGTCAAGCATTAACTCCCAAATTAAACATAAACTCTAACAAGTATAATACAATAAATGACAGGGTTTATTATGATTACGACTTTTGTTCTGTTTTCACCTCAACCTGGGGTTCTAGAAAATGATGGTTGTCATGGGAGAATTTTCCACCTCTTATTATTTCTCTGCTCCTGAAGAGACCAAAAGTGAGTAAGAACGTGGAATACATTTAAACCCAGTCTGAACAGTTCCTACCAGAAGGCAATATAAATAATGTGGTGCAGTAAAAAGACTTTTCAAAAACAATTTTTGTTTTCTTAAGAAGTAAAGCAATTGTTTGAGATGTGTTTATTTCTGTGTGTGCACTAAAAAGTGCTCATTCAAGTGCAGATCAGTGAAAGCCTTTTGGCATTGAGGGAATCTTTGAGGTAAGGTCTTGACTGAATGAACATTAGGAGTAAGGAACAGCAAGAAAGAAGATAAATGAGGAAATAAAGATGTGAGGCATCCAGACGGAAACAGAAAATGCCTGTGTCCTAGGCGGGAGCAGACTGAGAACAGGAAGTAACTGGAAAAGGGTCATTATCAGGAGTGAGTGGTGAAGGGGCCCATTGCCACTGCGGTTTGCCCCTCTCAAAACTGCCATGATGTCCACAGACAGCTTTTACTGTCCTTTACTTCTATGAAGGTAGTTAGACAACTCTAACAGGAGACAGGAGGAAGCGATAAAAGACAGGAGGAACAAAGTGTGCTAAGTCACCTCAAAAATGGAGCTACTGAGTTTCTGAGAATTTATTGTAAACAAAAAAAGTGGAAGAGGTTCCGTTCAGTATAATTTATATGAGAAGGAACTCAGGAATGCATTCTAATAAAGGAATTGTTAAAGTATTATTAGCATGTGCAATATAATGCAATCATTTAAACAGTATTTGAAGACTGTAACACTATGGCAAAACATTGATGTTATAATTTAATGGGTTTGGTGCACACTGATCAGACTATGTAATACAAATGCATGTGGACACATACTAAAAGCATATGTGGGTAAATGCATAGTTTTCTCTAGCGTAGCTTTCTTAGGGTAGGAAAATCGCATATCTATTTTTAAACTATCCCTCATTGTTATCACATTTGCTTTGCAGCCAATAAAAACAACATATGTATGTTGGGGTGTGAAAGAGAGAGTGGGGGGAAGTTGGTGGAGTACAAGGACACCAGCCCCTGAAAGAGAGTGTGGGCACCATTACTCCCAAAATTTCCTTTGCTCTCTTGTTTTTACCATGACAGACAAAAAAAAAAATCTTAATATCAAAGAACCACTGTCTTCTTTTATATACACTACTAGCCTAGTGCAGGATACAAACTAGGTGCCCATTAAATACTTACTAAATCAATGTTCAATGAATACATTTTGGTTGTCAATGCATAACTTTTCATTTCACAAACAACAACATCCATTATCCATTTTTGATACAATGTAGATTCATGGGTTTTTTATTTGAAATTAGGAGAAATACCAGGTAGGTAGGTACACAGATATAGATAGATGAAAGATAGATGATGATGATAGATAGATAGATAGATAGATAGATAGATAGATAGACAATCTCCATGATTAGTGCTCTGTGTCACCAACAAACACCATTGCAAGAAACAGTGCTTTATAATAAATACATACTTGGGGTGAGTAGTTTTGGAATGTTTGTTTGGAATATAATATATGTGTGTATTCTTGGATTTGGGGAACAAAATATCCTGTAGCATTAAGGTGATGCTATTCAGAATTTTCGTAGGCCCAATAATGGTACCTGTGTTCTACCAGTCTGTGTGTTTGCCCAGATCTACAGATAGTGCTTATTATCTTAGCTTTGCCATGAAATTGAAAAGCAAGAGGAAAAATGCAGGAAAAATGCTGTTCTCTACATATCCAGATCTCAAATCCCAATTCCAAAACTGGAAGAAGGGAAAGGGAGATTGGAAGTAAGACCAGAGGAATAAATAATGTCCATGCCTCAAACACTTCTTTGATAAGAAAAGATCCAGCTATTGGCAAGAAGTGGTATTTGTGAGGGCATCAGAGAATCAAAGGCTTATATTTCAAGGAGATGTTCTCTCACAGCACAAACATGATTAAGGGTAATGTTGTGTTATTTCAGATGTTCATTATTTATAAAAGGAAAACCAATAGTGCTAGACATGCAAGAACAAAGCTAAATAGGCTTCAGAGGCCTTCTGGCTCTCAAATCTAAGAAAATATAATAATTGGACTGTTTATTTGTCATGTTTCATATTTGTTTTCTTCTTAAAAGAAAAACAAAATAGAGATTTTTCTTTTTCTTTCAGAATAGATGGTTTGGGTGAGAATGGATTCAGTTTTATCTCATCTGCCCCTCCTTTTTCCCAGGCCATTCATTCTATCTGCCCAGATAGATAGAGAGCTGCTCCTGTTCTTACAGATATTCAAGGCTGCCCCAAACTCTGGGATCTTCTCCTACAGGGAGGTTCTAGTGGAGAAACCAGGGGAAGAAGGTGGCATTTAAGATCTCAGCATTTGAAATAACTGGCTTCTAAAGATTATTTGGGCCATCTGGGCCAACGGTGTGGCACCACAACTCCCTGCCCACTTTTTTCCTTTCCCTTAGGATGCATGTTACCAGAATGATTGAATCTCCTTTGCTTCTCCTCCAATGGCTGCTTTTGATGCTCAGTTTTGGGTACATGCCCCAACGTTAAAACCACTGGGGGAAGAGAAGGTCATGGAGTAAACTATCTTACACTGGAGGCGCCTGCAGGTGTCCTGGGTTGAGCGAAGGCTGTGAGGTTTGACTGTGGATATCAGGAGAACCTGCACTTGTGGGGATGACCTGGAATGGCACGTGCCTAAGGAGCAGAGCCTCCCAGATGCTGGGTCCTGGCGTTGCTGCGTCTGGTACAGGAAAAGTAACTCGTGGTCCAGGGAATCAAAAAGAGAGAGGACTTAATGCCTTTACCTGTCTAAAGCACCCCTGGATGCTGTGGCAATATTTCATTGAGTCATTCTCAGAGCTTATGGCAGCCATAGTGTTTATAACTTTTATAAACTTTTATAGCTTTTTGGTTCAATTCCCATTCATTCATTCATTCAGCCAATATTTGGTGAGAAATGTGCCTGGCAATTTAGTGCTCAGAGTTAATAATGCAGGAATAATAGTTAATAGTGACAATAAAAGCTAATACTTATTGAGTATTTTCTGTGATCTATGTTTGGTGCTTATCATTTATTTTATTTTACAATCTTTATATGTAGATAGCATTATCAGACCCATTTACAGATAAGGATATTGAGGTTTAGTGAGATGGAAAGCTATTACTTCATACAGAAAATATGTGTTAAGTATCTTTTATATGCCCATCACTGTACTTTTTTGGGGAAGGGGGGAGTTATGGTAATGGGCAAGAAGGATTAGATTCTTATTCTCACGGAATTTTAAATCTAGTAAGGGGATAGAGACAATAAGTAAATAAGCAATTAAATAAAATGAAACTTGAAGCTAGTGATACATACTATGAAGAAAATAATACTGGACTATGTGATAAAAACTGACAGGCAGCCAGAGAGGTTGGGATGGACTAGATACATTAGATATAGGAATATGTATTTAAGAAAATGATGTTCAAGCTGAGACTTGAATAAAAAGGTGCCAGCCCTACAAACAACTACAGCAGAGCATTTTAGGCAGTGGGTCTAGCAAGCACAGGGGCTCAGCTGGAATAAGCTTAGAGTATTTGATAAGCAGAAAGAAGATGGGTGGAGCTGGAGTCTAGCAAGCAAATGGACAGTGATCCTCCTTGAGTGGCATTAGGACCCTTGGCCGCACATTACTCACTACTCCTGGAAGTCTAATTTCCTTCGAGCTCATTGAGCATCTTCAAGGGCCATGAATGAGGGACCAGACAGTCTGCTGTGCAAATCAGATTTTCTTAAGATAAAGCACATCTTTCTCTTGGGTCCAGACTTGTCATTCTTGAGCTGTCGAGACCCTTTGGAAATTGAGGCAGAGCAGAATGCCAGGAAAAGCATGGTTTTCTTCTGGTTCTCTCCCAGATCATTCGCCAATAAACATGTTCCTTTGAGTTTTTCTCTAGGCTCTGCTGAGATAGCCAAGGCCCACATTGTTGGTGAGATATGCCATTTTCCTACCTAATCTTTGCCACATTTCTTTCATGGGCACCACCTTTCATATTGCTTATTTAGTCATCCTTGATTCATCCTTCTGTCTGACTCACTGCGTCTGGTAGAGTGGTCATTATGAATCTACAAATGCAGCCCTTTGAAAGAGAGAGCAGCTTGGTGGCCTCAAGGATAAGAGGAACAAGGCTGACTTGTGCTCAGAGCTGCCACTGTTTGTTCTCATGGCCGGGGGCTTGTGTTTGCCTTATTAACTAAGATGAGCAGATTGACTTCCACAGTTCATATGCGTAGTGATAAGTGACCTCAGAAAATGTATTAAAACTTCAGTGACATAGCACTTCTTCGTGACATAGCAAAGTGTTCAACCAGGAACCCACACACAGGCATTCTGACATCCCTCCGACCTTGGAAATCACACAAATAGAAGTGTGTGCATCAATGTGTGTGTGTGTGTGTGTTTGTGAGAGAGAGAGAGAGAGAGAGAGAGAGAGAGAGAGAGAGAGAGAGAGAAGGGATAAGGACTGGAAATGGGAAGCATAGAAAACCAAAGAGAGAAGGTATACAGGTAGCTGATAAGCAAGAAGATACCAACGTCACCTTAATACCTGCTATTCAAAGTGTGGTCCTTGAAACAACAGCATTGATACTACCTGGGAGCTTATTAAAAATGCAGAATCTCATGCCCCATCCCAGACCAACTTAATAAGATTTTAAAAAGATCCTCAAATGATCCATATGCACCTTAACATCGAAAAGGTATAATAAACTTAATGATTGCATGGGTTTGAGGTTTTATTCTCACCCTTTATCTTTGATAATTAATGATCTCAAGATCATGTTCAGCTCAGAATTGAACTATTTTATCAAAGGGATCCCATATAGTTTATCATGGCATTTATCACTCTTTATGATAATGATGGTTATTCTTACCTATTTCTCCCCAGTATGAACTCCACGAGGACAGAGGCTAGATGAGTCTTGTATACTTTTTATTTCCATATCCCTGACCCAATGTTTGGCATATGATTGATACTCAATAAATATCTACCAAATATTAATACTACAAAGCAGGAGGTGAGGCATAAGATACAGGGACAGAAGGAACCCACCGTCCCTTCCCTTGCTTGATAAATGCTGTTATCTTACTCTCCCTAACACCCCACCTCTTCTCAGCCACACACAGATCTCCCGTCACAGTGTCTTGCACACAATAGGTGCTCAACTTTTTAAACAAAAGCTAGATAAATCTTGTCCCCACAAACCTCGTGCCACACAGAAGCTTCTGGAGTATAGATGGAAGCCAATAGATCAAATACACCTGTCTATCTAGATGGTTTAAATTTGGCCTGAAAGATTTACTGATTATCTTGAGAACTTGTCAGAACAATTCGAAGAAATTTTGGAGAAAAAAAAAAATCAAGAGAGTAGTAAAAATAAGTGCCAAAGCCACACATTCTGTTGGGTTTCAAACAAATTCAGATGCAATGCTTCATGTATGATAGTTTTCAGTTGCTGTAAGCATTTAGAACAGCATCAGAGCAAAATAGCACCATTAGAAGTATGTTAGAAATGAATATAGGTGTGAGAAATGTGTGTATTACAAGGAGAAAGGGGCAATTCAGAGTGTATGGGTTCTACCTTGGGAAATTACTTTATCTGCCTGCATGGTTTCCACTAGAGCAGGCTTTCTCAATCTTGTTACTACCACTGACATTTGGGGCCAGATGATTCTTTGTTGTGGGGGCTGCCCTGAGCATTGTAGGGTGGTCAGCAGCGTCCCTCTCTCCACCCACTAGATGCCAGCAGCAGCCCCTTTCAGTTGTAACAGCGCAAACTCTGTCCAAACGTCCAATATCACTGAGTCAAAATCACCGCTGGTTAAGTTCTACCCTCTACGGAAGCAGCGAGGTCTATTGCTCTTTCTAATCTTTCTAATTGCCTGGCAAATACTGCTGATGGACTGATTTTCCTCTTAAATCTTTAGATTTGGATATAGACTCTTCCCCTTCCGTTTTGGAAGCTGCCCTCGCAGGTGCTGTGTTGCCCGGCTTAGAAGGTTGTGATGTCGTTATTGTCAACTTCGCCGCTGACAGACTGAATTTACAACCTCAGAGCGAGATTCCATTTGACTCCGCTGAGAAAGGACCAGACAAATGAGATGCCGCAGTAGAAAGCGAACATGCATAGCTGAGCTGGTTTAGACAGTAATTTAGGATTTCTCTATTTCTTGGGGTCTCTTTTAATTATTTTGCTAGCATCCCTGTTGATAGTCCTTAAAAGGAAATTCACATGAAAAGAAGGCTTAATAGCTTCACCAAGGGTGGGAATTGGAGCGGGCTCTCTTTTCTGCCCCGTTGACTGGAACACTGCTGCTGTTAAACTATTCACTGTCAGCTCACCTGTTGGTCTAAAAGGGATCGACCTAGCAAGTTTAAAGAAATTGTGATGAATATTGAGCTTCTTTATTTCTGGGAGGCATCTATGCAATAGAGCTTATCAAATTTAGCATCTGGCCCTGGATCAAAAACACTACAGTAAGGAAACTAGCCTCCTTTCCTTCAGCTCACTGTCTCTGAGATCTGCTGACTGAGAAGGCTTTCCACAATATGAGAGATACAAAATTACCCAAAGAAAAATCACATGACTATTTTGATTTTTCCTTTGCAAAAGGATTAATCTCAGTGTTCTGTGAGACGTATCAGGTTTACTTTAATATTTGAAAATGCATTTTCTATACATGTATTATGTCAAGTGAAGTATACATATTAAATTACAAATGTGTAGTTTTTAATTATCTGTTCAGTTCTAGAAGTGTTTTGGTTTGTGATACATATTATGCATTATCTCTTATGAAAAAGAAATCTTGTATGGATCATGTGCTGGTGGACTGAGGCAATATTATGTGTCAAGAATAAGGTTTGGTCTTTGTCTCCCAAAAGTCCAAATAGCTGATCAGTTTAATCAATGCAGTGAACAAAAATTAATGCAATTAATTGTAGGTTCTCGAATAAGAACTAAGTAATTAATTTTAAAGATTTTTTTGGTCAGATTGAGCATCATGTATTTATAATTGGAGAGAACTGATTGAGTTTCAAACCAAGTAAAATTGATTTGAGAATTAATATTGTTTCATAATCTGTATTTTCTCTCCTCCAATACGGTTAAAAATCAAGAGTGGATTTTACTTATTTTAAATATTATCGTGAATGGGCAGTACAAATCCACTTGCAGAGGGGATTATGTGCTGAGTTTAGAGTCCTATGTACCACTGAGTTTGTAGCTTCTCACAGCCAGGGCCCACACAAAGGGTTTTGTCTGGGAAGTTAATATAGGGTAACAGGGAAGGAGCTGGCTAATTAGTACTCTGGAGACAGCATTGAAGGAATATCAACAGGCTGACTTAGTAGATAACCAGGGTCTAGTTAGCAATCTAGCCTTCAGTAATAGGATTTCAGTCTTCTAAGGGTAAAGGGGGCTTAGAAGAGTAAATGATCTCCTCAGAAAAGTTGAATACTAGATAATTTATCAAATTAAAATTCTTACTAATGAAAATAGGCAGAAAGCAAGAGAAATGTGTTGATGAATGCCAGTGTATTGGGCTGGAATCAATTACATATTTTTCTGTAAGCTTAAATCCATTCTAGAGGCTGATGCTGGGTAACACCTGCAGAGGAGGGTTGAATGCTGGCAGCTGGGATGAGAGGAAAAGTATCTGAAAGCTACTTCAATGGTCCCAACAGAAAACCAGGCCACTGGCAATGGAGTGGAAAAGAGTGGGCATATCTGAGAGAGGGTGTGGAGGTCAGTACAATGGGACTTTAAGACAGATTGACTGCGGCGAGGTTTGAGAAGCAGGTGAGAATTGAATATGAACCCAAGGATGAGAAAGAAGGATGAGGAGATAATTGAGTATGAGAGAACACATGAAAAGGAGCAGGTTTTATGGGTACTAATGTCCATCTGGGACCTTTTAAGTTTAATGTTCCCATGGGGCAATGAAATTTAGTTGCCTGGTAGGCAAGCAGGGGTCTGGAATTCAGGATGGTATCAGATGATATCAATTTATGATGCATTTATTATACGACCAAAGAAATGGATGAGATCATCCAAGGAAAAACATGGAGCAAGTTAAAAGTCTTGAATGGAGCTTTGGATAACACCTTCATTTAGAAGTTGGAAGAACAACAAGAGGCAGTGAAGGCTATTGAGAAGGGACAATAACAGAGATAGTAGAAAAACTAGAAAAGAGTCATGTCCCAAAAGCCAAAGGAGGAAAATATTTTTAGAAGGAAGTATAACAGTATTAAATGTTCCAGAAAGGCTAAGCAGGTTCACTCATTTGTTTATTCAACAACATTACCTAAATGCCTACCAAGCTCTGTGCTAAGATTTGGAATGAGGTCAGAGAAGAGGCTGGTGGGTTTTCTTTAGTAATCATCACTGATATTTCATAGCGGATTTATGACTTGCAACAGTGATAGTCTGATTATAGTGGATTAAAGATGTAACCAGAGTTAGCAAAGAGAGCCAGGCTATGTAGGCCAATGTTCTGAGAAGTTTGAGAGGAACTGGTAAAGAAAAAGTGGGCCAATAATGGCCTAATCTGTAAAAATGATTATTATTGGAAGCAGTTATTTCACTTTTGTAGCACATCCCATGTAAACAATTTTGACCCATTGATTTGAATCAAATATTCTTATATTAATAAAGCTGGATGCAATAGTGGATACAAGAAATTATAAGGCATATTATTTTTTCTTTTCAGAAGCTTAGAATCTATCTTAAAATCAAGTGTGCATCTAGGGGGGTGGTGCAGGTGGAGAGCAAGATATAAAAACAGAAAACATTTAATGAATACGTGTTAATAATAACATCTAAAAACAATTACTAGTTAATGGAGGGGAGCTGCAGACCAGAAGAACTATCAATTCAGGGAAAGGGAAGACAGCCATGAGTGAAAAAGGGCTTGCCACTGCGGAGAGAATACATGTGGGTCACAAAAGATGAGAGGATTAAAACTCTCATAAAGGAAAGAGCGTAACCACTCCAGAACTCCATCTCTTCCCATAGAAAGTGGAGGTAGTGCCACCTGCCTATCTTCCACCCTAGAAAGGGACTTCAAAAATGAATGCTACCCATTTCAATCTTCTTTGGTTCAGAGATGGGAAGGACATAATTCCCTGCTCCTGTGGGGTCGGTCCTATTATCACAAATGGTACCAAGACATCAAATATGCAGGAAACCTGTTACCAGAAAGCAGGAGTCGTATAAACCTCAGCACTGTGCCAAATAACAGGAATAGAGCAGGGCAGGAGAGGGAAACACGGTGTGATATACACAACAAGCCAGCTAAGTGCCCTGCAGAGGCAAAGAAGAGGGCAGTTCTTATTCTGATGGCGTCAGAGCCTGGAGTCTCAGGTCAGGACATAGATATTGGCATGACACACATATGGGGATGTCAAACCTTAGCCTACTGGCTTGAAGGTTCACAGATGAAATTGACCAGATACATTTTCTTTGATGTTTGTCCAATCCATGATTTTGTAGAATTTGAAATGGAACTATAGCCAAACTGAGAGACCAACCAAAATTCAACCCAAAGTGATTTTCTAGATAATACTGGAGAGATACTGAATGAAGGAAGGGTAGCACTTAGTATACATCACAGAGCAATTTTCTGAACATTGCAGAATGCATTTCATGGTTGTTATTCAAAGCAACCAGAAATGGGATAATTGTGTTCTTTATTTGCTAAATCTTAGAGAAATGACAGATAACGAATCTTGTTTTCAAAAAATGTTTACAAACCTAAATCCAGCAATTAAAATCATTTTCCAGCTTCCTGCCCCCCCTTTATGGGAGCTTGCACAGCTGTCCCATGTATACTTGTCTAGGTAGTGTTTTCTTAGCCACACTAAGTAAATGTTTTGTGACTAGGTATATCATCACAAGACAAGAACAGTCACTTAAGTTTTGGGGTCCTTTTATGGAACTTTAGTGAACACTGTTTCATGTGTTCCTTGTAAGAATCCTATGAAGTGGGTGTGCAGAATATTTTAATTTAAGAAATTAGAAAACCCCAAGCCAGAATGGTTGACAATCTGATGATCCTGCAGTGTTATACCATGAGTTAGCGATTGAGCCTGAATTTGAGCCTTGTCTCTGGGCATCCCCTTTGATGCTGCTTTCAATGCCCTGCATTGCCTAATTTACTCTGACCTGAAGGCCAGGCTGCACCAGACTGAAATCCAAGTGCTGGCCCAGGCTGTCATCACATCTGAGGCCGAGGCTCCCCTTGCAAGTCTGCTGCCTGTTCGCAGAATCTATTTTCTTGAGGTCTGTGGCTCTCAGCAACTAGAGGCTGCGCACTATTCAGTGTGTTCGGAGGAAAGGGTTCCCCTTCCGACGTGAGTCCAGTGATTGACCTGAAAATTAATTGACAGTAGATTAACAGGAAAAAAGACAAAGTTATTTATGCATGCACAGTGTATATGTGGAAGCCACTCAGATGAGTAACTCACTGAAAACCCAGAAAGAAAGGCACATGTACTGAACTTAACAAAGGGGGTAGGTGGGTAAGGCTTCAGTGGGGTGGTGTGGAAGATTCTATCGCACTTTTTGATTCTAACGAGCAGCTGAATTCATACTGCTGGGTGTTAAGGGTCAGTCTTTTCCCAATCAAGAAACCCCAGAGAGAGAGAGGTTAATGGCAGCTGTATTTTCGGAGGCTCTGCTTAAGTTTAGATAATGTTTCTTTCTGTGGCAGCTGATTGTTCAGAGGTTTTCAGCTCTAAGTAATTTTCATACCACTTTGGTGGGCTGTTAATCCCTTTGACTGCCACATGGACCACTCTAAAACACTGCATTTTGCTTCTTCAGTGCCCGCAGGAAGACATCTGTTGCTGTTTGTTGTCTCTGTTTTATGGGCTTACTTGCTTAGGTCAGTCCCACCCATGCTAATCTCTCTTGGGTTAACTCAAAGCCAACTAACTGATTAGGGACCTTAATTACATCTGAAAAGAAATGTTTTTTCATATATTTATATGTAGTTATGATAATGATATCCCATCATATTTACCACACTCAACTGAAAGAGATTATACAGGGCATCTGTACCCAGAGGGTGGAAACTTGGGGGCCATCCTAGAATTCTTCCTACCACACCAAAGTATAGGATGAGAAGCCCAGTTCAGTACTATCAGAGACTATAAAAATGAAATGACCTTATACTGTTGAGTTAATAAAATGGATGCTGCATGCTTCTTGATTATGCCAGATGACATCTAAGATTATCCATAACACTATACAGAATGGAATAATAACTCCATTTATGTATTCAAGAAGACTTTCAAAACCAACTTTCTTTCATTCTTTCTCTTATTTGATACATAGTTTTCAAGCATAGGTAGATGCACATAAACATTTAAAATTAAATTATTTTGCCTTTATTACAATTCCAAGTTCTTATATTAGGCAGTTGGGTCTATACACTTCAGATCTTCTCATTAACTCTAAAGAGCTGTTATAGTCTGTATTACTTAACTATTGCTATATAACAAATGACCTCAAAACTTAGTCACTTAAAACAGTACCCTGTTTCAATGGGTCAACAATCCAGAGGTTTAACTGAATCCTCTGCTTTCAGATCTCCCATAAGGCTGCAGTCAGGATCCCATGGGGGCAGGATGTGCTTCCAGGCTTACTCAGTGGCTGCTGATGGGATTCAGATCCTTGAGGCCCGCTGGACTGAAGGCTGCACTTCCTAGCTTGCTGTTGACTGGAAGACATTCCCAGTTCTTTGTCACATGGGCCTCTCCAACATGGCAGTTTGCTTTGTCAAAGCCAGCAAGAGAGAGAATAGCAATTGCGGTGGAAATCCCAGTCTTTCGTTACCTAATCTTAGAAGGGGCGTCCCATCATATTTGTGTTATTCATACATTGGAAACAAGTCACTAGATTGGGCCCACACCCAGGGGAAGGGATGTGGATGCCAGGAGGGCAGGGATTGTGGGGGGTCCATCTTAGAAGTGTGCCTACTGCTTAAATGAGGGAGTAAAGAATTAAAAAAATAATTACTTCGAATAGCTTATCAGACCAAAGCTCTGAGGTGGTAGATGATAAACTTAGAGGGGTGTGTGTGTATTTGGGTTGGAGGAGTGAAAGAACTGGGGAAAGATGTACCTGAAGAGCAAGTGGGACAGCAGTGTGCGAGGAAGCCTGAGGAACAGATGGGGAATGATGACTTCTGAGGAGAAACTAAGACAAGTGCCTATTTCTAAGAAATGAGAGAAAATAACCTCTTCCATTCACTTATTCAGAGCCAAAGCCAATGGACTTGATTGGGCTGGGTTCATACCGGCAGTGGCCAGCTCTTGCCTGAGTAGAGAGGGCAAATCAAGCCCAACACTGAGAGGCTAAGTTCCAAATCAGGAGAGCAACATTAAGTATCATGTCCAAGGTAGGAGTTTGGGGCTGTAGACAAGAGAAGGATAAGAGGTCAGGGACCCAGGAGTACTGAACCCGTGTAGAAGCAAAATATTACACCAGGTAAGGCAGAAGGTTGTGGATGTAGCTAAAAAAAAAAAAAGAAATGATGCTTAGCACTGTTTTGCTGGTGGGCAGGGCTCTCTGGGTTCAAAGACACAGGGCTGGGCCAGACATCATTTCCTCTCAGTTATTGAAAGGCCATAAATTACTGATATATATATATATATATATATATATATATATATATATATATATATATATATATATACATATATATATATATAGGTATATATATATATATATATATAGAAGTTCAAGCAAATAGAAAACTTCATGCTTTAGTAAAAATGCTGAAATTGGGGAGGAAGTGCTATTCCAAATGAAATTAAATGTCACAAAAATATTTCTTTGTTGGCCAACATTAGATTATGTATTTTCTCCCCAAATGCATAGATAGTGTTTTGTATCGATTGATGATTGGCTTCTCCTCTCCAAATGCTATTTATATTTGGTGCATCTTCTGCTCCACATGAACCTCAGGCATCTAGCTCAGAACAAATATTGGTGGGGGTGCCAATGCCTTCTCCTTCTGACCTTTAGCTGTTCTTAATTTTAATTTTAACATTATTTTGATCTGAACATATTTTCATTAAATGTCAACAAATAATTTATTCTAGAACCTATAATGTCCTTTTATGGGATTTTCAAAATTGGTGAATTTTGAAATAGGCTTATTTATTTATTTTTTTTTAATTTGCTACATAACCACATGATAGACTGGTGAAACTGAAGTCGCTTTGAAAAGAGCGACTCATTTCTGGAAAAAGAAACATGGTCGAATTGAATTCCTTTTCTGCTTGTTTCCAATTATGTCTTCTACTAGATTACAAAAGGAACCAATTACTTTTACCCACCTTTTTTTTCACATACCTGGAAATTAACTTAAAATATTTTTTAATTTTATAAATTAATTCTTATTTTGAGTGTTTATTCATTTATTTATACCTATTTAAATCCCAGAACATTTAATTATACTCTTTTAAAGTTCACCTTTGTATTTGTCTAAACATACTCTCTTTGTATACTCAGCCGTAGTACAGATTGTTGTTTTTTTTCCATTTATAATAGCAATTGAGGGCTGGCCGAGTGGCGCGGTGGTTAAGCGCTGGCTTGGGAAGCCAGCGGCCCCGGTTGGGTCCCACATATGAGGGCCAGTGACACTGCCCTCAAAAATAAATAAATAAATAAATAAATAAATAAATAAATAAATAAATAAATATAATAGCAATTGACTGAACAGCAACTAATGAATCAATATGCAGCAATTTGAATCCTTATTAAAATTTGCCAATGCTGCCAGTTTTACCTATTTAGAAAGTGCTAACATTTTTTTCACATACTGTCAACTGAAGATAAATAGATCAAACAGTTCTAAATTAAATTAAACATGGCATTTCTGTATTCTTGGGTGCCTTTCATTGTTTGAAAAAACATTTTATAATTCTGAGGACTTATCTGTTCCAAATCTTAATGGTTATGATTTGTAAGGTATCAAACTATTTTCAAAATATTTTCTCTAACAACATACCATGGTACCTGAAATCCATACTCTTATGATTCCCATGGGCCACTTAATGCTAGACATGATATATAAAGATGTGGATATAGATTGACATAGACATGGTATACAGGCAAAAGGAAATATTACGTCACCGAAAAAAATTACTTCAAATAGCTTATCAGACAAAAGCCCTGATGTGATAGATGATAAACTTAGAGGTGTGTGTGTGTGTGTGTGTGTGTGTGTGTGTGTGTGTGTGTGTGTTTGAGTTGGAGGAATAAAAGAACTAAAAAAAAAGTTTACCTCCCGGGTTGTAGATCAGGAGTGGGGCAACAGTGTATGAGGAAGTATGAGGAACAGATGGAATATGATGACATCTGCCCTTTCTAATGCATGAAAATCCAGGATACATTAATTTTACCTATTTAATAGGTCATGCCATAGAATTGAAGGAGACTTTAAAAAGTAAAATTAAAACTTGAAATAATTTTTCTTTATTGGACCCAGCAATATTTTAAATGGCACTCTGTAGTGACAGGTAAGTCATACACATGTTTATCACGATATTTCTGGAGTTTTGATACTGCCAAAAATAAATAATCAAATAGGTGGTCCTTATTCTTCCTAGGAAGAAATTCTTTTAAATTTAGAAGCCAACTCCAAAAAGAGCTTTTACTGTTGAGAGGGAATAATTGTGAAGAAAATAGCCTATTAGTTCATTTTTAAATGCTCTTAGTTGTCTTAACTTGCAAGAAAAATTATTTAATATGTAAAAAGTACTTAGCCTCATCTTGACAGTTGTCCAAATGCAGAGTCAGGATGATGTTAAATACATCAGTATTGGTCTGTCCTCTTGCCTTATTTTGCCCTTTCTCTATCTTGTGACCTCTTGTTATCAAAGTTTCCGAGATAACAATTCATAAACTGACTATCTGCCTGTGAAAGAGATTCTTAATTCACTGAAATGAGTTTCTTAGACTTCAAATCAACCCCAAAATGAAGAAAAAGGACAACATTGTAGTCGAAGTATTTGGGAACTGGTGGGTCCCCATAAATCCTACTTTTGAATGGTCACTTTTACCACCTATATTGAAAGCCAGTCCTAATGAATACATGAAATTCTTTGTTTGCAGAAGTAGAAGATGATCATTTGACCTTTTTTCTTTTTTTCTTGAGGGCAGTGTCACTGGCCCTCATATGTGGGACCCGAACCGGGGCCGCTTAACCACCGCGCCACTCGGCCGGCCCGATCATTTGACTTTTAAAATATCGATCAGGAGGAATTTTTATGATTTTACAATTAGTTTGGTCTATTGAAGTGCTCTGGGTACTAGGCTATAAAAAGGACTCTCCTAAGGCCTAAGAATGAACTAGGTAAATATTGTTGAGTATTCCCTTTGGTTTATTTGAGGGAGAGATGTAGACATTGCAGGAGGGAAAGAAGGTGGGAAGGACAAAGGACTGAAATATAACCACATTATGCCTTGTTATTCTCGTAGGATCTCATGATTCCTTCAGCTTCTACATTGACGAAGCCTCTCCAGTTGGGCCTGAACAGCCAGAAACTGTCCAGAATTTTGTCTCTGTGTTTGGAACAGTGGCCAAAAAGCTGATGCGGAAATGGCTAGCCACTCAAACGATGAACTTTACTGGTCAACTGGGAGCTGGGATCCGGTATTTTGATCTTCGCATTTCCACCAAGCCCAGAGACCCCGACAATGAACTCTACTTTGCTCATGGTTTGTTCAGTGCCAAAGTCAATGAAGGCCTTGAGGAGATCAATGCTTTCCTCACAGATCACCATAAGGAGGTAATATTCTTGGACTTCAACCATTTTTATGGGATGCAGAAATATCACCATGAAAAACTTGTTCAAATGCTGAAAGACATCTATGGAAATAAAATGTGCCCAGCGATTTTTGCCCAGGAAGTTAGTCTAAAGTACCTGTGGGAGAAGGACTATCAAGTGCTGGTCTTCTACCATAGTCCAGTGGCTCTAGAAGTGCCCTTCCTCTGGCCTGGGCAGATGATGCCAGCACCCTGGGCCAACACCACAGACCCAGAAAAACTGATTCAGTTTCTTCAGGCGTCCATCACTGAGAGAAGAAAGAAGGGCTCGTTTTTTATATCTCAGGTGGTGCTGACCCCCAAAGCTAGCACTGTGGTCAAAGGGGTGGCCAGTGGCCTCAGAGAAACGATCACAGAAAGGTAAGTGTCCTTAAAATATCATGGAAAAAATTTAAATAATTTAACCCAAATTCATAGAGCTAGTAAGTGCAGCTCTAAAATTCATAGCCATGTATATTAGTTTCCTAGCGCTGCCATAGCAAAGTACCACAAGCTGAATGGCTTCAAGCAAGAGATATTATATTTCTTGTCTCAGTTCCAGAAACTAGAATTCTAAAATCAAGGTGTCAGCAGGTTTGATTCCTTCTACAGGCTTCGAGGGAGACTCTTTTCCATGCCTTCCCCCTAGCTTCTTCTAACAGTTGGCAATCCTTGCTGTTCCTTGGCTTGTAGATGCATCACTCAAATCTGCCTCCATTTTCACTTTTCCCTGTGTATCTCTATCTCCTCTTCTTATAAGGACACCAGTTACAATGGACTAGGTGTCATCTTAACTTGACTACATCTGCAAGCAATAAGGTCACACAGGTATGGAGGATTAGGACTTCAACATATATTTCTGTAGGACACAGATCAATACATGGCACCATGTATTTTCACTCCATGGCCAGTTCTCTTTTCATAGCATGCCTTTTCACATTTGTGTAGCACATTATAGATTACCAAGCCCTTTCTCTACTGTTTGCAAAGTCTTTTTACATACCTAATTACACTGAATCTGCATAACAACCCTGGGAAGTAGATATTGTCTTACAGATACAAATGGAGGCTTAGAGAAGTAATATGTTTTGCTTAAGCCCACTTGGACAATGAATGATGAAACAAAGTCTGCAACCTCGTTTTGTCTCAAGCCATATTCTACAACTTTGCACTATACCATATGCAAACATCAGCCTCTGGAGAGTGGGCATTCCATTGGTCAAGCCCAGCCAGGTATATAGAGTACTGTGTGAGGTATAATTTGAGTAATCAACAAAGATCTCTGTGACTCTTTCCCCTGAGGGTGATACAACATGTAGAATTGTACATATTATTTATTGGTTTGACTTAAAGTATTAAATAATACAAACTACGTGTGAAGATATAACATAATTTCTATCAGAACTTGTAACTTTGATAGTTTAAATTATAGTAAGGGGACATAGGATAAATGTTTTGCTTGGATGCAGTCTTTTTAGGGAAAGACAACAAGATGAGGAGAAAAAATCTGCAGGTGAAAATAGTATGTGTGGCCTTATAGTGTAGCAAATAGGGTGGAGAATGGCAGGAGATGACGCTTGTAGTGGGGTAGGAAGACACTGTCAGAAGGCTTTTAGGGCACAGGCTACAGGGCACATCATCCTGTGAGCAATGGGAAGATAGAAAATGGTATTTAGCAGTAGAGTAACTTGACCAGATCTGCGTTTTAGATAGATAACTGGCACAGTATTGAGGTTAGATGGAGTGGAGAGAGTGAGCAGTTAGGAGGTGCTTAGAACTGTTTTATTATAGCAAGGTAAAGCAAGCTAAACCAAGGAAGTAAGCAAACAGAATGGAGAATATATGCAAACAGCAAAAATTAAGATGATTTGGTGACTATTAAGCTATGTGGTGTGAATGGGAGAAAAGATTTGAGGGTTTCTTCTTGAGAAGTAGCAGGGGTGATAGAGACATTCACAGAAGCAGGAAACAAAGACAGGGGGACTTGGGGAAGAAATTGGGAAGAAACAATTGGGGTCATAGTAAATTGAAAGTGCTAATAAAGCATCCAAGTATATGTAGCCAACTCATCATAGGAATACAGGCCAACTCATTTGGGGATTACTGGCATTTTGGGCAGTCAAAGTCACAAGGTATTGGGGTGGAAATGGTCCTCCATACAAAATCATAACTTTCTTCAGTTATTCAAGTATGAGCTGGGATTGTCCTGTTTCTTAAAATTTAAATAAGATCCCCAGCCCTTCATATACCCTATGCAAGGGCAAGGCCTTCCCTAAGATTTCTGCTAATATCTAGATTTCTTACCTTCTTATGGTATGACCTCTTGCTACTTTTGGTTTATATCATTTTATGGATTGAATTATCCCATGTGGCTTGTCTGTATTCTACTCTGTAAAACCTGAGACATGAAACTTGCTTCTTACTCAATTTCCACATTGGTTTTTAAATTTTACTGAAGATCTGAGGAGACAGGGGAGGTTTTATCATCATAGCAATGCAGATAATTTAAAATTGAGTTTTAGACTCATTTGCAATTACAAATCTTGGGGCCTAGTGTATCTTCCCCTGAGCGCATCTGTACCACTTTTCACCCCAGCCTCAAGTCCTCTGACCGAACCCTCTTCTCCACCTTTTTCTCCTTGTCCTTTTCTCCACTTTCTTCTCCTTGTCCTTTTCTCATCTCTTTTCTTCCCCTGCCCCATAATGCCTTGGAGACGCTACACTCTTCTAGATTATTACGCCTCTCTCCGGGCCCTAAGCCTTCACTCACCTAGTCCCATCCAAGTATTCAGCAGAATAAGAAGGCTTTTTATTTAATAGCACCACCTTCTAGAAAAGTTAATTGCTCTGGTAAATAACAACTTCCACCTCTTACTTCAAAAGAGAGAGTTATATTATATAAACATAAGAATGCATTGTTTTCAACTTTACCCAATAGAGCCCCCAGATTTTGAGGAATCCCTGAGGACCCACCAGAGGTGGGGAAGTGGGGGGCACTGGGGATCAGCCAACTCCACTTCTCTCCATTCTCTCTGGAATCACAGGAGCTTTATTTCTAACTTTTACATATTGGACATGAAAAGAGTCTTCCCTGGCCATTCCAGCTTTACTGTCTGTTGTGTAGCTCTATGCCTAGGAAAACACACGTTTCCGTAGAACATGACTGTTTTGCATTTGGCCAAGAACCATACCCTGATTTTACCTGTGTAGGGAATAGCCTTTGGGAACTCAAGAAGAAGAATCTACTCAAGAAATAAGACTTTCATTTTTCTCTCTTATGGCATTTCATGCGGTTTAGAACTTTGCAAGGTTTAAGTTGAATACGTTTTGTTACTCATGTTCTAGTACAGTATTACTAAAGTAGTATTTGGGGAAAGAAGATCAAATAAGCTAGGAAAGTGCTGAAAAAAATTTATGTGTTATATTTACACAGTTCTCCCAAAAGATTCACAATGCATATTAGCATATAAAAGACACTAATAAGTATTTTAGTGACGAATCCTGTTTAAATTTAACTAATACAATGTTTTCTAAGCACTTAAGTTTTTTCAGATCATACTTATTAACAGCCCATGAAATTAATTTTTTAAAACTGTCCTCAGCCATATATGCTCTGATTCAGAACTTCTCATTGGCTTCTGGCTTTTATATCTGGACTAGTAGAGCTGTATCATTGAAAAGAGAAAGAGACGTATGGAAAGAAAGAATTTAAAAAGTAGAAATGAAAACCTTGTAGGCACAATCAACTTTTTTTTCCACTGTAGAATTATACAAAATCCTTGCAAATGGTTTGCAGATATATCTGAACGTAGCTGTGATAGCTGCGTTCTATGCATTCTCGAATAGAGTCTAGTCTCAGGAGGACTAGAAAGACCTCTTTTTAAACCAGTTACAAAGTCTGTGTCTGAGTATGAGGTTAATGTGAAACTCAGAGGTTTTGTTCTGTCTTGTTTTCACATATTTCAGCGTTCTGAATCAGGCCTATAGGAAAAGGTCATAGTCAGCCATTACATAGTGCCTTGCAAAGGTCATTAGCTTACCTATGAAAGAGTGAAAGAACCCTTGACTCCGCAAGATCATATTACCTCTCTCTCCTCCTCAAGCGAAGAAGCCCAAGAAGAAGACTCTTTCTGCTATTTTCCTCTTGCTGTTGTACCAAAGCTGCTCATTCAGAAACTCCTACGTTAACACCAAAAAATTGAATGAAACTCTCTTTTGCCACCGAGGAAGAAGTCACTAGGCAGGATGGGGATGACCTCTCTGGGCCTTAGTTGTTCCATCTGCAAAGGTGGGAATTTGAACTACATTATCTCCAAGATCCTCTCTAGTTCTTAAATCCTACAATCTAAGATCTCACATTTGACTAGTTTCTCTGTAATTTTTTGTTATGTATAATATTTGGGTTATCAAAACTCTGAGCACATGCATTTAGAAAATAGTGTTTGAAGGTGTGGGTGGCTTTCAGGGAGGCCAGATCCAGCCTGGCTTTAGGTACTATAGTTTTCAACTTGGCCACTGATTCCAAATACTGCAGATGTGTTTTCTATATTTTAGCAATGCCAAAAGATGCAGATTTTTGATTTCTTAAAGACCTATTTTTAAGTTATTTTTCAAACACCAGCTTTTGCACCTCACCCCCACAGAATTCACACATTCTTAAAAAGAAGGTGTGCAACTTGAGTCAAATCCTTCCCAAATTTATTGAAGTTTATTAAATTATAGGCCTTTTTCGCTAAAAAAAATTGAGTCAGACCACCTGTCAGAATTTTTAAGGAGCAACACATCTTTGCAAGTAAATTGATATTGAATTAATTTATACAATGTTTATATAGGCCAACAATTTAGATAATGGTAACAATAATAAGCTATTTTAACTGCTCTCTGTTTAATACTATGCTAACTTCTTTGATTGATTTAATAGTCACAAAACTTCCCCAAAGTACATACTGTTTCCATCCCATGTTAAAGATGAAGAAATGGAGTCTTAGAAAAGTTAAGCATCTTACTAAGATTACACAGTTAAGAAAAGGTAGATTCAGTATTTAAATCCAGGTCACTCCATTTTTGTGTTTATTCATAAAACAAATATGTTTGAATGCTTTCTCTTTTCTAGACATCACTTTGTGCTTCAGTGTCTGATCTCAGACATGGAGTCTTAAAACCATTGCCCCATACTGTCTTCCTGCTATCTCTGAGAATCCAGAGGTGACAGGAAATTTGCTTTTATCTCATTATCTAGATGAAATTGGCAATGTATTCAAGTGGACTGGGCTCAATTTAGTATGCATCTGTTGAGCAGCCTTAAGTTCTGTGAGCATATTAAAATTAGTAAGACACCATTGTACCCATCAAGAAAGTTTTAAAGGACAAGATAATACATGATCTAAATGCAAATTGGAAAAACTAGGAGAATTAAAGACCAAAGCCTATGGCACTTTAAAGGAGAGAGCTACCTGAAAAGATTTTGGTCAGCTCTGAAGACAGGACAGGGCTGTGATAGGCAGAAATGGGTGGGGATGGCTCCCCAGGCTGAGGAAGCAGCAAGAGCAAAGCATGGAGGTAGAAAATCTTGAGGAACAAAGTCGGAGTTGATGGAGCAGAGTGAGATGTAAAGGAACATGGGAGATGAGTCCAGTAAAGGCAGAAGGGAAAGATTATGCAGGATGTTAAATGTAGTCTGGGGCCTCTACACTCAATTAAATATGGATTAGGAAGACATGGAAGGGGACAAATTAGAAGTGGCCTCAGGGAATAAAATTGAATGTATTATGTAGGTTGAATAAGGATAAAAGATCCTGAAGATGAACACACCAGTCCAAAGTAGAAAACAAAGTAAGATGTCAGCAAGTGGTTGGAAGGACAGAAAGATAAAAGATGTTGACATATCAGCACCACTGACATGCTGCCCCTTGGGAGCCCTGGGGACAACCATTGGCGGCATCACTCTATGTGAATGACACCCCTTGGAGCTGGACAATGTGCAGCCTGCCCATTTATTCTCATGATTACAGTCATCACCTTGCAGGTAAAGCAGACTTCAGAAGGTGACTGGTTCTTAATAAGCACCAATATTATTCAGCTGGGGAAAGGGAGAAAAACAGTTGTTGAGCCTACCTCACGTGCCAGGCAATGTACTACAGGCTTAATAGAGACTATATTCATTTAATCCTCCCCACCACCTTACAAGGTCGATATTATTAGATCCATTAGAGGTGGAAAACCAAGGCTGAAAAATGTCTACTACTTGCTGAAATCTCCCATGTTAATTTAGCAAAGCCAAGATTATAATTTGGGTCTGTCTGATGCCAAGTCCCATGCTTACTCCTGCAAATTAGATAAAACTCACATTTCTTAGGAGTGGGTGCGTGCAATACATTACCTGCCATCTCAGAGGGCAGAGTCAGGTCTAGGGGTTTGGGAAAGTAAAGTATGTTGTAGGACAGGCCTGTGAGAAGAGCAGATCTGAAGTGTGTGGCTTTGCCTCGAGAAAGCAAACCCAGGTAGGATGTTGGCCTGAGGGGCCCCAGAGTAGCACTGCAAAATAATAGAAAAGAAGGGAACTTTGAGGTGACTAGACTCAACCCTCCTTACCATGTGCTTACTGCCTGTTTAACTGTTTTCCATTAAGTAAGGAAACTGAGGCCACAGGAATGCTAAATGATCTCTGAGTCACAAAGCTAAGTGGCAACAAAAATGGGATTAAAATCCAGGTCTTTGTCTTGAAGGCAAAATTCTGTTCTCCACACGCAGAGAGGGGTAGGGGCAGAGGATGGACAGGAAGGCCAGGGAGGGTCAGAGAACATCAGGCTGCAGAGACCAACATAGAATGATGGGCTGGCGCTGTCTGCACAATATAACATGGTGCCTGGAGTCCTGCCTGGAGGGTCAGCGGTTGGGCCTGGTGACGGGCCATGGATTTTGTGCAGGACCTACGTTCCCTGGGCTCTCCTTCCTCTATCTCATGAACACAATAGATTCTATTTTCTCCATCTAATGGAGACACACCCAGCTCCCATCAATAACCCAAACAATATTTCTGCTGCCCAATTTACCCTGCCATTGCCTGGACCCAGCAGGCATAGGGCTGGTCTCTGGAAAGGTTTTCACCTGCAGCACCAGTCATCTCAGCAGCTGTGGGGGACCGAGAAAAGCTTCACTGAAGGATGAGCTGAAATGCAGCTATAAGGTGACATGAGACAGCACCGATCTCCATGGCCCCCAGGTCATGCCCCCAACTAGGTCAGCTCACGATAGCAGCTAACAGGTCAGTCTATTCAGTAAAAGGGGGAGTTTTCTTCTCGTGTTCTATATTCCTAGGGAGAAAGAATATCAAGAAGACTGTGGAAAACTGGCATTAGAACAATCATTGTTTACAAGATGCCTTCAACCTTAAGATTAACTTCTTCAACATATTTTTGTTGGAGGCCTCATTTGTTCAACAGGTGTTATTGCCAGTTTGCAATTTAAGAAACCAAAGATTAGAAAGGCTAAATAATGTGTTCTGGGGGGTGCAGTGAGCCAGTGCTGGGATCAATTCAGAATCTAGGTTTTTGGACCACTAGAAAGAGGAGTCTGGCTTGTACATCATAAGAAAGTTCCAGAAAGCAACACTTTTCCTAGCCCGGGGCTCGGCACTCAGGATTGTGCTCACGGAGTTTGCTAAAAAGCAAATTCTTGGGTGCCGCCTCCTAGAGGTTCTGATTCAGGAGTCTGTGGCTCATAGTTCTTCATTTATAACAGATGTTACCTTGAGTAGCATTGCTCATGTTTATATATAGACAAGCTGCATCTCAACCACCCCCACCAACAGGCGAACTTGCTTTTAAGATCTGGAAAGAGTCAACCCTAAGGTTTATCAGTTCCCTCCCCACCCCTCAAATCTTTTTCCTTAAAATTTTCCTTAATCTAAGTTAAGCTACACCTCCTCTACCTACAAGCCCTACCAGATTTAAGTTCAAATTTGCAGGCTCTGTCACTAAGGTAGAACTGCCCATCATTGGTTTAGAAAAAAAAAAAATGATCCTCTGCCATTCTCCTCATGCACCTTCTCTCCCATAGCTGCATCCTAGGATTCTTGGGCTGCAGGAACACAGGCAAAGCCACCCGGGAGGGAATCTGTGTCCCCCTGAGTTTGAAAGCACATTCCCAAGAAAGAAGCCTTAGTGATCTCCAGACTTGGTGTCTTTCACCAAAATCGGTAACGTTGCCGCACTTTGCAAACCAACTGCCTGCCCAGGCCTGATTTCAAACAGTAAGAAAGAAGATTCTGTAACAGCATCCAACCAGGAGGCCATGTGACAGAAGGGTGATTTCAGCCTGGGTCCCGGGGCTATTGCCGGAGTGGGGCTGACTCTAACTCTCTCTGTTTTCAAAAACTTTTACCCCAAGAGTTTTGAAACAGGAGTACACATAAAAGCACGCTGTCTCAGGGCCGGCCGAGTGGTGCGGTGGTTGGGAGCTGACTTGGGCGGCCGGCGGCCCCGGTTCGGTCCCACATGTGAGGGCCAGTGACACTGCCCTCAAAAAAAAAAAAAAAGCTCTCTCTCTCTCTCTCTCAATCTCTGCCCCCTCTCCCCCAATTCTGATAATGTTGTAAGATTCAAGTGCAGGCAAATCCAGGCAGGCACCTTTCATTATCTGGGTCAGGAGGTTAAAAGCCTGGAGAGAGTTCCATGCTGTTGGGAAGTGAGATGCCCATTCAGTGCTTGGTGAGTGTGTGTGTGTGTGTGTGTGTGTGTGTGTGTGTGTGAGAGAGAGAGAGAGAGAGAGAGAGAGAGAGAGAGAGAGAGAGAAACACATACACTTTTCTAAAAAGCATGGATAGAGGTTCACCCACTTTAGTGACTTTCTGGGTCTCGGTTTTCTTATGTGGAATTGCTGGGCAGATTGAGTTCATGTCTGAAAAGGAACTAGCCTGATCTGTAGCTGGCACTCACAAAAAGCAGAGAGCAGGTGGGTTGATGGGCAGGAGGGTTGGGGTGGGAGCAGAGGGAATAGACGGAGTGTCCAAGCAGCAAGAATGTTTACTCAATCGGGTCATGGCACAATGGTTTGGGGGCTTCAGCCAGCAAATGAGGGGAGACGGAGGCTTGTTTGGGATTGGCAATGAACCATAACATGAGTTGTCAGTAGATGAGCAAGTAAGAGGTATCTGACTTGAGCAGTAAAATGGACCAGATGTGGACAGCTCGGGCCACCCCTCCTTTCTGCCCTCTGCAGGCAGGGATCCCGAAGTCGATCGTGAGGCTGTTCAGCTGAAAACTCACCAAAGGAGGAAGAGCTCCACTCTGGAGAGACATTTTTATTTTAAACTGGAGGTAGAGAGGGCATAAGTGTTCTGTGATTGCCGAATCAGACCCATAGAGCTGAACACGCTGAGTTTATTACTTGGGATAGTGAGGGAGAACGTAGACCTTCAAGGACCCTGAGACATCCGAGGGAGCGGATGTTAGAAAGGACCTCTTCTTGTAGAATTGGGGTTTAGGTTGGGTCACTTGGGGGAAGGCCTAAGAAAGCAGAGGCTCTCTCTAAATTGGATACTATCAAAAAGCAAGGACAGTTCCATAATTGGGCCTGTCAGCAAGACTTATCTGCAGGGCTAGAGGGAGGATAAACTATATTTGGTAAAGAAGTTGCAGTCATTCATTTTAGTCTAGAGAGGTCAATGTTTGGCTATTTTGTGGGTGATCTTTTTTGTGTGTGTGCTTAGAAAAAATTACAGAGTATCCTTTTGTTTTTCTTACTTCCCATGATCTTCAATAACGTCCTCAGGTATTTGGGGAGGTTGTTTATTCCCAATGGGAGAACAAAATGGTCTAGTTGTGAGTGTCAGGCCAGCTTCCAAATATCAGGTGTCACCTTTGAATTTCTTTTTCCTCTTTTCAGTACAGTGTAAAGGAAGAAATATCATTTATTTCCACTCGGTTTGAAAGCATCAGGTGTGAATTAGGCTTTCCATGCTATTTTCTTTATTGTTCTTTTTCTCATTGAAACAATTAAGGCTGTGTCCATACAGAAACACAGACCATTTTGATAATGAGGCAAATCAAAGAGTTGGTGATATCCTAGCCCAGAGCTTATCTGTTGAAAGTGGCAACTCTTCAAACTGAGCCATATTGATAATCAACTTGACATTTTTCCTCTGTGATCTTAAGCTTCTGTCTATCTCACTGGGCAGGGGTTGGAATTGATTGACAAGTATAAGGAAAGACAAGTATAAGCTAACTAGGCTGAAGGGGTTGAGGGTAGGACAGAAATGTGAGGGCACAGCATTTTGTAAAGGAAATTGCTGAGTCTCTAATATGTGTGAACACCTCAACTTCCTTCCCAATTTCATGTCTCATTCAGGACACAAAGAAGCAGGAGGTGACATGGCCAATGGTCATATTTTCAACTGAATTGTTTTCTTGCCGTTTTTGTCAAGGGGAGGCATATTGTTCTTGGCCCCTGAATGCTTGCCTGTGTTGGGTGTGCTTGGTAGACACAGCTTTGGGTGACTAATGTATTGATTACTAAGGGCAACTGTGACAAGTATAAATGCTTATTTAAGTGAGGTGATATATAAGCCAAATCCTCTCTGTCAAACAATAAAAGGGTGAAGAGTTGCTTGAAAGGCGCCCTACCTAACAAAACTGTAACATAAATCTCCAATAACTGACTAACACCAGTCTAGGCAATTTACAATTCAGCTTTTAACATATTACACTCAATTGATAAAATGTTTTCTTCCATAATATTTTCAATATAACAGCAACAGCAAAGAAAGCTGGAAATACGAAATTTTCTCAGGATATCTGGCCTTGGAGGAAAGAAGAAAATACTGCATGCAACTCCTGCAGACACTATTATTTGGCTTCATTGTATAGAGCACAGATCTTCTGGCTCTTTTGCTCACTATGTCTGGGATTGTAGCTTCTTGCTAATTAGCTGATTTTAAAGTACTAAAAATAATTAGACAAGAATAGCTAGAGACTTGTTTGTCATAATTGATTTTTACTTGCAGAAATCACAAGTATAGCTTGAATTTTTGCTTTAAAATATTCCTTCCTGCCACCCCTTCATCACTTATTTTCCTGTGGCCTCGGCTGTGCAAAAAGCTTACGAGTTTCGTTTCTGGAGCTGTGACACCCTGTCTTGAAAGAGTGGTATACGGCAGTGAGACTGTAATGTGTGATTTCATTAGTGAATGCTAAAAGCACTGGCTGCCCTTTGGAAATGTATGTGAGGTTTGTCCAGTATAAAACTGAGCGAATTCACCACATAGCTGCTGCTTAGCTGAACACTAAACAGCAAAGCTGTTACCAATATGATTTCACTCAGGTTCAAAAGTAAACTAGCTTGAAAAGAACACAATAATGTTACAAAAAGTTACTCATGAAAATACACCTGACAGATTTTGGGGGTTCATTTTTGAAGAGTTTAATTTATATTGTCTGTTTCTCCAAATAAAATACTTGTAGTAAGTAGCTTATAATAAATAGATTGTAGGGAAATTTGGTTGAGTATATAGTTCTGTCTAAGTTCAATCTGTTAACAGAAACCATATGTACATTTGGGGGAGCCATGCTGGATCTATTGATGAAAAATAGGCTGGGAACTTAGTTTTATTCTGTTCTCAGTTTTACATCTACTGGTTAGCTGTTTAAGGGGCATTTATTGAACTTGACTCATGGCTATTCACAAGCAAATTTGTACATGGTTTTATATGACCAAAGGAGAATTTCACACCTTTGCATTAATACCCAACTCATTGCCACCATGTGCTTATGCTTCACCTATGTGTTCAAGCAGCACCCAGATAGGACATGGCCAAGGACTCCTGTATCTGATAAAGACTGACAGGCTCCTTAACACTATGAACCATGAGCAGGGACATTTTGATGTCTCCATGACATAGGCTGTGCACATAAAGGCTTGCAATGATCCACCATTTCCTGCTCCAACTTTAAATTAAAAGTGTGATGTGTGTGTGTGTGTGTGAGTGTTGAAAGGAGTGGGAGAAAGGTAAGGAAAATTAATTAGTAACCCAGTCTTCTCTCAACACCTGGGCAAGTACCCCATTTTACCTTCCTCAGGAAGGAAAGAAGAGTTTCACATGCAGTTGCCCTTATCTTCCAATGGAGGGTAGAGACAAAAGTGTTCAAACATCCAACGAGGTACTTTCTCCCCTAGTTTCATGATTGTCCTGGAACCTAAATTTACATTCTTTTAGCTTTCTCTATACCTCATATTTTCTTTAGTGTTTTTCTTGAGGCTCCTTCTTTGGCTGTTATAGTTGTGAACGTTCTTTTTTTCCTTCCCCAATATTGCATGGCTTATATCTGTGATCTTTGGGGGCTTTTGTCCTTCTATCTCTTGATAAAAATTCAGACAGAACTAAGATATGGTGGGGTGGAGGGGGGGAGGAAGGAATATAACCCACTTGGGGACTAAGATATTATTTATATTATTACTTCAGAAAATTTTAATTTCTCTTTGCCCAAGTGGACCATAGTAATTACTCCCAGGATCCCAGCATAAGAATCCATCCATTACTGAGTCAGTCAGTGCCTCAATGATAAGAAAGTATGAAGACTGTGCTGTGGGCTTAGAGTGGGGACAGGAGAGGCATAGTGTAGTGTTTTATTAATCTTCTTGTGATTCTGGTCCTTGGGTTACAGGGCAGTCTCCTTGGAATGTGAAATTTGTGTAAGAGACAATTAGAGAATAAGACAGAGTTTGCAATGGAGCAGTAACATTTTGATGTGGATTTCATGCGCCATAGGGGCTCAAAGGAAGGAAAGATGACAAAAATGACTTCTCCAATATCTCAGGACAGTAGTCCACTGACCTTTCCTGCCATTTACCTTTCCTCAGAAGACTGTAATGTTAGGCTCAAATATCAAGAGCGTGTCTGTTTTCTCTACTTAAGTGCAGTGTACTTTTGTGGTTGTCCATCATTGACCATTGAAAATGGTAAAAAGCATCTTTTCTGAGGTCGAAAATTATGCTTGGTTTTGGGAACATTTCCAGACAATAGGTTCAGACTAGACCAACAAGTGAGAGTTCCATGGGGGTTTCAAAGACCAGCCACAGACAGTCAACACTATGTGTGCTGGTCGGTGTTAGGGACAGCTGTTTATGGGGCGAGGTGACGGGGGAGGTGGAGGAAAAACTATTATGTGAAAGGGTTCTCTTTTGACCACAAAATTCAGCAACTCCCCTGGGAAAATTTGATAATTACATGTTACATAGTTTACTTTAAAAATTTGAGGTGGAAACAAAGCTTTTAGGTTTGACCTTGTGTCCTAAACAGTGTTAATTGCCAAGATCTGTTCCTCTATTATCAAAAGTACATATCAAATGAAGTACCTCCCTTCATTTATTAAATTAATTTGACAACAAGGGAGCCACCTTGGGGACTTCTAAAAGACAGCTGAGAAGCAGCCTTTAGACAAGTGTGGTTGGCCTTTGCACAGTTTTTCCCCCTCTTCCTTCTCAGTTTTTTAGTGAGAAGGGATAATTTATAACAACTTGCCAAAACGATAGAGCAGGAAGTCCCAGCTGTTCTTGCCACAGCTGTCTCTCAGATCTAATAATATAGAGTGGGAGTAGCACATCTCCCTAAAGAGCAAAATGCATTTTAAGTTGCTTTAATTTCCCTGCCAATTAGACTTTTAAGATGCCAAATGCATCTCCTGGCAACCTCTGTGACAATTTAGTACCCTTTGGTAAAGGAGCCTAAGGCAAAGGGAGATATTCATGTGCAAAATAGCATGGAAAAAATTTACACATTCATCACCCAAGAAAAATACATGTGGATACATTTACTTAAAAAAGCCTGAGGACACAGGGATATTCACACTGACATTAATGAGGATTATGAAAGAGCCTGGGAGTCAGAATTCTCAGCCTAGAACAGAGTTTCCCAGCCTTGGCATAACCGACGTTTTGGACAGGATAATCCTTTGTTGTGGGGGGCTGTCCTGTAGGGTGTTCAGCAGCACCCCTGGACTCTACCACACGATTCCAGTAGCACCCTTCCACCTGAGTCATGACAGTCAAAAATGTCTCCAGAGACTGCCAAATGTTCACCGTGTGTGTGTGTGTGTGTGTGTGTGTGTGTGTGAGAGAGAGAGAGAGAGAGAGAGAGAGAGAGAGAGAGACAGAGAGACAGAGAGACAGAGAGACAGAGAGACAGAGAGGTCTCCCCTGGTTGAAAATCACTGGCCTAGAGCAGCCATACACAAAAGTTCCTGTGATGGTCATTTTCCCTGGAACTCAGCTTCTTTACTTGTTAAACTGTGATGCCAACTGCGCAGGGATTAGGGAAACAAATTATTTGGTTATATAGCTTCTCTTTTTGTTTAAATGAGTATGCCAAAATATATACATTCCAGTGTCTGCTGCCTTCAGATTAGTCACTTTGGGAATTTATTTATCCATCCAAGTGATGCTGAAGAAATTTTAGAATAGTTTTAGTATGTGTGTGGTGGAGGGTAGGGGTGGTGGCGGGGAGAGGCTGGTAAATCTTTATCTTTCAAAGTGAATTCATTTTTGAACAAACTACACTTATTCAGAGCCAAGTTTAGTAAATAAGGTGAGTGAGCAAAGCTGATAAATGCTGTTTGGAGTCAAAATCCAAGTGGAACAACAATGAGATCGATTTTTCTTATGTGCCTCATGATCATACTCTGAAGGCAGTTTCAAAAGAGAGTCATAAAAAGATTTGAGTCATCCTCCCATTGATGGGATAAGTGAACAATCAATTCTATTGGGTTGTCCGAAAGTCATGACGTATTTTTTTCTATGTTTTTTGTTGCAAAAATGCTTCATGACTTTTCCGACAACCCAATAAATGATAGTTCACTTTCAGCTTGTAAGTCTTGGGGTGTTCATTATAAAAAAAAATCCCAGTACTTTAGAGTCATGCCTCATAGAATAAGATAATATATGAAAAATATTCTTGAAAATAAAGTCTTTCTTTAGATATTATTATTTGTATTACTTGGATCAAACAATAGATATTTACGGAACTTTTGCCAAGTCTTTGCTAGGTGCCTAGACTTCAAAATGACTGAGATACAGTCCCTGGTCCTCAAGGTGGTTACTTTTTAGGTGAGAGACATATTCGTGAAGTTTATTTCAGTATAATGTGCTAAGTCATCAGATAAATCAGAAGCAGATGTTTCTTAACCCAGCACAGCCATTTACTAACTGTGTAAGCTGGAGGAAGTAAGTCAACTTTGGTTTCCTGATCTTGTGAAGTAAAAGCATTGACCAGTCTTTGTCCCCTCTTCCAGCGTCAATCCTGTGATTCGATGGTAACAGTAACAATCTTTAAGGACATACATATTACAACATTTTGTGAGGGAAATCTAATAATGTGGTATCTAAATACTAACCATTAGTTTCATTTGAATCATTACTAAAACAGGAAGAAATGCCCCACAGACGTTCATGAACATCAACTGTTGAGAGACTTGAGCTGTTCCTGGTAGTTCATTATTAAAGAATGATGATAAACCAAATGAATTATCCTGACTTTCTTCTTCCTGGACTATGAAGGGTTATAATGACTGATATGTAGCCTTCATTGACCAGAGGTTGCCATATCCTAGGAAAATGGCAAGCAGTGGAAAGTGAAGTAAAATGTCTATATTTAAAACTTAACTCACAAATCCTTTGAAATTTAAATTAATGCATTTTTCAAAAAAATATGAGTGACATCCATAATCCTAGGTTTGAATTTGTATGACTTTCAGGATGTCAGTTTCTGACCTCAGTATTCTCAACTATAAGATGAAGGGATTGGAATGAGAAACAATAGATTTTGAAGGACTACAATAGGCCCATAAAATATGTCCTAATTTTTGACCTCCTAACAACTGAGTGATGCACATATTTCCACTTCCATTTTATATGTGGAAAAAATGAGGCTTTACAAAGTAAACCAACTCACCCAGTCTTTCATAGGCAGAGCTGTGATTCAAATATCTGATTTCAAAGTCTGTGTTTCTTTTTTTACCCGCTATATCTCTCCACCTTTTGAGTTGTCTATGATTAATTTCTGAAATTATGTTTTTCTTTTCACAACCAACCCAAAGCAGTTCTATGCAATATCATCTGTTTACTAACACATGCAAAATTAAAGAGAAGAAAATGTTTATATCTATTTCCAAATTCAGGGATTTTAAATAACAAACAATTTCAAATTCTGTCAGAAGGCTAGAGTTTCCCAATCTGTGAAAATGGCTTCCAAAGGCTGTCATTGATTCTTATCCAGAATATTTTAAATTCCCAGTGCTTCAGCAATAGAGGAAAAGGCAATCCAATTTTCAGATTATTGCCTTTGGTCAGTGTACTAAGTACCAAAGTAACATCAAAATAAATGTGGTGTTCTGTTTGGTGGCTTGATCAAAGAGCCCCCGCCTCCATCTCTAGCTTTCAACTTTCATTTATGAGAGTTTTGGTGATTCAAGAGTTTGTATATTACAACAGTGACAACTTGTTCAAGATTAAAATGTTCAATTAAGTGAAATATCCATTTTAACTATATTACTTTTGTATCATGTTGATTTTTTAATTTTAATTGTAGTGAATTGTAGAGCAAGGGATTAGCTGCTAGCTCTGAGATGTGGCTTCCTGCAGAGAGTGGCATAGCAGTCTATCCATTCATTTCTTCATTCTTTATTTAGTCTCCACCCTGGGAGTGAGTAAGGTAGATTCTCTTATTCATTCATGTTTCCATTACAGTTTAAGTAGCTTAGAGCATTCACTCTGGACACAGAGCTGGGCTCATTCTGACTCTGCCACTTGCCAGTATGTGACCTCAGGAAGTTCCTTAAATTCCCTGAGCCTCAGCTCCCCCTTTGTAAATTGCAAATAAAAATAAACCTATCTTACAAGAATATCGTGAGGCATAAATGTAATAATCACACAAAGTGTTTAGCTCAGCGTTTGGCCCATAGTGAGTGATGAGTAAATGTTGACTTTCATTATTATTACTAACAACAACAGTTTTGTAAGGATGCTCAGAGGTACTCTGCTAAATTAAAAGAGTAAATAACCCTCTTCGAGAACCTAATTTCCTAGGAAGGGATTTCATTATTGAAACTAATTAAGTTTACTTTAAATAGAACCTTATTGTAATAGGGTGTATTATTATGATTTGGATTTTCAATACATGTGGGCACACATTATGATTCCATGCACTAATTGCCAGATGTTATATGACTGCCTTGCAACAGAGATCTTGGGGTTTTGTTTTTCTCTAGCTCTAATACGAGAGATTTCTATTATGTTTATCATTGTTTTTATTTTGTCAGAATCTTTTTAGAACTAAACTTAACCCTCCATCGGGTGCAACTGATTTCACAGTTTTGAATTTCTGTTGGTTTATACTGAATTTATGTAATAAACATATATTGTTTTTATTTTGTGGCAAATTAAAATTTCATTTTGAATAAGTAATAAGCATGCTTACATGTGATATTTTCATTCGTTTTCAATTTAAATAAATGTCATACACGCATCTAGTAGATGCATTGTTCCTGAACTCATAACTTTTGCATTGCTCCTGATGGAGGGTTAAGTTGGTTTCGGTGATTCTGTGCCTCATAATTACCAGCGGGATTTTACAATTTACATGTGTTCAAGCCCCCTCCATGAAGATTCTGTAGGGAGCCTGGATCCTAATGTTATTTGGCTGTTGGATCAGGTTTGAAAACCACTAATTGACTATACCAGAGCTCCTTGAAGACAAAGACCACCAGCTCTTCAGTTTTGTATCCCCTAAAATGGCTTATAATAGCTATTAAGTATTTTCTGAAGTAGTTTTGGAAGTCAGATACCATAGAAAACAATAAAAGAGAAATGAGTTACATATTCCAAACAAAAATCAAGCCTTGCATGTTGTTGTTGTTTTTTTTTTTTGAGGGCAGTGTCACTGGCCCTCATATGTGGGACCCGAACCGGGGCCACTGGCTTCCCAGGCCAGCGCTTAACCTCCGTGCCACTCTGTCGGCCCCAAGCCTTGCATGTTGTAAGAAGCAAATTAATATCTGACAAATTCATAATCAACCAATGACACCTTAAATTATGACAACAATTTTTAATTGATAAGATTGTTTTTCAAAATTTAATCTCTAATATTTTTCTGGCCTTTATATTTATTTATACCAAGGAACAAAGACTAGCAACAGTTAACAAATAATTTAAATCCCTGTCCCTCGGGATCTGTTGACAGGTTGGGTTAGCTGGAAAATGTTGACAGGCACTGTTCTGAGAAGAACTTGTTGTCATTAATCACATTTCCATTCTTTAAATACATCAACCCACCCAGAAGATTCTGTTGCAAATAAGCATATGTCCACCTCCGAAGTGAGGTCAAGCATGTCTGCATACACATGGTTGTTATAGTAAAACTGAAAATGGTTCATTAAGTTGCTTTTAGTCTCTCTGCCACCCTTGACAGCAACTTGTTGTGACTGGGGTAATTGTGCAGCTAATTTTAAGAGCTAATGGTGGGCCCCTAGGGTGGGAGTTTTCCACTCCTGTGCGGCCCTCCCTTTTAGCCATGCGGGCCTCCAGATGGGCACAGTTTACTGAATCTTGCCCATTTTGGCCCCTCAGCTGGGAGATAGGAAAGGAGAAAGTAAGGGTTCGGAGCATGTGTTGCAGAATACAATAATAGCAGAGACTTTTGTTCAGTCATAGTACTCTGTAAATTGGGTTATATGTAAACTGAATTAAAATGAGAAGCCATTTTTATTGTTAAAAACAGGGATTGATATAGTTTGGGAATTGTTGCTACTCCTAATGGTAACAAGATTAACATTTGTTTTAATGAATAACGATTCAAAGGAGTGACCCAAAAGTGAGTGAACAATAATAGCATCTCAACAGTTTCTGTGCTCTTATATCCACATACATGAAAAGACTTGTCCAAAGTCACTTGCTAATTTTTACCTAGACCAAAATCTCCTATAGTCGTGTCCAGTGTTCTCTCCATTAGCACAACGCCATCTCTTGGCAATAATGCCCATCATTGTAGTGCATTTCTCAGGAACATCAAGATGTTCAGTTTTTTTGTTTGTTTGTTTTTTGAGGAGTTTTTTGGAGGAGAAGTGATTGGGTAGGAAAGGTAAATGGCCTGGTTGTGTAAACAATCATTTCATATAAGTTAAATTGAAGCCAAAGGAAAGCATTTGATGTTCAAAGGAAAGAAAGATACACTAGCAAGTGGTGGGGGGTGGGGGGGGTGGGGGGGAAGCCCTGAGGTATGGTCAGCAGAAGTTATTTTCTTCTGATATTATCCTCACCTGTGCCAATTCAAACTTAAACCTGATCAACACTCCCCCGAGACTCTCCATGTCTTACATGCAACCCATTCTTGTGACTAGGGCCGCATGGAGGGGGGAAGAAGCCCTGTTTCAGTGAATGAGAATAACGCAGACATGTTCATTTCCTTTAAATGTGTATATGTCTCGAAGTAATTTTAGAGAAATCCCTAGCCACTACCTTCTAGCTGATATTGACATCCTCTCCAGGAGAGGGAAAGAAAGAATGTGGAAGGCATGTAAATGGACAGATAGTCCATGGCATGACTCTCTTATGAGTTCAGAATAAGGTGGGACTTCAAGCTGACGCAGAAGCATGGAGCTTGGAATAGATGCGGATTGTGATGTTATTATTTCAGACAAGCACCTTACTGCCTGGAAAGATAATGATGCAAACAGAAAAGTATCCTCGAGCGCATCACCCCTGTTCTTGTTTGAAAGATGTTGCTGCAGGTGCTGTGTGGCTCTTGGTAGCTCTGCGCATTTTGAAAATATAATCTCCAAAGACAAAAGAATCATTTACATCACATAATCAAATGCTGGTTTAGGAGGTGTAATACCTAGAACTCCAAGGGTATTTTCTGTGTCTCGCAGGTCTAAGAGGCTCCATAATTCTACACTCTTAGGCTGATGCCTGGTGGCAGGCCAGTGGTAGGGGAGGAGAGAGATGGTAGTACAATGAGGTCTGTCTTTGAGTAAACATAGGCACAGCTAGGGTATCAGAAGCTTGGTGTGTGTCTGTCTATATTCTGTTGGGAGCTTTTTCTTTAGATAAATGGAACCGCATGCTTCTGGAGGTAAGAGAAAATATACAGTGTGTTAGGGAAATGGCAAGAAGTTCTTTGTGCTGTAACATAGCATTTCCAGTAGGGCAAGAGTTAAGTCTGGAGAAAGAGAAACAGTGACATTATGAAAGGCCTTCCTTGTATTTCCTGCTAAGAAATGTGAGGGTTCTCCTGAGAATTAACTGAAGTATTTTATGCAGGGAAGTGCTCTGATCAGATTTGGATTTAGATAAATCACTTTCTCTACAGCAGAAGGAATGGCTTCGACTGGGACAATACTGCAGGCAGGGAGAACAGAGAAGCGTTACCAGACCCAAACCCCCAATGGGCAAGGACTTTGGTTTTGCCCCTCAGTATTTGGGTATGTAATGGGTAGTCAATAAATGTTTGTTGTCAAATGGGGCTTGTTAGTAATTTAGATACCTATGATGACAGACTAAACTGATGTGATGCCAATAGGGATTAAAAGAAGTGAGGTGGACAGGGATTCTAAAGATGTTAGTGAGATAGCACCTGTAGGAGTTGGACAATGGACTTGTTACAGGGAGAGGAGAGAGAAGGAGTTGGAGGCATCAAAATAAAAACAGGCTTCTGGCTTGGGCCACCCGCGATACCATTTACTGAGGCCAGAAACACTGGACGTAGAGCAGGTTGAGGCTGCTTCAATGTTTATGGACTTTGAGAGGTTTATAGGACATCCACATCCTCATGACCATAAGACAGCCTGGATCAAAGGATCTAGAGTTCTGGAGCACGGTCTGTGCTGCAGAAGGATTTTGGGACGTTACCATCAGACACGTTGGATATAAAGTTGTGGGGATAATGAAATCATTGAGAGAGGGGATGAAAATCCAAAAAGAAGTGGACAGAACTCTGAGAACCACCACCATTTTAGGGCTGGGCAGAAGAAAAGTGGCTGCAGCAAAACTGAGGAGGGACCAAAGGTTGGAAGGAAAGACCTCAAGGGGTATGGCTTCCAGCAGCCGAAGGAGGAGATTTCAAGAAGGGGCACATACTCTAGCACTGAAGATACGGGATAAAAGAACTTCTTTGGAGAAGTTCAAACTGATGACGTTGGAGGCAGTAGATGATTTAGAGCCAATAATATCCACAGTTCAGAAATAAAGCATTGCTGGGGCCTAGAGGAAAAGTGCCTCTACCAACCCCTCTGCTCCTGTCTCCCGCCAAAACAAACCCAGAAGCAGAAGAAACAGTTATTCACCTGGTGAGTGGTTTCATAGCACAGAATAACTTTATATTTTACCTAATACTTTGTTTATTATGTCTTCCTTTAATAAAATTGAAACCCCCCAAAAGCATAATTTTTCTTCAGTTATCAATACATGGTGAACATTTTTATGCATTACTGTATATTCATATGCAACATTACTAGCGAATAAATAGTTTTCCATTATATGACTGAACTAATCCCTGCTTCTTGGTTAAAACATACTTGTTGGTTTTTTGTCTCTTTGCTCACTACTGTGTTCTCCGTGCCTAGAACAGTGCCTGGCATATAGCAAATGCTCAGTAAATATTTGCTGGATGAAGAAAATGTCAATCATACATCTGGAACACATGTATACTGACCTAAGACCATATCTAGGAAAGCTTATCTATATAGAACTCCAGAAACTAATTCATTGCCCTGTGTCTGGCTTTTTCTCTTAAAAGCTGTGTCCTCAAAATATTGGTTCTGACTGAAGTTTCCATTATTCTGTGCTTTAGTTAACCAAGAATTCACTGTGTCGTGAGGACTATTGAATACCTCTGGTAGAATTTCTTAGCATCATGTGTCCTCTCTTTGAATTGAATGAGAAAAATCTTCATTATGTTCTTATTTTTTAAGTTTTTCACTAAGAGGATTCTCCCTCAGATAGGTCCAACTCTGAGAAGTATTCTATTGCCTGTGCTGACGATATGGGACTTTTCTCAAATGAACTCCATGCATGTAGAAGAACTCTTTTAGAAAATTACCCGAAACTCTAAAAAATTTCACAGTTCCAAAAGAATGACTTGTTAAAAACCATTTGCTTAGGCCAGCCAAATGGCGCGTTGGTTGAGAGCTGGTGTGGGACGCCAGCGGCCCCTGTTCGGATCCCACATATGAGGGCCATTGACACTGCCCTCTACAGCTAAGATGGTGAGCAGCAGCTCCACGTGGAGCTGAGCCGCTGTGAGTCCCTGGGATGCAGCCCCTGCTGCAGTGGGTTGCCATAAGCTACAGTGAGTGGCCAACAGCCAGCATGAGTAGCTGGCAGCCGGTGTGAGCTGCCAAGAACCACTGTGAGCAGCCCTCGAGAGGCCGGCAACCGATCTGCCTCACCCAAGAAGAGCGCAATGATGATACCAACATGAGCCAGTGAAGCAATGTCCTCCACAACTAGACTGAAGAACAAAAGGACAGCAACTTGTCTGTTCCCCTTCTCCAGTTCCCCAAAGCTGTTCCCCTCCCCCAATTCCCCAATGAAATCTTTAAAAAAACAAAACAAAACCATTTGTCTCATTTTAAGCTCTCTAAATATGTCAAGAATTGTTCAGATGTGTATTTGGGTTTTGCTTGAAGAACTCAAAGACATCTGGGTCTAAAAGCTTCAGACTTACTGGTGTGAAATTCCGAATAAAGAATGGTGGTTTGTATAATGTGTTGCTACCTTTATTCCAACCATTAAGAAAAACAGGCAGAGATTGAAGAGTGGGCTAGTTATTATATCTTGAGCACCTGCGTTGGCCAGCATTTACTCAATGCTGTCCATTTAAAGTTAAATAAGATGCTGTCTCTGCCCTCATGAACCCAGATATTTCCATGAAAACTTCACAGAGAAAGGGATTTTTGACCTTAGAATTAGAAAAGTCAGAATTTTCCAGATTAATCTGGGGAAAAAGAACTTTTGGGCAGAAGCAATGCAATATACAAATCAAAAGAATAGCAAAGTAGGCAAACTTGTTCATGTTCAAGATACACAAGGTCTTTAATGGGTCTTGAACCTTAATTCCTGTGAGAGAGAGACAGATGAAGTAACCAAAAATTTAAAAGAGGTCAGATAATGGGGTGAGTCCCTTGTGTGCTTAACCTTTCAATTGATAAAGGGAATATGGTTCTTTAATTTAGAATTTTAGGTACATATATGCATAGAGAGAGCAAATCTGTGGCTACAGTGCATACTTTGACCAATTTTATCATCAGCCAACTTCATTGGTTAAAATTCTCAGGATCTGGCCATTCTTGGAAACAAGTTATTTCTGGCCTCATTAAGCCGATATAACTTAATGTTGCAGTAGATAAATTAGATTAAAAATGACCTAGTTTTGAAATGTAATAGTTACCAGGAAATTTAATATTCACAATGCCAGAACCTTGCAATTATTTTGCTCTTTTTCTCAAATGTTCTCTCAAAAAAAAAAAAAAAAAAGGCATATTTCTTACATGTTTCAAAGCAGCAAAGTGGAGTATTGAAGTTAAGTGATATGATTTAACTTAAAAATAATATAGACTCAACATCTGGTGAACAAGATTTATTTGGTCCTTAAAGTGTAATGGGCAATTTTAATAATCATTAACATTACTTATTCATTGAATGAATGAAGAAATATTTATTATACTGGCAGATGTGAGAATCCTGGAATTTGAAAGCTGATAGGGATCTTAACTGCTCTCCTTACAGCAACTTCATTCTAAATGTATGAAAACATAGCCACGAGTCAAAGAAAAATTTTGCAGAGTTGGTCCTAAATCCAGGCCCTTGGTCTCAGAGTCCAGTAGCTGTTTTCCACTATTGACCTCCTCTCATCACTGGGTTAATAATGTTTGACCTGCTTCTGTTCTGTAAGGAGCAAGTAGGAAGAAAGCAGGGTGAGAGCCTTACTTCTCTTGTCCACGATGTAGTCCACTGTGTGCTCAGACCTGCTGCCAGGTTCTGGGAAAACAAGGATGGACAAAAGGAAACAGGGTCCCTACTAGCCTATAGCCCATGCTTCAATGAAAATAGATATTAGTGTGATACTAATAAAGTCAGATTGACCTGAGCAAGCTGGAAGGAATGCTAAGTGGAAAGATAGATGATCCAATAGAAGCACATATCAGAAGGATCTAGTAATCGGGATATTTACCCTATATTTTTATTTTATTCAAAATCCAAGTAATTCAAAGTTTAAAGCAAGTTTGCCTCAAAAGAATAATCTGCTCTGAAGGTTTGAGATTTCCTTGGTAGTTTATGAAACATCATCACCTAATTTAAAGTTTCTCCAATCCTTGCTACAAACTGTGTTATAGAGTATGATTTGGTGAATTTTACCCTCTGTAAAATTTTACCCACTGAGCAGAAATCAATTCTTTGAAGAGCTTTTTATGTCAAGTCACTGGTAAAGGCATAAAGTTGTCAAAACTAGTTACCAGTCCCAAATACCAAGATAAAAAAAAAAAAAAAGATCTAACAAGGAATTCAAGTAACAATTAGATTTTTATTTCTTTGTGCAATATATTTATCAAACTTTAAGAGGCAATTTTCTGGGAAAAATAATATTGTCTGTAATTGCAGTACTTTTTAGATCTCTGTAGGACTTTTCTCACACTAAGTCTTCTGGAATGAATACCCAGGAAAATTTTCTTGACCTTGTCTTTGGAGAGGACTGTGCCTGATTTTTCTAATTTATGGTATACGCTCACATCACCCTTATTGTATTCCTTTAAGCACAGTTTAAGAACGATGACATTTTTATTTAGTTACTCAGTTCTCCATTGCATTGACAGTCTTTCTGATGGAATGTATATCTAAGCCCTAAGATGAAAGATAGACCTATGAAAATTTGTAGTAGTCTCTGAAAAATAGAGATAGGACCAAATATCCTAAGATAAATTCCCCTACTTAAGCTTCACGTGAAAATAAAGGGAAAAATGAAGGAAAAGAGCAAGTGAAGAGGGAGTCTCAAAAAGAAATGGGGAGGGCCGGCCGAGTGGTGCATTGGTTAAGAGCTGACTTGGGACTCCAGCAGCCCCGGTTCGGATCCCACATAGAGGGCCAGTGACACTGCCCTCTAAAAAAAATAAATAAATAAAAAGAAATGGGGAGTACAGTAGATATAAGGTCGAGTGGTGTGAACTCTAGCACACTGAACTCTCCCAGTACATCCATTATGTGATCTGCTATAGATTTGTCTGAAATCAAACATACTTCCTTCATTTTCAATGATTAAGCAGAGAGTAGAAAATAAAAGAATGAGAGAATTGGGCTCTTACAGAAGGGGAGAGTGGAAGAGGCCATAAACTAGGTTTAAGGTGTTTTAAGCCCAGTCATATCTACGTTTCTCACTGTGGAAATGACCTTGAATATTTTAAAGCAAGGGTACTCAACCAGCATGTTGCAAAACCTCATGCTGAGCTGTGAAATGTTTATCAATGTTTAGCATTTATTTAGACTTTGTTGTGAAAATAAAGAAGCAGGCTGCCCATGATGTTTACACTTGAAGAAAGACAGCAGATATTCAATTCAGGGGGAGAATGATTTGGCATTTCCAGCTCCTTAGGACCTTGAAGTTAAAAATATTCTATGTGGAACTACTTAAAAATTTGAGGAAGTGGAATCTGTATTGAGACATAGTATCTTGGACCCAGAGGGACAGCGGAAACTTCTGGCAGTGGGGTCTTCATCAACCTCAAGCATTGTGGAGTCTTCTGCAGACAGACATTAGAACAGATCGAGCAACACAGGGTAGAGCTGAATATAGTTTTCTGCAACAAAATGGTGCAGAGAGCTAAGAAAAACCTAAAACCTACATGTTTACTGGAACATTTCAGAACTGTGCCTAGCTGTTTACAGGTACAGTTAGGGGCAAGCACAGTGCTAAAGGACAAGGGATGAGTGCAGCAAAAACTAGCATTTTAAAGTGTCATTTAAATCTCCAAAGTACAGGAACCACTGCTTTAAACCCTTGGACCATTTTATGCAGGGAAAGTGCAGGATGCTTTTGTCAAACCCTCACCTCCATCTCCACACCTCCCAGGAAGCAGGATGCTCTAGTTGCTGCAGTTTAAAGGAATGTTGATTTCTTGGGCATAATGTCCTTTTCACACACTCTGTGGTAGAATTTAGTTTAACAAAAGGTGAAAAAACTCCATCCACTTTTCCCAACAAGAGTACTTGACATCACTGAATTTGGGAGTTGTTTCCCTGAGGTAGGCAGCCCTTCTTAGGAACCATTAAGTTATCACAATGACATTTTTCATCCAGACATAGCACTTTGAACTTCTGATTGCTCCTTTGTCCCTAACTTCATGTTTAGTATCCTAACAGCCTCCAATGAGCCCAACTGTCCTTTTAAAAAATAAATCTTGAATTGGAAACAAAAGAACAAACATGAGAACTCTTCTGGGCACTTAACCACTGGAGAGAACCAGAGGTCTTCACCTTGCATATGCAGAACAGGTAAAATATACGAGTAGGTATCTAGAATCTTCCTAATATTTTTGCACTGACGATCATTATCTGTTGGCGTATATCATTAATAACTCATAGGAAAAATTAACAAATCACATTACAATCATCTAGGGATTTAGAAATATATGTTTTAAGTCGTTACTAGGGAATTAGAGCAAGTACTGGGATGTGTGATTATTACTTAAACACTACCACTTTTCACTATGCCGGGCATACTTTCCAGAGCTCAGTATTTCTATACTTTCTCTGACAGTGGTGGCTTGTTCTCATTCTCAGGCAGTTTAAAAGTCTCTCTTCTTCTTTGCCAAGCATTCATAAAGCAATTGTGGGTCTTGATCTCTCCCAAAGCCTTTTTACTTCGTGAGCCTGCATTTTAGAGACTGCCAAGCATCTCATGTATTCAGTATCACCTATGGCCCTATGTTCTGGGGATCTAAAATAAAACCAAACCCAAAACCCCAGCAATTTGCTCTATCTGTAAGTTGCCATTTTATAAGAAGGTTATGGCATTTCTGGGAAAAAGAATCTTTTTCACCACTAGAAGACTTCTTTATCTTGCTAAATAACTAGTTAAACTAGAGAAGTAGATATTGACATTGCAAAAGACTACCAGGAATGGTTGAAGTTTTTTCCCCTGATTTCCCACACCAACTTAAAATCTAGTTCCCGTTCTTGTGACATCAGATACAAAAATACAAAAGATGAGTTCCTGACAGGATTTGTCAGCTGTACTATGATTACTTCTTTTCATCCTCCCGCCTGTATTTAAGATGATGGTACATTGGGGTCCATTTGGTACCCTGATTAGACCACAGTATTACACAAGTAGTCATGCCTTTGTTTTTGAAAATAGCACCCAGAACAGCTGCTGCTGACTCATTTAGGAAATGAGGCTAATACTATTACCTTACCGCACAAAGTGAGAAACACTTTACAATATTTAACACTTCATGGGATTCTCCAGTCATTTGAAAAAGTATCTGTTTCTCCAAATACCCATCAGAGTTGCCAGGGAACGTTTCTAGAAACTCGCCACCAAACCCATGTTACTTAGCTCTTTGGAGGAGCACTGAATACTCTTGTCAGGATCACCCAGCATCCCTGAGAGAGTGACGGCTGTGACAGAGGCTGGTGTTCTCACTGCTAGGAGAGGTAGGGAAGCAAAGAGTGATGAAGCCAGCTACTTTTCTTTTTTAGAACTAGTTCCTCATTTGGGGACTATTTTGTTTCTCTCTCAGTCTTTTCTTTCTTGCCCCTACTTTGTGGTTCTTCGAGTAATAAAGCCTCTAGTGGTAGAACAGGGAAAGCCTGGGACCACTGCAACTCAGGGCAAAATTATTAGGCAGAAGAGGGCGAGGCTGAAGGCCAGCATGAGATTGAGTTGGCTTCGCGTGTCCTCCACTAATACAACTGTCACAATCAGGAACGGCTCTAGGCTGATCACCTGACCACTGTGCTCAGCACAGGCACACAGACCCGGATGCATCAAGCTTCCTGCCTCTTGGAATTCCGAGTGCAGTGAGAAAGGCTGGCAGAGCAATGAATTGTCACAGGTGCTGTAAGAGTTCAGAGGTCAATAATTTTTCCTTGGAGTAAAAAAGTAAAGACCTATGAAACTGGTGAAATAAATACCCAGAGCAGACCAACTCTACTGGGTGGCAAAAAAAAGTCTTTGCTAATAGTGGACCAGAGATCATTTGAATAGATGAAGCATGTTTTTTTCTGTGCTGAAGCATTTCCTCAATATTTTATTTTGGAAAGTTCTAAATGTCTATTTAATAAAAAATGAGACACCACTCCACACCTATTAAAATGGCTAAGATCCAAAACAATGACGCCACCAAATGTTCCACCAGCTGTGGAGCAACAGGAACGCTCGTTTTTTCCTGGTGGGAATGCAAAATGGAACAGCTATTTTGAAGATGTTTTGGCCATTTCTTACAAAAGTAAACCTACTCTTAACAGATGATCCTTCAATCTCACTCCCAGATATTTACCGAAATGAATTGAAAACTTATGTTTACACAAAAGCTGCACTTGGATGTTTATAGCAGCTTTTCATAATTGTCAAAACTTGGCAGCAACCAACATGTCCTTCAGTAGGTGAATAGATAAACAAACTATGATCCATCCATACAAGAGAATATTATTCAGTGATAAAACGAAAGGAGCCATGAAAAGACGTAGAGAAAACTTAAATGCATATTAAATGAAAGAAGCCAGTCTGAAAAGCCTATGTACTGTATAATTCCAAGAATATGACATTCTTGGAAAAGCAAAACTATAGTTGGATCGTAGTGATGGTAGTACAACAATGTGAATGTACTTAATGGCCACTGAACTATGCACTTCAAATGATTAAAATTGTAAATTTTATGCATATTTTAATACACACACTCACACACACAACTAAAGACAGTGAAAGATCAGTGGTGTCAAGAGTTTGGGGGAAAGGCGGGTAGGCTAATTAGTGGGGTACAGAGCATTTTTAGGGCAGTGAAACTGTGATATGGTGATGGTGGATTTATGACATTATGCATCAGTCAAAACCCATAGAACTGTATAACACAAAGAATGAATCCTAATGTAAACTATGAACTTCAGTTAATAATAATATATAAATATTGATTCACTGATTATAACAAATATATCACACTCATGCAAGGTGTTTATTATAGAAGACACTGTGTATGTGTGGAGGTGGGAAAGAGGTTGTTTGTGAGGACTCTGTACTTCCCATGTAATTTTTCTGTAAACTTAAAACTTTAAAGAATAGAGTCATTAAAAAAATATTCCATTTGGATAAAGTCAAATAAGTATAGAGCAAAAATTAAATATGGAGTTGGCAATGATTTAATGTCAATTTTGATTTTAAAAAGAGTCAAAATTCTATAAACATTAGTGTATTTAAATTGTGTGTGTGTGCTGTATATATATATATACAGCACACACACACAATTTAGGGAAAATAATTAAACACGATAAGCATTGGAAACTTTTCAAGATATTTGGTTGCAGGCATAGCTATCTTTTCCTTTCACTAATGGCTTGAGCTGAACGACAGGTTGTGTACAGAAAGCAGCAGTTACTTCACGAATACTCACATTCTCTAGGCTTTCTTACCACATTGCTTTTCCAGTTATTACCTGAGTGCATCAGAGTAAGTAACGTTAGCTAACCAGACCCAGAGTGCTATGGAGGAGAGGGATGCGCTCTGGAGAAGATTTTAGCATAATGAGGCCACAATCTCAAACCTTGCCACTGAGTGAAAGTAACGCAAGGGCAGGGTACTCACCCTTCCTCATATTCAGTTTCCGCGACTATCCAATAACAGCGTGTAACTACGTGGTGTCTAAACTCCATTCTTGCTATCAAGTTGTTTTGTCTGATTAAATTTAACAAAGACATAATTTGGAAAACCTCAAAGAAAACCCATGTCTGCAGAGATAATTTCATTTTGAGACAAATCTAATGTTGACTTGCTTCATCAGTTACTATTTGGACTTCTAAAAATAAAATACTCACATCAGTATCCTGACTACCCTGACTGGGTCAAAGTCACCCTCTTATACTCTTAGAGAGTCATTTAATTCCCTTCCATGTCTCTCACCAGTTTGCAATTACACTCTTATTTTTATGATTACTGCATTAATTCCTACACACACACACACACGCACACACACACACACACACACCACTAAATTTGAACTATGTGAGAGCAGGGAATGCATTGATTTTATTCACCATTAACTTTCCAGTTCCCAGAGCCCAGAGTAGGTGGGCAATACATATATATTGAATTGAATGAATGAATTAGTGAATAAATTAATAAATATATTAGTTTAATGCAATACAAACATAATTCTTAATAATACAAAGTAAAAGAGAATTGTGATTTTTAAAATGTGCCTTACTCTGCATGAATTAGGAAATTTTTCCTAAATGATGTCCAACATAAATTGCAGGTTTGAGCTGAAACTTTTCTGACAGGAACTTAGGAACTTTTAGTAACCAATAGTAACTTTTTTTACATAAATGATCTGCCATTAATTGATGCAAGCTGCAGTTATCCGTGGTATTTATATATTTCTCATCTAAAGTAATTCCTAATGAATTAAAATAAAAACTAATGAATTAAAATAAAGTCATAAGATAAAATTAATGGGAGCTAGCCTGAATATAAAACTTATAACAAAAATAACTATTTCCTTAGGTGGCAAAATGCAAATATAGTTTTCATTTTAGATTCACATTTTTCTTCAATTGATGATTTGATTATTTGGTATTCATATTTTCATTTTGCTGTGAAAAAAGACACTGAGAAAGGTAAAAAGTCCTACCTTTTATTTAAATGCCCACTGAAGAAATATGAAGCCTTAATGATTGAGTCTACTCTTTCTAAAAATAAGTTGTATTTTTGGATAGTTGGCTTGGCACTTATTCTTTTGTTTAAAGAGGTCAACAAACTATTGGACAGACTACCTTCTATCCCGACAGCCTTCTATCCTGTGTTCGTGGAGATGATTCTAAATGCCGGCTTAATGCCTGCCCTTTATTACAAGTGTATTATTCAAGTGTTTTAGAAGTCCATCTGAAATCATTTGTTTTAAATATGCCCATCAGAACATCAATTTAGAAAGATTATTTCTTCAGTCCAAGATAATGTTTTATGGCAAATGGAGAACTATAGATGCCATTTAAAACTTAGAGCAAATACAAGATGATAAAAAAGCAATAGTTTTTTGTTACTTACCTGAAATTGAAATAGATGCCTGAGGTGTAAAAAAGAAATGTTCTTTTCAAATGAGTCATCCAGTTCAGCTTAAGCAAGAAAATAACACAAATCATGAAAATGCTTGCTTTGTGTATAGCAAATATATTCTTGGGCTTTAGGGAAAAACGTTTTAATGTGGCTATGACTTGACATTGAAGAACATTTTCATTAAGATCAGAAAAATGTCAGAACTCACTATTAGCTGATGTCATTTATATTCTCCAGGATTAAGCATATTGGATTTTCATTGTGATTAAAAATATTCTGTCTAGAGAATAAAATGTGTTATGGTTTAAAATCATTTAAATCCGATGCTTAGGATGTAGGTACACACTGAGTTTAATGATTTTTGTGGTTGTACAACATGGAACAACCTACTGGGATTAGAAATTTTGACTTTAGTACTGAATTGACCATTTATTTTAGAAACAAGGAAGGCATTTATTTTGCATGTAAACAAAGTTAATTTTCCTTTTGCCTAACAGCAATTCGTACTTTGTTTTGGCTTTGAGTTTTTTTCTGTTTATGTAAAAGATTTTGAACCAAAACAACTAGATTTCAAGTAAACATAAAATGTTCAGACTGAGAAATAAATGATAGTCCCTCCATTTGAAGGAAAAAACACTCTCTTAATATCTTTAGTCCAATTTCCCTATATAATTGTGGTGTATAAAGTGGTCTCCACATACCCATATCTTAGAAGCTCAGTAAGTAGTAAGAACCCAGGGTAGGAATGGTAGAAATCTAAGGATCCTACAACTTGTGTGAAGTTGGATTGGCTTTTACAGCACGGGTGTGTTGATGGCAATGAGTTAATTATCATTAAACTTTATATGCCTCTGATGAAAAGAAAATCTATCCTCACTCTATACTTACATTCAGGTAAGTACAGATTTTTGAAGCTGCCTATTTTTCAGTTTTGAGAAGATTCAGACTTTTAGGACTCATCCAGCCATCACCATTATTCTTGCTTTTGTCCAGAAATTATCCTTCTTTTTCTTTTTAAGAGGGCAGCATCACTGGCCCTCACATGTGGGATCTGAACCAGGGCCACTGGTGTCCCAAGCCAGCTCTTAACCACCATGCCACTCAGCCGGCCCCAGAAATTATCCTTAAATAAAATGAAAAAAATAAAAAAGTGGGCACCATTTATCATGTTTTTTCTGTATCCGAAGCAAGAATTTTAGCTTATTGAAATAACTTAAGTATATTGTAAAATCTTATATATTTTAATTTTGGAATCAATCAGGTCCTTTTTTTCTATTGATTTACATTTATTTTTATGCCACACTTGAAGGTTTTGCTTCTGTTTTGAAATTTTTTCCTACAACAGTTGCTTTTGACTATTGATGTATTAAATCAATGTGGAGATGCTGATAATAGAATACCCATGTTAAATTTACAAAGCATTCTGGACATCTTATTTTAAATGTTCAATAAAACATAGTTTGTGAACCTTCATCTTAATCATCAAACTGCTTTTTGGCTCATGTTCTTTAGGGCCCAGACTTTCTGTACCATTGTTAAAGAGTTTGGTGGATAGAGTCAATAACATCTAACTACTGCACATATGTGGAAACTAGGGCCATTTCCTGGGTGTATGGTTAGGTTTTGGTTTTTTTTTTTTTTTTTTTTTTTTTTTTAATTTTATTTTATTTTTAATTAGTTTCAGGTGTACAACACAGTGCAATAGTTATACATTTTACCCCTCAAAGTGACAACCCCCCCACCCCAATAGTTTCAGTGTGTACAACACAGTGCAATAGTTATACATTTTACCCCCAAAGTGACAAACCCCCACCCCCAATACACCCCCCACACCCCCCATATCATACATATCTATTACTCTTCCTCTGACTCTCTTCCACAGTATAATCCACATCCCGTGACTATCTATATATATTCAATTACAGTAGGTATACCACCTCCAATTTAGTAATACAGTGCAGTGATCAAACCTCTACTCTATCCATGAAATGGTCTCCCTAACAAGACCTATGATCATCTGACATTCCACAGAATATTTACAACATTATTAATTATATTCACCAAACTGTTTTTCCTTATCCCAGTAGCAATATTGTAGTTGCCTATTTTTGCTGTCTAATCCCTTCCCCTTCTCCCTCATTCCCATTCCTCTCCAAATTAGCAACCCTGATTTTTCCTCTATATCTATGAGACAGTTTCTGTTTACTTTGCTCATTCATACAGCCCCTCATATTCCACATATAAGTGAGATCATATGGTATTTGTCCTTCTCTGACTGACTTACTTCACTCAACATTATAGTCTCTAGGTCCATCCATATCATTGCAAATGGCACGATTTCATTCTTCTTTATAGCGGAGTAATACTCCATTGTATAAATATACCACAGTTTCTTAATCCAGTCATCTACTGACGGGCATTTTGGTTGTTTCCAAGTCTTAGCTATTGTAAATTGTGCTGCTATGAACATCGGGTGCATAACTTTTTTTGAATAAGTGTCTTGGTTTTTTCAGGATAAATACCTAGGAGTGGAATTGCTGGGTCAAAAGGTAGCTCTATTTCCAGTTCTTTGAGATACCTCCATACTGACTTCCATAGTGGCTGCACCAAGTTGCAGTCCCACCAACAGTGCAGCCGGGTCCCCTTTTCCCCACAGCCCCGCCAGCACTTGTTGTTTGTTGATTTGTTGATGATAGCCATTCTGACTGGAGTGAGGTGGTATCTCATGGTGGTTTTTATTTGCATTTCCCTAATGACCAGTGAGGTTGAACTTTTTTTCATATGCCTGTTGGCCATCTGTATGTCCTCTTTCGAGAAATGTCTCTTCATATCTTCTGCCCATTTTTTAATTGGGTTGTTTGTTTTTTTGGTGTTGAGTTTCATGAGTGTTTTATAAATTTTGGATATTAACCCCTTATCAGATATATCGTTGGCAAATATATTCTCCCATTCAGTAGGCTTCCTTTTGTTTTATTAATGGTTTCCTTTGTTGTGAAAAACTTTTAAGTCTGATATAATCCCATATGTTCATTTTTTCTTTTACTTCCTTGCCCGTAGGGATGTATCAGCAAAAATATTGCTCCGGTAATGTCTGCAAATGTACTCCCTATATTTTCTTTTAGGATTTTTATGGTTTCAGGTCTTACATTTAAGTCTTTAATCCATTTTGAATTTGTTCTTGTATAAGGCGAAGGAGATGATCCAGTTTCATTTTTTTGCATGTGTCAGTCCAATTTTCCCAGCACCATTTATTGAATAGACTATCTTTACTCCAGTGTAAATTCTTGCTTCCCTTGTCATAGATTAACTGTCCTAAATGCTTGGATTTATTTCTGGGCTCTCTGTTCTGTTCCACTGATCGATGTGCCTGTTTTTATGCCAATACCAAACTGTCTTGATTACTGTGGCCTTGTAGTAGGTTTTGATGTCTGGTAGCGTGATCCCCCAACTTTGTTTTTATTTCTCAGAATTGCCGAGGCTATTCTGGGTCTTTTATGATTCCATATAAACTTTAGATTATATTTTCTATTTCTGTGAAAAATGCCCTTGGTAGTTTGATAGGAATTGCATTGAATCTATATATTGCTTTAGGCAGTATGGACATTTTAACTATATTAATTCTTCCTATCCATGAGCATGGTAGGTGTTTCCATTTATTTGTATCTTCTATGATTTCTTTTCTTCAATGTCTTATAATTTTCTGAGTACAGATCTTTCACTTCTTTGGTTAAATTTATTCCTAGGTATTTTATAGTTCTTGATGCAATTGTAAATGGGACAGTTTTCTTTAATTTCGCTTTCCATTAGTTTATTATTGGTATATGCAAATGCCACTGATTTCTGAACATTGATTTTATATCCTGCTACTTTACTGAATTCGTCTATCAGTTCCAATAGTTTTTTGATGGAGTCTTTGGGGTTCTCTATATACAGTATCATGTCATCTGCATATAGTGACAATTTTACTTCTTCCTTGCCAATTTGGATGCCTTTATTTCTTTTTTGTTGTCTGATTGCTGTGGCTAGAACTTCCAGCACTATGTTGAATAAAAGAGGAGAAAGTGGACAGCCTTGTCTTGTTCCTGATCTTAAGGGGAATGGTTTTAGCTTTTCCCCATTGAGTATGATGTTAGCTGTAGGTTTATCATATATGGCTTTTATTATGTTGAGATATGATCCCTGTATTCCCACTTTGCTAAGGGTTTTTAACATAAATGGCTGTTGGATTTTGTCAAATGCTTTTTCTGCATCTATTGAAATGACCATGTGATCTTTATCCTTCATTTTGTTGATGTGGTGTATCACATTAATTGATTTACGGATGTTGAACCAGCCTTGTGCACTAGGATGAATCCCACTTTGATCATGATGTATGATCTTCTTAATATATTGCTGAATTCTGTTTGCTAATATTTTATTGAGAATTTTTGCATCTATATTCATCAGGGAGATTGGCCTGTAGTTTTCTTTTTGTGATGTCTTTATCTGGTTTTGGAATCAGGGTGATAGAGGCTTCATAAAAAGAGTTTGGGAGCCTTCCTCCTTCTTCTGGATTTTTTGGAATAGTTTGAGAAGAATAGGTGATAGTTCTTTTTGAATGTTTGATAAAATTCACTTGTGAAGCCGTCTGGTCCAGGGCTTTTGTTTTTTGGGAGCTTGTCAATTACTGATTCAATTTCCTTGGTAGTAATCAGGGGTATTTAGATTTTCTGTTTCTTCTGGCGTTAGCTTTGGAAGGTTGTATGCTTCTAGAAAATTATCCATTTCATCCAGATTGTCAAATTTGTTGGCATAGAGTTGCTCATAGTAATTTCTTAGAATTTTTTGTATTTCTGTGATGTCTGTAGTCATTTCCTCTTTCATTCCTGATTTTGCTAATTTGAGTCCTCTCTTTTTTTTTTTTTGATGAGCCTGGCTAGAGGTTTGTCAATTTTGTTTATCTTCTCAAGAAACCAGCTCTTGGTTTCATTGATCTTTTGAATTGTTTTTCTGTTCTCTATATTGTTTATTTCTGCTCTGGTCTTTATTATCTCCTTTCTTGTACTCCCTTGGGCCTCTTTTTGTTGTTCTTTTTCCAGTTCCCTTAGGTGTAAGGATAACCTGTTGACTTGAGATTTTTCTTCCTTCTTTAGGTAGGCCTGCACTGCTATAAACTTCCTCTTAGGACTGCCATAGCATCCCAGAGATTTTGGGTCGTGGTGTTTTCATTTTCGTTTGTCTCGAGGTATCTTTTGATTTCCTCCTTGATCTCATTTGTGACCCACTCACTATTTAATAGCATATTGCTTTAGCCTCCATTTATTTGTCAGCTTCCTGATTTCTTCTTATAATTGATTTCTAGTTTCATAGCATTGTGGTCAGAGAATACAGTTGAAATGATTTCAATCTTCTTAAATTTATTGAGACTTGTTTTGTGGCCTAACATGTGGTCTATCTTAGAAAATGTTCCATGTGCACTTGAAAAGAACGATATTCTGTAGCTTTGGGATGAAATGCTCTGAAAATGTCTGTTAAATCCAGCTGGTCTAATGTGTCATTTAAGGTCGCTGTTTCCACATTGATTTTCTGTCTGGAGGATCTGTCCATTAGTGACAGCGGGGTGTTGAAGTCCTCACTATGATAGTGTTACTGTTGATCTCTGTCTTTATGTCTGACAATATCTGTTTTATATATTTAGGGCTCCTATGTTAGGTGCATAGATGTTTACTAGAGTTATGTCCTCTTGTTGATCGATCCCTTCATTACTATGAAGTGTCCTTCTTTGTCCTTTTGTTATATTCTTCAATTTAAAGTCCATTTTATCTGATATAAGTATCGCTACTCCAGCTTTTTCTCAGTACCATTTGCATGAAATATTTTACTCCATCCCTTTACTTTCAGCCTGTATGAGTCTTTGATCTGAGGTGAGTCTCTTGTATACAGCATATACTGGGGTCTTGCTTTCTTATCCATTCAGCCACCCTATGTCTTTTATTGGAGCATTTAATCCATTTACATTTAATTTGATTATTGATAGGTGTGTATTTATTGCCATTTTGTTATTTGTGTTCGTAGTCTTTCATAGGTTGTTTTTCTCTTCTACTTAAAGAAGCCCTTTAGCATTTCCTGCAAAGCTGGCTTGGTGGTAATGAATTCTTAACTTATTTTTTTCTGCAAAGCTCCTTATCTCGCCTTCGATTTTAAATGATAACCTTGCTGGATATAGCAATCTTGGTTGTAGGCCTTTATTTTTCATCACTTTGAAAACCTCCTGCCACTCTCTTCTGGCCTGCAAAGTTTCTGTAGAAAAGTCAGCTGATAATCTTATGGGGGTACCCTTGTAAGTAACTTGCTGCCTTTCCTTGCTGCTTTAAGGATTCTGTCTTTGTCCTTAACCCTTGCCATTTTCACTATAATGTGTCTTGGAGTGGGCCTGTTTGGAATCATCCTGTTTGGAACTCTCTGCACTTCCTGGGCTTGTATTTCAATGTCCTTTGCCAGGTTAGGGAAGTTTTCAGACATTATTACTTCAAATATATTCTCAATCCCTTTGCTCCCTCTCTTCTCCTTCTGGTACTCCAATGACCCTTAGGTTATTAAGCGCCTGATGTTGTCCCCAGCTCTCTTAAACTATTTTCCATGTTTTTCATTCTTTTTTCTTTTTGTTGTACCGCATGGGTGATCTCTGCTATTTTGTCTTCTAAGTCACTGATTCGATTTTCTGCTTCATCCAGTCTGCTAGTGATTCCATCAAGTTTGTTATTTAATTCAGTAATTGTGTTCTTAAGTTCTAGCTGGTTGCTTTTCATGATTTCTCTATCCTTCTTTATATTTTCATTAATTTCCTTGAACATTCTAATAATCAGTGTTCTGAACTCTGTCTCCGATAGGTTGGTTACCTCTATTTCCTCTATTTCCACTGATTCAGGAAGTTTCTTCTGTTCTTTTATTTGTGTTATGTTTCTTTGTCTCCCCATTCTGGCTTACTCTTTGTGTTTGCTTCAATATAACAGATAGATCCCCAGATTTCTCAGTCTTTTCTGGGTAAACTTATATGGTGTGTGTCCTTTATATTTGAATTACTCAGTCTCCCTATTCTCTTGTGCTTGTATCTGAGGTGTTCCTTGTGTCGCATGGCGTCCTCACTTGTTGAAGTTTTAGTTTTGATTACTTTTGGTTTGTCAGTAGGTGGGATTGACTCCCAGATTGATTAGTTGTGAGGATCAGCAGCTTCTGCAGTTTATGAGCTGCTGTGAGAGGATTGACCCCTCTGATGAAACTTGGACCCTATGGGTCTTAGTACCTGTAGTAACTTCTTTTTGGGTGTGACTCTTGTATGTCAAACCCAGAAATGCTCTAGTTTTATCTAAAGTTGGCCTCCGGGTATGATGATTCTTGTGTCTGTTTGTTTGGACCCACTGCTGCAGAGTGATTTTAGAGCATAACAGATCAACAAGAACAACCTCCGCAGCCACCAAAGGAAACCAAATGCTCGCACAATTAAAAACAACCAACCATCAAACTACAGTCAACTTGTACAGAAATATCAATCATACTAATGAAGAAACCAAACAGAAACAAAACAAAAACCACATACTCAATAATAACAGAAGAGGAAACAAAATAAAATACAATATTCTAAAATAAATAATAGAATAATCATGAGAACACGATTAGATATACATAAAAAATAAAAAATAAAAATAAACTAAAATAATAATACAAAAAGTAAGAAAAATTTAAAAAAATAAAATTTGCAGAAAAAAGGAAAAGAGGAAAAGTATAGCAGTGAGAAGAATGAATAAAATAAGAGAGAAAGTGAGGGTGGGGAAAAAGAAAAAGAAAAGAAAGAAAAGAAAAAGAAAAAGGAAAAAATATATATATATATATTTGTCTACACACCCATATATATGGACATATATTCACCTATATACACCTATATATATATGCCTATATTAAAAACTACAATATGATTATAATGAAATAGAAATAAAACCAAAACAACCAAGATAAGCAGCCAATAAAGGGAAAACAAAACAGAATAAAACCAAACAAACCAAAATAATTCAAGTTGGTCTAGGCTAAAGTCCACCAAGCTCTCTTCAGATTGTCTGCTGTACAAAAATTCCTAAAGGCCTTGTGGGAACAGTAGGCCACCTGATGCCTAACGTGATCCTGGCACTGCAGGTTTGCTGTACTTGAGTGTGGTTGTGATGTGTGATTGGTGGTTTTTACAAAGTCACTGCCTTTTTGCTTTTGCCTGTCCCAAGGCAGGCTGCACCCCCAAAGGCTCAATGAGTGTCTCTGGGCACCTCTTTGGTTGACAGCCGTGGAGAATTAAAGAATTCTCACTACCAAAAGCCTGCTGCTAAGAATCTGTTAATTAGTGCCTCAGCAGATGAACCTGCCCTGCCTCCCAAGCCTTGCCTAAAGGTGGGGCGGTGGGTAGTCTCACTCTGCTGCCTTTACTGGGTGGAAATTCTCAACCCCTGCAGGTAAGGATATCTGCCGATTCTGCCCCTAGGGCTCCCTTCAGGAGTCAGTTTAAGACTGTCTTGGCGGTGGACAAAGTTTGGGGGTGGGGGTGAGTTATTGGGTTGTTTTTTTTTTTTTTGCTTTCTGTTCAAGAGTAGAAAAAGGGAAAAAATAAAAAACATAAAAATAAACAAAGCCACAGTTCCAACACTGTTTCAAGCTAAGGCCTTTGCCTCTTATGCTCCAGCGGAGTTCCTGCTGCTCTCCCAAAGGGTCTGCCGGGATTTAGGGAATTGCGCGCACCCTACCGTGTGGCCAAGATCCCCGCTCCGCGTCTCTCGGGGACCTGCGTCTCCACCCGGCGCACTGCTTGTCCGAGCGAGTCCTCTTTTTCCCCTGCTCCCGGGTTCCAGGCTTCTACCTCGGGAGCCGGCGCGCCCGCGCGGAAATCCTGCTGCTCTCCCAAACGGTCTGCCGGGATTAGGGGACTGCGCGCACCGTGCTGCGTGGCTCCGATCCCCGCTCTGTCTCTCCGGGATCTGTGACTCCAGCCGGCGCGCTGCGCCTCCGCGCGGGCAAGTCCTGTGTTTCCCCTGCTCTCGGGTTTAAGGCCGTCTGCCTTGAGCCGGCGCGCGCCCGCGCCGTTCCTCCTGCTGCGCCTCCTGGAGGACTGCCGCCGGGGTTCAGGGGACTGCGCTGCGCACCTTTCCACGCGGCTCCGATCCCCGCTCCGTCTCTCCGGAACCTGCGTCTCCGCCCAGCGCGCGCTGCTTCTCCGCGGGCAAGTCCTCTGTTTTCCCCTGCCCCCGGTTTCAGGGCTTCTGCGCCCGCGGGACCCGGTGGGCACAGAGGCTGATCCCTGAACCGGGAGGGCAGTGCAGGGACTGATCTTGCCCTGTCGCTGTGTGGGCCTGCACCCTGCTTCCTGGGGAACGCGGGTGCAGCTCGCACCTCTGCACAGTCGTCTCCTCTCTCTCCTCCCGCACTTGCCGGCCTGAGGCTTCTGCCTCAGACCGCAAACCAACGCGCTCTGGCTGAACTCTAGGTGGGCCGCGGGCCGCAGGGAGCGAGCCGGGGCAACACTCACCGTGACTCAGCAGCCGCGGGTGCGGGCTGCACCTCACGCGTCTCGCCGCCTTCTTCCCCTACTCGCCCGGCCTGCCCACCTTCCAGCAATCCTTGTGTGGAACTCTTAGTCGCTCTGTGTGATGAGTAGATGTCTCTTTGAAGCGTATTAGAAGTTCAAATTGTGGATATTTCCAGGGGAGATTTCATGGAGCCCTCCTCACAGCCGCCATCTTGCCCCTCCCCCAAGGTTTTGGTTTAAACTAGAAACTTTAAGATCTCATTTTCACAATCTTCTGAGCTCTCTCTTCAGCACCTGGCACAGCACCTCCATTGCTTAGGACAGTGCCTGATATGCAGTATGGTTCAACAGGATCAATTGAAAGCTATAGCATCACTAGTCATAAGGATCCCAGAGTGGGATACTCTGCCTGAGCTGATGTCACCATGGATTGATTCACTAGAGGATATATGGAATACCCCATAGGGCACAGTGCTCTGAAAATCACATCTGCATGCTGCTGTGCTCATTTCTAAAAGGAGCAGATCCATTCCTGGCTACCTGGATTTGTTCTTGAATAGACAGATGAAAACACAGGAGCCCACCAGACCTCAGCCCCATAATCAAGTCTCATTTATTACAATGAATAGAACCAAGCCTTCCTGTGGATTGAAAACGCCACCTGAGAGAGGGCTGTGGCCTCATTTTTGAGCAAGAAAATATGGCTAAGAATTGGTTCCTTTGCAACCCACTTGAGTTGTTTGATCTCAAAAGCAGCATGCTGAAATCTGTTTATAACCTATGGGTATGTAGTAACTGGATGACTTCAACTTCATTTAATATTCAAGTTATTTGAGATTAGCAACATCGGTGATTTTAGCAACATGGGTGATATTCTAACTAGTGTAAAAAGAAAGAATGATAAAAACTCTTTTTCTATCATGTTCTTGACTATTTCTCCACCATTCTTTAATGGCTAAACAAACACTGAAAACCAATGGCAATCCAACCCATCTACAAGTAAAAAAGTTCAGCTGAGGACCAGGAGGATTTCCATTTTCTATAATTCCAAATAATTGATTTAATTGGAACAACTTAAATTTGGAGGGCACTTGTAGTTTTCAAGGGTGTTCAGAGTCATGGTTATATCTGAGTTTCCTATTACTCCTGCATATTGCCCAGAGACGTCAGTGACTTGCAGACATGGTTCAAGTGGAGTCATAGTATTGGTTTCAAGAACGACCTTTTCATGGTCAGGAAGGAAGCTGTTTGTTCTGGACATTAATGTGGCAGTGGAGAAATGTGATGTGAGTGACGTTGTCCTCCATGGATAGACTGTAAGCAGTGGAGCCAGGTTTAGAATCAAGAACACATAATTCTCAAGTTAATCTTACTGATTTTGTTGTCCACTTAATTCCACTAGATATAATAGTATAATATAAGAAAAATGAATCAACATTATGAACCTTTCGTTGTCAATAAGAATCATCATGTATTTAAAATACCTTTCTTCAGTAGGATATTATCAAGGTTTTTGTTTGTTTGTTTGTTTAATGGCAAACCCTTCCTAGCCCTAAAATGAAACTGATACCAGTCCTAAGACCTGTTATACAATGCACTTTAATATTAGTAGCTAAGAAAGCTACACATCTGAATGTATTTTCAAACAGTTTCTACTTAATGGCTTCCAGTGGGACATGAGTTCCTAATAAAATAAGCAGCAACATTCTTCAAGTAACTTCCTGCTGATTTCAAATTTTAATTGAAAACTATGCAGTAATTCTTTCACTTGAAAATGGCACTGTCCTTCTGAAACAGGTCCTGGTCGGAGAGACCTTCACCCTTTGGGAGAAGATTCTTTCCTGGCCTTGCCTCTCCCAGGAGCAGGGCAGCGAGGCTCGTGAGCAGCCGGCCCACACAGTCGTTGGAGACAATGCCCGTCACTGGTGCTCCTGTCTAATTCACTTCCAACATCTCTTTCTGGGATCCTTCCCAATTTGAACTTGGATTGCTTGAAAAAAAATGTTCCAGTCTACAATAGTAAAGAATAGACGAGATTTCTTTAATTGTACTTCTAGTCTAGAGCAGAGAAACTAACAACCCCTGGCATTCACATTATTCTACAACTTTTATGTAATATGTTAATTATATCGATTATATGTAAAATATATTTTGATACCTCTAGGGTAGTTTTGATGTTTTGGTATATTATTTACTTTCATAGTATCATGTTATCTGTTTTTAGGGACACTGTTTGCAGTCAAGTTCAAATTCTGGCTGTAGGCAAATGCACTGATATAAAGCAGTGCATGCTGGTCCCTAAATGAAACTGCTTCTTCATTATCTCATAGAGGTACTACTGATGGAAGGGCCCAGGAGAGCAGCACCTATATAAAAACATGCAGTTTTTTTATATAATGCAACTGTAGGTGTGACTGTAGAACTGTGGAAGTTAACTGAGACTCCAGAAAACACACACACACACATGCACGCACACATACATACACATGCCCACACCCCCCCAGAGCTCTTTTCTGAATTTTCAACAACTCTTCATGTCCCCCTCCCAGAAAGCTCCTCTAGTCTTCTGTATGCCAGTATTTTCCTTCTATTCCCACATGAATCAATTTTATAACAACCTTTACAGTTGTTATATACAAACCTCCCCTGAGATAACCCAGGACTGGTCTATCACGAGGATGCATTTTATTTTACCTTTTGGGGAGGGGCATTTTTATAGCCTTACAGATTAAATGAAGCAAAGGGAGATTTTAATTAAGAAAAAAATGCGTAGCAAGGGTTCGTTGAGGACCAAATTTTCACACACTTACCTAAAATACAGTGAGACACAGTTGCTAATAATGCTTCTCTTTCAGATAGCACATTCTATGTTCAACAACTCTTAGAATCACTAGCTAGTTAATTAATGGCTTCATTAAAGCTAGAGTGAGCAGCAGCCCTGAGGAAGGGCAGCATTGTTGCCATTATGTCATCTTGCCAAACCCTGCTTCTGTATTCGCTAAGTGCATTGAAAAATTTATATTCCTTAAAAAATTCTCTGTATCTGCACAAATGTCTCTGATGTTGACATCTTAACTCTAAAACAACCCAGGGGAGACTTACCTGGATGGCGAACATCCCCTGACAATACCATTTCTACTGCCAGCTGGAGTTTCCTCCTGGAGGATCAAAACTTCCATATTTCTCGTGCATTCCCACTTTTTAGTTTCAGCCCCTATCCAGCCTCAGACCACTCTAGAGGGCTTTTCTACAGTTCTGGTGGGATTTCAACTCCTGCGTGCTTTTTCCCTTCTTTGGCAGCAGTGAGAAAATTCCCTGAGATGAAGAGCGAGAAGAATGTGTAAGGTAGCCAGCTTGTGTTGACTCTTCTAAAGGTACAGTTGCTTTCCCTCCACTAGTACTGCCTAACACCTTCCTGCTTTCTTCAGAAGAAACTGTTAAAGAATTTCAGGCAAAAGGTGATGATGGAATGACTTTGAGGCATTATCAGAGAAATAGTCCAAATAATCGTTGACCATAATAAGAGAACAATTAGCAGCACCCAGAATGAGGGTGGAGGTATTCTGTTATACTCTATAGTTAGAAAATTGTACTATTTTTCCAGGTGTCTCTTTTGGAGGAAGTCTAGTTGAAGTAGACTATTTAGAAGACAGTGACAAGGACAATAAAATGTTCCAAACTGAGTTATCTAAGAAAAGGAAATAGGATGTTTAAGATGGGAAGGGAGCGATACAAATGGTAGGGTAAGAAAGCCCCAAATATTTTCAAATATTTAAAGGAATGTCATATTGAAGAGGAATAGGCTTGTTCTGGGTGAACCCAGGAAGGATTAATGGGTGGTCGGAAAGAACCTTCTAATAGTGGGAGCAGTTCAAAAATGAGAGGGTATGATTCAAGAGGCTGTGAGAATTTCAGGTCCCTGAAACATATGGCAAAGTGGAGCCCTTGAAAAGAATGCTGGACTACAATAACCCAGAACAGGGTTCTGTAGACCATTGTGTCCACCAGATGTCCATAAGTGGTTTGTAGGAAGAAATAGAGAGTGTGTGTGTGTGTGTGTGTGTGTGTGTGAGTGTGTGTGTGTTGGTGGTTGTGGGACTGTTCTTGGGTCAAATAAATTTAGTAAACACCAGTTTGAAAACAGGGAAATATGCATAATTTCTTAATCTACATAAATAACAACTTAATGTCCTTAATATGATAATATGCTTAATATGCTATTAAGTGTACTATGAACTTCAAAGAGGCTTCAACATTACCTAACTGTATTGGACCAAAGGAATATTTATTTGATTTAGAAATACCTTTCAATATCTCATGAAACGTCCCATGGAACTCCGTTTAGGAAACATTTTTACAGAGAATGTGGTCACTATTTATAAATGTCTTACGGACATTTTCAAACCTGATATATTCTGACACTCTTGTAAAGGTGGCAAGGAGGAAAGACACAAGGAAGAGGGTAGATATATTGACAAAAAGATACACATATGATACCTCTATGGTTTGGCAATATTGATTGTATGTTATTAAGTTCTTAGGAATTTTCCATGTTGTCAAAGAATGCTAAAGTGGACAATTTAAAAAATGTCAGGTAAGGTAATTTCCCAAAGATATAAGCAACAGATGGTACAATGGAAAACACTCTTCTCAAACGAATTAACTTAAAATTTTGTACTCTTTTGGTACTATTAAAAACTCTGACTTTGTAAGACCTCTGCCAGATGGAAATTATAGAATTAACAGCATAATGAATATTGTTCTCTTATAGAACAGATGACATATTCCTCTACCTTTTGCACCTGCAGTTGCCACTGATTAAAGGGGAAAAGGCCAAAGAAATTACCCCTGATAATTATACATGATTACATTGGCCCACAGACACACAAACACATTAGCACACGGGATATTATGATCAAATTAAATTCTGTTTGTGTTCATTCTGCCTGTTAGCATTTTCTCTCAAGAATGTGAAATTTCTGTATTTGGGTTTTTAAAAATTGAACACTATAATGGATGATATAACCATGCTCATCTTTGAAAAAAAACATGTTAGGGAAATGGAACTGGACAAAGTACTATACACAAAAGGCTGTGATGATATAATAAATGCTCCCAGCTTCTTTCTGCTGGGAAGTTTGGACTAAAATGTCTCCCATCAGAGTGACCATGACAAATATTCTCGTTAGATGTAGGGTTAGATTTTCTGAACCTCTGATGCATTATTCAAAACTTAATGGTATATAGAATAAAACCCTAACAGAAAACTGAAGTAAAGCTGTGTGGTCACTGTTTCTAAGTAGTCTAGTTTTGATGGCCTTTTTGCTTTACCAGAAGAAGTGGAGGTACCCACATGAGTCTGCACAGTGCATGGCACTAAGCTAAGTGCAGTTTGTCTCAGGCGATTCCCACCCCCAACCCCTCCCAAAAACCACCACCCTCAAACCAATCTATGACATGTTTGCATTTTGGAAATGGAAATGTGGCTTAATTTCTCGATCTCATTAAGGTTGTCAAAAGCCACTTTTGATTCCTCCTGAGGGTGAAGGAGAATCTACCCATCACACAATTTCCAGCCATCTAAATTGGAGCCTTGTAGGTTGGGTCTCCCAAGGAACCGATTCTAAGATGCTGAGATTTGTGTGCGGAAGTTTTATTCCAAGTTCTGTTGGGACCGATGCTTATGGGAGAGTAAAGAAAACAGGACTGGGTACAGGGAGAAGGTGTGCTGTGATACAGTCACAACAAGGTCCTCAGTCAAGCCTACAGGGAGCTCCGGAGCTGGGATGAACTTTCAGAGTTGAAGCAAGCGATGTCATACTTGTATACTCCGCCCCAAAGTACGCGTGTCTGTGGGCCAACGTAACCATGCATATTTATCAGGGATAATTTCTTTGGCCTTTTTCCCTTTGATCAGTCATTGCATGTAGGTTGTCCCCAGAGAGGGTATGTGACCTTGACATGGCTTTTTGGCTGAAGGCAGTTCTCGGACAGAAACTCAGCTGAGAGCTGACAACCAACAACACCTCGGCCACTGGTAGAGGAACTGTCTTCAATCTGGAAGGAAGTGGAAATGCCTTAATCATTCACAGCAGCCACTATACATCTATCTATATCTAGAGTAACTTTTTCAGTCACTTGCCTTAAAGTAACCCAAAACTCAGAAAAGCCAAGGTAACTAACATTTATTTACTTTCTATTATGTGGTAAGCACTTGCTGGATTAACACTAAAAATGCAATAGCAACTAAGATTTACTGAGTTCTCATCTCTCGGGTATTGTGTTCAATTTTATATGCATGGTATTCCATTTAATCTTCACATTAATTCAATCTTTTTATTCTCTTCACGAGTGAGTAAATTAAAGCTAGAAAAAGTTAAGTGACCTGCCTAAAATCATACAAGTATAACTGAGAGTACCAGTATTTGAATTCAATCTGCCCCAAAGTCCTCTTTTTTTTTCTTTTTTTTTGAGGGCAGTGTCACTGGCCCTCATATGTGGGACCGAACCGGGGCCACTGGCTTCCCAAGCCAGCGCTTAACCGAAGTCCTCATTTTTAACCTCTATGTTATACCACCTATTGTATTGTTTTGTTTTATTCTTGAAAAAAATACTATGAAATATGTACCATTATTATCCCATTTATAATGAGGAAAATGAGCAACTGGGAGATTGAGAACCCTCCTGAGGCCATGCGTGATTAGTAACTCAGAAAAGGCTCTGTCTGTTCTAAAGCTCTGACTCTTTCAACTGTCCCCTGTATTGATTGTAGGCAGTCCATTAAACCCGATAAATACTCACATAACGTGTGAGTCCTTGGAGAGTAGTTTTTATTTAGTCTCGTGAATTTATAAGAGCCCATGAAATATTTCCATTGGAGTTGGTGTGCCCGCCAAGAAAGGACAGCAGCTAGTTCATGAGCCAAGAGAGGCTTCATGGACATCTCCGTTTCCCAATGTTTCCAGGCAAAGCTATTCAGAGCAATGAAGTAATTTCTATTTGTAGCGGTTCAGGTAATTCTGCAATTAGCCCCATAATTAAGGCAAGAACCATGTCTAATTCATCCCTGGATTCGCCCCAACAACTGCCACTTGGTAAGTACTCAATAAACACTTGTCGACATGATGAAGGAATATATGAATGTGATGGAGACCAGTAATTCCCGGGATTTCACCATCAAGGAACTCTTACACCATTTTCCCTTATAGAGCTCTGCTCTTCTTAATAAATGTATGTAAGTCCTAACTTACTTCCCCATTGTTCAAAATTAAAGGCATACATAATTCCACTTGAACTTCAATAAGCAATAGGTAGGTCAATATTTAAACTGAATCGATAAAATGTCCCCGTTAACAGTAAAGAAAAGTGGTATTTCAGTTCATGTGTGTAACCACACAGTTCACAGGTGACTGATTTCTCTCCTGGCTTTCAACATTAGTTCCTCTGATATCCCTAGTTCCAGGAACCCCAAGCTGGGAACCATTGAAAGCCAAGGGATAAATCCACGTAGTCCTTGGGGAAAATGTAAAAGTTTTTTACAACACAAGTTTAGCAGCAGCTCTTTATTAGCAAATGGAAACCTTTCCAAAGAGGAGAATAGAAGGGCAGAATCCAACACATAGAAACTGGATGCTTTGAATAAAGTAACTTGCTTCCAACTTTGAATATCCCTATTTCTCCACCATGTGTGCTGAGTGAGGGGTTATTTGGTACTGAGGAAGAGACTCAGGTGAGAACACTTGTTCCCACACAGAAGTGTCCATTATATTCAGGCTCCTCTTGAAAGAAACCCATTGTCTGCCTCCTGACGATCTAAATCTTAACGAACCAATGGTCTCTTTGTTTAAGATTTGCAGTGCTTTCTTCCTCCCTTTGCTCTCTTACACAATTAGCAGACAGAACAATCTGCACAGCAGGAGGCCTTGTCAGAGGGCTGACCGATCTCACATTCTGTCCCCTGCAGGGTTTATGGCTTATTCTGAAACATTGGCTGGGAGCAAATGATGGGCCTGAGGACACAGGACATTTTATGAAGTCTAAACCTCATTTTTCTTGCAGCTTATATGATCTTATTTTAATTGAAAATGGATTTTTAATGGTTTTACTGTACACCACAATTAAAAAAAAGGCTCTTGTCACCATCATCAAAGGAAACGGATGGCATCTTTGCTTTGATTTGACTGCACTGCTTTTTGTTAAACGAACGCAGAAATGAAATAAACTAACAGCCTGCCAGGCATGAGAAGGAGGCAAAATAGCTCTTGTGTACTCCTGAGTACTTGGAATTTGTCCTTTTGACAACCTAAAGCAGCTAGTATAGTTAGGATGGTGGTGAAGGTTAGTCATTCCCTGTGCCCCAAATTCCTGGCGTGACAGCAGTTCTTGTGTCTCCCAGAACATGTCTGCACTCTTGGCTGTGGTTAAGTCGTTATGAACAACTCCAGACCTTACATCTGAATAGTAACCTCATAGATATCATCACCTCGTGTGTGGGTGTCGACCTCCGGTGTGTAATTATTCCTAACTTTTTAATTAGGGGAAATTGGGACTCAGAGGGTTCACATAATTTTTGCAAGATTATACATATAACACAACAAAATACATTATTATAGTCAGGACCATCTTCTCTCTTAACGCAAATAAAGTTGATTGATAAGTTTTTGTTTCTTTCTTTTCTTTTTTTTTTTAAATTTTTTTATTGGGTAATTGGGGAGGGTACCAGCCAAGTTGTTGTTCTTCAATATTTGTTGTGGAGGGCGCCAGTTGCCATCTGGCTTCCCAATGACAGCTCGTGGCCTCTAAGCTCAAGGTGCTGTGTTCAATCTTAGTTGCGGGTGGGCATAGCCACCATCCCATGTGAGAGTCGAACCGGCAGCCTTGTTGTTAAAAGTGCATGCCCTATCCACCGAGCCATCCAGGCGGCAGCTCAGCTCAAGGTGCCGAGTTCAATCTTTAGTTGCAGGTGGGCGTAGCACACCATTGAAGAGGCAATCTTGTTGTTACACCAGCTGAGCCATCCTGCCACCTGTTGGCAGCTCCGTGACAGCTCAGCTAGGACATAGCATTCACTGGCCCATATGGGAATCAAACCGGCAGCCCAGTGCTCAGAGCACATGCTCTAAGCCAACTCTTAACCAACTGAGCCACTCAGCCAGCCCTCTTTCTTTCTTTTTAATAAACTTCTCTCTCTCCTACTAGACTGTATATACCAGGAGAGCAAGGACTGTCTCTTTCTGAGCACCATCATGGCCTCAGCTCACAGAATAATGTGTAGCACAGAAGAGCTGTTTATAAATATTTGTTAAACAGATGTCTTTATCAAGCTGCAAATGGAGTTTAAGCTTGATTTGAGCAGAGAATCTGGGAAAGTCAAGGAGAGAGGGATTTCTTCCTTTCACAGCCACCAAGAGAAAAATTCAGATTGACTATCTATGTTTAGTGTAGCCTTTAATTATTTTCTGGTTTACACCTAAATAGTTGCTGTCATTTAGTTCTGTAAGTATATAGTGCAGGTCATGGGAAGACTTGGGAGGGCTTTAGTCTTCTATTCAGGAGAGCACAGGTCTTCAAAAATCTCCAGAGTTGCTTGTTTTAGGACATTGTTTTATAGATAATTCATAGGAGTTAATTCTTCCTCTAAGTCTAATTTTAGCAGAAAAACAATTTTGTTTTCAAATGAGCTATTTTCATTGGACATAAATCAGCTATGCTGCTTCCTGAGCAGAAACAGGTTTAGTGAAAAATAAACCTTGTGTTTACAGAAGTCAAGATTTATGACATAGCCATCTGTTTACCTGAGGTTATTTTGAAGCCCCTTCCAAGGTTCAAACCTACAGGATGCAAAGGCCCTGCTTTTTATTACTGGATGCTTCAGTGCATAAAATGCCAAACTTTGGGGCAAGAGTTCCTTTTTGTTTTGTCTTTTTCTTCTTTACATTTTCACATGAAATTTCCAAGTTTTCAGAAATAGCCAGATTGACAGAAAATCACATTTTAAAGGATGTCAGACCTGATTTTAATTAGTTGCTTGCTCCTGGATGACTCAGTTGTTCAGGGGAACAAAGACCTGTGATTACTATTTTAAACTTTGCAGATCAACAAAGGCTGGGTTTAGAACAGGCAGTAACGAGACTCTGACACTTTCATAGTAATCTTTATTCCCAAGTGCATCAAAGAGTTCTGTAAAAATTAATGCATTGACTTTGAGGATTCTATTCCATTCAGTAAAAAAAAAAATATTTCATTGAAAATTAAATGCATTCAAGTAAAATTCACCAGAAGACACAAGTGTCTTGTTATCCACAATTGTTCATAACTACAAAACATGACAGTTTAGAGAAGTTAGAGAAGTAGCATATATAAAATGAATTTTAGTAAAAATATTATGTATACACACACACACACACTTGAGCATGAATTTGACATGGGTTCTTAAAATTTTCTAATAAAGTTAAATAATTAAATTATATAATTATAATTAATAATGCACTGATAATAACTAAATTAAAGAAATCTGATGAATTAAGTTCAATTCTAATAAACTTTATTTTTATAAACATGATGATGATTACTGCTGTCGTTATCAAAGGACCTCATGGCATATATGTAGAGTGCAGGGAAAGTCATTTTGCAGATTGGTGAATTTGAAAATTTGCAAGTGAGACCTTTCAAGTTAGGAAAAGTTAAAATCCTTCACATTAGTTTAAAAGAAAACACTTTTATTTAGCAAATAGCAGTGAATTCACAAACTAAAATCTGTGGCAGTAGCCACAGTGAGGAAAACAGGGTAGCCTTTTCATGAGTTATATGACTTCATATACTTCTATTCTAAAATTACATCTTTTGTTTCTAAAGTAAAACCTGTTCATTTATTCAACACATATTTTTTGAGTATTTACTCTAGGCCAGGCACTATGCTAAGCTCTGGGGACACAACAGTGAGAAAACAGACAGTCCTTGTCCTCAAAGAGATCGCAGTCTAGTTGGGGAGACAGATATTGATCACACATCAGTATAATTACGATTCTGACTCATGTTTTGAAGAAATGACATTTAAACTATCACCTGAAAGATGAATGAGTTGACCAAATGAAGGGACAGGGAAGAAAACTATTCTTGGTCCTCCCCGCCCCCACACAAAAAAGCAAACAACAACAACAACAGCAGTTGCAAAGTTTCCTGAGGAAAATTAGGCTGGTCAAGATGAGCAAGACTGAGGATATGGCTAGAATTCCGTGATGGGGAGAGTGACTGGAGATGAAACAGGAAGAGCCACTAGTAGCCATTGTTCAGGGCCCTATAGGCCAATTAAGGATTTTTATTTTTATCCTAAAGGCACCGAGAGATGATTGAAGCATTCTGAGTAAGAGATTGATGTGAATTCATAAGTCAAGCTCAGAACATTGTGGGTTATGGATCTCAGCACTTCTAACTCCTAAATCTTTTCCTTTAAATCTTTTCAAAACCAGCTCTCAAAGCCAGCACATCAGAAGACTTCGGGTTCCCATATCTGCTCCTCCTTTTGCTTCCTTGGAGAGAGATTTTCTGATTTCTGTAGAATTGCCTGTTTCTCTTCTAAGAAACCTGTACTCTGTTTGAAGATGCCTTTCCTCAAGAGAGTTCCACACTCCGGAGAAGGGCATTGAGGCTTTAAGTATCAAGTTTTAGTTCTGGATCTGCTCTTTTACCATGATTTAGAATCTATGATGGGAAAAGCATAGTTGGATGTTACTATGTGCCCAGGAACAAAGTCCTTCCGAGGGTGTTTCCCCCAGAAGCCTTATCACCAGCTTTGCCCTGACAGCACCAGCACGTCTCCCATCCCCCACACCCTTTCTGTCTTGGATTGGAATTGTGAGAAATCCAGCAAACTCACTTTTACATCATAACTGTATCATGGCTGGGTGTTGCTCAGAATTCCCTGCTGTCTTGCTTCTTTGAGACTCTCTAGCTACTGGAGAGGGCATTGCATAGGCTGTCACTCAATGGATATTCAATACAACAATATCACAGGGAGCTAGGCACTCATCTAAGCACTTTACATGCTCTAACTACTTTATTTTTTGTTTGTTTTTTGTTTTGTTTTGTTTTCTTTTTTTTGAAGGCAGTGTCACTGGCCCTCACATGTGGGACCGAACCGGGGCTGCTGGCTTCCCAAGCCAGCGCTTAACCACCGCGCCACTTGGCCAGCCCTTAACTACTTTAATCTTCATTATTATGCCTATTTAATAGATGGTGAAACTGAGGCTTACAGTGTTAACTGACTTGCTCATAATAAATGCTGATGCTTAGATTTGAGTAGAAATAGTCTAGCTCCAGGTTAGAGACCAGTTTTATGATTTTATTTAACTATTTATTTATCTTGAAATGATTCTCCTGATAGTCAGTGAGGTCTCACAAGCAAACACTATAAATGCAGCATCTGATGAAAAAGAGAGATTAAGAAAAAGGGGTGCATTTCTAAGGCAACATTGCAATATTTATATAATCACATTTTTTTTTTTTTTTTTGAGGGCAGTGTCACTGGCCTTCATATGTGGGACCGAACCGGGGCCGCTGGCTTCCAAGGCCAGCGCTTAACCACTGCGCCACTCGGCCGGCCCTTATAATCACATTTTTGTATACCAAAGGAGATCATTCCATAAATAGATACTAAAATATTAATATATAAATTCAAAGGGAATTTAATAATCTGTTCATATTACATAACTTTACTTAAAATATTTTCTTCATAATGTTAGTGAACACTATTCAAATTTCTGTTAGCAACTTTTTGTCTATAAAAGTGGATATAATATGAATGAATGAATGCATGAATGAATGAATGAATAAAGAATGAAGGCTTTTTAAGGTCTCATAGCAATCTGAGAACTTTCAAAGAGAGACAATGAGCTCTTTATATATGAAGAGATACAAGTTTCAGTGTCATCAGATGGTACACTTTGTATGGAATTAATATTAGATTCTTTGCGTGTGAAATCAAGGAACTCTTCTTTAATTGGACAAGTCAATGAAGAAGCTTTAAGTGCATGCAGAATGAGGCTCTGACACCATAGGCTATCCAAGGAGGTCCTTACCAGTCTGGCCCAAATGCCTTCCTGCTCCTCCACTAGTCCAGTCAGTCTTCCTACTGTCCCCATATCTTCCATGGCCCCTACTCTCTGGTCACTTTGTCTTTCCTAATCACATCATCTTTTTCATGTCCATATGCTTTTATTTTAAACCAATTTATTGAGGTCTGATTGACATATAAAAAGTTGTACATATTTAATGTATACAACTCCATGAGTTTGGTGGTAAGTATATATTGTGAAAGCATCACCATCAAGGTCATAAACAGATCACCTTCCAAAGGATTTTCCCGCATTCTTTATCATTTTTATTATTTTTTATGTGTGTAATGTAAGAATAATTAATATAGGATCTTCCCTCTTAGTCAAATTTAGTATACAGTACAGTATTTAATATACAGTACAGTACATTATGCTAAGTGAAACAATACAGACACAGAAAAACAAATACTATATGATATCACTTATATGAGGAATCAAAAATAGACCCAAGAAGTGAAGAATACAATGATGGTTGCTCGGGACTGAATAAAGGAAGAAATGGGAAGGGGATGGTAAAAAGTACAAAGTTTCAGTTATGCAAGATAAGTAAATTCTGGAGATTTACTATAGAGCCCATATGTTTTTGCATGTGCTATTCCATTTTCTTGAAATAACTTCCTTCTTTGTCTAAAGAGCCATGACCAAACTCAAATTTCACCTGTTTTATGATGTGTTCCTTAAGTTCCTCCTTGATTTCTCCTAAGTGTAATAAATTATTTCACCTACCTTGCTCTCATGGAATCCTGTGCCCATGACTGTTGTACCATATTGTATTGTCATGACTGGTTCACATGGATTTAGGTTGTTAGTTCAACAAATGTTTTATTTTCCTTTTGGGTTCGAGAGATGGTGGTAGGTACAGGGGATGTATTGATGACTATGATATGATTTTTGGTTTTTGTGAACTGTATAGGCACTGATAGAAATAGGCATGGAAATGGATAATCTCAGTGCGATGTAAATACACAGTTATAGAACTATGCTTAAGGAATATAACACATAAAGAAAAGGGTTCATCAACCAGATTTGGACAGGAGGGATTGAGGTAATGCCTGAGCCAAATCTGGAAGGGCAAGCAGAAATTAGATCAAAAACAGTACTGGAAGAAGGAATAGTATTTCATATAGAGGAAAGGCCTGAAAAAGTACTGAGGCAGGAAACCAGAGGGTGTATTTGGGGGAAAATAAGCATGTCAATATTACTAGGGAACAAATTAGCATGTAGGAAGTAGCAACAAATGAGGGAGGGTGAAGAGGGGTGTGTGTGGCAGATGATGTGAAGAAGGTGTGGAGGGTTTCGCCTGCACGGCTAAAGAGCTAGGTATATCCTGTAAGTGAGAGAAGACTTTGCGGTTGTTTGTGTAACAGAATAATGCACTCAGATGAGAGAAAGGTCATTCTGACTGCAGTGTAGAAAAAGCACAAAAAAGGAGTGTTCATTTCTCCAAGAGAGATGAAGAAGGTCTGAACTTGAGGATGGCTCTAGGAAGCTGTAACTAAAACATTGTCTGCCATGAATGTGCATTAATACAACTTTGCTGAATGAATGAATGAATGAATGAATGAATGAAGTTTTTAAATTAAAGTTTAACCACTTTGTCTTATACCAAGAAAATTGTTATGTTGAGCCTATATCTTTATTACCATCAGAGGAGGTTTTTCAATTCACTCCAATTATGTATCGGTCCAATACTAAGCATGATTGGAAATTGTCATTTAGCTATAAATCGTGCATTCTCAGTGTCAATATTGCCCATCAAAGGGGTCAAAAATTGGGAGGAAAAATAAAATAATTACTCTTTTTATATACAGCAAAGATATGCAAACAGTACATGAACAGATATACAGTTTATCTGTGGCATTAAATTTTCATGGAAGATGAGGGTGAGTGGGAAAAAATATTTTAAAAAGCTCCATGGGAGGGAGGGGGCAATAATGAAAAGAGTTTTAAAAATGCTTCTCTAAATAATTATTGAAACTTGAGTAGCATTTGCTAGTTTTAATCCAGAATATTGAGTCTTTTTGTTTAACATAATTCTACTTAAGACTGAGTATTTGAGATTCAATTTGACATTATTGCTTGTTTGGTCTTAGGTCTCATATTAACTTTAGGAAAATATATCTAAACAGAAAAATAGAACTGTTCCCATTACTCAGAGAAATGGTATTTTAAATGTAAAACACATTTCATGTGAGGACTACAAGCTACAAAAGGATGTTTCATCAATCCTCAAAGCAATCTATTTTAGAGAGAAATGGAGAAGAATACTCTTATGTTTTCCTAACATCTCTCCATGGGGACAACAATTAATTGTTCTAACTTCAGGCCCATGAATTCTAATCTTAGAGTAGGAGAGGACATCTGAGGAGCAGTTTCTGTGATGATCATGGTTCTAAGATGGGAATTTGATTGCTCAGGAAACTTCCATGACCTAGTACCCTGGTACCTCTGGACCTGGTGAACCAGCTACTCAGTTAAGGTTAATACAGAATCTGCACTGGCCCCAGCATCACCCTCTCCACTCCACCTCTTACCTCTCAAGCTGAGTACCAATCTTTCTGTTGAACAATAATTCTATCTGTTATTCTTTTCAAAAGAGTGTCTGCCTTTTCTAAAATGCCAAGGTCTGCTACCTTCACAACAGGAATATATCATCTGCTCTAGCAACTCCAGAAGAAAAAGTAATGGAATTCAAACCTGAATGGCTGCACACACATTGCCACAGCATCTGTCTTTCTAATGAGCTTGAATACACTTGTGTCTGTGCTATAGGGATCCAGATTTTTCATTTTAAGACACAATTCTCTTCTGAAACTGTTGCTGTGAGGACCAAATTGCTCCACCTGCCAGTCCATTTTCTGAAGGGATTGGGCACTTCATATCCATGCTACAGTCTTTTAGAAGCCACTGGATCCTCCTCTCTTGGTGTTTAACAGAAAATTGTATATTTGGAAAAACATGCATCAGAATTTTTAAAGTTCTACTCATAGGATGAATGAAGTTCAAGGCAGTTGACCCAGTTTCCCAGATGGGTTGAGTTTGTTTAGACTAGATATACTTTCTGAAATCTGGAGAAGTGCACATATATTACATTCCATGCGTTAGCCTCATGAATTCAAACGAGCATGACTCCTTTTTTTCCTTGATTCTCATGACACTACATGCTCCTGATTTTCTTCCTACTTCTATATAAGAACTTTTCTACCCATCCCTTAAATGCTACTGAATGTCAGATCTTCTCTTTTCTTCCCCCTCTTCTAAATCTTCCCAGGTGACCTTATCCACGCTCATAGCTCTAACTATTCTCTCTATGTGATGGCTCCCAATCAGCTCTGTGTCCTGATTATCAGATGTGTACTTAACTACCAACTCAGATCTCAACTTGTGTGTCCCAAAGTCACTTCAAAATCAACGTCTCAGACTGAATGTCGTGAATGATGTTTACCTGCCAGAATACTGCCAGAAATCTAGACATCATTCATGGCCTCTATCTCCTTTTCCATCTTCATCCAATCCCACCCTATCCCAGCCCTGCCGCCCCCCATCAAATGTTGTCATTTTATCCCTTCAGTTCCTTTCAAAATAAATCTCTATCATTGCAATTTAAGATACAACTGTCTTTAGTCCAGATTGCTTCAACAGCTCCCTAATTGTCATTCCTGTCCCTAGTCCTCCCTCCCATTCATTTGTCCACACTGAAGGCAACTAATCTCTTCAAATTACAAACTGAATCATATTATTTCCCTGGTTGACAGCTTTCAGTTGTTCTACATTTCTGAAAGCCCTCTGTCATCTGTTTTTTTCTCATCATTTCAACATTTTTAAGACTTTCTTATATTTTGTGATATAACTTCTTCAAGAGTCCTAACCACATCATACTTTCTTTTCTCTCTCTCTCTCTCTCTCTCTCTCTCTCTCTCTCTCTCTCTCTCTCTCTCCTCACCCAAGAATTTAATGTTCACATGTGTTTGCTCACACTTTCTTTGTCACCTCTCAGGTCCCAGTTTGCTTATCCCTTTGTCATGGAATCCTGCTTCCTGTTCCCTCAACTCACAGATTTCACTCCAGGGTGCTGTCTTCGGACATTGCATGCCATTATTAAGTTCACCTGTATCTGTATATTTGCACCATCTACTCCTAAGCATACACCATACTTCCGTCATTGAAGAACTATTTCCTCTTCCTGAAAATTCATGACATCCTCCTCCATCCTCCATTCTCACCTTTCCTCAGCCAAATCTTCCTAATTGTTCCACATGCAAGGAACATTCTTCTGTAAAGTTCTCCCTGACTTCCCAGGCTAGGCTAGGGAATTGTCCTCTATGCTGCCATGGGAACAAATCATCTTCTATGATGAAAGACAGATCACACCACTCTTCTGCTCAAGGTCTTCCAAAGACTCCCTCTCTTCACTCAGAGTAAGCCTCAAAGCCCTTATCATATTCGGCAGGGCCCTACAAGATCTGCCTCCTTTCCTCATATCCCTCTGACTTCATCTCTTACTCCTCTCCCCTTTCTCCAAGATTCGGCCTGTTACCACTTCTGGTCCATGGCAGTAGCTGAAATGCTTTCCCTAGAAGTCCACATGACTAACTTTTTTGTCTCCCTCCAACCTTTGCACAAATGGCCCCTCATCAATGAGAACTACTAGATCACCCTATTTTAAGTTGTAATTTGCACCACTTCTCTCTACCTGCATGCTCCTATCCTCCTTTTTTCACTCCATTTTTATAGCACTTAGTCCCTCCTGTAAGATGATATAATTATAATTATTTTTAATTACCGTCTCTCCTTATTACAACGTAAGCCCCACAAGGGTGAATATTTCTATCTGTTTTGTTCACTCAAGTTTTCCAAGTGCTTTCAGTGAAATATAATAGGTGCTCTGTAAATGTGTTTAAAAGAATGGGCCCTGATTGTACTATTAATATATTAAAACTTTCTTCCTTGTCCAACTGCCCACCACCAAATTGTAAACTCTGTGGATGCAGGGATTTTCCTGCTATGTCTATTTACAATATCTAGCACATTTCCTTAAAATAGTAGGTTTTTAATAAATGTCTGCTAATTGCATGTATTACCATCCCATAACTTTGCAGAGTTTGCAATCAGGCCATGCCAGACCAGAATACAAGTGTGGGAATGGTATTTTCTTTGTGGCGAAGCTTCACACTAAACTCTCCCAGCATCTGAGATCTCCAAAGATGCAGAGACCAGCATAGACCAATATGGTGAATACTTTGCCTGTAGAATCTCTGTAGAGGTTGAGAATTTACCGTTGTACATTTGGCCTTTTCCCGACATTCTATAATTGGGGCATTTATTTTAATAAGGTAGGAAACTAAAGGGAAGCCTGGGAATTAGGAGCTTGAAAAAATGTTATCTTGCCCTTTGTGATGCCTCTTTTTCTTTCCTTTCTCAGAGCTCTTCCTGCCATGATGCAGTGGGTCCGCACGCAGAAGCCAGGAGAGAGTGGCATCAATATTGTCACTGCCGATTTTGTAGAACTCGGTGATTTCATCAGCACTGTCATAAAGCTCAACTATGTCTTCGATGAAGGAGAAGCCAACACTTGATAGTACCATGTTGAGTATCCATTAATAAGTTGGGAAGACTCATTGTATTAGGCATATTATCGATAAACACTTTCATCTTCCTATTCCACTGAGTCTCCGAGGGAGTTAGGACTGGCAGTGGGTGGGAAAAGGGGGAATCCATTTCTTGAGTGATTACTATCGTAGTCTGCATTAGTATAAATATTTCATTTCCCTTTGATGAGTAAAATCTATTTCTAGTGTTAGAGATTTAAAAAAAGACCAGTGAAGTTTGTTTTTCAAAATTAGTCTTTGTAACGTATAATTCATGAGTGTTTCTTTGATTGTGTTTCTGATTTCGACCTAGGGCTCCTACATTCTCTATATCCTCTAACTGAACCTTTCTGCTCTCTCTTGCTCGCTCTTTTTCATCAGATACTGTATGGACTCAAAATAATTGAATGCCCAGCAGAGTGTGTATTACATTGTTGTACTGAAATTTATTTGTTGTGTGAGATTTGGTACAGTAGTCTGTAGTCATCTGCCACTGGGCAATCATCGCTAAATTTTGTCATAGAAAATAAGCATCAAATCAGTTTCTCTGTATCAGTAATATTGGAGGACATAATAGTGATTTTTGTGTTATATAGAAATAATAGTGTTTCACAGTATTTCTATTTAAGGCAGCTATAAATATAGAGTAAACACTTCTTTGGAAGAACTATTAGTGCCAACTCCATAGTGAAAAATGAGGAAGGGAAAGAGATGGTTGTTATTTAAATTCATGAATCTCTTAAATAATATTGCCCTGTAAATGCCCAGTAAATGAAAAATTATAAATGACAAGTGTGTTAAAATCAGAGAACTCTGAAAAGAGCACTTACAAAAGCTCTCCTAAGAATTCTCTTTATTAAAAACCAAAAGGAAGAAAAGAAAGAAATGAAAGATTGTGCAAGCTTTCCTATCAAATTAGGATTTCCAAGTATGTAATTCTGAATCCCAAATTTTGAGGAATACATGCATATTTCAAGAAGCTTTAATTCAGCTGTTTTACTTGAAGTTGAAGAGGAAAGGTGAAAGAAGGAGTCAGAGCAACATTTTTGAATCTATGTCCAGGAAATATCAAGGATCCATGAACCTTCTTTAGAATATTCTTAAAGACATGTAATCTGAGCAGCCGTACTGAAAATTGGCACTGACTCATCCCTTCTGGGTTCCTTCCTACCCTTGGGTCAAGAATGAGGCAGAGGCAAAAGTTTCTGTGGTCCAATACAGACCAGGTCTCCAGGGAAGACAAATGATAATGCAACTTTGAGTATGGCCTCCTCCTTGTTGTCTTTGTGATATCTGACAATTCAAAAATAATCTGAAAGAGCACAATAACCCTTGTTTACTTTCTGCAAGGAATATTGTGAGGCATATAGAAAAATCTATAAAATTTGCTCAAATTCTTATGATTGTGAATTATTTTATCTTCATGTTTAGAAAGAGCCATACCTCAATAGTTTCCTGGGGAAACAGTCCACTTAAAGTGAGACCATAAAGAAACAAAATCATGCCCTCGGTTTTTAGTTAATCTAAATGTAAGACATGTGGTTATATCTCTTAGACCTAGGTAAGGGAGTTTATTCCAAGGTTATGTAAGTCAAGATTATAAATAATCAACAGTTAATTATAAGATTATAAATGCTAATTATCAGAAAATAGTATTTAGTAGCAACTGCAAGGAGGGAAGATAAATTGTTTATACTGAAGAGAATGTTTATGAAAATTTTGTAGGTAGGTGTGGTAGACCAAGTGGCATGTATATACATGCAACAGATATTTTCTACCTTCCAATTGTGTGTATATGTCTCGCCATCCCCAAAATACCAATATATATCCACTCTGTGCAGGCTGACAGATACAAATACACACACAGACATGGACAGACACATTCTTCTTTTCAAGTGAAAACACTGCTAATATTAAATAATTTAATTTTAAGACTTAAACCCTGTACAGTGTATGAAAAAGAGTGATCAAACATTTGAAAGTAGAGTAGCTGATTTTATTAAAATATTTTTGTAAATATTATCTAACTTAAGACTAAATTATTTACAAATATAGTTTTCTTTCTGCTTTGCAGTTTTATTGTCTTTCTATCTCTTTCACTTGCTCTTTATGTGCAATTGAATATGAATCCTTTTTAAAGGGTTATGGATTATTAAAATTGACATCCTGTAAATTTGCTTTTTGGGCAGATTTTCTCTCTGACTATTCATTATTCATTCCTCAGGAGGATCTTTAGCCAAGCACACTTGAAGTGACACAGGATTTCACTTATAAATATAATAGAAAACAGATCTTTCAACATATTAATGAATAATAAACTAGAGAGATAGCTATGTTGTATTTTCTCTACTCTAGATGCTTTCTTATGAAGTTTGCTTAGAATTAGCTTTGCCGTATTTATCATTTGGGTGCTGGAAAAAAAAAAACATACTGAAGGATTAGAGTAATTGCGCAATTTCTCAACCAGAGAAAGCTTTCTATTGTTATTAATGATATGCACACAGAAACCTTGTTTGACATCAGGTACTTTTGAGCCAATGTTGTTCTCACGCAGACATACAGTACCGATGTAGCAGGCCCTCAGAGAAAATGGACTTGCCTTAATTTCTAAAGGAGGGAGTAGGTAGAATGAAGCGTGGGTCTTCCAGCTGGAGAGAGCGTTCCCTAGGCAGGATTCCTTTGAAATGGAATAGAGAGAAGGTGCCTTTGGCTGTCTTCTGTTCCTTGGAGCTGCCCTGGAGTACACTTAGGGAGCAGACTGTGAGCCTTAAATAAAAAGGTGGAGATGGGGACTAGTGATATGCAATCAGGGCTTAGCCTCAGCCTTTGCTTCTTTGTCTTAGCTGGGCATTGTCTTTCTGGAGAGCTAGGAGCACAAGGGCTACAAACAGGCCCCAAGATGGTAGGAGATCTTGGTGCACTTTCTGTTTTGCTGGTTTCTTCAGACTTTATGTCACAAATTCTGTAAGGCAAAAAACACAAACAGAATCCAACTTTTACCTAATCTACAGCAGGAAGTCGAAGCAGTGGGTGGGATAAGGGAAAATAGGCAGAGTTACAGTTTTTTGGTTTGCTTTCCTGTCTGTAATTTTGAAGGACCAAAAAGGAATGCTCCTGCCATTATCATTTATGTCTCCCTTATTAGTACACAATCATACGAATGCAGAGAATGAGGAGGCATCTTTTAAAAGCCTTAGGATATTCTGTATGATGACCTCAATATTCACTTTCAGCCATACTAGGAGATGTCACTTTTCATGGAACGCCACCTAACAGTGAATGTATTATATTAGTGCACAAAGTGTCTGGCATGTATGCACCTATGTGTCTACACACATGCAAACACACACATGCGCGCACACACACACACCATGTACATCTCCCACACACACATTATTCAAGTCGAAACTGCACTCTCAATCACTCAGCCTAATCCTATTGCCAATTCTTAAAATCAATATCCCCTATGTTAGTAGGCATAAACTTAATTGAAATATTTAAACATTTAAGAGGAGAAAAATCACTAGAAAAACAAATGAAAAACCATCATAAATAAGAAATGTCTAGCAGTACTAGTCTAACTACATTATCAATTACACTTCAAGCTGGAGAATTGAAGGTGGACTTGAATATAAATTGCAAACAAACAAATCCTTGTCTTCACTTTAAGTTATTTTAAGTTCTTGGAGGTTCTGATGTGTTTTAGCCAGGGTTACTTGTTCAGGTTCTCCCCTGTTGGGATTCTAGACTGGGAAGTTGGAAGTCTCAGGAAATGCATGTTGTCATGAGTTTTTCAGTTCTATGGTTTTACAGATCCAATGACACAATCTTCTAACTTTTAGTCACTCGTCCAAATGAGAGCTCCATAGAGAGAGTGCTCACATTTTGAACTGCTGATAGAAAATAATGCACAGTGTATCTCAGGATATGCTAAACAAGGTTTTGAAAGTATTTTATTTTACAGCACTTTAGTCTTTTCAACTAGATTTCAATGACACAATGGTGTAAATGCTATATTTGCCATAACTTATTGGTGGCTCCTGTGTTACATGCAGTTTTAAATAATGCTCTAACTTGTTGTTTTCCCAATGACAATGATAAAATGTTCTGTAGAATCTGTAAAATGTGTTGATTGAATATGTTGAAAATTGTGTAATTTTTCATTTCATTTGTGAGACTATTTTGTAGGTACTAGTTCTAAATGTGTATTTATATGAGTTGAAAGTATGTACTTGTATGTGGTATATGTGTGTAAGCATAGTGTATCTTATTAAAAAAAAAATCAAACTTATCCTAAAGAAAAAGGGCACATTATGACCAGCCTTAATGCATTGCCATATTTTTGCTGTTGCAATTTGGGATTAAAATTTAAAGAGAAATTATGTCTTAGTTAAAAATGACCTTTAAAAAAATCATACGAGGAATGTGCTTTAGAACTTATCTCAGCTCCCACAAAGCACAAACAGTTCAGCTTGTGGAACTCCCCATGCTTCTCCAAAGTTTCAAAGGTCAATTTGTTAAATTCATTATCATACAGGGAGACTATTCGCATTTGTTTCCATCAGCAACAGAACCAGTTCACCTCTAAAGCTGTTCTTCCAAACATTATCTCATTTTGCTTATAAGGATAAGTTTTCTATGGAAGACTGTTTCTCCAAACCATTACCTTTTAAAAATTGGATCTTCTCAACTAAGACAAACTGCTTTGGCTCTGTGAGAGGCGTTAAAGATCCCTCAACATTAGGGGGTTCCTACATGGTTCCTTTCTCAAAAAACAAGCATGCGACACTCTTACACTTTTGCAACCTGCCTATGTGTAGTCTAGCAATAGAAAACTCATGACTAATTCAAGGATCTGCGCAGGTTGTCATGCTTGAAGCAAAAACTCTGTAATCTTCCTTGGGCCTGGGATCTGGATATGGAGTATTAATCAATCTTCCTATTTCCTCTCTTCCTCATTCTCAATTACTTCTTTTCCATATTTATGATTGCCAGATAAAATACAGAACACCAGTGAAATTCAGGTGTCAGAAAAACAGCGAATATTTTTAGTATAAGAATTTCCCAACTATTTCATGAGACATACTAAAAAAGTTATTCATTGTTTATCTGAAATTGAATTTAACTGAGTGTCCTGTAATTTTTTTTTTTTTTCCTATTCTGGCAACTCTCTCCATCCTGCCTCTCTTTTTCAGCTGGGTTACCTAAAAGGGGTAAAATCCTACCTCCTTCCATATCCCCTTTTAAGATACCTCATGTCAATCAATATCCCAATACCTTTCGTGAAGGAAAATGTTGAGCCATGCCAAGTCCTACAGATGCTTGAAGAAGGACCGATTCAAATGTAGACAGAATAACCAAGCATGTACCTTTATAAGATTAATGGCACCACATTCAAAATTTCCCTTCACTGGTCCATTGTGAGGTGTGTACTCTCCCCCATTACTCCCTCAAGTGACATTCCCCAGCAATTGGGGTAACCCAAAACACCCACACATGAAAAATGTCCCCGGAAAGTGATAGTACCTTCTAACTCAGTACCAAGTCCTCTTTTTAATATTCAATTTCTTTCAGAGAGGTAACAAAATAATCCATTACTCCCCCTCATTATTATCTTACCATAAATTATTTTTATCAGATTAGAATTGGTTTCCAAAGGACTTGTAGAAAATTTGACATAGAAAGGAACTTTCTTGACTGCCGGAAGAAGACAGAAGAGTCTGAGGTATAGACACAGCCCTGTGGGTGACTCCTCAAGAGACTGGGTGGGAACTGGGGAGCAGGTAGGGGATAGAACATGGACCCTCGCAATGGTAGCACCTGACGGAGAGACTTGCCAAAGCAAATTATAATGGCCAGCACCTTTTCTGAGGAACTGGCAACGCACAACGCCTCAGAGTAAGAACAGGGAGAGTGAAGGCCAGTTTCCAGAGAATAAAACCATGGTGGGATTCCTAAATTAGAGTTTTCAGATATTGTTACAACCAACAGTGAATCCTTGACATAATCTCAATGTGGGTGGAGTTCAGAACATTTTTAGTGCCTACCTCCTCTCTTGAAATTCCTATAAGTGATAAGAAAATCCAAATCCCTCAATATAATGTTTCCATCTCATGGCCCCCACTTGCACACATTTATGTTGATTTGCCTCATTTCTAAAGGATGGGGATTTGTGGAGCTGGTGACATTTCTTTTGTTAGACACCAGAAATTCACCAGAGAGAGACAGATCTGTGCCTTCTCTTTTTAGGATCTGGTCATTGATACTTTAATAAATGTGGTGTAAAGAAAATACATACCTACAGTTCTGTTTAGCAAATGTGAATTTTTTTTTGATAAGATTGTGTTCTTAATGTAAAAAAAAAAGTTTGTTTGTATCCAGTGAAATGCCTAATAAAGTCATGGTACCAGGTATTTTCACTTTTTTATTTCATGTTTATCTGTGCTTCATTATAAGCACAAAAGTGGATCTCTTAAGTAGGACATGACATCAGAAATATAATTCTGTTTAGGAAACAGGAGCCATTATATTAGGCTTTCCTCTGTGAAAGAATTTATTCTCCACCAAAAAAGACAATGCCATAATGCTTTCATTACACCCAAGTTAGGTTTAATGTTAGGTCTCTGAAGTCCGATACGCTTAGCTTCTGATGTTACCACAAAGAAAGCCAGTATCAATATAGCAATGTTTTACTTACATAGTATATGAATATTATAAACACATCTTGAGATTAGGGTGAAGGAAATCTACCTTTGCTGAACCTCTATTATGCCCAATGTGTGAAACATTATTTCAGAAGTGAAGTTGCTTTTGTATTTCACCAAATAAACCCTACATGTTAGGGTTCAAATCATTCTTAAAACAAAGTTTAAGCATTGTAATAGTATTATAAAGATAATCTAGAAAAAAAAAAAAAAGGTATAGTCCAAGGTTACCTTTGAGGTTGAACTTGGACATAAGATCACAAAAAAGCTCTGCTTGTTATATATACTAGTAGGCTCATACATTAGAGGATTTCTATTTATAAAACTGTAATGATCTCTACATTTATGAAATAGTGTATATCTTCAAATAATACTCCACTTTATCATATCTTTGTCCTTAACATAACATTGCTATAATTTCATCAAAGCCATTACACATCTATTCAGTCATTCTGCAAACATTTGCCAAATGCCTGCTATATGGCCAGCACCCTGCTAATTAAGCACCCTCATAACCACCAAACAGCACTCAGTATATTCATGACCCTATCAAGAACTTGTCCACCATTTGAATGTTTTGTAGGAAATGATAGACGGTACATCTTTGCTAGTTTCTCACTAGAGCTAACAGGTGGCACCATTTTGTCCTCAAACAAATGTAAATTCATTCTCCCTGGCTTTTTCAAAGTAGTGTCTCCAGATAGTAAAACTGTTTGAACAATTATTTCTCAAAGCCTGAGAAGAAAAATTTCTACAGGAAGTATAGTGAGAAATACGTTGGTCATGGCTACACGTAATGAAGAGTGGACTCCTCCTCCCTTCATGCCACAGTCCAGGCCACTAAGTACAGGACACCGTGTACAAGCTTAGCTGCCTTATTCTGTCTGGACAGAGGCGCCATCCCTCCTCCTTTCTCCCCTCACCTCCAAAGCTTGTGAAGAAACTGCTTTTTCTCAACAAGAGGCTGACTTCATAACGTAAGCAGACCCCATAAAGCAAAGAAGGTCTCCTCCATGCGGTAAAAATGGTGATGCTTCCTAGAACAAGAGTGAAAACATCACCTGGAATTGGAGGAAATAGTTCTTCTTAAGCAGAAAATAAGACTATGGCTTACTATACTGTGACGGAAGACTTCAACAGTGGCTCTCTCTATAGGTGGTTCAATATATGACCTCAGTAATGAGCTTTAATAAGCGATGCACTGGAATTAAGTGGCAAGATGTGAATCTAAATGCAACTGGGCACCTTCTACTATAATATATTCATCCTTTAGTCCTGTGGATATAACTATTCCTGGAACCATCTGGAGCTATTCAGCAAAGATGAACCACGTTAAATTCTAGAAGGTGGGATTAAGTGCCTTAAGTGACAGATAAATAAGCGTAGTGAGCCCTCCGATGCTGGCAGTTCCCAAAGTATTCCTTGGAAGAAGTCTTATTCTCCATTCACACTTTTTTCTCGTAAGAATGTGTGAGCTTGACCTCCTGGAATTTTACTGAGAAATAACAAAAATAAATTTGACTCAGTATAACTGCTCAGCAATTATTAAATTGTGCTCTTTCATTTTGGGGGCAAAAAAATGTGCCTGCAGGCTGGTTTCTTTTTTAGCATGGGGAAAAGGCAGAAAATATTAATGGAGAACCAATCATTCTTTTCTCATTAGACTACAAGACTGTTCATCTTCAATTTAAGTTTTAAAGGTCAGAGGCATATCTTAGCTAGTTCTATATTCCCAAGGCATGACAGTTATTAAAACATGTTTGGGGCCGGCCGAGAGACGTGGTGGTTAAGCGCTGGCATGGGAAGCCAGCGGCCCCAGTTCGGTCCCACATAAGAGGGCTAGTGACTCTGCCCTGAAAGAAAAAAACATGTTTGGAAACAATGAAATGAAATTGTGACTATTTGTGACCTAATCAAATGGTGGACAAGTTCTTGATAAGGGTCATGAATATACTGAGTGCTGTTTGGTGGCTATGAGAGTTCAAAGAAGTACAACAGGGCCGGCCGAGTGGCGCGGTGGTTAAACACTGGCTTGGAACGCCAGCGGTCCCGGTTTGGATTCCACATATGAGGGCCAGTGACACTGCCCTCTAAAAAAAAAAAAAAAAAAAAAAGTACGACAGAGTATCCTCCACCTCCTGTATCCTTTGGAGACATACTGACAACACGGAGAGAATTTCAGAGGAAATACCTGCACAGTGTTTTCTCCCGGTGCAGAAGGATGCCCTCTCTTAGCTGTAAAGTCAACTCAAACTTTGGAAAGAATATTACCCTGGAGAACTTGGCTTATGATGTTTTATAAAAGTTGCTGAGAAAGGGTGCGGGAAGGGACATTTTGAGCTTCAACGAAATCTCTTGGATTTTCCATTCCTCATCTACTTGTGGATACTAGGGGGGTTGCATGATTATAGGACTTGGATTCCACAGACTCCTGCTTGCACACAAGATCTCTGCTCACACATCCTTCTGGAAAACTGTCCCTTTCCCCACATTTTCCTGAGTCACCAGAAGATGTCTCCTGTGGGCTGAATTTAAAAACTCCACAGCCTTTGCATATTGGCTACTGTTATATTCTCATCTCAATGCCCACTGTGGTCTCCAATCATGGTGTCCCCTTTTCCATCAGATTCAGCAACCAGCAACCAGTTGGCACTGCTTATCCCCAGCTCATCATCACCGCAAAGGTACAGTTCTCATGTACCAAAGGGGTAAGTGGTCCGTGGCCAAGGGAAGATAGGTAAGGAAATGCTTCTTCTCCCTTTATGTTGCACTCTAATAGAGAGGCTCTCGTGTCTCAATAATTACCCAATATCAGGAGGAAAACTCATCTGACTTTTAGATATAGCCCCTTCGCTTTCCTGTCCCTGGCTCTCTCTCATCTATGGGCTCAGGACTGAAATTAATTCCAGTGAAAGCCACTGTGCTTTTCTCAAAGTCGCTACTCACCTCTGAGGATGAAGGTTTTCTTTCTGGTCTGATTTATCTTCCTGGCTTCTCCTTCTCTCCAGAAATTACCTTGGGAGGTTTCTTGATTCTTATACAAATAGGCCTCTGATATACCCATCCTCCTAATTGTGTTATTTAGGCTCATTTCAGGATCCCAGATGCATGTGGCTAAAAGAACCAGCAGCCCTTGCCAGCGGCTGTCTCCATACAAGGGCAAATGCGGAGGGGGCTTTGTGTTCAGGCTCCCAGTTTCTGAGTAGGACTCTCCCTTCCCCTATCCACGCTAAACAAAACCTATTCCCTTAGAGTCAGAAGAGCTCATTCACAATGAAGCTTAAAATCGTGGTTTTCAAATGTTTCTTACTTTAAAGAAGCACTTACAGAAAAGTAAAACTCACAATACTCGTATATTACAAGATGGCTTTCATAAGAGTAAGGCCAATAACTTTGTGTCCCCCTTTCCTACCTACAACTTTTCTTGGGGAGCCCTATAGAAACTCCTAGGACTTCCTGGAGCTTCACTTTTCACGCTTTACTGTGCACACAATTATCAGAATGTTAATAAAATGCAGATTCCGGTTCAGCAAGTTTGAGATGGGGCCCAGGTTCTGCTTTAAGTAGCAAGGATACGCAGCCCAACTTTGAAAAAACTGCTACAAAGTCTTGACTTTTCGATGAGATTTACTTTGAGGGAAGAATAAATGACCAGCCCTTTAAGTACAAAACCAATTTGTGTGGAAGATTTATTATAGGGAAGAAGGGTGTCATCACTAAAACCCTTTGTTACCCAAAGCTAGTCAACCTAAAACCACCAGCAACTACTTGTAGTCTGATGAAATCAAGTTTACTTGTCCATTGCTATGAAAGAGGTCACACAGGATGAAACATGGATCATCTCACTAAACAGGAAAACATAGAGTTGTTATAGAGTTCTGTGAAAGGGGGAAGTTTAGATAAAATGTAAGCACAATGCTATTTGGATAGACTCGAAGCAAAGTTAGGCTGTGTCAAGGGTGTGGACTGCAGAGCGGAGCCAACATCCTGTTTCCTTTGGCCCTACAAAGTTAATGCCGCCTTGGAATGTGGCATGCAGAAACCCCCTTATCTGAAGCTCTGCTCTGGGGTTGGGAAACATGCTGATTTTCCTGTCAAAGTGACTTAGATGCTGCATGTAAGAGTGGGATGTTTCATTCTTACTGCTATCATTTCAAATGATAGCCATAGTCCCTCAAGGGGTTAGTGTGACACGTTAGAGCTGCAGTGTGTCCTTGGGATTAAAAGTTTTTCCTGTCTACTTTGCAAAGCTGGCTTTATCTATACCTGTTATTCCAGCCTGGTGCATGGCCAGGCAGATTTTACTTTCTCAGTCCAAGCTAATTTTTATCTTCTCAGTTTGTAAGTGATAGAAATCCAACTCAAATTAATTTAAGCCAAAAAGGGGGGAGGAGCACACTTTCCAAGGCTAACTGAAACTGAAAAAGAAGCAGCTTTGGGGATAACACGGTCTGAGAGCTCAAAAAATATCATCAGGGCTTGATTTTTCTCCATTACTCAATTTTACTTTCCTCTGTGTTGACTATATTTAAGTAGGGTTTTTTTTTCACTGAGTGAAGATGTCCAAAGAGTACTTCTTTTTCCCAATAGTTTCAACCAGGAAGCAGAATTGAGTCTTACTGGTCTGAGTGGTCCTGAAGTAACTTTCTCAATCAAGCACTGAACACATGAGAATGAACTGAGAATAGAGAACTGGTGACTTACAAGGAAAAACAAAGCTCTGCTACTAAAAGGTGTGAGAAGGTTCTCTAGTCAAGCACAAATACAGATGTGTGCCTGTAAAAAGTCTCTCCCAAAACTTCTGAAGCCATGCCTTGCCGGAGCATTGCCTTTATTTACTCATCAGGTAAGCTTTGATTGCTTTGACTTCCCTTCTGAATCCCAGAAGAGATGAGAAAGAATTCAGGGAGGGGTATCACAGAGAGCAGTACCTGGAGAGGTAAAGGACTCTGCCCCATCAATTCCTCTGTTTTCTGTGGACCACTTGGGGAGGAGCTAAGAGTGGCCTCTGTTCCAATCATTTAGAATCTTTCTAGCAATCCCAGTGGTTCAGTAGATGCCAGATCAGTTCTGTGAATGAGAAGTTGGGCAGAGCTTCTTTCCTTGCTTAAGATGCTTGCCTGAGATAAAAAAAGAACCAATTTGCTCTGGTAGGCATCCAGGGGATTCTGCTTTTTATTTTTGTTTGTTTGTTTGTCTGTTTGTTTGTTTTTATGACACAAGAGGTGTCCAGAGTCTTCTCATTTCCTCCAGGGCATCTACCAGAGAAGTATGAGTTAGAATTTCTATGCCCCAGGAAATTCTTATAATTGAACAAATATTGACCTCCTTCCTCACCCTCTGCTTTCATTGGTTATCCTTCATTATATCCTTTCCCAGATACATAGTCAGTCCCTCCTTTGCATGCTTAAAAAAGGCTTTCTATTGAAAACCACACTTTGCCTACTCTTATGAAAAAATAAATTACAACGTTTAGAATGCTTCCCCTCTTAAAATAAACTTTACACATGCATTATATCATTTAATACTCACAAAACACTACCAGAAAAATATCTCATTTTATAAATAAAGGAACTGGAGCTCAGAGACTTTATTTTTTTAGCTGAGCCATCCTGCCATCTGTTGGCAGCTCAGCGGCAGCTCAGCTTGGGCTGGGCATCAAACTGCTGTTGCTCAGAGCTCAGCTCACACTCTTGAGCGAGCTAGGAGTTCAGAGATTTTAAATGACATATTCAAGTTCACATAGCGCATGAGCAAAGCGTGATTTTTACCCATGTCCTTTTACCACAGATCTCATGATATTTCACTGTGCCACTTTATAATTGGCTCGCTTTCTCTGCCATTTAACTCCCTCCCTACTACAATTATACCACTATACCAACCCAATAAAATTTTAGATGAGCTCAGCTAATCTACGAGTAAGCTCACATTATCCAAACAGACACTTCATCAGGTAAAACAGAGAAGACTTTTCACTAGTTACCAATGTGCTTAAGGCTAAATTGCCCTAAGTTACAGGATCCTGGAGAATCTGAAAGCCAACATTCTAGCCAGCCAGTATCCTGGAAACCGAAGAAAGTCACCTAGAGCCTCACAGACCAGGAAAGCCAAGGCAAATAGTTAGGGTAAGAAAAAAGAAAGAAAGAGAAAATCAGGGGATGGCGTGTGGGAAGAGAAAACCGACCTTTACCCAGCTTTTATTACCTGCCCAGTATTTTATACATGTTATTTATTTCAACCTTGACAGCTGTGAAGTAGAAAAAGCAGGACCTCTCAAAGAATAATAATGTTCAAAGCATTGCAAAATTTGTAAATAGGATTTCAACCCAGAACTGTCTGACTCCAAAGCTCTTATTCTTTGCCCTAAAATAGAAGACATAAGTAGAGGAAAATCTAATCTATTCCCAAGAGTCCTGAAATACTTACAGATAACAACATGGTTACAATAAGTGTATTTAAGCCAAAAACACATTCCAAGGGGTCTGAAACAAGCCAGATAATATGAAGTCTAACTACATCACCTCTTCCTGCAGTTGCTCTTAGCCATCATTATTGATTTCATTTGATTGCTTTGCGTTTTCCACTGACAGCTGCTTAGAGGTGGGTGGCTCTCATTGGTTAGCTGCAACTTGTACCTGCCCAACAAGATATAAACATATTTACAGAAGCACTTAAACAAAAGGATAATGTTTGACTCCCCAGTGATGTGTCAACCTAGACAATTAACTAACACAAGTTCAGAATCACAAAACTTCTTGCCTTGGGAAGCCTTTGATAGAGCCTCCTGTCTTCTTGCACATGCTGTTTTCAAATGTGAAGAGTTTTTTTTACCAAGGCAGTTAAAAGGAGGTCAATTTTGTTAAAAAGAAACATGTTTTACCTGTTTTCATCAGTTTAACCATAAAGATGTATACCCAAGACTAATGGAAAATTCAGAATCTCAATAAGTAGCCAAACTCTCATAAGGAAGAAGCACTCATTCACTGATTGAATTAATATTTTAATTAAAAACCCCTGTTTTTCTGGTAGTCTCTTATATCTTATAGACACAGAGGTGAACAAGATATAAGCATACTTGTCCTCCTGGGAAATTTTTACATTACAGCAGGGAAAGCTAAAGCCAATTATTACACAAATAATCACATATGTCATTACATAATCACATATTTAATATGATATATGAAGTGAAAGTCATGAGTTGTAAGTGAGTGGACATACAAAAGAATTACCTGACTTCATCTAGGGATTATAGCAGGCTCCTAGAAGTGATGCTTTGCATTCAAAAGGGTAAATAGGTGCTGACTGGTTGGAGAGAAAGTTTCAGGGAGAGCATGGGTAGCATCATTACGTGGAAGCATGAAATGTTCAGGTGCCAGAGGGAATTCCAGTAGGGGTCACGAAAATTGAGAAGGGAGGAACTTGAGGAGCTAAAGAGGTTATTCAAGGTCTTATGGACTATGAGACACTTTCTGGACTGTTGCCATTAAAGGATACTAAGCAAGAGAGGGAAGTAATCATATTTGTTTGTTAAAAGATTTCCCTGGATGCTATGTAGAAAATACATTGGAAGCACTAAATAAAAATATTTTGCAAGAATTCAGGAGAAAGATGATGATAGCTTGGACTAGAATAAAGGTAATGGAGGTGGATAAAAGTGGGTGGGTTTGAAAACACAGGATTTAGTACTTGACTCAATATGGTGATCAAAAAAACATTCCCATGTTTTTAACTTGAGAAAATCAACAAATTGTTGTGCTAATTATGAAAATGGAAGAAATTCCAGGATGTACACATTTGGAAAGATGAATAATGGGTTCAAACTGTGTTCATAATGAATTTTAGATACTGGCATGATGGGGATAGCTCTTTAGTAGGATGCTGGGTGATCTGGCTGAAGATACAAATGTAAAAACAAGTCTGAATTGAAACAAGGCTCTCTCTAAATTATTAAGGTTTTATTACATGATGACACCAGAACACAGACATGGCCAAAGGAAACACAAATAATGTATATCAAATAATGTAACAAGTATTCTCTCATGTGGGCCTTCAAGTTAACTGACGACCCAACCTTAATCCTCCACCACCTGACCAGCTTTCTTCTTTCAGTTCTATTGGGATAGGATATGAGCCATCAAAAAATGGAAATCAAGATGTGAAACAACATTGCCTAGAACTTTATTGACCTAAGATATAGGCTAAAATTTTAAGTGTGAAAGAACATATTCATAGATGAAAATTTTACAGTACAGATTAAATAGAAACCAGTGGCTAATATTAAGAAAGAGAACATCATTTATCAAATATAAATTCTCAACACTGACCTAGGTGACATATAGGATATTTTAAAACTACTTGCTATACATCATACTTACGATTAATGAAAGGTAATAATTCATACATGAAACATATTTAATTATTAGACAGTACAAGTAAAAAAAATCAAGATATGGTCAAACATATACTGTAGATTATTTGTTCAATCAGCAAACACTTGTTGAGGAACTGTCATTTGACAGATTCTGTGTTGTATCTGTACCTGAGGATAGAGAGATAAATAAAATATGAGTTTCTTTCATTGTGGAAAATCAAGTGTTAAGGAAAAAAACAGCTGAACATCTAACAGTTATGAAGTACAAGTACTAGAAGTAAATATGCATTTCCATGGCAACACGTACATAGTATCAATTAAATTGATTGGGGATAATGATATTTGTGTTTAATATTAAAGAATGAATGCGCCAAATGGAAAATGGTGGAAGTGTTTTGTAAGCATAGTACATGGTATGGCAAAAGAATGGAAAAATGAAAGATGGTGGTGGGTTCAGTGGCTGATATAAAGGTGTATCATGGGAAATGGTGAAAGAAGGGTCTAGAGTGGTGGATTGGGGTTTTATGTATTGTTTCATGGGTTTTATTCTACAGACAATGAGGGAGTAGCTTATCTATTCCCAAGTGGGAGGTGAGCCATGTTCCAACATGAGAACTAGGTCTGGATATCCACTGAGCAGAATGGTTACCTGAGTAGTCACAGGATTACTGTTCAACATTAAGAAAGCCAATTCTGTCAAGTGTGAGGAATGACCACTGTTGATGAAATCAAGAGTATCACAAGGCAAATAGTTCCAGGAATGGGTAGATAGCAAAAAGCAAGGGTAAATTGAAACCAAGGGTCCCAGGGCTTGGAGAACAAAAGATTGGCTTAATTGGCCTAGGGCTAGAACATGGAAGAGTTGGCCTGATTCACAGGTATGCTGATGCGGAGCTTCACATAGGGATACAGTGATGATTGTTAAGCAAAAGACTAATTGATATTTAGAAGAATTGCACTAGGTGTGCTGAAAGATGGAATGAAGATATAGTAAAGAGGGGTCAGGAGAACATTCTTCTGTGAAAGTGAAAGAATTTGACGAGGGTCTGAACTAGAGCCATGTTCATGAGCTGGAGTAGTTTGATCAAGAAAGGGAAAGATGATATGATACCAGAGTGGTTGGGCAAGATGTCAGGGACACTTGCAGGATGGGTAGAATTTAGCTTGATGATGAAGAATAGGGGAAGGACTTCAGATGGAGGGCAGGACAGCAGAACATTTTATAGGAGAGCAGATTTGGCAGACTCCTGATCCTGACCCCATCTGGCATTTTGATATTCACATCTGGTTCCTGGTATGAGCTTCATCTTCTGGAAAGAATTTGTAAGTGAGCCTCAATAGCAATACGCTACTGAGGGTCTTAACTAGAGCCATGCTTACCATCCAGTGATTCCTGTGTCAGTCACTTCGAGAAGTTTCAGCACAAAAGTTCATGGTTGGAAACCAAAACAATAAGAGCTAGTCTGTGGGCTTGCATTTTTTAGGAGTCTACTGAGCAATTTCTAAATGTCCTCAACTGTCCAGTCCCACCATGTCCACAGTATATGAACATTTCTCATATTTGGCTGACCTTTTATACAGGATTATGCAGCATGGTTTAGAGAAATAAACTTGAGCTTAGACTGCACATTAGCTAAATGACTGGTGAAGATTAGCTTACAATAGGAAAAGATGGCTGTCAAAAGGAAAAAATGATGTGGCTCATGCACCTGCACACCGAGCTGCAGTTGCTCCTGGAGAGACATTCTGCAGACTGGTCACCACTTTTTAATGGTTCCATTTACGTCAGACAGTGTCTAGTGCAGCCAGCTATTTTTATATAGCAATTGAAAATGCAGCAGCTATCTCTCCTCTGAATTAGATCACAGAGCAGCAATGAAGCATGTGCCTCAGCCATCAGGTGGATGAACACGCACTTCTGGGTTATGTTAGAGAGAATATGAGTTTCTCTCAATCTGCCCTGGAGTGATAGTTGCAGTTGCCAATTGTGTAAATCACTGGGTGCTTTTTCTTGAAGTTTTGTGAGAAAGGAAGAAAGGGAATATTTTGCTTTGCTGATCACCTAATAGAGAATTGAGCACAGTACACAGAGCAAACCAGTCTTCAGCGGAGCAGTAAGATTGTCAATGGCAGGAAGGAAAGGAGTGAGTGTGGAATGGTTGATGTCCTTTTCTCTGATTCTTTGGATGAAAAAGAAAGTGGTTGATTAGGTTCAGGGCCAAAAAGATTATCTAGGTCCTAGGACTAAGGAAAACGTTCTATGACTTTTGAGGCTATGGTTCTTGAAGAATTTCTCCAATCAGGTATGTTCTGACGCAGAGATTTAGACCTCCTGATGTTACCAGAGGCTCTGTGGACTAAACATTGATGCACAAGCACACAGCAGCCTCACGACTATTATTGATAATCCGGAGCAGACTCCCCAGAGTAGCTCTGAACATATTTTCATGTTCTGATTACAAATAAAGCAAACCAATGATCAACAAACAGCACATGATACATGTTCGAGAAAAATGTCCTAACCATGACAACAAAGGTCATACAGTAGATTTTTTTAATACCCCTGTATAAAATCAGTTTCTTGTTTATATAATTTTGTTTGTTGTGGAAGGTACAAACTCATTATCTTAAAAAAATGTGGAGGTGAGGTGGGGATGAATAAATATTCAAATTAAAACCATCAGCTTTTTGTGACTCTTTGTTGTTTTCCCAAATAAGTATAGGCATTTCAGCAAGACCCTTTGTTTGCTGGACTATGTTATATGATGACTGCACTTCATAAATTCTGAATTTGAATTTGCAATCAATAATATTGGCTCCCGGATGTCAGAGACATCCTAATGAACTGGCTTTTCAACTTTTCAAGCCATTCGCTTTCCTTGCTTCTAAAATGTCAAACATAAAGTGTCTTGATAACAAAGCTGTGAAAAGTTTTTATTATTATTATTATTTGCAGCTATCAGAATACCTAATGGATAATTCTTCCAAAGCTTGTTTCATATGTAAAAGCCTCTGCTCTTTGTTTGCTATTGTAATTGCTCAGGTTGAGTAAGCTTTTAAGTAAATTAATCAAAAAAACAAGACCCTCCCAATATAGCACTTTTGACATGACTGATTTCACCACTTCTAGTACAGAAATTTGTATTTTAAAAAAAATATCAATTTAATGTTTAGTTAATCTCTTATTTTTAATTTGTCTTTTGTTCCAGACACACAGCTGTTCGATTGCCCTTTTGGAGAGTGAAGTTAGAGTAGCTAAAAAAAGAACTTCAAGGCTTATTGAATTTTTCTTCATTAACATGCTAATCTAGCAAACTGACATAGATTGCATCTTGTGGGCCGGCTGAATGGCTCAGTTGGTTAAGAGCTCACTCAAGAGTGTGAGCTGAGCTCTGAGCAACAGTGGTTCGATGCCAGCCCAAGCTGAGCAGCCGCTGAGCTGCCAACAGGTGGCAGGATGGCTCAGCTAAGAAAAAAAAAAGAAAAAAAAAAAAAGAATTGCATCTTGTATTTCATGGAATGCTGTCATAAAGCAGTATTAAAAATGGACTGTTATACCTTTTTTTTCCTATTTTCATCAAAGCTCAAATGGAAATACTCATTGTTGAAAAGAACAGAAATTAAACCATAGATTGTTCAAAGGACTGATTGATTGATTTATATGTATACTCACTTATTCATTCAACACATATTTATGGACTATCTACCTGCTTTTAAACACTAGGCTAGTTAAGAAATACAAGGATAAATAAAGCATACTTTCTGGCTTCAAGGTGTTAGAATTTAAGGTGGGAACAGGCTATATACCATAACCACAGATAACAATAGATACAAGACTATTCACTCTTCTTTCTGGACATGCCTTTGAAATAAAGTTTCTAAAGTTCTGAAAATGAATATTACACAGTAATTCTTATGAAACTTGCCTATGATCTCACATAGTTCTATAGGATACCCCTTCTTTTTTTAGGTCACATTACTAGTCAGCTTTTCTCCTTTAATTCACTTCTGTTTCCTCTGTTTTAATGTGTGTCCAATAACATGAGGCAGGGTGCTGTGCCGCTTTATATGCTCCGTGATACACACAAATACAGATTTCTAACAGTGACCCGCCTAGAATAATTGCATGTATTGCTCTATTTTCAGCAAATTATTTCTCCATTTTCTTTTTTTATCTGTCAAGAAAACAAGTTGGCATTCTAGCCAATTCTGATTGTCCTTCCATTACAGAGAAAGCACATAATTTTCAGATGACTTATTTGATAAGCAAAACTGTCAACACAGAAAACTCAAAAACCCCTCCTCCATATTGACACAGGAAGACAATAAATATAGTCATGTGGTATATGCATCACATACTTCTGGAAGGATACACAAAAACCCATAGCATCAGTTGTCTCAGGATTGGGACCTCGGTGGCTTAGAGAAACTGATTGTAGGAACATTCCCCCTGTATGTCTTTGTGAGCCTTTCAAACATTTGAAATGTGCATATATTACCTATTTAAACACACATAAGCAAATATGCTCAAGATTAGACATTTCTTAGGCCCACTAAACAATATATTCACACTTAGTTTCTCCCCTCCATTGAGCTACCGTTTCTCTGAACCAGGGGTCCTGAAATTCTGTTAGTCCTTGCTTCGGTGAAGCCAGCATTTTCCTCCTCATTCCATTTTCTTGGGTATTTTTATGGCATCATCTTTCTCAGCATCTTGAATGCCTACCATTTCTAGCTTTACATTTGCCCTACCCTTACTCCTACTCCTTTTCTCTTCATGCCCAAGGTAGTTCAAAGTCTCTGGGAAGTTGCTTTTGTTAACTAAGTCAGGGAAACAATATTTTTGAGAGACTGCAGGTGGTACATGAAGACTGATTTCTCTTATCCTGTACTCCTACCCCTGGCCACCATGTAGAAATAAATTGTTTCTACAGAATTAAAATCCAAGTGGATATTTGAAAAAAATATATGAAACGTTGTCTATTCTTATCTAGCTCTCTCCCATTGACTTGTGATCTCAGGTGAGACCACAGATCCATGAGCCCCTCGGGCTCAAAGACAAAATAAAAACACACATTGTCTTGACAGTGAAGGTGATCAACCTCTCTCACCTGTCCCTGAGATGTCAGCAAGAAAGGATGCTCTCTCTTTTTCCTAGTTAAGGACTTCTTGGGGCACATAATTTATTTCCCATCCCAGACAGCCAGTGAGCAAACTAAGGATGTGTTTTTTCCTTCCTACGTTAAAGAGCAGCTACTTTTTTTCTATCTAAAAGTTCCTTTTATAGAGAATACTGCTATCTTTGACTGGTTGAGTCCAGGGACTTAACTATTACATCTAAAATGATATTTTAAATAAAATATTAGTTATACGTTGCAGGAAAGAAATGCCTTTCTTTTAAGTGGTAGTCTTTGAGTGTCACTCCAGAATACAGAGTAGATTTATTGTAATAATCCTCAACAAAGAGAAAATATTGCTGCTTAATAGAATTCATGAATCACTTTTTCAGATCTCCTTCTAAAACAAATATAATTGTTGCTTTCCCTTAAAAGAACATTGGGTGGAGGGGTCTTTTATTAGAAATCAGTCTGCTGCCAGGAAATTAAAGACAATATAATTGCATCACTAAGCAGGGTCTGATGTATTTGACTTTTAAACCTCTTAAAAGGACATACAGTAGGAAGTTTATACAGAATGTCTTGAACTCTTATTTAAATTATGTATTGTGTATTTTTATGTCTTATCTCTCCAAATATACTACATGCTCCTTGAGAAAAGGAACCAAATATTCTTTAATTCACAACTTAGTGTCTTAGTGTCTGACAGATAATAAATCATCAAGAAGTGGTTGTTAAATAACTTGAGAAACTGTATGGAGCTGGCAAGATAATAGCCTGGAGGAGAAACATTTGGGCCAGTAAGAATAAGCTACTTCCTTAAGGATTACTATCCTTAAAAGGAAAATCAATTGAGCATAAAAAATAGGTTTGCCTTGTTTACAGAGGACAATATTCAACCTTCGTGCTTTTGAAAGTAAAAGTGGATATTTATTGAATGTAACACTCAAAGGAAAAGTAAACTATTGTAGTTCCCCAAACATGATCAATTAAAGCAAGAGATCTAAGGAGGGAAAAGAATAAGAATGTAGAAGGTAATGGGAGGAAAGCAGGGCAGGTTCATGGAGGAAATTTGTGAAGCGGGGTAAGAGGCGAGAGTGTGCAGGGCAGAAGCGAGGATACAAAAGGATAGAAATTTCCAAGGTGTAGAAATCTATCACTACATTTTCATTGTTAATTTGGGTTGTGAGGCTCAGAGTAAATTATCATTAGACAGCTTAGTCAATTATTTGATATTTTAAATAATAGTTATCACGCTTCCTTATTGATGAATTAGTTAACTGACCACTGTTCAGTACTCACCTGTTTGATTCTTGAATGGTTAGCTGCTGCATTCCACCACTGCATTATGGGAACAGACAAATAGCAGCCCGGTGTTCTTATGAAATCACTCCCAGAGCCAGCCTATCCTAAGAACTAGCTGACGATCACCCTGACTCACTTCCCAAATTCAGATTTAGGAAGGCCTATGTATTTAAATCAAAACTATTCAATTGCAATTTAAACATGCAGAGAGAACTTTGGGAATAAGAGCCAAAAATAGCTTTACTACTTTATATTTGAAAGCAGAGAGGCCAGCAAAGTTGTATGGGACTGAGGTAGAATTAGCAGGGGTAGAAATGAGAAGGAAACTGTCAAGAAACTATCCCCAGTACTGTGGTGGCTAAAGAACTTTCTAATCCAAAAGGGTCTAGTTTTTTATTTGAATATATTTGTGAGCATGTAATGTGCTTGTCTACTCTGATATACTTCAGGAAAGCCTTCTACTCACACAAAATTACCTTGTATGGGGATATGTTTATTTTTGTTGGCTAATTTTTTTTTTCGTTTGCACTTTTTGCATATGTGGAAAATAAGGAAAAGATCTAAATCCCACCATTGGGTTGACACAATATGGAATTGGAGCAGCATGAGCCAGACAGCAAGTCAACTCATAAAATCAGTGGCAACTGCTGGGAGCAGGTGTCCGAAGCCAGAAGCGATCATGAGAACACAAGTCCCTCTGGAGCACATGCAGTCTTGGAAAGGGTTCTGGTCTTCCACAGTACAGGGAATGGGGCTCAAATCAATCCTCTTTAGACTTGAAGTGTTAGGGAGAACTCCAGACATCCAGATTATGTAAGTACTTGCTTTGAACAAAGCACTTACCCACAATTAAGTTATTACAGAAATCATAGGCAAAAGTTTTGTGTAGCTACAGCCAGCCAGAAGGCCAAAGGAATATAAGATTATGCATCAATTAATTCTGCTGAACAAGAATTGGATTTCTGTTTTCCCTATAAGACCCTGATTTTTTTTTTAAAAGGAGATTAGTTAATCCCCAGAGAAGTGATCACTAGACCTGGAGCAACACGTTAAAAATGTAATTATTTGGCCGGCCGAGTGGCGCATTGGTTAAGCGCTGGTTTTGGGATGCCAGCGGCCCCGGTTCGGATCCCACATGAGGGCCAGTGACACTGCCCTCTACAGCTAACAACAGCTCCACCTGGAGCTGGGCTGTGCGAGCCCCGGTGATGGTGTGGGCTGCAGCCCCTGCTGCAGTGGGCTGCCGTGGGCTGCAGTGAGTGGCCCGCAGCCAGCGTGAGCGGCTGGCAGCCAAGCGTGAGCTGCCAATAGCCGCGATGAGCGACATCCAGAGGCCAGCGACCGATCTGCCTCATCCAGGAAGAGCGCAATGACGATACCAACAGTGAAGCAACATCCTCCGCAACTAAACTGAAGAACAAAAAGACAGCAACTTGTCTGTTCCCCTTCCCGATTCCCCAACGCTGTTCCCCTCCGCCAATTCCCCAATAAAATCTTTAAAAAAAAAAAAAATGTAATTATTTCCCTGGAGTTTCAGTTTTCACTTCTCTTGGGGCAAGCCCAGAAACCTGGGCTAAGGTGCTGGATGTAGATGCGCCAATATTTTGTGGTCATAGGATGTTGTGCCCTTGTCTCTGATAACACATTTCCACAAAACCAGATTTGGATTTTCTTTAAAATGGTCATTGAAGACATTGTCTGTTCTGTCATTCCCTGTCTGTGGCAGAGACTACCAGTTGCCTGTTAAATATTTTTAGTGGTGTAAATTACCACTCAGATCAAGACTACATTCTTACACAATATGGCATGTGTCTAAATTCTATCCAATAAAATAGATGCAGAAGTATTGTGTGAGATTTCTGGAATGTTTTCTTAAATGTGAAGGGACAAATAACTTTTGTAGCTTACTCCTTCTTGCTGACAGCCTGAAACTCAGATGTGATGGCTGATGCTTCAGCAGCTGTCTTGGACCAAAAGATACTTTGCAGATGGAAACCACAAATCTTGAGGATGATGGATCAGAAAATGGGAGCCTGGGCCCTTCGTGACATTGAAGATTCTCCAAAAACCTTGGAATTCCCTGTCTGACCTTCTATTACATGAGAAATAGCTGCTAATTTATGTAAACTATTTTTCTTTATTTGGATTTCTCCTATTTTATGCAGCAAATGTAACCATCTGTCTCTTATAAAAGGACAGGTATTATAAGTGTCTCATAGAATTCAGTGCCAGGAAAGACTACTTTTTTCCAATAGGTTTACTTCCTATCTCACTGCCTTTGTTTTTTATGGCCTATCTACCAGGAAGAGCACAGCTAAACTTAGTGGTTGTTTGAAGTAATGACTCTTGCCCTAATCTGCTGTGATAGTGATTTCCATCCTTTCCTCTCACCTGCAGACTAACACATTCCCACATCTTCTGATGATTTACCTCCATTTTAATAGTACCGTTGCATAGTAAACTTCCTGAAAAGCATGTTTAAAATATATATGTAATCACAGGGTTTATGTTAATATGTTGATTAGGTGATTTATTGTATTTTAGAAAGGAATAATTCAGGAAAAGGGAACTGTGACTTGGATCACTGGTATTTAAATCCTAAAACTGCTTAGCCTCCCTTAGCTGTGGGATATTCTCTCTCTGCTCACCAAAGCCAAATTAAATCTATATACATTTACAAAAACAATTCAGATTATAAATAAATAAAATTCTTATGCTGCTGCTTCCTTTATATATGCAGAACTCAGGAACCCAAGACATGGCAATGTATGGGTACAAATTAATTGGTGTTGGATAATGAATATTTATGATAACAGCTAGTAAGGGCCAGAGGCAGGATCTAACCCAGGTCTGTGTGCATCCAAAGACTCTGCTCTCTGTACTGACTACCATGCAGAAAAAAATTAGTTACAAGGCACAGTCTCAAAAACAAAACAAACAAAAATCTAATGTATTAACAGCTATCATCTCCTGTCTTCTTCAAATAGTTTTTTTTTTTTCCATTATTATTAGAAAGAACAGGTAACAGAAAATAAACCTATACAAATTCTACAGTTGCACCTCTGCCTCTGCTGGTCTGAGGTGCTGGCATCTTGAAATCAGTGACCTCCTGTTGACACACCTATGGCCTGGCCCCTCCCCTACCTGTTCTCTTGATTCCTCCAAGGCTGATCATTTCTCAGATCTGCAGGGACTATCTCCAGGTATAAGTACATTGGAGAGAAGTGTGGGGTGATTTTCACCACAATATATAAGTAAATGCAAAAAAATGAAGCCTCATGTTTATTAGAACATAGTTCTGATTGCAGTCTCTTTTGTGGGTAGAGAAAGTTGTGCTAGCAATAGATGATTTGGATAAACCTGCTGTCAATAAGACAATAAAGTTATAGTTCCTTTGGGCAATCTCCTACTTAAACACAAAGATGTTCTTAAGCAGGTTATTTGGAAAACAACTCAATAGAGCAACAGAAGACTATTCTTTTTTTTTTATTATTGGGGTATTGGGGGAAGGGGAACAGACAAGTTGCTGTCTTTTTGTTCTTCAGTCTACTTGCGGAGGACATTGCTTCACTGGCCCATGTTGGTATCATCACTGCACTCGGGCACCAGCCTCTGGATGGTTTCTCACCTTGGCTATTGGCAGCTCACGCTGGCTGCCAGCCACTCACTGTAGCCCATGGCAGCCCACAGCAGCAGGGGCTGCAGCCCACACCATCCCCGGGGCTCGCACAGCCCAGCTCCAAGTGGAGTGTTGTTAGCTGTAGAGGGCAGTGTCACTGGACCTCATATGTGGGATCCGAACCAGGGCTGCTGGCATCCCCAAACCAGCTCCTAACCAATGAGCCACTCAGCCGGCCCCAGAAGACTATTCTTTTTCTCTAAGAATTATCCTGAAATAACTTTTTATAAGCCCAGAGAGAAAAATGGCTTAACTTCTGGACACAGGTTCCAGTTTCCAGAATTGTGTTGGCCCCTCGATGAACTCCTCAGTCAGCCCCTGCCTTCGGTAATGAGGGCAGCTTTGTATCCATTGGTGTCCCACTGTGGACTCTGTAGGGCAGAGACTACAGCAGCGTGCCAGCAATACACACAGTGGGGACTCCATATATGCCAAATCCAAACAAGTTTCAGGTTTAAGTCCCTCTTGCCAGGTCTCCGTTCTTCACAGAAAGAGACATCTGCTCATAACCATACTTAATCTATTCTTTTACTGGAAGATTTACAATCCCCATCTACATTCTCTTCTAGCCACTTCTGTTTAATTATGTTACTCTTTCCTACTTTGATGTAGTTCTTGGTCTTTTGACTGCTCCCCTCCTTTTGAATGAGTGGGGAACTAACTCACTCCTTCATTGACCAACTAAAAGCAATAAAAATAGGGCACGTTAATTAAATGTCAAAGAAGATTCAGCAGGCTGGCATGAAAAGCTGTCTCCCACAGGACCTCGTCTCATCACTGAGCATTCAAAGCATAAAAACTGACTCTACAATGCACTCAACATCCTGATATATGAATCCTATAAAGCATGAGTTTTTGTTATTAAGCAATTTTTCTAATTAAGAAAGATTAGTCCTTAAATGGGTTGCCAATTTCCAAAGAATTAAATGCAATAAATAGAAAAAATAGATTGTACATATATTTTTTCAAAATCCAAGTATTTTCTGATTGCACGTAGAGCATTTTGCCCATCCCTATAACATACTATTTTCAACTTTAACTGGAATCAGTTTTATAACAGGAATTGTTATGTTCAGACATACCAGTAAACAAAGAAGTATTGATGTAGAAGTCATTATATTTATCCAGCCTTGAAAAGTGGTTCTGAGGACATATTAAAATCATATTGGGTGCCAAAAAAAAAATTATGCATGAAAGGAAGAGGTTGAAGAATAAATGACTAAGGCGTGACTAGGTCGATATCTATTTTTAAGGAGCATCATCCAGCAACAACTTACTAATATTAAACTATTAGGACATCCAAGATACTGAGCTAGAGACTGCAGGAATAATGAGATATAATGTCTGGATTCTCCCCTAAAAAAAAATCACAAGCGATAAACTACTTATAAAAGAACAGTAAATTAGTAGTATAAGGCAAAACGTAAAAGGAAAATTGTAAGAACAGCCATTAATTCTTTATGGATCAGAGGCAGGAGAGGCTTCTTCTCAGAGCAAAACTCATAGGCCACCTAGGAAGCTTAAATAATTCTACCTAATTGCAGCTAGAGGCTCCAGGAGTCGATCCATCCTCTGCCTCATCCAGTTCCAGTTCCCACCTCCATCCACAAACCCAATCTTAGTCCCTTGCTGCTCCTGTTGAATCAACATATTTAATCTCCCAGATATACCATCTAGAATTCAGTTGATAACAGAGCAAGCAAATTTATTTCCTGGCCTAACAGAGAGGGCTTATGTCACAGAACCTGAGATGGAGATTAACATGTAGGAAGTTTATTAGGGAGTGTTCCTGGGATCAACAGTGGGGAGAAGGAATTAGATTTGGATAGAAGAAGAATTGGGGCTGTGATACATTCAAATCAAGGTCTCAGCTAATCCCATTGGAAGCTCCAAATTCAGCGAGGAGTCCTGAAGGTTTATTTCAAGGTGGATCAATAGGCCCAGGCCATTCCTTCCCTAAGTCAACTAATCCGTGGACCAAGATGCCCTGGGAAAGAATTGTGACTTTGGGTGAGGCTGGCTCTGTTCAGTCAAGGGCAGATAGCTCTCCACAGCTGGAGGAATAAATATTTCAGTTCTAGAGAGAGATCAGAGTGACACAGAGCAACATCCAAATAGGTTATGTATTTATTCCATTTGGTTCCCCAAACTGATTGGTGTTTTTAAAATTGTCTTTACTCACTTATGCATGTAATCAATATATTGACGTCTCCTGATTAGTAGTATAATTACCAATTCTAAGTAATAAAAATACCATAACTTTGTAGATGATAAAACCTGAAAGTAGTAAATTGGTCCTTATGTTCATACCTCCTCTTTCAAATAGAATATCTCTTCCCTCTCTCTTGCCCAGCTGTTGCCGAGTAATTTACAACTCAAAAAAGGCTAATGGAAGTATAAACAATGCACAGATGTCTCTGATTCCTTTATTGTGTTCCTTCGGGAGATGTCATGGAAAGCGCTCCTCAGCTTTGCCAGAGTTCCTTGAGGAGGTTGATCATAATGGAAATGGACAAGGGCATGTGAACAAAGAGCAGTCCTATTTTTCCCATCAAAGAAGGCGATCGGAGGTGCTATGTCAAGAAGCCATCAGAAGCTGGGATTCTGGAAGAATTGTTAAAAAGAGAATTTTACTATGACACATAAGCAACCATTCGTATCATGGAACATGCAGAAATACAATTGGAGCTGTTTGAGTTTTTCATTTAATAAGTTTATTCATTCATCAACAAATTTCTGTGGACCCACTAAGAACCTTGGACATACAGTAGTAAATATAACAGATACAGCTACTACTTTCATGGAGACTGCAGAATAATCAAGTAAATACATATTTTTCACTGAGGAAATACAATAAAATCCAAGGTGTCACAGGAGCATAAGCAAGGTTTTGAATCTAAACTAAGGAATTCCTATAGCTATCCCAAAGGAAGTGACATTTAAGCTGAGATCTGAAAAATGAGTTGGATTTAAACCTTCAAAGAGTGTTCTAAGTAAAGGGAACAGAATGTTCAAAGGTCCAGCGGAAAGAGAGAGAATGGTATGCTTCAAAAAATGACCAGGGCCGGCCGAGTGGCGCGGTGATTAAGCGCTGGCTTGGGAAGCCAGCAGCCCCGGTTCGGGTCCCACGTATGAGGGCCAGTGACATTGCCCTCAAAAAAAAAAAAAAAAAAAAAAAGACCAAAAGAACATTATATGTTCAAGGGAAATAGTGAGGAGAAGGAGTTGGAAGTCAAGGGCAGAAAGACTAAATCATGAAGAACACTATAAACCATGTTAAAGGGCTGGAAGTTTATTATCCAAGGGACATAGGAAAGCCATTGAAAGATATGAAGCAGAGAAAAGATGTGATGTGACCATAATTTAATTTTATAAAAATTATTTCAGTGACAGTGTAGAAAGTAAATTTGAGAGAGAAACACTGTGGGTAGAAACCAGGAAGGAGCAAAAAGATGATGATAGACTTTTTAAGATATTGGAGATAGAGATGGAGAACTGATTAGATTTTAGAAATAATTGGCAACTGGAATCATGAAAGCTTAATGATTGATTGATTGAATGATGAGGAGAAAGGTAGAGGAGACAGGAAGACAGGTCTCTGATTGGACAATTTGATAGAGATTACTGCCATTTACTGTATCAGGAAAGGCTGGAAGAAGAAAAGATTCAGGATGTAGCTCTCAAATTAACTTTTGCACATTTGAGTTTGAGGTACCTTTGAGACATTCAGGGATATAGTTTCAGTAGCAATTGGACATGGGCTGGAGATGTCCATCGAAGCCATGTGAGAAAATGAGACTGAACAGGGAAAGTTTGGAAACCAAAAAGATTAGCAGACTTAGAACAGAGCCATGAAGAAAATGAGTGTTCTAGGATAGGCAGAGAACAAAGAGTCACTAGCACATCTGAGAAAGAGCATGGAAAGAGGTAGGAAGAAAATGAGGAGGGTTAGTTTGGCAGATATTATTAGCTGAGCACAAATCTGCTTCTTTTTTCTGGACTGTTTTTCCCAGCCTCCCAGGCAGTACAGTATTGCCATATGATTGAGCTCAAACTAATGCAACGAAAGCAAAAATGATGAAGGCCATTTTCAAAGCTGATACACAAAAATCTCCCCTAATGATCTCTCGCTTCTCCATCCAGTGGCTCAATGTCAACTCCTAGTGGAAGCCAGCAACCTTTCTCATTCCCTGGGGGAAAACATGATTGGATTTTATAACAGTAAGAAATAAACTTATATGTTAAGCCACCAAGATTTGGGGGTTTATCTGCTGCAGCAGCAGAATTACCTTCACTTATATAGTGTGGAATCACCGAAGCCAAGAAAAAAAGCTATTTCAAAAAGGACAGAGTATTCAACAATATCAAATGACTGCTGAGAAGTCAAGCAATTAAATCCTGAAAAGAGTCTCTTGGGTTTAGCAACATATAGGTGCTGAGTGACATGCATGCATCAATATTTACAACTGAAGACTTTTAGCATAAATTGAAACAAATCTACAATCTTGGTGATGGTTGTTTTAGGGTTGTTTCTGCACTCATAAATCAGTTTGACTATTTTGACAAACTTTGTGCGTGTCATTTTTCAATCAAATAAGACTTCTAAGATTGGTTACACAATTGATTTCAGTTTATTGACTTGGTCCTGAGTTATTTTATTTATTTATTTGTTTTTAAGGGCAGTGTCACTGGCCCTCATATGTGGGACCCGAACCGGGGCTGCTGGCTTCCCAAGCCAGCGCTTAACCACCGCGCCACTTGGCCGGCCCCTGTCCTCAGTTATTTTGAGTGACCAAGTCAATCATTTGACTCTCTTGATCAATTTGGATGAAGAAACAAAGTCTATCCAATCTGCCAGAGAAAACCCTGAAATCTATAGTAATCAATTGATTAATCAATGGGTAGTTTGCCTGGCTGCAACAACTATACCTATTGTGAATTCTCTGAATTTTCTAAATAAGTGTTTTAAACCTAAATTGTATACTCACTAAGCATTAGTGTGTTTAAAAGACATAGGGACCTTGTTTAAAATGCAGAGGCCTAGACCACACATCCAAATATTCTAATCAGTAAATAGGTCTGGCGGTCTGAGAGTTCACATTTTTTAACAAGCAGTTTAGCTGATTCTGATAGGCATAGTCCTTGCCCACACTTTGCTAAACACCGATCTGCATCTATTGGAAGGCTTTAAATTCCAAATTTATTCTCAAAAGGGGAACTGTCACTAAGCCTCAGGTACTTGGCACCAGAAAGATCATTTGAAAAAAAAATCAGAAAAGCGTTTTTGTTACAATAGAATGGAAAGAAGAATTATAAAAGGCAATGTCACATTTTCCTCCCTTATAAATTGACAGCATTATTGTCTCAATTTTTATACATCTCCCCTCATTACAAAATTTCAAATAAAATGTTAATTCAATAGTGAAATTTCAGAGCCCCAGAATGCAATTAGTAGGCGATGCAGCAAGCTCCTATAGCACTTTGTTACATTATAAACTCATTATGAAAACAAGAATGGTTTTTACTAACCTTCAGATGTACAGAAAGGCAGCCAAGGATAATATCACATACTACATTCTGCTAGTGCCCAAAGCCTGTGCCATAGGCAGCTCACACAATGCCTGTTTACCATTAAAATTTCATCCATTCCCATTGAACCAATTTCTGAAAGAATTTCTCTATTAGCAGCAATTTCATATGTAGAGAAGTAAGCAACTGAGCCTTTTAGAAGCTTGTACCCAAAAGGCTTATATGGTGTATGGATTCCATACCTGGCCTGATTTTTATGGAACTAATCTCAGTAGTTTACCCAATCTGGAAAAGGAAGGGAAGAAGGAAGGGAGGGAGGGAGGGAAGGAGGGAGGGAGGGAGGGAGGGAGAAAGCAAGAAAGAAAGACTGCAGTTAATGCCAAGTGACCAGAAAATTAGTTTTAATGATATGAACCTGTGCAATGACTATAATCCATCACATACAGTATTGCTTCATAAAGAATATCCATTGACAACTTGATTAAAGGCTTGAAAAGAGTAAGAAGTGCCTGATTGAATTAAGAAGGAAATTGCTTATGCATTTAAACATATGTGGCCAAACTTGAAAAACAGATTTCATGAAGTAAGGTTATATGCTACCGTCTACATGATAGCCTCATTCTAACAGAATCTTGTTTCCCAGCAAAATGTTAAGATAGTCTTCCTACTGCTATAACCTAAAGAATCGGAGCCCCCCCCACACACCATCCAGATGTATACACACTTAAAACACTCATCCTTCTGCCCATTTATTCTCTCTGGATCTTGGTTTCCTCACTTGCAAAGACGGGAGGGTGATAGAACCACCTCACTAAGTTGTAAGAATTAAATGAGATAATGTACATAAAATGTTCAGGAAAATGCCTAGCATTTTGTAAGCCTGATACACATGTTGTTCAACAGAAATACTAGGCACAGGTGTTTTGCCTGTGTGACAGTGGGGCAAAGGTGCAATGGCCACCATAACGAGAAGGTGTCTTAAGATCAACAAATAAAGCAGGCAACTCCATAAAATATAACAGAATTTATTAGAGAGCAAGTTACTTATGGGAAGATTGGGTCTGAGTTGAAAAGACAACCCAGCAATTCTTAGCAGATTATTCTCCACTAACAGACCACTGTTGCAGTACTTTTCTTATAGTATAACTTGGATACTAATGATTAACAAGACAAAGGGACCAAGGAGGCAGTAGCACCTGCAGCCATACCTCCTCCTGGTGGTTTTGTGATAGATGATTGTTTATAATCAATACTATTATCAGTTTGATATTTATCTCGGTTGCCATGCCATTCTGGCTATTACTAACAAAAATATGTATGGCTACATTTTAAGGAACACAGATTATCATCAACTAGAAAGCTTTCACATGGTTACTAAGGCTGGTGAGGTTGGTCAAAGGTCACAGCAGGAAACTTATAAAGGAAATAAAATCCGGGTCAGAGATGGAGTTAGCTTGGTTCACAACTGTATCTATTCATTGCTATACCACTGCGTGTATGCATTCTTACCTTTTTGCAAAACCACACAGCAAACACACAACGCTCATGGGAAAAATAGGGTTAGGAAGAGATCCCTCAAAACGTATGGCACTTTTAAATCAGGGCACTAATAAAAACAATAAGAATCCTAAAGACAATCCTAACAGAGTGAAGTCTCCACTGACAGTCTGGGTTGTCTACCCTGTGATATCTCAACCCCTGAAACTCAAGCTTCCCCCTTTGGAGATGCAGTTCTTTAGCATCAATAACTTTAATAAAAAACAGTTTCATCCAAAATAAAAATATAATTCAGAAGTTTGTTTGTTTTTGTTGTTGTTGTTGCCTTGTTTTAACATGAGAAAATGTCTGCCAGGTTCTTCATCTGCATTTACAGTTTCTTCAGGTTGTTTTAATATAATGCACAGTGAGTGTATCAGACCTTCAGGCCACTAAAACAGTCACTTGCTTGCACTGAAGAAAAACATTTGAGACTTCAGTTTTTGTGTCCAAAGCTCTTCAAATATCATTAAATTTTTGTTTTATTTAACTGTGAAAAAGGTTACCCTTGATCATTTCAAACAATGAACACACTGGGAAAAATCGTATTTGGTCCAACTTGTCTTCTGGGTTGTGCTGATACCATTCTCCTAATTACCAATCGCACATGAGTTGATTTGCATTTAAAAATACATATTGTAGAGGAACAGACTATAGACATAATTTTAAAAATCCAGAGGATTTGAGAATTGTGCTATGAGGAACAGTATCTTAGAGGTCCAGCTTCCCCCAGCACACCTCCCAGTATTCTTTTTTTAAAAAATTTTAATTAAATTTATTGGGGTGACATTGGTTAATAAAATTATATAAGTTTCAAGTGTACAATTCTATAATACATCATCTGTATATTGCATTGTGTGCTCACCACCCAAAGTCAAATCTTCCATCACCATATATTTGACCCCCTTTACCCTCGTCTACCTTCCCCCTTCCTTCACCTCTGGTAACCACTAAACTGTTGTTGTGTCTATGAGTTCTTTTAAAAGTAACTTGAGCCCAATTAAGAGCCTAAAACGTTGATCTTGTTAGATGTTTGGAATAGTGTGTGCATTGGTGCACCCTGGTGGTAAGCAATGGACGGTCAGTTTTGATGTACTTGGCTAATATATGAACCAGGGAAGGCAGCTCTATTGTTTTAACTCCTTTTATATCTCAGCCAGTCATAAACAAACAAATAAAACTCAACTCTGAGTTCCTCAGAGGACATCCCTTTGTTGTTTCCTTCCTTTGATTATCACTCATTGCTCTTTTTTTAAATTTTCTTATTCCTCCTTCAAAAAGGGTAGAAAATAAGTAGATTTCTACTGCTGTTCTAAATGTAAGAGCTGCTCCCTGAAACTAATATAGTATTTTATGTTAGCTATATTTTTTTAACAAAAATCTTTCTAACAAATTTTTAAATAATAAAAATAAAAACAAGAGCTGATTTCCTGAAAGATTTTAGGCCTTAGACCCTTTGAGGAGAACTAATGGGAATGTGAAATTACAACAAGCAGCAGACTCAAATGGCTTGTAGACCCTCTTAGAGATAGCAGGAGCTCCCCTAGATCACTTGCCACACCCACACCCACTCTTCCTGCCCTTTGCTGGGAAGTAATATCACCAGATAAAAGAGAAACTGAGGACTGCTACGGATAAGGCATCAACTGCTATGCCAGCAATAAGAAAACAAGTTTTGTTTGTTTTTTGACATTTTTTCTACTACATATACAGCCGCAGCCTACATGGGCCATAGCCACCCTCTAGGGATCTCAGTGGTATAAAAGTCACAATGCAAAACCTAGCTCACTTCATTCCATCTCTCCATAGCTAGAGGCTACACACGTTTCTTTAAAAGGTACAGTTATCTGAGATCCTGCATCCAATCTTTCAATAAATGAACAGTAGCTAGACTAAGTGGGGACTTGCTGAGTTGTACATAGGTGAATTTGATGGAACATTATCGACGTTGGTTGTGATCATTAATAAAACAGAAGGCAACAGACCTCAGAAGAACGCAGAGCTCGATTCCTCCTTAAATTAGAAGAAATTGAGTAGAGGAAAGGGAAGATCATAATATACTTAAGAGATGTATACTTAAGTATACATAATATACTTAACAAGTTTTTTTGTTGTTGTTTTGTTTTAAACTTTTTTTATTTTATTTTTTATTTTTTTGAGGGCAGTGTCACTGGCCCTCGTATGTGGGTCCCGAACCGGGGCGCTGGCATCCCAAGCCAGCGCTTAACAACCGCGCCACTCGGCCAGCCCTATACTTAACAAGTTTTGAATCCCCTTAGCCTTGCAGCCATTTCCTGTGGCCTTACCAATTGATAGGTGAAGTCATCACTATCCAGACTTCATTTGCCTTGCTTCCCAGACACTCCATGTACACTTAGAACTCCTAATTATAGTGTCTAGACTCTGGCCACACATACCCTGACAATGCATTCTTTCTGAGGTCAGTTATAATTGTCATATCTAACGGATAAAACAAAGTCCTCATCTAGCTGATGTCGTACTACATTTGGCCTGATTGTCTAACCTCACACCCTCCTGTCACAAATGATCTCCTCATGACTTTTTGTGGCTCTCCACCTTTCTCTCTCTCTCTCTCTCTCTCTCTCTCTCTCTCTCTCTCTCGCTCTCGCTCTCTCTCTCATTTTCACTCTGATTGCATTCTCCTTCATTTCCTCCTCTGTCAGCATAACAGCTCCATTTTGTTATCCACAGACTCTGCAAGGCCTGTAGCATTTCTGCTGCCTTGTATCATTAACTTGCTTGTCGCTTTGGTTTGTCATGAGGTCAGAACTGACCCTATGTCTATATGACCACACTATATGGTATAATACTGTATGGTCAGACAGTCACCAACCATATCTCTTAAGGCAAATGTCTGAGATAGAGAGTCTGAGGTCACAACTGAGTCAAAGGATGGACTGACTTTGGTCCAGTTATATACCTCTGAACAATCAGCTGTCCATGCTGGTGGGCATGCTGCCACTCAGGAGGTAGCATGAACTTACCAACTGACTGTAAGTTCATGGCATAATAGTTCTTTACTCTATGCCCCCAACCCATCTCTACCACAACCCATATTTCTTCTCGTGAGTCCCCGGCCCTCCCCTATCAATCTTTTGCTACATCCACAATGGAAGTTTTGCCATTTTTGCCTTACTATTTCATGCCTTTGCAAATATCATCGCCTCTCCCTGAAATATCCTTGATTTTCTTTGTCTGCAAAATTTATCTTTTAAGATCCAACTTCACCTTCTCTGGAATAACTTCCTCTACTTTTGTAGGCACTGTTGCTCATTTCTATTATAAGTTCCCATTTTCCTCTGTGCTTTCTTTCATTTTAGTGGTGACTATACCCTATGGGCCCTGTTTATTAATACACTTCTGTTCCCCAATAGAATACATACCCCTTGAGATATATGTCTATCTCTTAGTCATCATAGCTTCTTCACTGGTGCTTAGGACTATTTCAGAAATGTAATAGAAATTTAAGGAAGCTTTTTCTGAAATAATTCATTCATAAGTGAATGAGGCGTAGGGAGTGAAAACGAAAATAGTAAGTCAGGGATTAGTGAAAGAGGAAGAAGAAAGGAAATGATAGTACCCAGTGTAGAAATGACAGTCATTCCCTCAGAATGCTTTTTACCAAACATACATGCTTGGGTTAGGCACATTTTGACTGTTTAATTGACTTTTCTCTGAAAGGTAGGGTTACATTCACGGGGGAAAACAATTGATATTATAGCATATATACCATGAATATCACATGAATATCACTAAATGATATACTACAAGATAAAGTTCACTGTAGGGTTTTTTGTTTGTTTTTTTGTGTTGTTGTTTTTTAACTATTTTTAATTTATTTTTAAAATGTTCTTTATTGTTCAATTACAGTTGACATTCAATATTATATTAATTTCAGGTATACAGCATAGTGGTTAGACGTTTATATAACTTATGAAGTGATCCCCTTGGTAAGTCAAGTACCCACCTGACACCATACGTAGTTATTACCATGTTATTGACTATATTCCCTATGCTGTACTTTGCATCCCTGTGACTACTTTGTAACTGCCAATTTGTCTTTCTTAATCCCTTCATCTTTTCACCCAGCCCCCCAACCTCCCTCTCATCACTGAAACTTTTTTTAATGTTGACATCCTGGGTAAATTCTTAATATCGCAAAACTTGAAACTGATCAGCACTAATTTTTTTTTTTTTTGAGGGCAGTGTCACTGGCCCTCATATGTGGGACCCGAACCAGGGCCGCTGGCTTCCCAAGCCAGCGCTTAACCACCGTACCACTTGGCCGGCCCGGTCAGCACTATTAAATCCTTTCTAACTTGTGTTTATCTGGGATAAGAGTAGGAGATAAGAAAAGAGTTTCATTTTTGGAAAATGTAGAATTATATCCTTTTTCAAACAAGGAATTATTTCAGTTATTTATTGCTACAAATAAACTACCTCAAACTTAAGTGACCTAAAACAACAAAAACTTTTAAATTATATGTCAAGATTTTATCTGCCATGAATTCAAGCAGGAGTCAACTATGTGGTTCATTTGCTCCACGTGTCATTGACTGTGGTCACTTAATGATATTTAGCTAGAAGCAGAGCTGTTCAGGACAGTTCAGGATGATTTTCTCATGTGCCTTCGACCCGAGTGGAGATAGCTGGAATATTGAGCTCAGCTAGGCCTCTCTTTCTCTCCGTGGAGTCTCAGGACCTTTTCAGCAGTTAAAGCTGAACTTCATACATGACAGCCTCCAAGAGACCAAGGCAAAAAGATGCTCTCCTCCTAAAAATCAGGAGCGGAATTGATGTGGGTCACTCTTGCTGAACTCTATTGGTCAAAGCAGTGACAGGCTGGGCTAGATTCAAAGGTGTGGAGAAACAGACTTGATCCTTTGATGGAGGAATAGCATGATACAGGCAGAGAAGAAATAAAGGTGACCATCTTGGGGACAGCTATCACAGACATAATTTCATCACTTTTGAGAATATAGAGTAATTTGATTCAGGTTTAAATCAATCAGTGAATAGTTATGGAATATTTATGGTATACTTTATTGTTTGCTCAGTTTCAATTGGCCGGCCTTAAAGTCTTTAGAAAGCCTGTTTTTATATAAAAAAGATGCCATTGCTGATGATGGGTTTTTTTTGGAAAAATGATCTCAATGTGGCCTTACAAAAGAACCACCCCTCCCTAGGTTGGGTCTTGGAAGAAGCAAAAGCTCCATTCTAGCTACCTGTGTGGCTTTGGGCAGTCTAGCAGGCCTTTTCAGGGTTTCTGCTTCTTTACCTGCAAAATTTTTTAAATTAGTCCTTACTTAGTACCTATTCTATATCTGTACTGGTCTAAGTGCTGATGATATAAAAGAAACAGAAGACTATTTATGCCTTCAAAGAACTCACAGGGAAAGGAGCACGTTCACAAATAATTATGATGCAGAGTTTTACAGCAGTTAGTTCTGATTGCTAAGGTGTCTTTCATGTCTAAAGTGATGTGACTCTGAGTTTTAATTAACTCATAAATAATTTATATGTAAATGAATGTGTTGAAGAACTTATTCCCTTAAGGATTTAAAATATGCAACTGTACAATTTGTTTACATTATTAATTCGCAATTGATTATATTTTAATGTCTACTTACAGAGTCATAAGATTCTAGAACTGTAAGTAGTTAGGAATGCCTGCACTCCAATCCCTTCTTCTATAAACAAGGAAATTGGGTCACAGAGAGGTTAGGGAACTTGTCTTCTATCACACAGCTTGTTACTGGCAAAGGCAGACCACGTCACCATGTTCCACACTTCACAGACCTGCCTGCCTATAAGGACATTTTAGTCCAGTATCTCTTTGCTCACTGAGGTGCCAAATTCCTGAGCCCTGTCAGCTTTATTGCACTTTGTTTACTTTCTCCAGAATTCTTGTGCTGTTCTGGTGAATAGAACTTAACTCTCTCTTCTTTACAACTTTTGCAAATTATATAGCGATATGTTGATATACACTTCTTTGGCCACGGAGGAAGGTCCATAACTATATACACACTAAGATATACTTACAAATTATATTTCCCTATGCGCTATAATTCCTAATTGGAGTGAGCTTAGAAACATGGTTGTCCACAAACACAAAATTTTCTTCATTACTCAAGCCACAATATTATTCTAATTTTTTATTACACATAATCAACAAGACATGTACTAGAGACCTGGTTTCTACGAGCCTCTTTTCTTTCTCTGAGCTGTCAAGAAGAATATTGGCACTAGAAGGGATCTTAGAATACCTCTAAGTTACTCTCCACATTTAAAGATGTGGAAGCTGAAGCCAGTGGGGTTAGCCAGCCCTTTCTAAGGCCCAGTAGACAGTCACCAGGGCTTACACCAGCGTTCAGTTTTCTGATTCTCAGGCAGTGCCCATGTCTAAGTGAAAGAGCTTCTTGGAACATTCTCAACAAATTGCATTCTCACTTTGGATGAATGCAGGAATGCAATTAAAGCTATTCTCCCCGCAAAAGAAGGGCTACTATCTGCTCTGCATCAGAAAAAAGCTTCCAAAATCTCTCCTGCCTTCTCATTCACAAAGCGAGTTTCCTCTCAAGTGGTTCAATTTGTCTATGTAGATTTGCTCTGGATAATAGGTAAACATTCAATTTGTTTTAACAAAAGTAAGAGAAAAAGGAAAATCTTCCCTGTTTGCTTCACTGATTTTTTGTTAATATGAAATGAGTTTGCTATGGAAAGTCCTTGAGCCATTGTTTTCTGCCCACAAATGTTTTCCTCAAAATTTTCCAAATTAAGGAATTGTAGACATTATATCTTAAGGATAAATTTTTGTACAAATTAAATCTTCCTATAACTTCAGCCAATTCCAGTATGGACATGATGTAAACCAGAGCAGTCTAATGAGAGACAGACCCTCCTCTCAGCAGAGGTGAGTACATTTGTATTCAGCCATGGTATATCCTGTTTTTTCACAATTTCTCTTCATTTAGACTCAAAAGACCATCAAATCTTCCTGTCAAAGTTTTCTCCATCTCTTGTTCATTCTTCTGTCTAAACATCTACCCCTTATCTTACTCTGGTCTTTCTCATGTTTTCTATTTTCTTTTTTTGCAGGTATTAGTACAACTCTGTTCTAAGACAGGACAGTGTACAGGCACCACAAGTATTTATGTCACATAAACTAATCACTCATTTTTTTTCAGTGTTTTGATGGTCGAGAAACATAGCCTGACTCTCCCTGCATTTTGAGTTATATAGGAAGCCTTTATAACTCATTTTAAAAATAGGCTCCCAGTGAGTAAGTAGGCTTGTCTCTTCTTTCCAATCATGAAGGAAACACCTAGACTTTCAAAAATACCCTTATTCTAACTCCCAGACAGAAATGCTATTGGATTAAATTCAACCTTTGGCACACAAACTCCTGAGGCTATTCACTTACTCTTTTCAATGGGATTTTATTTGCTCATGTTTTTCTCTGGTTCTATTGTAGCCCAAAGTCATGTCTTCAAGATAGCTTTTTTAAAATTAGAGAGCAAAAGCAAAAAGCTAGCCTCTGGGACATAAGCAAACAGGCCAGACCCATCCCTTTGGCAGGCTGAGAAATCTCCATTTGGTTGTGGCAGCAAGCCTAATGAGAAGAAAGCCATTAATTAAATAAACAAAACATTGCAGTTTGATCAGAGGAGGCATCTGGGTGGTAGCACATTAGCCAACTCCTAGGCCTTTCTAGGAGAGAATGACACATGTTCTAAGGAGTTTGGTTTGGTTTAACATACCACCATCACTTCCAGAGAAAGGACTTCAGAGTATATGCCCTTGAAACATCAAGTTCACCCTGCACTTTGCCTTTACCTTAGAGGCTTAAAAGTAACTGGATTATCTTGGTTGCATCCTTCCCATAGGAGGAGAGACTGACAGAGAACTGTCCCAGTTTCCAGGTTTTAGGAGATACATAATCTAGAACAGTTCTCTTGGTTCTTTTCTTAGGTAAGTTCACTTGCTGGCTCCCATCCCCCTGGTGTCTGCTGACCACTATTCATGGTGCAGATGGATGATGTGAAAAGCCCCTAGTTCTGTCCTTTCTCTATTATCTGGTCCCTAGCACAGCTGTGACACCTCATTGGAACCTGGCTTAATGGTTTTATGCAGTCAGATAATTATTCACCGGACTATCTTCACTGAGCACATGCTGGGGAGAAAGAAAAATAACAGCAGGACACAAGAAACATTATCTGCCTCACATTCAAAATTGGCTTCCAAGGACTTGATTCTGATTCATGTTATGAAAGGAAAATGAATAGCTTGCCTTTCATTACTATGAATGCTTTTGCTGAGCCCGTGCCTTCAGAACCACACATCAGAAAATTCAGGTGTTTCATGCTGTTTTCCAGGGGTGGGGAGGAATAACAGGACCATCTATATTGCTTCTGTTGGTCCTTGTTGAGACCAATGGTATGCATTTGTGCCATGAGATTGGGTGAGGGGAGCCATGTCTGTATTTGAGTTTATGTGCTATGGCTCCAGGTAACCTTTACTAAAACACAGGATGTTACCCAGAAGGGAAACATACCGACATATCGACCCCCAGCCCATGAGCTTCTACAGGTTTTGTTAAGTTTGGGAAGCTTAAATCCAAAGCCCTAACTAAAGAGAGGCAAGATTTTTACGAGAGGAGGAAATTAAGAAAGATTTCCTAGTAGTTCAGATCTTCGTAGGGTATAAAAATAAAGACACTATACATTCAGGGGCTATCACAGAAGGTCTGAATGGCTGAGCAATGCTTAGAAACAGCTGGAGAGCCCAGGAGGAGGGAAACTAGCGAAATTTGGGAAGGATAATGGTGATGAGAGATGAGGTCAAATAGCCCCAAAGACAAATCTTCAGGGAAGGTCACCTTTGACTTGAATGTGAACTTTGAGGAAGATCAAATGTCCTTAAAAGGAGTAAATATTGTTCAGATATATTACTTAAAATTTCTACTTACACTTTTTTTAAAAGCCAAGTTATCTTAGAAGAGCAAATATCTTGCAGTCAACTTATCTGAAGTTTTGATTCATCTTTTTCAAGTGAAACAATGGGACTATTGGCCTATAAGTTACCAGCACATTGTCACTTGTCCTTTTGGTCACTGTGAGAACTGTCAGAACTTCCCCAGATCAATGTTGGGGAGCCACCTCCAAGAAATAGTCTCCTGCTCCATTGCTAATTGTTCATCTTGGTCACTTAATACCCTCCTTATTGATTTGCTGCTTCAATCCAATCCCAATTACAAAAACAAAAGCAAAAACTCCACTGACTTATATACTTTCATATTGCAATACATTTCTTCCTTAGGAACCAAGAAATGATCAAAGCACTTCAGACAAAATAGTTTGGAAAAGACTAGTTATTTTACTTCCTAATCCATGGGTAAGGGATCAAGTACATAGAAAATACCTCTGTTTGAAAGGATGTTTTTCAGATAGTGGGTAAAAGTAATTTGTTTTTTGTTTGTACCTTCTGTTGGATGTTCAAACATATTACCTACTTAATTAAGTCTTTTCAGAACGCTGTAATGCCTATTTTCAGAGTGACTCCAAACAGCAGTGATATGTGAAATTCAGTCATGACCAAATAGATCAGTACACAGAAAAGAAAAATTTCTAATATCTCAATTTTCTTAAATCAAAGAATACCTTCCAACTTTTTGATGACTACTAAGACTGAACATATTTAAAAAAAAAAAAAAGAGGCAGAGAGAGAAAGAAAGAAAAAGAAAAGAATTTGCTTGCTCACTTATATACTGACAGGATGTTTTTTTTTGTTTCTTTTTTGCCAGCAGGTTTTCTACTTACAAACGAATGTCTTGCTTATTGTAATTTGGTATATATCAGCAATGTAATGCTTTTTATTAATTCCTATTTATTCCAAAGCCTGTCAGAAACATAGAATTTGAAAAGTATTTTGAAAGCAGGAAAAACCACCTCTGGTGTAGTGATATTGCTATTTGTAAAATCTCATTAAATATAAAAGACGTTAATAATTTTTGTATTAAGTGACCATTAAACAATTTAGAAACTACTGTTTTCACCACTTGAAAATTCTAATTGTAAGATAGATTTTTTAGATGTTTAGATGCAACTCCAATATATTTTTCCTGAATTCATGATTTTAAAAAATGAATTAGAAAGTTATTTCATTTTTAATATGTTGTTTTGTCAAATTAAAAATAATGAAAAAAATGAACAGCAAAGTTATGCCTCTATTTGCTTTACCAATTTCTTTTTAAAAGAAAACTTAAAAATTTAGACATTTTATATAAAGTATAGAGTATATAGAAATTTCTCCCTAAAATATGTTTAAGGATCTCTTAATTTTGTTTATCTTTAACTTAACACTTATTAATTTTATTCTGAAATACGTCTTAAAAACTAGAATGCTTTTGAAGAGAAAAGCTTCTGATCTCAATATTTCAGTGTATATTGAGATACCTAGTGAGAGCCCATAAAAGAAATGTAAAATTAGTTACAATTGGCTTAGCTGTTGTGCTGAAGTCTTATTATTTGTGCTTAGCTGTTATTTCAAGTCACAGGTAAATTTTCCACTTTTTTGTGATTCTTTTTCCTTTATTGATGGGCATGCATGTAAGGTTTGCATTTCTTGGAATGACTGGTTTAAAACTAAAAAGATTTCTAGATGAAAGTTGACGAGGGCAGTAACTGAGTTTTATAGACTATGGTTTCTTAATACATAGTATCCTTTATAATGTGTGATTGCTCGGTGACAAGGTCTGTGTGAGGGTAACGGAGATTTCATTTCCACATTTAGGAAGCAAACCTCTCTGTGTAGTGCTTGTCATTACTAAATGAAATACAGTCTTTTGAAATCTAACTTGTTGATATTTTCATTTACTAATTCTGTTTCTCCTACTCACAGTGTACATCTTTTTTTTTTTCTTAAAATTTATTGGGGTGACAATGATCAACAAAACTACATAGGTTTCAAGTGCACAATTCTATAATACATCATCTGTATATTACATTACATGTTCACCACGCAGAGTCAGTTCTCCATCACCGTGTATTTGATCCCCTTTACCCTCTTCTACAACCCCTTCCCCCTTTACCTTCTGGTAACCACTAAACAGTGTTCATCTTTAAGATTGGTATTTAAGACTAGAGACGTTGTAGAGGGTTTGTTTCGTTTTAGTGAACAATTCTAGATTTACTGAAAGGAGAAGTCTGAAAAGACTGATCGAGGTTTAACGCTATATTCTTGAAACTCAGGTTCTGAAAAATTTGCAGTGTATCCTTTCCCTGAAGAAAGTTATGTAATTGAATCACAAAGTTGTTTGGTGTGTGCACGCCGGTTCAAGTTACCACTTGGTAACCTCTTGATTTGCTCAGACTGAGAATTTAAAAGGTATTTGAGTTTTAGATCTTATTTAAGCTTCTGGTAGAATAAAAACAAAATGTGCGTCATGAGTCTGAATTACTTTTTGAAAAAAAAATTAAACTATAGGAAACTTTGGCTATAACTTGTGAATCATCTAGAAATCATTACCCATAAGTGGATAATAAACAGATACATTAAAAAAAATTAGTTCTTGCTTCTCTGAGGTTTAAATTTCCATTTGGGGGTGGTTTGCTCCCCAGAGGACATTTGGAAATGTGTGTGTGGAGGAGGTTTTGGATTGTAATAATGACTGGGGACAGCCATAGGCACTTAGTGAGCGCAGGCCAGAGATACCAGAAAAACCCTCTATGCATACAAGACTTGCTGGCTTCATGAGAAACTGTCACATCATAATGCCAAAGGCACCCCTGTGAGAACCGATGGTGTTCCTATTCTTAATAGGTATGACATATGAGGAGATATTAGGAGAATTGAATGGATAAGCTATTTTCTCTCTCTCTCTCTCTCTCTCTCTCTCTCTCTCCTGCAGTGCAGCCTCCAGCCAATAAAATAAACAAATGTGGAAATAGAAACTGCCTCTTCTTAAAATTATAGTAACACTCAATGTAAGCAATTGTTAATTTAAATTCTCAATGATTTTGCCAAGGGTTTCAAGGTTTTATGTAAAGTGGCAATGTGCTAGAAAAACTGTTCGAAATCTTATTGCAGGAAAATAGTGCTATTATCTCAGAAAACAAAAGATTTCCTATAATTTCAAGTGCTCCAAATTGAGAGAACTGGGGATATTTAATAGCACTAAACTTGAAAAATGGGATTTAAAATTGAAGTTCACCCTGGTAAGAGCCTAGATATCTAATGTTTTTATATTGATATTGAATAAACATAAGAAACTCTAGAAATTCACACATATATCAGAGAACAGAGTATAAACTAAGCCATGTATTTAGTTCAACTGTGGCCAATTAAACAGCTTTACCCTTTGTTTCCTTCACTAAGAAAAACTAAGGTTGGATACAATAAAAAATGTACAATAGAATATCAAAAGGATTTATGCATGTTCAAGTTTCTTAATATGGGGGAGGAAGGTAGGGAAAGCATCTGGTTAAATGAATTTGGTTAAGAGACTAAATTTATTCTCTTTAAATGGCTACGTGAATTTCTATTGAACATAGCAATTGGCCATATGGGCTATTTCATCCATCTCCCATTATACTAGAAAAGAAATAAAATGTAATAAATTCAAAAGGACAAGGAGGATAGAGGAGATCTCAGTAAACATATTTTAACAACATTTGGAAAATAGAAAGCAAATGAAAGAATAGAATCTGACTTAGAGCAGGGAAAGCTATATTCTAAAAAATACACAGAGATAAAAACTAAAGAAAGAAGAGTCAGTTTTTACCTGCAGAACCTTGTGGAGGCAAAGAACTTGGAGGCACAGGGTTACCTCTCTCAAGATAAGCAACCACCTCCCCACTTTTCCCTAGCAAGAGACTCTAGGCCTGGAAAAACAGATCTTACATATGGAATGAAGAACATCAGAAATGATGAATATGTGGATATACATAAAAATAAACTATTTTTTCCTCTTAATTTCTTTAAAATACATATGGTGGTTTAAATTACTTTCCCACCCTATTTTTTCATTATCACCCCTAGAAAACTTTTTAGGCTTTTTTTCTAATCACTCATTCCCCACCAAATAAAATTTTAATATCCATGATATATTGAGTACTTGTTTATATGATTTATACATAAAAAGAAAAAATATATAGTTTATTCTTTTATTTGATGCTGTGTTCAGAATGACTTTCACAAGTTATAAATTAAATTGAAAACTTAAAAGGCGATTAGCATGTAACTATAATTTCATGATTATGGCTAAGTAATTATTTAGTTTTAGAAATTGTCATTTATAAAATGAGTAGCAAATTGGCAACATATATAATACACAGTAATAAGAGCTTCTGAAACTGTTCATTGTTGAATAAAACATAATTTAAACATCAAATTTCTTTTAAATTATTTTTAATGAAACTAATTTTTAATTTTTCCTTGATATGAAAAAATAAATAGCTGGTAGATGTTCATTTAGATTTTGTCAACATTTTTTTCAGCACTTGACATAATCGGCTGAGTTATTTTTATGGAATTGAATAATAAAATATAAACTATTTTTATTTAATTCTCAAAGTCTAAGTCACAAACAAAACACTGAGGAGCAAACATAAACAATATCTACAAAACAGCCGATGGCAGCCAAGAGACATGAATAGACAACTTCTTGCCTCCAAATAGAGCAAACAATCAAAAGAAATAAGTCATCTAACTCAGAGTTTTTAGCACTGATTTTGTATACACTGTGTCTATTTACCATGAACTAGATGTCAATGCTGCTCATAAGAGACTCAAGTAAACCCAACAAGAGAAATTAAATTCTAAGGAATAAGGTTCTGTTGGGTAGCGTTAAGCTTAATAAGGCCTATTTTAATACCTGGGAATTTTTCATCCTCCCCACCAACAACCAATCTCATCCTCTTGAGGGCAAAGTTATCCCTGTTGTAAATGCATAGCTTAAAGAAGATATTGTAACAGTATATTATGGGGTTTACATGAAAACTACAGCATAAAAGCCTGGGATCAGGATAAATGGAGTTACACAGGTGCTAGATCTAAGAAATATGAAAATAAAAACCAAAAAAGAAAAAAATACAGCTCTAATCTGGAAGTGACTGGTACTGTAGAAAAAACTGAAGAAGTGGGAAAAGATAAAGAAATGACTTTGGTTTGCTGCCTTGAGGTTTTCGTTTCTATTTTTTTAATTATGTAAATAGATTACTTTAATAAAATAAAGAAAATATTTTAATAAAATATTAAAATTAAACTACCAGCCATGTTTGTTAGATCCTTGTTCTTTTTTAAAAAATCTAGTTTATAAAAAGGACTTTTTTCTAATTACATTAGTAAGCTTATTAAAGGAAAATAGGCATAGCAGAATGATTTGGGTGGCCATGGAGATACTGAAAGACAATAAGAAACAAAGCAAAACTAGAGAGCAGATGACCTCTTATTCCCTTTACCATTTGTTTTTTGCATTAACTTGGCTAATCACTAAAGTACCCAGGACCTTAGATTCTCCTTTATTAATAATACTTTACCTGCATAAAAATGAGGGCTGTATAGATGGCCAACAGATCTAAGAAAAGGCGCTCAACATCACTAATCATAAGGCAAATGCAAATCAAAACCACAATGAGCTATCACCTCACTCCTGTTAGAATGGTTATTATAAAAAAGTTAAGAGGGGGCCGGCTGAGTGGCGCAGTGGTTGGGAGCTGGCTTGGGACGCCAGGGGCCCTGGTTCAGATCCCACATATGAGGGCCAGTGACAGTGCCCTCTAAAAAAAAAAAAGGTAAGAGGTAAGTGTTAGGGAGGATGTGGAGAAAAGGTGCATTGTTAGTGGAAATGTAAATTGGTGCAGCCACTACAAAAACCAATATGAAGATTCCTCAAAAAAATATTGTATTTTATTATATACTTTTAAAGTTATTATTTAAAATATTATATGCTTTGTTATTACATGTTTCTGTGTGTGTTCGTTTGTTATGTATCAGTTTTACCTACTACACTATAAGTCAGCTCATGAGAGCAAGGATCATATCTGTTTTGTTCACAATTATATTAAGGGTTTAATCAATTCTTTCTTTTAATCAGTTCCTCTACAGGAGGCACTCTATGAATATTTCCAAAACAAACCTGGGAAACAAGCTTTTAAAATAATTTCAAATTAAGAATGGGTTGAGAAACAGTTTGAGTTCAATCCCAACTCTCTTAAGATAAAATTTTTATAGATTGGTAAGAAAAAGTGGCTTCTTATCAAGTCATAAAAAGAATAAACACAGCTGAATGATCAGTCTCATGTTTAAAATGTTTGAAAAACATGTCAAGAAATCAAGAAGCTCTTTGTCTATGTCAACAGAAGTTAGGTTTTTCGTAACCTTAAGACTGTCATCATTTATAAAAAAATACAACTATTCATCAGAGTTTGGTTATTTTGAAATGTGACCTTTCCAAGCACTTTTCAATTTGTTCCATTTTTTTCATTGTCCTCTCTACTTTGGCCACAGACCTCGGGATGTCCAGAAGGATGATTGGGAACTGCTGTCTTCCACGGCTGAGGATAGTATGTTGGACATGTGCTCTTATTGGGCTAGTTAGGCTTCCAGGCACATGACTGAAACAACTTCCCCTTGAAAAACTTGAAAAAATTGATGTTTATGTGTGTGAGCCAAGTCTAAAAGATGTATATTCTATCTCTCACTGCCTCTTACTCTCAGATGACTGTTAAAACTTGGACGTGTGTTTACGTGCCCCAACACAGCATCTGTTCCTTTGCCTCACAGCCCAAACCTAGCCATGATCCCCGTAACATCTGACCTAGACATTTTTCCTCCTTTGTTCCATGCTTCAGGTATTGCCCTTTGCCCAGAGGATCATATCACTGCTATCATTAGCTTTGTGGTAGTTTTCCACCACCTCAGAATTCAAAATAAAAATGTTCCCTCAAAGTGCTTTGTCAGAACTATCTCAAGGACCTCAGATCTGCCTTCATTGCTTTTTAGTTTTGTTTTTTTTAACAGTTAGTTGCTTTAACATTTTTCTTTTTTTTTTTTTTTTTGAGGGCAGTGTCACTGGCCCTCATATGTGGGATCCAAACCTGGGCTGCTGGCTTCCCAAGCCAGTGCTTAACCACCACGCCACTCCGCCGGCCCTGCCTTCATTGTTTTTATTACTTCACTTGTTAGCTATTTGAACTCAGAGGATAAACAACGTTTACTACAGGCCACTCAAAGCTGTCTTAACAGCCAAACCTGAGTTTAGGATGATCTTCCTTTCTCAGCCTCTTCCCTTCCACCTTACAGATTGATCTTAGAGACATTCCCTTCAGTAAACCTTCTTGATTTGGAAGCACAATTTCTAGCTTCCACTTTCACATGATCCTACAAAGTAGAATAAATCATTTTTAGTAAACATTTAACTAATTTATACAATTGCTGGTGGTTGTATGTAACTCAGAGAAAGTAGTGAATATACACCATTGATTTAATTGTGGACAGAGCTTAGGCCTGACATCAGCTGGGATACATGGCTTGGATGAACTTAATAGGGTTTATTCTGATTGATCAGTGCCATATCATACAGTTGTGAAGGTGCTGGAATACCTCTTTTGAAATTGTTTGAAGTGTAATTGTTTTAAAATCACAAAATTTGTCTTAGTTAAGGCTCATTTGTTTGTAACAAAAATATATTTAAAGCATCATAAGGAAAAAAAGATAAGTTATCAGAAGGAAGAGGTGTACCTTATGGAAATCAAAGGTACACCTCATGACAAACAACATTTACACTCTCTGGGGCCACATGGTCTCACATCTATGCATTTCTTTAAGTTCCCATTTCATTTTTCCTTTTGTACAAAGGCACTCTCTGCTTCTCTTTGCATGTGGCTTAAGTAAGCCTCACATTATGTCTAACTAGAGTATCTGAGTGCCAATCCTTAACCTTGGCACATAAAGCCAAATGGCTCTTAGCCAATCCTGACCCACAATCCTGGCAGAATTATGAGACTTGCAGCCAACTCAGCAGGTCCTGTAGGATTAGATTTTCTGAGACAAGATTGGACAGATTTTCTCCAAGAAAGAAGAGGAACACACAAAAAATACAGACAGAGAAAATGACCTGCATTTTTAGAAGACATGATATTTTAATAAATATTAAATAAATGCTTCTAAAAAGCTATATACCTTGCATATTTATTCATTTATTTTCTCTCTCCTCTGTCCAAGAGAATGTAAATTCCATGAAGGCAGGATTTTTTTTTTCTGTTTTATTCATTGTATAAATGCCTAGAATAGTGACTTGAAGTAAACTTCTGTTGAATGGGTAAATAAAAGGCCTTGAATAATGATAATGGTGATAATTATAGTGAATATGATCTACAGGCAAGAAAATAAGTGACGAAATGCACAAAAGAGATTATGATTTCTGTGATAGATTTCTTACCATTTTCAGTACTTCTCACATTCATTTTTTATTTCCAACTATTTTTATCTTTTAACTAAAGTTCTTGAAAGAACTAACCAAACTTATTCATCTTTTTATCTTTAAGTTTCAACATAATGTCTGGTGTGTAGTGGGTGCTCAGTGAATATTTATGAATTGATCAGAATGGGTGAATATATACTATTACTCTTATGGCACTGCGAAAACTACTTTGCATGTCATAAAGTGCTACCCAAATATTAGATTGTTGTCACAGTGGAGTTTTAGGAAAATGCTACAGATTAAATGTTTGTGTCCCCTTAGAATTCATATATTGAAACCTAGTCCCCAAAGGGATGGTATTTGGAAGTGCTTAGCTTGTGAGAGTGGAGCCCTCATGAATGGATTAGTGCCTTTTTATAAAATAGACCTCAGAAAGCGCACTTGCTGTTTCCATTATGTGAGGTAATAGAGAGAAGATGGCTGTCTGTGAACCAGGAAATAGACTCTCACTAGTCATCGAATCTGCCAGCACCTTGATCTTAAACTTCCCAACCTCCAGAACCGTGAGGAATAAATTTCTGTTGTTGATAAACCACCCAGTTTGTGGTATTTTTGTTTCAGGAGCCTGAATAGAATAAGGCAGAAAATGACCTTGGTAAGAATGGTCAAGAGGCATGGGACAACTAGAGGTCAAGGTGCAAACTAGGGAGTTGACCTAAGAGTTTAGTCAAGACCTATTTGACCTCAGTCAGGTTTTCTTGTTGCCTTTTCCCAAAAGGTCCTGAATTCAAATCTAATCCAGGTTTCTCTATACTCCTAGAAGGGACAAAAACTTGCAGATATTTGACTTGTTCTATCTAAAACTAAATTTCTTTACACAGATGTCTATGTTAAAACAGTTTTTGATTATGAGCCTAAGTAGCAGTTTGGTTTTCATTCCAAAGAATCATCAAAAGGCTTATTCAATTTAATATCATCTTTATGCATTACTCAACAATTCAGCAAATATGTAAATAGAAACAATTCTTGGAGCACTTTGCTACAGGAAACATCATTGTCTCTTATGCCAAATGAGTGACTATCTACATAATGGAATTTTAGTTAAGGACTTGCATATAAAGGCATAATGTAAACTTCAGCAATTTCCCTGTAAATTTACTGTATGTAGAAAACTCAACATTTAACTTCTATGTTAATTAATTATAAAGATGAATATTATTCAAGTTAGGTAATTGAGAACTTTGAATATACTAAATGGAGTAAGAGGTAGTAGGTGATGATACAACATACAAATATATTAATCATAATACCTGACAATATCGGGTAAGTTCCATATAAGAGGTATGTAAGCTTAAAGGATGGTGGTATCAGGGCCGGCCGAGTGACTCAGTTGGCTAAGAGCTCGCTCAAGAGTGCAAGCTGAGCTCTGAGCAATGGTGGTTCGATGCCAGCCCGAGCTGAGTTGCCATTGAGCTGCCAACAGGTGGCAGGATGGCTCAGCTGAAAAAAGAAATGCATGGAGGTATCATATAGTATCTGACCTTAGGAGTGAAAGTGTTTATGAAATACAGGAAGTTTTAAGAAGGACACATATTTGGAATGACTCTTGAACAACAGATACATATGCATTAATATTTCAGAATTTGAAATTGGGGAAGAAAAAGTTTCAAGAAAGAATACTATGGCAGGAGAAACAATAGCTTATTTTGAGGAACAGCAAGTTGTCCAGTTTGGTTGGATGATGGAGAATGCAAAAAGAATAGAAAATAAGTCTAAAGAGGTAGTGTAGTAGGGTCAGACTGTCCAGAATGTCAAATATCAGGTATTAGGATTCTAGTCCTAATTGGATGGTATTCTGAAAAGAGCAACATTGAGATTTTGAGTAAAGTTGTGTCAATGAGAGGTGTGCTCTAGAATGAATAACCGGACAGAATAGTTTAGGATGAATTATAGGACCAGTTAAGCCTTGGATACAATCTCCAGTTTGTGAGTTCACTGGTCTGGAAGTGGAGCTGCAGCCATAGACATGGTAAAGAGGTGGAAAGACAGTAAGTATAGACAAGAGACCCTTCAGAGATAACAGCTACAGATTTGGATAACAGCATCCAGGAGAATAGAGGAAGTGTGGGAGAGAGAATACCATCACTGTGATATGGTGTTCTATTTGGATACTACTAGTAAACAGTAGAATATGGACCAGGGAACAATCAACACAAAAGTGATGGATAAACCCACTGAGTAGATGAGATAATTGATTAAAGAAGAGGCTGAGGATAGAACTTCAGATGAGAGAATCATGGCAGGAGCAAAGAAAAATTTCCTCAGAGTTCAGTGAAAAACATGCGTTACACTGCATCCAGGAAACCAATAGTGGATTGAAAAGATGCCATTTAGTTTGGCAGTTAGGAGGCTACCAGTGGTCACTGGGATAATTGTTTTTGTAGGCTGGTTGTATTTATAATCCATATTGCAAAGAATGAAGTTGATAAGGAGCAAGAAATCAAATGCAGCCAATTTAGACTATCCTAATAATTTTAGTAGCAGAGAAAAAGAGCATGGTAGCCTGAAGTCCAAAGCAAACTTCTATTTCTACCATTTGATGATTTTGGATCTGTAAGTTTCCACATGAAATACTTCAATTTACAATTTTACTTTATCTGCTCACACATAGACTAATAAAGTACATGCTAAAAGACTTGTGAAATAGATGGGGTCATTAGCCTTGGCTCTAATGAGAGATTATAGTATTTTTACTGTAATGATAAGTTGGCATGTGAATACTTAGCATATGTAAAAGCCTTCAGACAATCAGCAGTTTCCACTGTTCATTATCTTATGTTTGGGGTTATTTTCTAGGCAGAAAATACCATTTGGCTGTAAATCTATCATCATTAGGAGAGGAATAAAGATTTTTTTGAACAGAATACATATTCTCCTTCTGGGAAAATTATAATTGCTCCATCTTAACTTTCCATGTCCTGGCTCTAATTTCCTCCTGCACTTTTCTGTTCCTTTAGAACTAAAGGCTTTTTCTACTCATCAGTCGACATTTAAGCTCTCCAGCAACTTTTTACACCATGGAAATATAGAGCCTTTTGTGTGAAAAAGGTATGCCGTGTAACCAGCCAACACTTTAGTAGGCCTACAGTGACTGAAGTGGCTCAGCTGGCACACTTCCCAGCATGCTTTCTTTCTCAGCAGCATACAGCCAAATATTGTTTAGACATCACTCATGTTCTTGCACAGAGGCAGACCTGAGCATAATTGCACACAGCATTCCATTTCTAGCTCTGGAACAATCTCCCACTCATCAGTTCCAAATAAGACTACTTCCACTTCCAAAACAACTGGACACTGTGGTCATATTAATCAGACCAAAAATCTCTCACTCTGGGTTGCAGAGTTCAGAAAACTTCTACTGTAAAGGGCCCGATAGTAAATATTTTAGGCTTCATGCTCAAGAGTCTGTGTTGCAACTAGTCAACTCTGTTATTAGAGTCCAACAGTGTCTAATTGTGTGACTTTATTTCTATAAGATTTTATTTACAAAAAAGGTAACAGGCTACATTTGCCTCACTGGCTGTAGTTTGCCAAGCCCTGTTCTAGAAAACAACCCTGAGTGGATATATTACTTAATCATCCATGAGGACCCAAGATGGGGAACGCAAATACATCATTGAAAAGACATTAGATTCTCAGGCAATGCCAGGTCAGTTCTAGTATTTGGATCACAGACATTCACATTCCATCTCAAGAATTCCTCCATGCCACCCTCAGCTCTCTCCACCTGTGTTTTTCCTGTACCTTCTCATACAACTTTCTCACTTCTTTGTCCTCCTCATAGATTACATTGCTTAACAACCCTATTTAGGCTCATCCTATCAGCTCCTGACTTTCATCTCTCTAGCTTATGACTTCTAAAATTTGCCCTTAACTCCAAACACCATGAGTTTATGAAAAAAAAAAAATGCATTGAATTTTAGGGCCTCCAAGAACCAACTAGGAAAAGAAGTGTATATATTTAAGTGATGTATTTTCTTGCCCAGTCACCAAATATTTTCTCTCCCATTTATCTTCTCAGATATTCAAGGGGGAAACTGGTATACCATCCCAAAGAGTCTTCAACACTGGTCAGTAGCACATCACTCTGCATTTCTTCTTAGCCTGAAATTTCTATCTTTAAATCTCAATGTAGTCTAGGAGAAAGAAAACAGACTGTAAATCAGATACTGATATTCTGGTTCTGACTTATTCTAATCTTGGGCAAGTGACTACTATGCATGTGAAAGCATGTTGCCTTGCTGTAACAGTTCCCAGCTGGGCTTCAAAGAATCTTTAGACCTGCTGAGATCATCATCATTTCCCACCACATGGTGAAAATATAAGTTGTGTGAGGAATATTTTTAGCTATTTTCCATATTGAGAATATAATTAATATTTTTAAAAGAAGTTGTCTACTGTTTTGAAAAAAAGTGTGAAAAACATTTATTTTACAAATGAGGAAACAGAATTTCAATGAAGTGATTTGTTGAAGATTACATAGCTGGTTATTGCAGAATCAAGGATAAACCATAAGTTTCCACATTCTCAAGCCCTATGTATTTTGTCCTATTGCGCTATTTTGTTCCACTTTACCTTAGCATAATATGTATATTAACTAACCTCAAGCTACAATGTGAACCTTTCATGGAAGCATAATCATTAGATGTGAAGAACCCACTTAACCATTACTATTTTAAATTGTTCCAGATTAAATATCCTATTTGGTTTTGCTGGTATATAGAAACAGTTCTTTCTATCATAAACTGGTATCCAGCAATCTTGCTAAATTCATTTATTAATTCTAATACATGTCTGTAGATTCTTTTGGGTTTTCTACTTACACAATGATGTTGTCTACAAGTAATATCATTTTCATTACTTTCTTTTGTTTTTTTAATATTTTTATTAAAATATATCTAACATACAATATTATATTAGTTTCAGGCATACACCATAGTTATTCAACATTTATATACCTAAAGAAGTAATCACCATAGCCCAGCAACCACCTGACACCATACAATTCTATTACAATATTATTGACTATATTCCCCGTGCTGTACATTATATTCCCATGATTTCTTTGTTTTATACCTGAAAATTTGGACCTCTTATTCCCTTTTGCTTTCCCCACCTCTTTTTAATTTTTCAATTACAGTTTTCAGTCAATATTATTTTATATTAATTTCAGATGTACAACATAGTGGTTAGACATTTATATAATTTAAGAAGTGATCCTCCTAACCAGGCACTATACATAGTTATTACCATATTATTGACTATATTCCTTATGCTTTGTTTTTCATCCCCATGATTATTTTGTAACTACCAATTTGTACTTCTTAATCCTTTCCCCTTTTCACCCAGTCCCCCAACTGCACTCCTATCTGGTAACCATCAAAATGTTCTCTGTATCTATGAGTTTGTTCCTGTTTTGTTTGTTTGTTTGTTTGTTTGTTTGTTTGTTTGTTTGTTTGTTTTGTCCTTCAGATTCCACATATAGGCAAAATCACATTGCATTTGTCTTTCTCTATCTGATACTCCACTCAGCACAATACCCTCCAGGTCTATCTATGCCGCCTCCAGTAGCAAGAACTCACTCCCTTCCATGGCGGAGCAATACTTATATTCCACTGTATATATGTACCAGTTCCTCTTTATTCATTCATCCATCAACGAACACCTAGTCTGCCTCCACATCTTGGCCATTGCAAGCAATACTGCAATGAACATATGGATACACATGTCCCCTAGAAGTAGAGTTCGGGTTTCTTCAGATAAATACCAGGAAGTGGGATTACTGGGCCCTTCTGTCTCTTGTTATAGCCTTTGTTTTAAAGTCCATTTTGTCTAGTATCTGTATTGCTACCCCAGTTTTTGTTTTGTTTTGGTTTGGTTTGGTTTTTTTTGGTTACCATTTTTGTTAAATAATGTTTGTTATCCCTGTACTATCAGTCTGCGTGTGTCTTTCAATCTGAAGTGAGTCTCTTGTAAGCAGCAATGTAAGGGTCTTTTTTTCTTTTCCATTCAGCCCCCCTATCCTTTGATTAGACCACTTAATCCATTTATATTTAAAGTAATTGTTGAGAGATATGTAGTTATTGCCATTTTTTTATCCTTTTTTGTTTTCATCTTAAAGAAGTCACTCAGTCGTAATGCTGGTTTGGTGGTGATGAACTCCTTTAGTTTTTTCTTGTCTGGGAAGCTCTTTATTTAATCTTAGCCATAGGTCCTTGCTTGTCATCACTTTAATATTTTGTGCCAATCCCTTCTGGCCTGCAAAGTTTCTGTTGAAAAATCAGCTAATGGTCTTTTGGAAGCTCCCTTGTAGGTAACTAACTACTTCTCTTGCTACTTTTAAGATTCTTTTTTTTATCTTTAACCTTTGGCATTTTAATTATGATGTGTCTTGGTGTTGGCCTCTTCGTGTTTATCTTGTTTGGGACTCTCTGCAATTCCTTAGCTTGTATTTCCTTCACCAGGTTAGGGAAATTTTCCATCATTATTTCTTCTAATAGGTTTTCAATCCCTCTTTCTCTCTCTTTTCTCATTCTGGTACCCCTATGATACACGTGCTGGTATGCTTGATGTTATCCCAAAGGCCCCTTAAACTGTCCTCATTTTATTAAATCCTTTTTTCTTATTGCTCTTCTGATTAGGTGTTTTCTGCTACCTTATCTTTTAAATCGCTGATTCAATCTTCTGCTTCATTTAATCTACTGTTGATTCCTTCTAATGTATTCTTCATTTCAGTTATTGTATTCTTTACTTAGAATTGGTTCTTTTTTATCTTTCCTATCTCCATTTTTATGTTTTCTATCTCTTTGTTGAAGAAGTTCTCCTTGAAATCGCTGATCGTCCTCATAACCAGTGTTTTAGACTCTGCTTCTGGTAGATTGCTTGTCTCCACTTTGTTTAATTCTTTTTCTGAAGCTTTGTTCTTTTCCTTTATTTGGGACATGTTTCTCTGTCTACCCATTTTGACTGCCTCCCTGTGTTTCTCTCTGTGTATTAGGTAGCGCTATTATGTAACCCAGTCTTAGTAGAGTCTCCTTATGTAGTAGGTGTCTGGTGGGTCCCAGTAGCACAGTCTGTCTGGTCACCTAAGCCGGGTGCTTCAGGTGTGTCTTTTGTGGATTGTATGTCCCCTCCTGTTGAAGTAGAGCCTTAGTTGCTGTTTGCATGTCAGTGGGAGGCACTGACCTTCAGCTAATTTGTCGTGAGGACTGGCAGTGACTACAATGGAGGAGCCATTGTGCAAGGGCTGAACTGACAGACCAAGATTTGCTTTAGCAGGGCTAAATGATACAAGATCTTGTGGGGAAATAGTGAAATAAAATATAGAGAAGATTTTGCACAGACCAATGAGGATATGGCTCTATAAACTGGAAAGTGATAAATTCTGTACATTTAAATCTTTAAAAATGTGTGAAACTTATATGTATGTATGTCCATGTGTATATTTATACATGCAGACACACACACTTACGCATGATATGACTAGAAGTATTTATTCCAAATATCAATAGTGGTTTTCTCTAGTTATGAAAAATTATTTTAATTTTCCTCTCCACACTTTTTTTATATTTTCTAAATCTTCTTCAATAAGGATTCTATAATCAGAAAAAAAATAAGGATCTATAAATATTTTACTTAAATGAACACCTTCCTTAAGGGAAAAGCAATTTTTTTTTTAAAGGTTTTATTGGGGAATTGAGGGAGGGAAACAGCATTAGGTAATCGGGGAAGGGGAACAGACAAGTTGCTGTCTTTTGTTCTTCAGTCTAGTTGTGGAGGACGTTGCTTCACTGGCCCATGTTGGTATTGTCATTACGCTCTTCCCGGATGAGGCAGATCGGTCGCCAGCCTCTGGATGGTCGCTCACCGCGGCTATTGGCAGCTCACGCTGGCTGCCAGTCACTCACTGTAGCCTATGGCAGCCCACTGCAGCAGGGGCTGCAGCCTACACCGTCGCTGGGGCTTGCACAGCCCAGCTCCAGGTGGAGCTGTTGTTAGCTGTAGAGGGCAGTGTCACTGGCCCTCATATGTGGGATCGGAACCTGGGCTGCTGGCATCCCAAAACCAGCTCTTAACCACTGTGCCACTCGGCCGGCCCTAGGGAAAAGTAATTTTAAGCAATTTGTTCCAAATTTTTTTTTTTTTTAAATGGAGTCAGAGATTTCTTTTCTCGGCAGCTGCAATATTTTTTATAATATCCCTTGAATGAGAAAATTATTAAAAATTCAAGACCTTGTGTATTATCTCACACTTAAAAGTTTCCGGGTCACTGCTAATTGAAGTTATCATTTACAAAGGCCAGAGTTTCCACAGAATGTTTATTTTGTGTGTCTCTGAGATATGACGGGGTTATTTTAGGTTAACTATCAATAGGGAAAAAAAAGTTTGTTTGGATTATCATATAAATCCTTCTTATTGTGAGAACCTATTGTTTCCTCGTGCATTTACAGATTCGTTCCCCGGCCAGCACAAACTCCTTAAAGGTGAGTGACTTAATTATTGCATTTGTAATCTTAGTATTTCAAAATTGTAGATAATATGTTTCCAATAAACTTAGCCTTTCATGTATAAAAATACATGTCAGACTATAGCCATTTCTTTGTCTTTTAAAATAAGAAATAACTCCTTAAATCTCAAAAGAACCAAAGGCTCATGTTTCCTAAAGAAATTTTCTCCCAGAGAACTACTACTACTATTGTTGTTCAGAATTAAAAGTTAAGTAAACGTGCCCTTTGGCCAAAAGATCAGTCATGTGCCTAGGCTCCCAGTCGGCCTAAGCAATGGTAAATATCATTTTTTGACCCCTGGGAATGCACAGAAGAAAGAAAGAATAGGAAATAAAAGATTCAGGAAGTTTACAAGGAGATGGAAAGGAAGAACCTGCGTTTGGAAACAAACTAGATCATCCTCTGAACCTATTGGTAAGATTCGCTGAACTGCCGTATAGACAGACCTATCATGTGAGTCAGGTATATTGGAGGGTGATAGGTCAAAATAAGATGGACTTCACATTACCCTAGAATTCTCTAAATGCTCACAAAGCCATTTTTGATAGTTCAATGCAATCACTGATATTTAGAGTTCAAAGAGGAGATGGCAATTTGGAGAAAACTGCAGGACTCCTGTCCTCCTACCGTGACCCTGCAGTCGGAAATTTTTCTTAACTATCTTCCTCTATCACTGAGTATTCTTTTGTTCTGTGTGTGGATAAAAATTGTATGGTAATGAGTCAAATATCCTCATATAATTTTAAATATCTCCAAAATGCCTAGAGATGATAGAAATTAATAAATAAGGAACCATTTGATATTGTATGCTGGGCCAGGAATAAAAACAAAAGTAGAGAAATAATTATTTTTATTTGAATGAAAATTATCTTTTTAACATAAAAAACAATTTTTCCTCATAACAATAAAATGTTATAAAAGGAGAAGCTACCCATTAGCTTTTTTATTAGCTCTCCTTGAATAAAAAGCTTTGACGTACCATCTTAATTTAGTGCCTTTTCCAAATTGCCTCAGAACAGTTATATCCAAAGTAGAGATCAGAATATTTTATAAGGGCTCTGTTCTTGCTGTTTTTGATGAAAACTGAAATAAAATCCACCCATGCTTGTCAACCTTTTGGAAGTTAAAACAGATAGATAATGTCTGCTGAGAACTGAGAACTGGTAATCTCCTGTCATTCATCTTCTCTCAATCATTCACATGCTGATTCCACAAAATGCTATACAAATTTGTTTTCTCTAAGAGAATTATTCTGGAAGCTATCTCTTCAAAAGCAATGAGAAAAAAACAAATAAATAAACAACAATAAAACCCCTCTGATAGATTTCCTTGTTGAAATGAATCCTGTATAAGGAAGAGCCCAATTTGGGAGAGCGGATGGGGGATGGGTGGGGGTTTGTGGTTAACAGCAACACTTGACATTTTTTAGGAGCCTCAGCTACTGAAGGTCTTTAAAAATACACCCAAATCTGGAGCTCAGGTCTAATGGTTAGGACTCACACACCATTCTGTCTGATCACAGCCTAAATTTGATCTGAACATTCTAGTCCTAATGTCCTATCCTTCTGTGCTGCTGAGAAAAACCAGGAAAAGTGAGTTACTTACCAGTAAACAAAAATCAGCAGGCAAATGTAGCGATCACTTTTATGATTGAAATAGCCTAGGACTGTAGCAACGTATCTATGAATTGGATATTAAAGCTTGTATAAAAAGCATGAGAAGCATCTTCAGTTTCTGTCTACCCTCCCCAGACAATGATAATGAATTCTATTTCTTTGTATTTCATGCAATGCCTAGCAGCACACAATACATACTCAAATGTGTATTGATTCCATTTTAAATTGAAGGGCATATTTAGCCATATGTCAATAAATTTGGTTGCCTTTATCCCAGCATCTTTCTCTGAGCTTGTAGGAAAGTTCAAAAACTTATTTATTAAAAAGAAATGCTTTAATTTTTGAGCATATTGGAGAAACTATTTTTGTATCTGATTTCAAGCTTTTGGCTTGAACAAATGAAGAACCCTATTTTTTACTGAAGGATTGTTTCATCACAACTAAGAAATGTAAAGAAACCACATTAAAATATAATCAGAAACTCATCCTCTGAGGCATGTAAGGGAGCTATATTTCAGTAAGGTGATTTGGCAATATCAATCAAAAATTTAAATTTACATATTGTTGAGCCACTTTACTGCTAGGGATATGGTTGCTGGCCCCATGGATATACTACAAACGTATGCTAAATTATATTGCAAAGACACTTATTGCAATGTGTGTATATATGAAATGTCCACAATTAAGATAATGGTTAAATCCAACATAATGCATTCATGTGGTATAAAACTGTGTAGCCATTAAAAGGAATTAAATAGATATGCATCTGTTTATACAAAAATAACTTCAAAGTATATTCTGATGTGAAAAAGAAGCAAATTGTAGAGTAATATACACCATATGTTTTCTTTGTTGTAGATATATTTAAAGAACATGCATACATGTATCTGAGCAAAATAGAACATGCATATGTGTATATGTGTAAGCTGATGTGTGGGAAAATTTTCCCTTTGTTGGATACCCACAAAAAGAGAAAACAGTGATTATGTGAGCGTAGAGGTTCTGGCAACAAGTAGAGGACAACTTGGGCCTTATACTTTTCTTTCTGTTCTGTTTAAAGTTTTCAAATATAGGCATAGATTATTTGTATGTTTTGAATGTCAACAGAATTTTTCTGGTTGGTTATATTTTGAAACATCTTACTTTTCTTCTTCATATTTTTCTGTGTTTTTAGATGACAACAGATATTTTCAAATAAATAAGGTATGACTAATTAAATTAATTATAAGTGTTTAAAAATAAATCTGAATCTCAAGAGATCTAGTTTTTTATTTCAATCAGCTATTACAACAAACTAGAGATAAGCCAGTTATGCTACAAACTATCACTCTTGCTAAAGCAATGAATAAGAATTGAACAGACAAGTTCATTTCCAAAATCTATCAAAGTGCCTTAATCTGGCAGAACTATTAGTAATAAATAATATTACAGAAGTTGCTGTATTTATGGACTCAAATTACATTATTCAGATTTCACTAAAACCCATTTGTATACTGTTTCTTCTACACAAAATCAATTTAACAATATTTATTTATTATGTATTATGTTTGCTATCATTCTTCGAAATGCTGAACTGAACAAAACAGGCAAAAAAAGATTTACCACCATGGTGTCTGCATTGTAATGTTGAAGGAGAAAAAGAAGGTGTTTATTTAAACTTAAATAATAATGTATATATAGGAAGGGATGTATAACAAAGAAAAATAAAGCATTGAAGGAAGAGAGATAACACTGGTGAGAAATTGCAATTTCCAATAAAATGCTCAGGGGTCTGATTTTATTTCTAAGATGAAAGTAATTAAAGCCATATGTCTAAATCACTTTGAATATGAATAGCCTTATTCAATATCAAAACATATTTCCAACCTTCACATGATCCTTCCTGTAATGCAAGGAGCCCCTAATTTTGAAAAATGCATGACCAACAGCTACAATGAAATTTGCAACACTCTTGTTATTATTAATTTGAAAAGCTAATACTTAGTGAGTGATGATTCTATGCTGAAGATTGTTTTAAGCACTTTACACGAATTTTCTTACTGAATCCTAACAAATTCCTTATGAAGACGGTAAAAGTATTATTCCTATTTTATAAATAATGAAACTGAGGCAGAGAAAATAGGTGAATGGCATTTTACTTCTTTAAATGGAAGTTACTATATTAATAATAGCAGTATTTTCTCTATATATTTAAACATGTTGCATGTTTTGTTAGAGATATAAAGATAAAAATGGCAATAGTAGGGAGAAGAGATGGTTTGCCAGGTTCTTTTCAATAATTCACAGATCTTCCTGGTTCCACAGAACATAGGTGGGAACTACAGGTCAAAGTTTTCTCTGGCATTCAGCCACATCTGGACACATCCTCTCGTGGCCTGGGGGTGGAGCTCAAGGCATCTAGAGATGCTCTAGTAGCACAATAATGAGTGTTATTAGAAATTCAGTGCTGGGATGCACCTCATCTAAGAATGAGGAGTCTTGGGCTTTTACTTGTCATGTAACTTCAATGCTATTACACCTCCTTCAACCTCAGTAGCATCATCCATAAAAGGAGGGAATTTAACCTGCAGATTTCAAAGATCCATTCCAGCTCTGACTTCTATGCCTCTGTAGACAGGGGTAATCAGAAAGTGCACTCTTCTCGTTAGCCGGTTTCCAGGACGCCAGGAAACTAGAGCTTCCGGCAGAATGGCAGTGACACCTTCCCCAGCCCTAAAAAAGTATGAAAAACTGAAATGTACTTGAGGGTCCTACCCACACAAAATGAGCAGTTGTTCTGAAAAGTATAAGGTTATATAGGATTTCCCATTTTGAAATGAATTGGGTAACAAATATATACTACATACTTTGTCTTGTAGCCTGTCACTAACAGTTCATAGAAACTCATCCTGGTGTTGTAACCAAAATATATTTAGGGTAGATATTTCCCTAGTTTTTTTAGGGAATATTTAGATATTTCCCAGTGTTTCTTCTCTTCCTTCACTGCTTTATTTTTCTTTGTTATACGTCCCCTCCTATGTATGCATTATTATTTAAATTTAAATAAACACCTTCTCTTTCTCCTTCAACATTAGAATGCAAATACCATGGTGGTAAATCTTTTTTGCCTGTTTTTGTTCAGTTCAGCGTTTAGAAGAATGATAGCAAACATAATACATAGTAAATAAATATTGTTAAATTGGTTTTGTGTAGAAGGAACAGTGTACAAATGGGTTTTAATGAAATCTGAATAATGTAATTTGAGTCTATAAATACAGCAACTGCCGTAATATTATTACTAGTATTACTAGAAATAAGATTTGTACTGATCAGCTTATGAATTTATAGGTGTTAACTCACCTAAAGGAAGGCAGGGAGACGCAGATGTTTTCTAAGATAATATCCAAGTCTGTAACTGAGAATGATTCATAAAGTTTTATCCCTAACAAGAGTTTGATATTCTCCTTCTTCAGGGCCTGGCGATTCTCAAGACATGGCCAGACACTCCATCTTATATTTCATCCTGCTGAGTGCTCTGATTGACAAGAGCCAACCCTGCTTCTGTGATCATTACCCATGGACTTCATGGTCCAGCTGCTCAAAAAGCTGCAATTCTGGAACCCAGAGCAGAAGGAGGTGGGTATGAGCTATACAGGATTTCTGTGTGCCCTGGAAAACTTCAAGGACAGAGTTAGCAATTTCAAAAGTGCCACACTTAGCAATGGGAAAAAACAGTATGTCTCAAAGTAAGAACTCAAGAATTTGGATGGAATTTGAGGTCTTTTCTGCATAAGGTTGAATGGAAGTCTACTTTTGTTCTCTCCATAAAATTGACTAGTTTCAAAGAAATTTAATTAAGCATCTGCAATATTTTCAGTTGATTATTTAACTTACTTAGAATGATTATTCAAGCTTCCTTTCAATCCCCATAGAGAGTTCTGCTTGCCTCCAGTAGGTGAGTTAATTATAGAGAATTTTCTACTCACTAAACTGAGTCAAACAGGACCTCAATTGAACAGCAGTGCTAGCTGTTACTTGATTGTTGGCATGTATAAGAAGGCAAGAAAACTGTATTTACTTGATAACATTTAATAATTCAATCTTTTCACCAATTCAGACTACTTGACCCCACAGTTTTTTTTAATCTGTTGGGTGTTTCTGTTCCATGAAGATGCTCACATGACAGGAGAGAAAGGAATATATTTAATGTGTTTTAACTATTCGAGTATTTTTCTAGAAATCTATTTTAGAAAATTATTTTTGATATATGTAGTATGAGTCTCATTAAAATCACCAGTTGATTTCCCAGTAAACCATCCACCAAGTATGTAAAAACAGATTTGTTTATAATGCCCCTCTATTCAAGTCCCTCACTAGCTCTCTTACTGCCTACCAAATAAAGTCCAACAATATATCCAGTTCATCTCAACCATGAACTTCTCAAGCCCATTCCACATGTCCATGTCATCCTCTTCCACCTCTAACCTTTGCACATGCTGTTCCCTCCACTTGCCCTTCCTTTTGTTGCCCGGAGAGTTCACATGAATTTTTCAAGATGCATCTTTCATGTTACTTTCTCTTTGACTGTTTGGCCCCACACCCCTTTGATTCCATCACAATCATTGTACTTATCACATTGTGTTGTGACTTTTTAAGCAATTTATAGGAACTTTCTTCTTTCCTTTCTTTCCCTTCCGGCACCTTCCAGGAATCCCACCAGGGCCAGCTTCATGGTGTGTGACCTGTACAGCAGCACAGGACCCTACACATAGAAGGGCTTCATGCTTGGCTTAATGCTCTGCCGTCATGCTCTTGAAATTCTTAACAATTTTTAAGTCAAAGGGCCCCCATTGTCATTTTGCACTGGGCCCCACAAACTACATGCCTGTTCCTGAGTTCCATTAAGTGGTAAGACCTGCACATAGGCCAACCTGCCTGATTTTCCATGAAAACCTTCTCTCCTTTTATTTACTGTAGTTAATGCTCAATGATATTAGTCTCAAGCCACAGTGAATATATTCATTCTAAGGGGCTTTTTCCTCACTATTACAGACAAATAGTAGTAGACAAGCACTATCGGGAGAACTCTTGTGAGCAGCTCTGCACCAAGCAGGAGACCAGAGACTGTAACTGGCAAACTTGTCCTATCAACTGCCTTCTGGGAGATTATGGACCATGGTCAGACTGTGACCCTTGTGTTGAAAAACAGGTAGGTGACACATGGGCATATTCAGGAAATCTGAATCACAGTAAAAAGGCTTGGATTCTCTGAAAGTGTCAATAATCACAGAAATGCTGAGTTTCTTCAATTTTTGAAAATAAACTTCTCCACCTTCCAGTAAGGGAAAATTTCATTTAGCAATTTTTTTTTGAGGGGGAGGAGGGTATTCATTTTATATGGTTCACTGCTGTGGGACCACCAAAGGAAATTCTTTCCCTAGTGTTGGTGTTGAATGTGCCTGGCTCTGGTAGCTCAGGAAACAAAAGCAGGTGCTAGAAAATGGGGATTTGAGTCCAAGGTTTAAAATCAGACAGAAATGAGGGATGTTAATCAAAAGCCTGACTCCTTGCCCACCCTCTAACTTCCTTCTCTCTATGGGAAAGTCCCTCAATTTGTATATTGTTCCCAGTTGCAATATTTACCCACATCAAGTTCATTGCTGTAAGAACATTGCTTGTGTGAACCTGTTAGGGCAGGTGCTCGGTATTCATATGTTAGGGAAGAAAAAGAAACTCATTTGTGGAGCACCTGCTTTCTGAGGTAAACTGTTCCAGGTCCTCTACATATATTACTTTATGTAAACATCACATCACATTGTGGTTTTCTACCCATTTTACAGATGAGGAAGTTATGGCTCTTTAGGAGTTCCGTAATTTGCCCAAGAATACACCACTAATGAATGTGGAGCTACATTTTGAACTTGGATTTTTCTGACATCAAAGTCAGTATTTTTTAATCCTGCCATATTTCTAGCATTCCCTGACTCTCTGTTTTACTACTCACCATTTAAAATATTTTAAAGTGTAGAGATTATGTCAACCTTGGTTTCCATGGTGACTTCCTTGTGAAAAAGAACCCTTGAATCCTTTCATATTTATCACTCACATCATACTACCTTTGAGATACAGAAGGGCTCTTATTGTTATTGCCTGGAAGAGTCTGCACTGAGGAGATGTTCAGTAATTATTTGTGTATTTGATTTCTGTTTAATTTAGAATCATATGATTTCAGAGTGAGAAGTCTTGAAAACATTTTGCCCTACTTCCTCATTTTAAGGAAATTGGGGCACAGAGAGGTGATGACTTCCTTAAGGACACACAACAATGAAATTGGAAAAATCATCAGTTAACTTAGGAAACACCCTGTGGTAAAAAACAAAAAACAAAAAAAACCCAAACTGTTGTGATTTTTAAGCCCAGTTTTCTTAGATACATTTTGGCTTTGATAATGCCTCAGAGTAACTCAGCTTTTTCTCCTTTTCTTTCAGTTTAAGGTTAGATCTATTTTGCGCCCCAGTCAGTTTGGAGGACAGCCATGCACTGAGCCCCTGGTGACTTTTCGACCATGCATACCCTCTAAACTCTGCAACATCGAAGAGGTTGACTGCAAGAATAAATTTCGTTGTGACAGTGGTAATGTACTTGTGGAAAATGTTCAGTTTCCACTACAATGACTTGACTAAAATAAAGTTATTCCAATTGACTCCAGTAAACGCTGTGATAGGAATCCTACCATATTTTAAGCATGGTGAGATGGGGGTGGTATGCTAACAATTACCAAGCTATTCATGTGTGAAATTACAGCATTCAAGCTATATTCATCTTGACCACTTATGTGGTTCATTTGCTCATCAAGTATTGGTGCCCAGGTCCCTAAATTGTTATCAAGCAGAAGGAAGAGAGAGGAGGAGGAGGAGGAGGAGAAGGAGAAGTAGGCAGATACTTTTTTAAATCAGCTATTAATAAGCACAAATCTATAATCAGAATAAGCAATTGAGAAGGAGCAACAGATTTAAGAGATTTTTAATATTATTTATTAAGATACAAATATTAATATTAAGATAGTATATCAGGAGGATGACTAGAGATGATGTGACAAATTTTCTGGGGTGGTCCCTTGGTGGCGCCAAAGGTAATTCTAGAAGAGGAGACTGCAAGTGATTTTAATGATAGCAACATTCCCTTCAAGTCTAATACTCATTCAGATTCAGAAATTCTGATATTTAAGTTTCATTGGATTATAACCAAACCTGGAATGTACTACTTAATCTATGTATTATCTTGCTAATTAATAGCTCAACAACGTAACAACGTTCACCACTTTATTTATTTATTTTTTTTAAAGATTTTATTGGGGAATTGGTGGAGGGGAGCAGCGTTGGGGAATCGGGGAAGGGGAACAGACAAGTTGCCGTCTTCTTGTTCTTCAGTTTAGTTGCGGAGGATGTTGCTTCACTGTTGGTATCATCATTGCGCTCTTCCCGGATGAGGCAGATCGGTCGCTGGCCTCTGGATGTCGCTCATCGCGGCTATTGGCAGCTCACGCTTGGCTGCCAGCCGCTCACGCTGGCTGCGGGCCACTCACTGTAGCCTATGGCAGCCCACTGCAGCAGGGGCTGCAGCCCACACCATCACCGGGGCTCGCACAGCCCAGCTCCAGGTGGAGCTGTTGTTAGCTGTAGAGGGCAGTGTCACTGGCCCTCATGTGGGATCCGAACCGGGGCCGCTGGCATCCCAAAACCAGCGCTCAACCAATGCTCCACTCGGCCGACCCCGTTCACCACTTTAAATAGTCCAGATCAGATTTCTGCAAATGTTTTCAGTAAAAGTCTAGATGGCAAATATCTTAGGTTTTGCAGGTACTTGATTCTGGCTGGCATTGTAGCATTAAAACTGCCATAGATGGTATATCAATCAATGAACATGGCTGTGTTCCAATAAAGTTTTCCTTACAAAAACAGGCTGCAGGTTAGTTTTAGCTCAAGGGCCATAGTTCACTGACCTCTTATCTAAATAATCACTTTGAAATTAAAATTAGAGTTCAGATGAATACAATTTACATCACTTCTGTGTACTCTGGAATACACTGAAAAGTAAAGTATTTATACCGGACAGCAGATTTCAAATTCCATAGAAAATTGACCCCAGACCTTGGATATAATATTTTTCTCCTCTTACTCCTTGCTTCCTCTCTTCAGGTTTGCTAATCTTTTCTGAATGTCCGACAGAAATGCTGGTGTCAGGGTTTTCCCTCCTACTCCCCAAACCTGAGATACAAGGGGGGGATGTGGGTAGGAAGATGTAGATCATGCCTACATGAAGAAGGGCATGTGAGATACTGACCCGAAAAAAAGAGGGAATATGAGAAAAATCTTGATGGCAATGACTGACAGGAATACAGATCTAAGCATTATATTCAGAATATTAAGATAAAGATTTAGGACTGAGTGTAATGTTTTGAAGCTGGTAGAACAATTTTTAGAACAAATTACCAGGAAGAACTCCTTTATTCAATGGATGATAAATCTATGAAATTTATTACAAAAGAGTTTTGTTTGGGCCAAAAATATTCACAAGTTTGAGGATGCTTTAAAAACATCCATGGACCACCAATTCATAATGAGCAATTTCAGGAACATTAGTGGTGTATATGCACAGCTGACCTCTAGTTCATCAGCAATATGTCCACAGCGATTGATTAAACAAACAAACAAACAAACAAGCATCTGCAATGGTTGGTAAGCAGATGCTTCCCTGAGCTCTCTGCCCTGCTGTCCAGTTTCCTTCACTGGTAATCCCTAGATTTCCCCAGGTTTCAGCCATTAACTGGTTAATCCCTGACACAGGTGTGGTTGGCAGGCATTCTGATTGGGTGGTGCCAAGGCCTATTGGTTGTTAAATATTCTACTAAACATGAATATTCTCCTAAAAACACCCACTAATGCCACTCTCCAAGGGAATAAAAGGCTAGAGGGACCTTTATTTGTCTGACTCAGGATGATGTTTGTCCTAAGAACTGTCTGTCCTAAAGAGTTTCCCCCTCCCTTTCCTCCTGCATAGTTGCTGTTCAGAGTCCTCAAGACTACGTATATTATTTTAATGTATATCTTTGAGAATTACCAATGAGTGTAATCCCCATGCTCTGTGCCAACTTCTCTCTCAAAGTCCTAATTTTAAGCATGGAAGACTAGAGAATTTGCAGTTGGTTATAAAAATAATGTCATTGCAGTAACGCCAATCAGTTCAAGTACATAGATGGGAAAAACATGGACAATTTCTAAATGATTACATAACTCCAGGTGTAAGTGTATATGTATTATGTATATGTGCCGGCTAAATACTGACTTCTGCAAATCCTGCACTATCCAACCTGCCCTTCATCTTTCCCATCTCTTCTTTGGTATAGGATATATCTATGGCTTACAATATCTCTCCCCTTGTGCTTCCTACGCCATTGAGTTTTCATGGCCTGGATCCATTCTCAGCTATATTCCTTGAGACCTATGTCACGTCTGCTACTGATTCCTAAATATCACTCAAGAGACGTCCTCTTGTTTTCATTCCTACCCTTGCTAATAGGTCTTCTCCAGTATACCTAGAAGTATCAAATGGATAGAATTTCTTGTATCCTAACAAATCTGATACCCTGCTCACAAAATTAGGCTAACGAGAACTGTATCTTGCATGTGTATCCCTACCTCTATTTGATAAAATAGAATTTTTTTTAGTGTAACTATATCAAAAATTAGTTTTTGCTCAAGTTTGTGCCAGGTCCCAAACATTTTAAAATTGTAATATTTGGGTTTTTTTTCTTTAGTAAAATCATCTGTATTTCAAACTAAATTACCATTCTGTTTTGCCCTGAAAAAAATCAAACAAACAAAAAACTAGAGGTGTGCTCTTTTAAAAATAGCATCTTTCAGGTTATATCCTGGGATTAACAGAAATTTAACTCCCTCTACATTTTCAGTCTTGTATGATTCTGGGGCTCATAACTATGATTCTTTATAGTAATGATCTAGATGCAATGCAAGATTTTGAATAATCAAAGGAGGACTTAATTACTTTTATTACACTCACCTGAGTGAAGATTATTAACCAAAAGAGTTGAAACTAAGTGGTTTCTGGGGAATTTTCTATTAATAGAAAAATTTATTGAACAGAATACCCAATTTCCCCAAGCATTTTAGTTAGTCAAAATAATCATATGTAGCTATAGTGAGATGCTGAGCAAAACCTGAAATAGTTAACTAGATAATCTTGAGTAAAACAGTTAACCATTGTCAGTGAGACCTGTACATAAAGGTGGGAGGCCAGCACCCCTTATTACATGCAAGAGGGTGAGGGACATGAGAGGGGCTGTCTTTCTGCATGAGGCATATACATTTCTGTAATATACAGTTACTGATTCCAAGGATCTTTATGAAATTCAGTGAGTTTAAAAGACACAGGAATTATCTGAGTACATGAAGCTTGTACTGTTTCCAAATTCAATCATTTAACCTGCTTTCTAATATTGCAGCACCTAGACATTTAACTTGTCAATAAAATTAGATATAATAAATTAATTGTAGTAAACAATTATATACTATAATTATATATAGTGAATATATAATTAAATATGTAGTAATAATGTATAGTAAAATAATTATATATATATATTAAAATGCACAGATAATAAATGTGCAATTTTATTTTGATGAATATATACATCCATGTAAACAACCCCCAATTAAGATGTAAAAATTTTCCATAAACCCAAAAATGTTCCTTCTTTCCTCGTTCCAGTGAATCCCACTCCTTGTTCTTGAACTTCATATAAAGGACTCACATGGCATGACTCATGTGTTTGGCTTCTTTCACTCAACATGAAATTTTAGAGATTCAGCCTCAGAACTATATGTACTAGTGGATGTGTATATGTGTGGGTGTGTTTGTAAAATTACAGTTTTTTGAATAAAAACAGTGGCCTTGAATCTGCTATCCAAATTCTAAAGCTATTGTTCATTTTCTCCTATAGAACATGTTTTTACAGAAAGTTCTCTGAAATGGGAATAGTATTCTAGAATTAGTTATCTTATTTAACACAATCAGCCCAATGTCAACTAAATAATCTATGGTGACTCTCCTAAAAAAATAACAGAAAATATCAGTTTATCATTCCATTTCCATATGTTACTAAATCTTTATCAAAAACAATGAAAACTCAGGTGGGTTCTAGACTTATCGGGGGGGATTGCTTTGTAAGTTATATAAATGTCTAATTACTACGAGGTATACCTGAAACTAATATAATATTGAATGTCACCTGTAATTGAAATTTTTAAACAAAATTTAAATGCATTATCTTGGATGAGTCACTTAAAAAAATAATGAAAACTTTTTAAATTTTTCCTGGAAATTTAAGACACTAATGTTTCAAATGAATAAATACATGATCATTTATTGTCAATGTTGTTTGCTTTTCTTGACTAGGCCGCTGCATTGCCAGCAAGTTAGAATGCAATGGAGAAAATGACTGCGGAGATAATTCAGATGAAAGGAATTGTGGGAGAACAAAACAAGTATGCCCACGGATGTATTATCCAATCCCTAACGTACAGATGATGGGCACTGGGTATGTTGCATCTTTTTATCATTTGGGGAAATAAAAAGTTCTCAGAACTAATGAGTGAGAAGCAGCAGTGAAGCAATGAGACACATCCTTGTCCACCTCCTCATTAACCTCTTATAACACCCACCGGCCTTGGCCCTGGCACTTGGCTACCATTCTCAGGAAGCATGTGGCCATGATCCTCACTCCTAGGGAATAACATAATATAGCATTTTCACATTTATTCTGTACCAGGCAATGTTACGGGCCCTTCATAAATGTTGCTTGTTTTAATTCTCATACATCCTCTGACTGCTTTGGAGTGGATCAGGACAAACTGGAAGGAGGCTGCCCACCCACATGCCAGGATGGATTCCTGGGGCTAGGTCTCAAGTGGCTGAGTAATCACTCAGAGACGCCACGAGCAAATGGAGAAAGAGGGTATCAGAAAAGTATGCCCATGAGAGTCTTCAAAGTCAAAACACTAGAGAAGCAAAATCAGTCTTCAAACAGTTCGGGGACTAAAATAATGTTGTAAAAATTTTGTGGGGTGTCAGATGGTCACATGTCTTGTTAGGGAGACCACTTCATGGATGGAGTAGAGGCTTGATCACTGCACTGTATACCTGAAATTGATGTTGTATAATATTGTATGCCAACTGTAACTGAATATATAGATAGTCATGGGATGTGGATTATACGGTGGAAGGGAGTCAAAGGAATTATAATAGATAGTATAATATTGGGGGGAGGAGTGGGGTGGAGAATTGGGGGGAGGGGGTTGTCACTTTGAGGGGTAAAAAGTATAACTATTGCACTGTGTTGTACACCTGAAGCTAATTTTTTTTAAAAATCACTCTTCAAGTGTAAGAGTCAAGTGCTGAGTCAATAATGGGAGACTAAGCTGGTAGGAAAGGAGTTATACAAACATGGAAAAAAGGGGATGATAAAAAACAGTGGTGTGGAAAATTTAAGAGTGTTAGAGGTGAAATGAACATAACGAAACTTCCTCTCACATTGACTATGATTCATGGGAAGGAAGGTCAGTACAGTTTAAAGGCAGAAGGTCAGACTTGCATTACCATCTGAACAACTTATAAACCAAGAAACTGTGCCTCAGAAAAGTTCAATAACCCGTCCAATTCTACCAACTAGTAAATGGTGGAACCAGCGCTCAAATCCAGATCTCAAAAGCTTGGTTATTTCCACCATTTCATGCTGACTAAGGAAAATAACCACCTTAAAAACGGAAACATACTGGAAGAAACCTCGGGAGACTGTGCAACCCTCCTCCCAATCTTTGAATAGTGCTCAGAAATTCTAATGTTCCTATTTCAAGTCATGAGGGCACTGGGGGTTTGGCAAGGGATTCTAAATTTGTTCTACTGAAAAAATGACTCAGAAAACTTTAGAAAAATATAAGAGAACTCAATGGAAATAGAAGAACTAAGCTTTAGTTGGAAGTATAAAAGAAAATCAGTAAAGATAATCTCCTGTACTCTCCTGTTCTCATGATAAAGAAATCTCCCTTCAATTTTTGGCCAGAAGGCAAATCATTTGCTTCCTTTTGAACTTTTTTTTTTTAAACCTTCACTTATACTGACAGACTTGCATAATATGAAGCTTTGAGGCACTAAAGACAAAAAGCAGCAGTTGCAAATACAACCTCATTTGATTAGAATGAAAACCAGAAGCTATTGAACCAAACTCAAGGTCAGCAGTAAAACAAAACAGCCATTACTCTGGAAGTAAGGGGAACCAGGTTCTAGGCCTCGTGCTGCATTAACTCACTATATCATAACCAAGTTATTGAATATCTCTGGGCTGCAGTTTCCTCACCTGTGCATTGGGTGACTACAAACTGATTTAAGATTCTATACTAAAAATTCCTAATTAGAGTTGATTTCAATGAGAATGTTTTAACATCATCTTCTAATCAATGTGCTTTCTTTTTTTCATTCCCCCAGAAGAAAACTCAGCCAAAACTCCCACTGATAACCATGTTTTCTGGCGTTCTGATTGATGAGGGGTGACATTACAAACTCACCTCTTGTTCAGTTGGTCTAGACTCTAGAGTTACAGATGGGGAGGACCACATGCTATGTGTACTTTGGCAGAAGGACTGTGCAGCCCTCTGCCAAGCAGAGCTGTTGTCCCAAGGATTCTCGGAAATGAGCAAAACCTGCTGCCTTGGGACAGCCAGTCCTCTGTTTGCCTCCCCAAGGACTGAGGGTTTTGAGAGCTACTTACTGGAATCTCTTTCTAATCTGCTGGCCTTAGAATCGCTGCCCCCTCTCTGACAGATTTCTATCCACAAAAGGTAGCTTCCTGGGTGGCTGTACCTCTTTTCACATAGCACCTCTCCAGAAAAGAATTTAATAAGATACAATATCTCTATGTTGCCAACATCAGTCACCAGGTCTTAAACCTGAAACAAGAATCAAGCAACATTAGCATGCTGCTTATTTTTTCTCAGGCTCAGCCAAGGTACAGATACGTGCAGCACACACACACACACACACACACACACACACACACACACACATGCATATTTATATACGTATATATAAATTTTAATTAAGTTCAGTTACAAAATATGACACATTAAACCAAATTAGATAAAAGCCCTTTAGAAACCTATAAGACTAAAATCCATGATGTATTTGAGACACCAAAATATTTAAAGTCAATTTAAATACCACAGAGGGGAAGAGAGAATAGGGCTGAAAATTACTCTATAGTTGACTTAACTCCTAAAAGTTTCCTTGGGCATGCCCTGAAAATCCTATCTTCAGGCTTTCTGCAAGCATTTGCTACCTCATAGCTTCCTCATGACCTGGGAGCCATTTTTCTTAAGCCCTCTCATGTTTGGGACAAACTAGTAGTACTAGCATAAGGCAGTATAAGGTCAACTGTTCTTCGTTCCTCGTTCAATGCTCTTAACTCAGAAAACAAAAATGAATGAGTTTTAAACACCCGTGTTTGTCATGCTAGCTTAAGTAGTTTGGACAGTTCTTCCCAGACAAGCTCCTCATACTTCCCCCCTCAAATACCTATTAATACAAACTCAAATATGGATGAGAACAAATCTCAAATTGTATTCGCAGTTATTTGAGTCTAAGGTATATCTTACAAAACCTACAGGACTCACTACAAAGACCACTACAGATTCACAGGAATCACTTCCTTTTTTAACAGCTTCATTGAGATATAATTCACAAACCAGTTCTCCTCCTGTCTAGTCGTTTACTCTTACACTACTGACACCCTCACAACACTTTTGACACCAGATGTCTGAGAGCTCTCCCCTATGAAGCAATTCTCCACGACACCAACTAGGTATCCTACAATTTCACTTGATTCTGATACTATCTACCTGGATATAGTGTCAGGTGCCACAGGTTAAGGGCTCAGTCCCACAAGACTGTCCCCCCACACTTCAGATGTCACTTCATCTGTGCTTCTGATACATTCGAAAGTTCCCACTGAGTCCCCGCTCCCTGCCCCAGGTTTGATTAATTTGCTAAGTGGGTTCACGGAACCCAGTAAAACAATTTACTTAGTCTTTAGTAGTTGATTATAAAAGGATATGATAAAGGATGTAGGTGAACATTCAGTTGGGAGAGATGAGTGTGGCAGGGTATGTGGGAAGGGGTTCTGAATTTCGTGCCCTTTCCAGGAACACCACTCTACCAGCACCTCCATTACACCTTCTAAACTGTAATCCCCAGCTTAAAAGCTCTCTGAACCCCATACTTCTAGGATTTCTTGGAGGCTTCATCATGTAGGCGTGATCAGTCATTAACTCTATTTCCAGCCCCTCTCCCCTATTGGGGGAATGGAGGGTGAGGCTGAAAATTCCAAGCTTCTCATTAAGGCTTGGTTTTTCCAATGACTAGTCCCCATCGAGGAGCCCACCAAGAGTCACCTCATTAAGAGAAAAAAAAGACACTACATATGATTTATCAGTGCTAGATTTATCAGGGGGATCACTTCATAAGGTGTATATATAAATGTCTAATCACTATGTTACACACCTGAAACTAATATAATATTGCATGTTAACTGTAATTGGAAAATAAATGCAAAAAAAAAGGAAAAAAGACACTTATCACCCAGGAAATTTCAAGGGATTTATGAGCCATATATCAGAAACAAGGGTCAAAGACCAAGTATTAGAACAAAAGATGTTCTTAGTGCCCTTATCGCTTAGGAAATTACAACGGTTTTAGGAGCTCTGTGCCAGGAACTGGGAACAAAGAACATTATATATATTTTCTTTTTAAAAAATTCATTAATTATTTTTCATTAATTATTTTCATTAATTATTATTTTTCAGGCATACAGAACAACATAGTGATCAGACATTTACACTCCTCACAAAGTGATAACCCCAACAAGTCTGCTACCCACCTGACACGGTGCATAGCTATCAGGACATTATTGACTATATTCCCTATGCTGCACTACACATCCCGTGACTATTTTTTTAATTATAGTTTACGTTCAATATTATTTTATATTAGTTTCAGGTGTATAGCACAGTGGTTAGACATTTATATAATTTATGAAGCGACCCCCCCCATAAGCCTAGTACCCATCTGACACCATACATAGTTTTTACAATACCATTGACTACATTCCCCATATTGTACTTTACGTCCCATGACTACTTTTTGACTAACAATTTGTACTTCTCAATCCCTTCACTTTTCTCACCCACCCTCCCAACCCCCCTCAACTAGTAACTATCAATTTGTTCTCTGTATCTCTGAGTCTGCTTCTCTTTTGTCTGCATGTTTATTTTGTTCTTTAAATTCCACATATAAGTGAGATCATATGGTACTTGTCTTTCTCAGTCTGACTCATTTCACTCAGCATAATACCCTCTAGATCCATCCATGTTGTTGCAAATGGTAAGATTTCATTCTTTTTAATGCTAGAGTACCATTCCATTGTGTATATGTACCACAGCCTCTTTATCCAATTGTCTATTGATGGGCATTTCTGTGGTTTCCATATCATGGCTATTATAAATAGTTCTGCAGTGAACATAGGGTGCATACATCTTTTCAAATTAGTGTTTGAATTTCTTTGGATAAATACCCAGGAGTGGAATTGCTGGGTCATAAGGTAGTTCTATTTTTAATTTTTTTAGGACCCTCCCTACTGCTTTCCATAGTGGCTGCTCCAATTTGCAATCCCACTAACACTGCATGAGGGTTCCCTTTTCTCCACATCCTCACCAACACTTTTTTGTTGATTTATTGATGATGTCCATTCTGACAGGTGTGAGATGATATCTCATTGTAATTTTAATTCACATTTCTCTGATGATTAGTGACATTCAGCATTTTTTTCATGTCCGTGGGCTATCTGTATGTCCTCTTTGGAGAAATGTCTATTCAGGTCCTCTGCCCACTTTTTTTTTTTTTTTTTAAGATTTTATTGGGGAATTGGGAGAGGGGAACAGCATTGGGGAATTGGAGAAGGGGAACAGACAAGTTGCGGTCCTTTTGTTCCTCAGTCTAGTTGTGGAGGATGTCACTTCACTGGTCCATATTGGTATTATCATTACGCTCTTCCCGGGTAAGGCTGTCGCTCGCCGGCCTTTGGACGGCCGCTCACAGTAACTCATGGCAGTTCATGCTGACTGCCGGCCACTCACGCTGGCTGCCAGCCACTCACGGTAGCTCACGGCAGCCCACTGCAGCCTATGCAGTTGCTGGCGATCACTGCAGCCCAGCTCCAGGTCAAGCTGATGTTCACCATCTTAGCTGTACAGGGCACAGGTCACTAGCCCTCATGTGGGATCTGAACTGGCCCTGCTGTTCAGAGCTGGCATCCTAAGCCAACTCTTAACCAAAGCGCTGCTCCGCCGGCCCACCTCTGCCCATTTTTAAAATATTATTGTTTATATTTATATGTAATACAGCATTACCAAACTTTGGACACAAAACTTCTTTGTTTTCATAGATATTAGTGAAATACATATTAATATCTATAAGAATTTGGAAAACTATTAGCATCTTGGAGGAGTATTTCATCTACCATAAAGCAATTTCTTAAAAACTTGGTTTGTGCTAAGCTAATTAAACTCTATGTGCTTCAGTCTTCCTCATTTGTAAAATGGGTATAATAATTATATCTACATCACATGGTTATCAGAAATATTAAATAAATATAATATAATATTAAGTCTAGATCAGTGCTTGACCTATGGTAAGTAAAGTGTAAGCATTTGTTAAATAAATTTTAAATAGTATTAGTTATTAATAAAAACAATAGTATTATTGCAATTCTATTAAAATATTGCTATTACTATTTCATTTTTAGCTCTCTATAAGAATTCCTTTACTGTATCATACTGAAGGAAGTGGACCTAGAATGGCATTAGTTATATAATAATTTATTTCATAACCTACTTTCATAGTTTGTATTGGTGTTGTAAGTGATGAAATAATTATAAACTCAAATTTTATTTCATGTTGAAAGCCCAGAACAACTAAGTGAGTGGAATACAGAGAAGCTAACAGAGCCAGAGGGGCTGAATTTTGACTTCTAGCCCTTTCTGGATGCTTCACCATTCACTAGAAAAAAATGGGCTTTGTTCAAGTCATTTGTCATGAGTGAAAAATGTCTAAGAGATGAAGTTTTTTCACATAAGGTATATTCTAAAGACTACATCTATTGAATTCTTGAAAATTATTATATTTCTAGATTTCATTTTCTGGCAGGAGAGCCCAGAGGAGAAGTCCTTGATAACTCTTTCACTGGAGGAATATGTAAACCTGTCAAAAGCAGTAAAGACAGCAATCCATATCGTCTCTCGGCCAACCTGGAAAATGTCAACTTTGAGGTATGACAGCCTATCATGGCAGCATTCCAACTCCAATGGTGATTATAAGCTAAATTTCCAATGAAAAAATTAATGATGAATGAAGGGACAGAATAAAGAGTAATGAACATTTTAAATTACTTATTATGTGTTGGTGTTTAATCCTTCCACAACACAATGAGGTCAGTACTATTATCATCAATTTACAGATGAAAAAACAAAGATCACTAATATGCCCCAAGTCAAACAGCTAGTAAGTAACTAATTAAAGATTCAAGCCCAGGTTTCCCAAACTCCAGATTTCATAGCTGTAACATATCGCCACAGAGAAAGGTGATTTGATTTATTCAGAATTTTCTCCTACATGCTTCTCACAGGTAATTGCTATATTTAGACATAAAAGAGTTCCCTGCTTCTAAAAAGTGATGATGAATCTAAGTATAATGGGGGTAGTTCTGCCCACCTTCTTTCCTACTTTATTATAGTTGATTTGGTTTTCTGTTTGTTTTCCTAAATGGTAATAAGCAGCATCCTACAAACTCCCAGAATGTAGCCCAGTGCCTTACACACGATAAGTGCTCTACACTTGTTGAACTAAAGAATCTATTTTTTTTTTAATTTATGATAAGAGAAACAGTAAAGACATGATTTTAGTGGTAACATCCATGCATACAAATTTGACATGTTAGAGAGAATTTCAGAAGGTCTAATGATTTCTGAGACCACGTGATGAATAGTATGAATTCAGGAAGTCATTCAACCCTTCCTTTAAAAAACTTTTATATACATACAAATAAAGGCATTGTCCAATTTGATAAACTCAATTTAACACCATGTAATAAATACATAGTAATGGGTGTGAGGAATGTCCTCGGGGTCCAACTGCTAAATTCAAACACCTTTTGGGAGACCCTAAGAAACCCCATCTCTGCCTGGAAGTAGAGACAAGAGTAACAAGTGACCTCTGACCAGGTAAAAGCACTACCCACCACTTCCTCACAAATCTAGAAGACTAACCTCAAAAGGTCCACCACCACCAAAGGAGGTGGAAAGAAAGGTCTTGCTGTTATGCTAAATAGTAACTCAGAAGAGACATTCCAAAGAAATAATAACATCAAAAACTCTGTCAATGATGATTCTACTTTTAAGACATATTGCATTGAAAAGCTTTGTAGATAGAGCTAAAACCCAAATATTTACATATTATTGTTCTGTTGGAGGATGCTTTCTAGGTCCTAAGCAACCCATCCATAAGTTTAATTTCAAAATAATTAATTTCAATACTTTCCAAAAGAATATACTGCCTACATTCTTAGTGAGCATCTATTTCATGCAATTTTACAAATAAGAAAAGTTCTTAAGATTTGGGCAAATTTGGGCTTAGATAACACTTTACATTTATAGGCAGCTTTGGATTTTTCAAAGTACTTGCATAAAGTGCTCTACTCAAGTCCCATAACAACTTTCCCAGAAAGGTAGAAAATTGTTTATATCCACCTCATTAATAGGAGATTTAGGCTCACTGAAGATAGAGAACTTTCTCAGAATTGTGCAGTGAGTAAAGGACACAGCAGAATTAGAATCCTGGCTCCTAGTCCAGGGCTTTCTGTGCTAAATTAGACCTTGACAGTAATACCAAGAAAGACATTATCAACTGTGCAATGAGTGGCAGGTCTGAGTACCTTTCATAAACTGTAATTTAAAAGGTATCAACTGTGAGGTTCACCAATGCCAGCTCTTGCAACTTAAACAAGAACCAATTGGTAAACTTTCAGGAATTTTGCAAGCAAATTGTTAAATTCAGCCATTATTAAATATTAAATACATAATCGTACAATTAAATAAAATATTAAAAACACAGGTGATAATTATTCAAAATCTATCACTTCTCAATGATTTTGTTCCATTTTACTATTATCTATGCTCTTAAGGTTACCTTACATCTATTGTATCTGTATCATGAAAATATTATATAATAATTCACTACTGTGCATCATTTCCCAAGTTGGAATTCAGAGGCACCACATAGGTAGGTTGAAATCAGCTATTGAATATATACACCATGAGAAAAGGCAAATGCTGCAGTAAGTCATGTTTTTGTTTTCCCCTCCCAGAGAGCTGGTTGTTAAATATTTACCAGCATACCACTGGATCCATGGGCATAACTTGGTAACCCAAGCCTAGATGGCAAGTTAATCAAGAAATATAGCCTGAAAAATCCTCATTCAGAATAAAGTAGACTCATTCCATTATCAATGTATTAGTTCTAAAACTTTGTCCAAGCATAAGAAGCTGCCTGAGCTGATCTCTAGCTGTACACCATTGAGCTCTGGATAATATTCAACTGCTATGAAAGGTAATGTTGATAACACATTTCTTCAAACAAAGATTTGGGAATGATCAGATCCAAGGTCACAAGCGATTGGGTTACTTTTCACTGATTCTGATATTACTTTGTTTGTGCCTTTAGCAGGCAGCTGTGCGAGTCTAGGCTATACCTAAGCTATTGAAAATAATAAAGGAGGAGAAATTCAATAGGCATATGACTTCTCTTATATTACTGGAGTTTATTAGGACAGATAAAATTGGCGCATTGGTTAAGAGCTGGGTTGGGATGCCAGCGGCCTTGGTTCGGATCCCACATATGAGGGCCAGTGACACTGCCCCCTACAGATAAGATGGTGAACAACAGCTCCACCTGGAGCTGGGCTGCTGTGAGTCCCCGGGATGGCATAGCTGCAGCCCCTGCATGAGCTACAGTGAGGGGCCAGCTGGCCAGCAGCCAGCGTGAGCGGCTGGCAGCTGGTGTGAGCTGCCAAGAGCCACTGTGAGTGGCCGTCCAGAGGCCAGAGACTGATCTGCCTCACCCGAGAAGAGTGCAATGGTGATACCAACATAGGCCAGTGAAGCAATTTCCTCCACAACTAGACTGAAGAAAAAAGGACAGCAACTTGTCTGTTCCCCTTCCCTGGTTCCCCAACGCTGTACCCCTCCCCCAATTCCCCAATAAAATCTTTAAGAAAAAAAAAAATAATAGGAAAAGGGAAGGGAAGAGAAGGCATTGGACAGGAGTCAGAATGGAAACCCGTAGGAAGAATTCTTCCCCTCAGGGATCCCCCCGCCCCAACTGCTGAATGCAGAGCTCAGTCACTGTAAAATCTCTGCACTAGTCCCAGAGTTGAATCAATCAAGAATCCTCTCTTTTCCTTGTTGTTGCTGCTTTTGCCACCGGCTGTGTGCTAAGCATTTGCTGTCTCCAGTAGACTGAAGAGCAAGGTTACCACTACACTTTAATCCTTCCAGTATACCAGCCTACCTAGACATGGGCTCTTGCTGCACCCCAAAGCCTGAAAACCTTCACAGCTCTGCAATCCTTCAGATCTTTCCTAAATCCCTTGTAAAATTCACACATTCGGGCTCTGTTTCTAACCCTCACACCACAGGAAACCAGGTGCTACCCTGTCCCCTCCTTTCCCCAAGTCTCTCTTAACTCTCTTCTACTTCTCCCTACAAACTCATCTCCTTTCTTCAAACACAAAAGTAAAAGTGTCAATGCAGATGGAGCCCCAGCAGGTCATTAGCTCACAAGATCCACAGATAGTCAGAATGGGTTCAGGGAGAAACCAATGGAGGTGAAAACCCTTTCCCCAGAATTTGGTTATCATCTCTTCCTGGGAGAATCTAGGCAAATGAAGTTTATAAGAGCTTGCCAGCTGTTCCTTACACACCAATAAGAAAAGAATGCATCTTCCTCCTTTCAAAAGTTGCCTTGGCTTTCTATATTTTATATTCCCTTTCATGAAACAGCATTCCCATTCCTTCTCTCTCTCTCTCACTCTCCACCCCCCTATACCCTCCCTCCAACCCCCACAATCTACTTGGTCAACAACTTCTGTTGACTTACTTCCTAAATATCTTTCAAATCCACCAGCTTCTCTCTACCCAACCGCCACGCCTGCAGACTGCCCATTATCCTATCCCCCTTGGCTTATTACAACAGTTTTTTAAACCCCTCTCTTTGCCTTTACTTTAGTTAACTATATAGTTCATGCCATCTTTGCAAAACACAAATATGATGGTAACACTCCCAATTTTTCATTCATTCAATTAATACTTTTAAAGAACTTATTATATGCAAAAGCTTGCCTTTAGAATTCAATCCAAATATTTTAGCAGGGCCTACAAGACCTGGCCCCAGTTTCCCAGTTCAGTCTAATTTTTCAGCACCCACTCACCTGTAAACCTGCCCTCCCACCAAGCTAATTGCATGATCAGATTTTCTCTGAGCTTCTGCTCAGGATACCCAAACCCCCTTTCAAACATGTTAATATCTTTTTCTTCTTTAAGCTGATGCATCTTTTGTTGTGTGAAAGCTAATCCATAAAACAAAACATTTTTTGTAGTCTGGGTTTTTTAGAGAAATAATAAAGAAATGTCAGAAACTATATTTAAATATAATTGTTTTGTTTCATTATAAACTTATTTGTAGACATTTTAAATGCTACCTAGCATGCAAAGAAATATTGAAAACTAACCCTGAACTTTTCTGTATTTTACTGTTGAGCAAGACTTTCGCAGCTTGGTTATTTTGTCTTTGCTTGACTAATTGTGCAAGCTATTTAATTGTGATGACATGTGGTTTGCCTCACAGTGTATTTTAATACTGAATATTATAAAACAAGAAAAGATTTTTCCATTGTAAAACAAACAAGCATCTTTAACTATTCTTCAATTTGCTTTGCAGCATTTTAAAAAAAGTTTATCCATTGTTCTCCTACCAGCATAACCATAACAAGGCTTTATCTTGTTAAAGATAATCCAGCTCCACTAAGCTCAAATCAAGTCCCACTGGCTTTTTAACTTCTTCCCAGACCAAGTCAGTGAAGACTGAGAACCACCCACCAGGCAAAACCAATTGATTATTTGTCCTCTGCCTTGCAGACATGGCCAGTAGAGTGCTGATACCAAACATTGAATAAGACTAAAGGGATGGGGATGGCCAAGTGGCAAGTTGGTTAAGAGCTGGCATGGAATGCCAGTGGCCTCGGTTCGGATCCCACATATGAGGGCCAAGTGACACTGCCCTCTACAGCTAAAATGGTGAACAACAGCTCCACCTGGAGCTGGGCTGCTGTGAGTCCCCTGGATGGCATAGCTGCAGCCCCTGCTGCAGTGGGTTGCCATAGGCTATAGTGAGTGGCCAGCAGCCAGCATGAGCGGCTGGCAGCCGGAGTGAGCTGCCAAGAGTCACAGTGAGTGACCATCCAGAAGCTGGCGACCGATCTGCCTCACTCGAGAAGAGTGCAATGATGATACCAACATGGGCCAGTGAAGCAATGTCCTCCACAACTAGACTGAAGAACAAAAGGACAGTAAATTGTCTTTTCCCCTTCCCTGGTTCCCCAATGCTGTTCCCCTCCCCAAATTCCCCAATAAAATCTTTGAAAAAAAAGACTAAAGGGATGGAAATGATTTTATAGCAAGGTCAGACAGGACCTGCCCTCCCTTTGTCTAGGCCTTAATTTTCTGAAAGGTATTTTAAATTAGATTGCAAACTGCATCAAATTCCAGGCACACCGAAAATAGTCCCCGTTGATTATTACCCCATTAAGTCTCAGCTTAGGAGTCATTTTCTTGAGGTAGACTTTCCTGGTACTGTCTCTCTGGGTTTTATAGTTATTTCTGGTAATTCCATTGGCAGCACATTTCACATATCCAATTAAGTATCTGTGATAGCCTTTCTCTCTAACTAAACTATTGACTCCCTGAGGGCAGGAACTAACATTATCCCTCCTTCAGTTGCAAAATGGATCTTCAATAAACATATACTGAATGCATAAATAAATGATTATTGCATTTGACCAGTATTTCCTAAATTCTGTTTAATTTCATATGGATTTTTCTCCAGGTGGAAACTAAAGAAGATGATTTGGAAACAGAATACTATAACGATTTAATTCCTCTTGAAAAGAATAAAAATGCGCAAGTCTCAAGTTTTGGCCAACAGGAGAACAATTTTCATGTGCCAATTTTTTATTCCTCATCGAAAAGTCAAACCTCCAACCGTAATTCTGCCTTCAAACAAGCCATTCAAGCCTCCCACAAAAAGGTAATAAAAATGGTTTCTGATTTTTTTATTCTTCCCCCCAAATTAATACCAATTCCAGCAATCATGCAACAAGAAGAGGGGAGTTTTGATATCAAATCAGAAGGCTTTCTAACTCATACTTAAATACCTTTAGTATTTTTGTTGTTTTGTCCCATTTGAAAAATTCTAGATGTAATATGTATAATGATGCTTCCTTTTCGCATCCATTTGGCTGTGTTTATGGCTGTTTTCTTTGTCTTACTGCTTGAGGTGTATGTATTTCTTTTTGTTTGTTTGTTTGTTTATATTTATATATAAAAAATTTTTGTGTATTAGTTTCAGGAGTACAAAACAATGCAATAGTTATCCTTTTCACCTCTCACAAAGTGACAACACCCCTCCCTCCATCCACCGCCCCTTCACCCCCAATTTCATATATATCTATTACAATTCCATTGACTCCGCTCTCCACACTGTACTCTGCATCCCGTGACTATATATATATATATATATATATATATATATATTCAATTATAATTGACATATATTATTACTGTATGTATTTCTTATAAACCACATATAACAGAACTTTGCTTTTTTTATGTAATCAGACAGTCTCTTGGGCTTTTGCTAGGAAAATTCAGCCAGCTTAGATTTACTATACTTACTGAAATGATTGATTATTTTTCTCCCATCTTAAATTTTTCTTCCTCATTTCGTCTGGTTGCCGTTTCCTATTTCTTTACTTTTGTCATATTTGGCATGTTTCTATCTACCCATTTTATTCTTTTGGGCATTTTGGAAGTTATACTAAGCTTTAAAATTCTACCTGTAGTTACCTTTCTCTAGTTATAAAGCATAATTATACCTATATTTTTCTCTTATCCCAGTAAGTAATATCTATAGCTTCCCAAAAGATATTTTACTTACCTATTCCCCACACCCCATTTTCACTATCTCCTTGAGAGAACATTTGCTCTCTACGTCCCTAACACTATCATCACAGACCTCCAAAACCTGTTTTGTTGCAATAGTTTAAAACCTTTGTGCTCCATAAAGATTGTTTTGTATTTGCTTTTCTATTATATATGTTCATTTGTATTTTATTCTGACTCTTGTCTTCTCTATTTAAAATTCCTCATGTAACACTTATAAATCCCAGCTTTTAAAATATTTTATAGGGCCGGCCAAGTGGTGCGGTGGTTAAGCACTGGCTTGGGAGGCCAGCGGCCCCGGTTCGGGTCCCACATATCAGGGCCAGTGACACTGCCCTTAAAAAACAACAACAACAACAAAATATTTCATATTTGTGTGATATTTTACATATGTATTTGTATGTACGAGTATGTGTGTGTACATATATTTTTTTCCATTTACATCATCACCATTTCCTCTCCTCTTATCTGTCTTTTCTTGAGATCCTTATTCTCATTCAATTGTCGTATTTTTAGTATTTTCCGCCGGTAGGATACATGCAAGACATATTCCCTAAATCCTTATAGTATATCTAAAAATGCCTAAATTTTCCTTGGGCAATAAAGATAAAGAATATCTTGGCTAGCTGTAGAATCTTGGATTACAGTCTTCTATTGATGGTCAGTACCTACTGACCATCAATGTTCCACTTATGTTCCATTATGTTCCACCGTTTCCTAATTTCTGTTGTTGCATAAGAAACATCACGTGTAGAGATGACTTTCTTTCTTTTGTTTTGTCTGGAAATATACAATTTTTTTGTGCTTAACATTTAGGTTATGTCTAAGTGTTGGACTGTTCTCATTAATCTTATCAGGAACTTATGGAACTCTTTTAATATGTAAAGATACATCTTTATCCATTAATCATTCTTCATCTGTTCCTTTTTCTCCTGTTATTTGCATGTTAAATCTGCTGGATATGTCTTCCAACTCTTAAATGATTTATGGGATAGATTTTTCATTAGACATTTTTAGACATTTACCAGTATCTTTTAAATAGTATCTGTTCCTCACTACAAGCACCACTCTAACTAGTGTTTGTTCTTTCCAAAGAGATGAATGGGGAGACTGAGCCCTTAATCACAGAATGTGAGAGAGGAGGTGAAAAGAGTAGAGAGAGGTACCAATGCTGGAACCAGTGGGACCAACACCTGGAGGACACCGTTTTATGGCTCCTCCTGTCTTTACTCCAGTGCCCTTCACATTTTTATTCATCCATTCATTTACTTATATAAGTATGAGACCTTATAGCACTTTATAGATAAATTTCTTAAGCATTTATCTTCAAAAGAACCCTAAGGGATAATCAGAGTAGATATTTTTAATACCATTTTGCATACACAAATTAAAGTCCATATATTTATTTTTAATTTGACACATATTTATCAAATACCTAATGTGTCAGGCACACACTAACGTCCAAGAAGCTAACAGGCTCCCTGTGATGTTACAGTGAGTAAATGCCAGAGTTGGGAATTGAAATCAGTTTGTATGATTTTTGTCCACTTTATCTACTACATTGCACTTCAAGCTATTTGCTTATTCATTCATTCACTTCTTTATAATGTCAACAAACTATGAAAAGAGTACAGCTATGATGGTATGAACATATGAAACAATGAGAATAAAATAGATTCCTTTTATAACATAGATTGCTAGTTCAGTTTAAATGGACTATGGCTCATATAGTGAGTGTCCCTTGAACTTACCAAATTATATTCTTAAGACAAGTTAGTATCAGAATTACTAGGAAGTAAAAATACATCACTACCACCACTGCGCCCAGGTCCTTCCCTTAATTTACTGATTCAGAATCTCTAGGGTTGGGCGTGGGATTCTGGTTTCTTTTTTTTTAAGTCTCCCAGCTCACTCTGATATCCAGTATCACAAATGTGTGATATATATATATATATATATATATATATATATATATATATACACACACACCAAGGGTGCCCCCAAAAAAATGTATACAAATGGACACTTTGGTCAACATTGCTCAAGCAGTAGTTCGCTGTTTTCAGAAGTGCCTGGACGCTAATGGTAACCACTTTGAGCACCTCTTGTAATTGCAGAATCAAACGTAACTTGTATACATCTTTTGTTATCAGTATATATTGAGTATTACAAACTTAATAGTTTTTCCTTTCTTAAAAATGTGTAAACATTTTTTTGGCACCCCCTCCAGTATTATATATATTTATATATATTTATTTAATTATATATATTTATAAATATATAGATACTATATTTATTTATATATATATATATATAAAATCAGTCATGACATTAGTATTTGCTGTACAAATTTGGTTTATAAACATTTCAAACATGCTAGAGAACACTTGTGGAATGCTTATCTGTAGGTAAACAACTGTTTTTGATCCTCTAATAGTTTTCCATAAAGTGGAAACATTTAAGGCTATACACAGTATCAGACTGAAACATGTAAGACTTCTGACATTTAACCATTTTTGACTTACAAAATCGTCAATTTCATATGGTTCAACCCAGTACCATGACTATTGCCTTTGACTAAATCTGAACATAATAAGGAAATCTCAATCTAAATAAAATTTACTACTGCTACCTCTCTTAATCTTCAAATACTAAAAACAAGATACCACAAACTTGAAAATCAATCCAAGCCCATCAATGAAGCTTAATGCTTTATTTATTAATTTTCTCAATCACAGATCTGACTAAACATATTTGTTGGACATATAGTTTGTTTCAAAGTCAAATTACAAGTTTTCTCAATAAGATATAATGCTTTTCTGATTTACTTTACAAAATCAAACACACAAAAAGATGGCTAAATTAAAGAAAGCGCTCACCAAATATTGAAATAGATCATACATGGTTAATAACCTACTGTCATATAATTTTTTTGGTGTAAAATAGCCAATCCCAGCCATCATGCACTGACCTGTGGAGCACCATGAAGATGCTTGCACTAAGATGAGTTGCCAAAATTTTCACTGTACTTTCCACTGTTTAATTTTGAAAGCAACCTGGAAATTTTGAACCACCCATTTCAACACCCATATCTGAACAGGCATTTCAGATGCTCAGGAAGTGATTGCACTTCTTATTAAAAGCACCGTGCCCCTCCAACTTCCACAAGTCATGGTTCTGTGACAAAATTCAAGTATTAAAATTAAAAATAGAACTGACACTGGGCCGGCTGAGTGGCGCCGTGGTTAAGCGCTGGTTTGGGAAGCCAGCGGCCCCGGTTCGGGTCCCACATATGAGGGCCAGTGACACTGCCCTCAAAAATAAAAAATAAATAAATACATAAAATTAAATAATTTTGGTTTATTTTATTCCCTAAGTAATTTCGAATCATAGCATTTTATTTGATGATATGTTGAGAGGCATGAAGTGTTACCTGGTACACAGCCCCCATCTGTGTCCCAGGTGATGTTTCACAGATAACTGAGGCCTAGAGAATTTACATGCTTTTTCCCAGTTAGTGACAAAGGTATGATGAAACTCTGTTACATAACTCCCAATTGAAAATTTGCACAGTCCTTTTTCAGTTATTTGCATTAGCAAGACTTTCTAAATAAAAACTCAGTAGGGATGCAGCCATGATTGACAATCAAAAGAAGAAGATTTACTTTTCTGATAATTGATCTCTTCTTGGTAAAGAACATATACCTTAGTCACACAGTTTACATTATTGAGATAATCTTGTCTGTTTAACACTTTGAACATCTCAGGAAAATGTACTGGAAAATAAAATGAAAATTATAATTTTGTATGTGAGGATAGGCAATAGAGAGTTAAAATTGTTGTAATGCTAGATTGGAATGAAGCTAATGATAAATAGATGACATTTAAGTGCTTGAAACCTTAAGCTTTCACTACCTTTAATCATCTTTTCTTTTTATATTTTTCTCCTCTATTTAGGATTCTAGTTTTGTTAGGATCCATAAAGTGATAAAAGTCTTAAACTTCACAATGAAGAGTAAAGATCTGCAGCTTTCTGATGTCTTTTTGAAATCGCTTAATCATCTGCCTTTAGAATACAACTACGCTCTCTATAGCCGGATATTTGATGATTTCGGGACTCACTATTTCACCTCTGGCTCCCTGGGAGGCGTGTATGACCTCCTCTATCAGTTTAGCACTGAGGAACTAAAGAACTCAGGTATGCTTTCTTCTGCCCTCATTTTTCTCTAAACTGACCTAATAACAAGTAATATATTTTTCTCTTCCTCTATTATTTAAATTTTTTATTAACTTTATTTAGACCTTGCTTTATTTCTAAAATCATTATGAAGAACAACCAAAAAGTACACACTCAAGTAAGTAAGTAAAAAATATATATATAGAGAGAGAGAAAATTAGGACCAAAAATGAAGGAAAAATAAATATGTTTAACTTCTTTGATGAGGCATCAGATTTGTCCCTGAATTTCCTGACATTTAGGAACATCATAAGCTACACAGCAGTGGTGACCTAAAAGACAGATGCATGCCATTACCTTAAGGAAAACAAAGTATGTCCTAGAATTAAATTTTAAAAGATAATTTACTTATAACATTTTTGTAGGTGATAATAATGTTATAGAACAATAATTATAGCAAATCTACTAGCAGTCCTTTTAATGATTTTTAGCTCAAAGCCACAGGTGTAAGATGAAAGAAAAAATAAGGACTTGACAAGGGACTAAGTTAATGGGAGTCAGATATGTACCTACTGGTGATAAAACTTGAAACCAGATAAGAAGCACTTTTATTTGAGGAAAGGCTACAGCTTTATATCTTGGTATATAATCAGTGATGTTTTCCTGCCTATATATAAAATAATAATATAAACCTTAGTTTATAAACAAACCTTGGTTTTTTAAGTATTACCATAAATTGCCAATATTAATTATTGGTACAGCTTAAGTACCTTAGGAGTAATTTGTTTTCAGATTCCTGTGTGAAATGACACAGGGCCCTTGTGATGATTCTATCTTATGTCTCTTGAGAACATGGTTAGGAAACAGAATGGTAACCAGAACTCAACTGGCTGATTCCCTGTATAAATCATAATTCTTGATCACGTAACTTTTACACAAAAGAAACTAAGAATTTATTTTTAAAAAAAGCAACATCAGGCCAACTCTGGGGTCAATAGAGTGTCGATCCCTCTGTTCTTACATCTCATGTGGCAAATACTAAGGTTTAATGTGATTGCCCTGAATCCTCCCAAACCTTAAATGACCAGATAGTACTCATGATCTGCTTCCTAAGAGGGGAGATGGGATACATGTCTTTGAGAAAGACTTTCAGTAAGCTGGTCTTAAAAAAAATTTCACCTGACAGAGTTACTGAAATTGAAAAGATTTATGCTGTGATGAACTTTCCACACTGCCTAACCTTGATGTTCATTTCAGTTATCCTTTCCATGGGAGCAATGTTTGCATGATAAATTTGATGCCTTCTGCCACTGAAAATAGCATCAACATTAATGCTGGGCAAAAATGGTTGGGGGAAACCTCTGGCCCTGAGTTGTTGGTTTTATCTCACCCTTGGGATAAAATTATTCTGGTCATTGCTGCTGTAACTCAGAGAGTAATTTCTCCACTTGATGAGCTATAGTCATCATGCATTCAGAGCAAAGCTTCTGAAGGCTTAGAAATCAGGTCAGTTAAAGAATGATATGAATCTTTAATCAATCATCGAGCATTTTAATAGTTGAAGCTGCATAACCAAAATGATGAGTGATGAGCTATGCTTCCCTCCTGGAACATTCTCACTTTCCATCTCTTTCTCTATAAATGGAGAAATGAGATATATACATAATAAGGGAAAGAAAGGGAGGTTGAGATGTGATAGGAAACTGTACATACCTACGTACATACACACACATACATATACACACAAATACACATACTATATATATATAGTATTTATAGTGTGTGTGTATATATACATTCAATATAGTCAATAAAACATATATCCTTATATGCAATATTCTTACATATAATATATATTTTTATGTTCAATGAGTGTGTGTGTGTGTGTGTGTATATATATATATCTTTTTCTGAGTCACAATAATAATATTAGTGCACAATTTAATTGTGGTAAAGATGAAGCACGCTCAGACAGAAACAAATCTCAATGAAATGGAATTCTCCAGCAGGTATGCTTACTTATTTTGGCCTACTTTCTAGATGATTATATATCCTGGCCTCCTCCCTTGTCTCTCTTTCTATTCCATTTCCCTTTACTTGGCCATAACATGGAACTAGAGTATAAGCTTAGTTTTCATTTGCTTCATTCAATATGAATCATGTCCCTTGTCATAAATTTTGAAAAAAATGACTTGAATGTTCTATAGTACTTTTTCTCCCTCAAGAAGAATAAACAAAATTAAATTGCTTCTTATTTGCATCCCTTGATTTATTCTTCTATTGTTCAGTGTCCCATAGTCAACTTAAAACCTTGAATATAAGGATAAGTTGACATTGCTTCAGTGTACAAAGTGAAAAGTATTTCAGGAATACAGTGAAAACATTAAACAATTAAAATATAATAATATATCAGATGGTAACTTTAAACTCCTTTTGTTGCAGGAATTTAAATTTTCTGCTTGAATTTAAGGAGAAAGATTAATTGCCCCACTCTTTATTGGTATGACATTTTTGACTAACACTATTGACCTTTGTCCAGTTAGAGTAGCTGATGACATTTCCAAAATACTCAACTTTGTGCCACATCAAAGGGACACTAAGGTTTGAGGGGCCCAGTCCTGTAGCATCAAGTAAGTCTTTGTCAATGTGAATAGAGATCAGGCAGCAAGCTATAGGACATACTGAGGGGAAAGAAAGGCTTGTGCAGACATTCACTGATAAAGCCTTGATATTTTAATCACTGCATGAGCAACAACATGGCTCATAAGAGGGATTATTCATTCAAATCTTCAAGGATTTTCTTCTAACCCTCAGGAAATGAAATTAACTAAGCTTATGGTTAATTAATTATGTTATAATTAGTGGATTGGACACATACAATTTAATTTTCACTTACAAAGTATAAAAACCTAATGAAGGAATAAGAAAAGATGGGAGTTATTTGCTATAGATGCATTAAATTCCTAACATGGCCTCAACATTTGATCAACCCATTTTTTAGGAACAATACTACCAGGAGAAAAATAACTCATATTTATTCACCTGATCAAAATAACCATTTTTTAAAGTTAAAGATGCAAGGTAAACATGAGAAATTCAAACCAAGAATTTTGTACTCCCAACCTATAATGCGTCTCTCTTCAAATGTGTCAAACTATTGAGAAAACTATTGAGAAAACGATGAAGTGGGCAGACCCCATCCCCATCTACTCAGCCTCATTTCTCAGTGATCTCTATCTTTAGGTTTCAGTTTCAGCATCACACAGAACTGTGCCTCAAGCTCTAAATATACTCTTCCTTGCCTATCGTAATCTGCAACCCCAAATACCAGCATTTGATCAACTACTTTGCTTTAAGGTGCTTAAAAGCTGATATTAACAGCTCTACTCTCATGTGCTTGTGTTTTGCAAGGCAATTTTTAAGTAAACGTCAAAGAAACTGGATTCTAATTTTGATGTTTCAGGTAGCAGATCAGATGGCTTGAGAAGCAGTTAAAAGAAAAAAGGACACATTGATTGTCCTTGAATTAGCCCTAGATAGGCAGGCAGTACCAACTCAGCCTACAAGCTGCCAGCCCTATTTCTCTGTGCTGTGTCCCTGACATCCACATAGATTTTGAAGTCATTGAGAATAATGGCAAGCATTGTGGTGGAAAAGAGTGATTCAGGTGAGGTGCCAAAATCTTCAGCAAATGATGCTTGGAAATTTGGTAAAAGACAAGAACAATGAGGACTAAACTGTGTGTTCTGAGTCTCAGAATGTATTTTCCAAAATGTATAAAACTGTGGAGAGGCATCCTATGGAAGCAGCACTGGGAGACTAGGAAGATATTATCAACCCCAGCTCCCACATGAAGAGGCTGAGAATAAGGCAGTACCAACCTCCCTTTAGAGACAACGGGAAACATTTCAAGTACAGGCTTGAATTAAGATAAGGAGAGCAAGAGAACAGTCAGCAAGGATGCTGAAGAGAGGAATTCATAGGTGAGAGGTCAGAATTACTGAGAGCAGAACAAAAGGGTTTTGGAGGTAGAGGAGGAGTGAGCACCCAAGCCAGGGAGAGGAAGCATAAACAAGTATGAGAATGAGTGTTCACAGAAGGAGAGATGACCAACAAGACTTACAGGGGGAAAAGTGTCATCAAATCATCTGTGGCCCAGAAAGGAGGTCTAACAGTGGGGCACCAAAAGCAGAACATGTGTTCATCTCTTGACTTGCAGGGCTGTACAGTGGCAAGTGGCCAGTAGGGCGGGCAAACTTAGAGGTTCCCTATGTGTAAGCAACAGGGAGAAGCCTATATGATCCCCTAGGATGGGCCACAATGACCCCAGGTGTGCTTCTTTGGGCCAGTGTTGAAGGGAGAGATGGCGGGGACTCATAAATACCTCTTCTGTTCGTGATTGTGTCAGGATCTGTGAAGGACTGAGTCTGTAGGGAAGAGTTGTCCTTCATTCACACTTAACGGGAATTAGAAAAGATGGCGGCTGGTACAAAGTATGGGTATGTCTCAAAGGGCCTAGAGCCTCATGATCCTCTTCTCTGAATTCTCAAGGGTGCATTCTCAGGGGTTTTTGTCTGTGCTCTATTTCCCAGGTTTAACAGAGGAAGAAATTAAAAATTGTGTCCGGATTGTAACAAAGAAACGCTATGTTTTCTTTAAAAAAACAAAAGTGGAAGAACGATGCACCACCAACAAGATGTCAGAGAAATATGAAGGTAACAATACTCTCTCTTAGCAGCTTCCGCAGTGTGTCCTGAGGCTGACAGTAATTTACGTACCATACTGCACATGACTGGGCTATTTTTAACATTTCATTTATTTCACTTATCTACCTGAGAGCCGTGTGTGTGTGTGTGTGTGTGTGTGTGTGTGTGTGTGTGTGTGTGTGTGTGTGTGTGTGGTGGGATGAGAGAGCAAATAAAATATCATTAGCATTACTTAAAAGGGGAAATGGTGGGCTGGCCGAGTGGCACGGTGGTTAGGCGCTGGCTGAGGAGGCCAGTGGCCCCGGTTCGGGTCCCACATATAGTGGCCGGTGACACTGCCCTCAAAAAAAAAAAAAAAGTGGGGGGGAATGGTTAAGGTTTTCTTCATCTTATACTTAGGCTGTTTAATTTTAATTAACATTTATTGATCCTTTCCATGGGCTGAATTAAATATTAGGCATTCTGATGTAAAGATAGGTGTAAACCAGGCCTTCCTATCAAGGAGCTTACAAAATACTGATATGTATAAACAGCCATTCAAAATACAGACTGATAAGGGTCTAAGAGAGTTATGTAAATAAGGTTCAGGCAACCAACCAAACTAATCAAATTATCTTTGATTTCTCCCTCTCTCTAGCCTCCACATCCAATACATAATCACTCTACTGCCTTAATATTTCTCCCACCTGTTTCCATCTCTTCATTTTCATGGGCACGCCCCTGGCCTGTAGTCTTGCCTTCTTCCAATCTATTCTACATGTTTTCTGTGAGAGAAGTCTTCTCCAAGGTAAATCTTATAATGAAACTCTCATGCCTTGAACCAGTAATGGTTTCACAAAGCCTTAAAGAGAAGTTCCTGCCTCTCTCTACCTAGCTAAACTATACGTAATCACCTAAGTAACTCATGCTCTAGCCTGTGCCTTACCATGATAAATAACTCTTCCTCTGGTAAAATTCTCTTATTCCCTTACTTCACCTGACTGATTGCTACTCATTTTGCTCAGAACAAAGAAGTAAAATCACAGAAACTTCTACCAGATGAGGCTTATATTCTAATGGGGAGACAGACAAGGAACAAATAGAAATAAAATATTTACTATAACAATAAATAGATCATTTAAAATATATCGGAGTATATAGATAGCCTACATGCAGATGACTGTTTTAAGCATAAACAAAATGAGAACTGGTTTGACAACCATGCATTCATATTATAGAAAAAAGTGGAAAAAAATAGAACAGCATGCAAAACAGACAAATATTCTAGTAATATCAACCACAGAATGGGTACAAGTTCTATACCAGTTTTCATGTAATAGAATAATTTAAGAATGTGAGTTCAATAAATCAAAAGCTCAGAGGAAAAAAAGATTAAATGTAAGAAATAAGTGAAAAGGGAGATTTCAAAGCTAAGATACAAAGACAAACAAACATTGAAAAATATTGCCATTATAGTTATAAATAAATTATACATTTCGAGGACAAAATATAATTGCCATATTTCAGGGACATTAATTCCCATATACTAAATTACATTTGTCATTCCATTTCTATTAGATTTTCTTTAATAATTGTTAATATCTGTCTGAATTTTTTCTCTGCATTCATTATGAATTTCCTTTAATATTTCCTGTATGTAATTAACTTTATTGATTTTATTTTCAGACACCTATATTTATTTTCAGTCACTGTCCATTGGTATATGATATATTGGCAAATACTAATTTCCCTCCTATTTTTACATGAAAAATAAATACAAAAACCTCTAAAATTTTCTTCTTATACCCCTCTGTATTGTTTTATGTGCCTCACATAGCAAAGGCTTGTACTACTCTTCATAGAGAGAGAACTTCACTATGAAATTCTCATTGTTCTAATCATTCTAGACTACCTTACAGTAGGGGCGTGGCTAAGCCTTCCTGGCACTGAAGAATAGACATCAAATTAATGGTATTAACTATTACCCATACCACCATCCTCCTTTTCATTTGATTTTCTTACTATGATTTCTTATTACTCAGATTCTGTTCATGTTAGTTAAAGACACCATTAGTTAAGAGGGATTGTTTTGAAAATTTGTATAAAACTCTGTGCTGTGTATATTAAAGAAATATTGTATCAACTTTTTTTTCCTTTTTTTATTAGTTTCAGGTGTATGAAACAATGTAATAGTTAAGACATTTCACCCCTCATAAAGTACCCCCTCCCCCAATCTACTACTCCTCTGACATCCTATATAACTGTTACAATTCCATTGCCAACTCTTAACTTGAGGTTTATTTTTTTTCCCCTTTGGTTAGCTGTGTTTTAACTGCTGTCTTTAAGTTTAAAAGCATTCTGTCAACTTTTTCTGGAATTGAAGTCTCCAGCATGGCAGTCAACTAACTGTATATCAGAAGCCATGTAATTTATATCATCCCAGGGGTCCAAGGCATGATATATATCAAAAGTGGGGGGTTAGCATCAGAGAGCAGGGAGCTGAGTAATCAGCACTTGAGGTTCATTTGCATCCCAGCCCCCCACCCCCACCTTAGTAACTATGTGTTCCAGGCCAGATTACTTTTAGCTTTAATGTCCATGTTTATCACAATACCTACTTCTCAGGATTGTTGTGAGAATTACACAAGATAATGTATGCAAAGTGCCTGGCATATACAAGTTGTTTAATAAATGGTAGCTGTTTGCAATGTTACTACCATTTCTATTATTAAACTTCCTGTAGGGATGAGGACTGGTGTTTTGCTCTTCACCTAGCTAACTTAATGGAACTACAGGACCGCTCCATCTACTTGTCCCTCCTGTACAAACAGCTTTTTCTTTAAAGGTTGAATTTGCAGTAAAATTAAATGAGTACTTTTCTTTTTGTTTTAAAGATTTTTATTAAAATATAGCTAACATACAATATGCTATTGTATGTTAGCTTTTAGGTATGCACCATAGTTATTGAACATGCATATACCTAAAGTGATCACCATGATAAGTCCAGCCGCCATCTGACGCCATTCAAATTAGTAATTTTCCTGAAACACTTTGCAGGTTCATTTTTGCAGGGAGCAGAGAAATCCGTCTCCTTTGTGCAGGGTGGCAGGAGTGAGTATGCAGCTGCTTTGGCATGGGAGAAAGGGACCTCTACTCCAGAAGAGAAGGCCTTTACGGACTGGGCAGAATCACTGAAGGATAACCCTGCTGTGATTGACTTTGAGGTAAGATGAAAAAGTCTTACGAGTAAGAGAGCTAACGTAGTTTTCTAGCAGCCCAAAGAAGCTGTCACACAATTCCTTTTCCATGTTCCTCGCAGATGATAAAGGAAATGTCTTTCTCCACTGCACATGCACAATGGGCCTTTTTAAAAAGTGTTAAATTACACATCTATTGCTTTTGCTATTCAAACTAGTATTCTCTAGGTTAGCACACGTAAAATATCAGGAAAGGGAATTCAGTGACTAGAATTGCTCACACTTGCCTTGACCAGTGCTTTTCATCTTCCCATATATACAATAAATTTGATTTCTGTAATTTTTTTTTGCAACTTTTTATTTGATGAGCACTCCTAAATCTTCATTTATAGCTCTGTGGAATAAATGGAATTTTAGATTTATTTGGTTCTGTGTTTCTATCACCTTTGATTAAGTTTACCAGTCTCATATTTGTTGTAATTACATATAAAGGTGATTTTTATTATTGATGGAATACTTTGCGCACATGTCTGTCATATGACATTTAGAGCCAGTTTTGCCTAAAACATAACTACATTTTTAAAAGCCCCCTAATGAGCTATTCTGTTCATTTTATTTAAATGAAGACAAAGGCGTTCAATCATTATGGAAGTAGGATAACTGACATGCAGCATGAAGATACATTGCACTCTCCAGGTTATGGTAGGAAAATGACATGCGACCGCTCATCTGGGCATTTTTAAGTCATACACTGCTTTAGATAGTCATTCCTCTGGGGTTTTATAATACAATTACATAAGCCCTGGTTTTGTGTTAGCCGCATTTGCTACTATAATTTTTCCTACCCGTGAGTACATTTCTCCATCTTCTCCCTCACTGCATTTTGTCCTCTGGTTTCATCAAAACGCAGTATTGTCCCTGGAAAAACACAGAACACAATAAGCCTCTCTTCACCCTCTCTGGGTATTTTGTTTGTTTGTTTGTTTGTTTGCTTGACTCACATGTAATGAGGTGTCAGCACAGCATTTCTGAGCTGCCGAACTCTTGTTCCCCTATCTCAGTATGCCAAGGCACGTATCTGCTGCTTCATGAATAACATGATGCAAGTCTACATCAGTGACACCTCACAGGAGCTTCCTTCATAGCAGAATCCCAGGAAAGTCAGCTCTGATACAGCACACCTGGCATACTTGAGAGATAGCAGAAGCCAGCTGATCTTGCAAAGAGCTGCTCTTCCCACCATAGACAGGAAAGAAACCCCCTTGTCCTCCCATTTTCTCCACTGGTTCAATAGACAGATATACTATATTCTGCAATAATTCCTTTACAGAGTGGGATGTTTGCCTCTCATTCCATGAGAATTAGGTAGTGAAGGCAACATATGCCAAAGGGATGTGACTGTAACTGGGCCTCCTGTCTGCTCCCAGCTTGCTCCCATCACGGACCTGGTAAGAAATATCCCCTGTGCGGTGACAAGACGGAACAACCTCAGAAAAGCTTTTCGAGAATACGCAGCCAAGTTTGACCCTTGCCAGTGTGCTCCATGCCCCAATAATGGCCGCCCCACACTCTCAGGGACCCAATGTCTGTGTGTGTGCCAGAGCGGCACCTACGGTGAGAACTGTGAGAGACGCTCCCCGGATTACAAATCTAGTAAGTATCAGTAACTTACAGTGAGGCAGGCACCTTTTCCCTTTCCAACACATATTCTAGGTTGGTCAATTAAACTTCTATTAGCATCTTCCATATGATGCAAACTCACAAGGAAATTATGCTTGTAAAACAGACTCTGAAGTCAAACAGGCCTGGTGTGAATCTCTGCTGACACTTACTAGCTATGTGACCTTAGGAAAGTCACTGAGCCTCTCTTTGCCTCAATCTGTTCATCCATAAAATGGGGATAATGTCAGTATGTACCCAAAGTTTTAAAAAATTACATATATATATATATATATATATATATATATATATATATATATATATAATACACAGCACAATGCCTGTAATATAAAATAAATAAAAGAATAGAAAAATACTATAAAATTAAATATGTGATACTACTGTTATAAGCCTTTTATATAGTCATTCAAGCTGTGGGGACAGGAAAGGCAATGTGCCAGGCCCTAATTTCTTTTAATCCTCCAAGAATCCTGTGATATTCCACAAAGGGCCACAAAGCTAAAAACTGCGGAAACCAAGTCGGCCTGACTTCAAAGCCCAAATTCTCTCAGGTGCACCGTGATCCGTGGGTGGGTCTTCCTGTGTTCCAGACGCAGTTGATGGGAACTGGGGCTGCTGGTCACCCTGGAGCACGTGCGATGTGACTTATAAGAGATCAAGAACCCGAGAATGCAACAACCCTGCCCCGCGACTAGGAGGGAAGCCCTGTGAGGGGGAGCAGCGGCAAGAGGAGCACTGCACATTTTCAATCATGGAGAACAAGTATGGATGCGTAATGGGGAGGAATGGGCCATGGTACCCCACTAACAGAGTTAGGATATTTATTATCCTACTGCTAAGCCAAGAAATAATTAGAATTTTACCTATTCCAACACAACACACTTGTTAGGTATTGGATCTGCTGCTACCCTTTCTTTGCTAATGTTCTCTGCTTTATATATATATATAATGTATATACCTATGTAATGTGCATATACATGCATGTATATGTATATACATACACATCAGTATATGTGTGCATATATATGTATATATTTATGATATATATGCGTATTTCTTTTTCTCTTTTAGTGGACAACCATGTATCAGCGATGATGAAGAAATAAGAGAAACAGACCTTCCTGACATAGAATCCGATTCAGGGTGTCCTCAGCCAGTTCCTCCAGAAAATGGGTTTATCCGAGTAAGTATCCTGAGCTTCAATTTAGGTTTGGAGTTAAAAAAAATAGAACTCAAAAAGTATGCTTTTTTTTGGGGGGGGCCAGCCAAGTGGCACAGTGGTTAAGTACGAGCTGGCTTAGAATGCCAGCGGCCCCGGATCAGTCCCCCATGAGGGCCAGTGATACTGCCCTCTAAAAAAAAAAAAAGTATGCATTTTTTAATGTAGAGTTATTGTTTTCCTAGTTTAATAATCTTCTGTTGACTTAAAAGAGTAAAGAAGTAATATCGAGAAATGCTTTGCCACTCTTCCATCTTGAATTCCCTGGAGATGTCTTTATACCAAAGGATAGAAGCTTCTTTATGTTCTCTGACATTATTAATTAACATACTAATGGAGCATTTATGTGAATGGAGAATGGAACTTGAGCATCATATAGGTTTGGATGACTTGTAAGAATCTGCAGCTAAGGTCTGACTATTTAATGCTGAGTCTGAGCAAACTAACCCCCAATCTGAGCATGTTATCAGAGAGACAAACTACTCTTGGCTATAATCATAGGAGGTATTGGGTTTGTAATATCTTATTAGGTTAGAAACCTATACACTCTTAACCAGTCAATACAATTTTTAGTATAATTAATATAAAGTTAATCATTTTATTTCTTTTCATTCAGTCACAGTATGTTTCGACGATTTAAAAAATTGAATACTTTTTGTCAGATAGGTCTGTGGCTTTAGGTAAACACTTTCAGGAGACATATAACATTTACAATTGAGTACAGAAGGCATGCTCCCTAATCAAGTTTACCTTTTTTTTTCAAATTTACCTTTCTTAAACTCACTAAAGCCTTTAGATTCATCTTTTTTCCAACTGTATCACATTCATGATCAAAGATAAATAACACTGGATTCTCCAAAGTCAGCAAATAAATATCCATGGAGTATAGTCTGGGCTAATGTTCTTCCTTGTTCATTTGTCTTCTGCCCATGTACAAGGTACCATGCCTACAGGTCTTAAGAAGAGAAAATATTTTGGAGGGAGGTAATGTCAATTGCATTTATTCTAGAACAGAGATTCTCAAATTCTCCAACGCACTGGAGGACTTGCTGGATTTCACTCTCAGAATTGCTGATTCAGTAGGTCTTGGGTGGGACCCTGAAACTTCCTTATCTAACATGTTTCTAGGTAATACTGATGCTTCTAGTTCAGAGGCCACACTTGGGGAACAAAATTTTTTAAACAGAGATCAGTAAATTATAACCTACAAGCCATCTGGCCTGCCATCTGTTTTCTTTTATCTTTTTTTTTTTTTTAATGAAATTTTATTGGAATACAACCACACTCTTGTATTTATATAATGCTTATGGCTGCTCCATGAGACAATGGCAGAGGTGAGTAGTTGCCACAGATACCGTATAGCCTGTGATTGACTAGTAAGGCCCTCAAAAAGACAAGTTTGCAAGTCCCTGGCCTAGAACATTATCCTCAAAATTACATTTTGTCAGATTTTGATACCTAGATAATTTTTCACCTATTTATGTCAGCTGCTTACAAAAACTGTTAAAATTATCGGCATTCTAATTTTAAAAACACACACAAAGGCTTTTAACAAGTAACTCATAATTTTATGATTCCTTCTATAAAATTAGATTATTTGTTTCCTTTTCATAAACTCACTGTTTGTTTTAGTTTGCTCTTTATTAAAGGCCTAATCTCCATCTGATACAGTTTATATTCAAAAACAATACAGTTTTAATTTTCCTAATGAGCACTTTCTAAAATGTCCAGTAGCAAAATGTGCCTCTTATGGCACCAAACACAGGCACGTATGCCTAATTCCAGGCTAGAACAATCATGTCATTGTACCCAGAGATACTTGTTCAATGACCAAGGCACAAGGCCTACCCCTGTAGGCAAGTGACAATGACTTTAGGTAAGGTTTTCTTGCTCAGTCATAGCAGATATCTTGGTCTAAGTTCAAAGGTTGCAACACACACTTATAGGTTATAGCTTCATAAGAGAAATGGAAGCAGAAACTTAAGGCAATAATTTATTGAAGGAGGAATGTGAACAAGAAGTTCAGCCTTTGAATAAGACATCCAGATATTCATATTATTCATCACCATGTTTCTCTCAGAACCAAAGTCATACCCATAATAACCAATAGTAGAATATTCTTTTTGTATTCAGGAAATTAAGACTCTTCCAGGAGACAAGTTGAATTATGTGGCCAGGTAATAACAAAAGATGACTATTAAGCTCTCACCTCCCTCAAAATTTCCAATTTCAGTTCTCAGAGAATAACTTCCTAGTCAATTCTTTGTATTCTTCTCCCGCTCAGTAAGGAAAAAAAGTGTTACATTACTGTCTCTCTAAGAAGGATCGTGGTTTGCATTCCTTTGTAAGCCCTGTATAAAGATTTGTGGGCCGGCTGAGTGGCGTGGTGGTTAAGCGCTGGCTTGGGACTCGAGCGGCCCCGGTTCGGTCCCACATATGAGGGCCAGTGACACTGCCCTCAAAAAAAAAAAAAAAAGATTTGCGAGATGGAGATCTGTTCATGGAGGTGCCACTCAAGTGTCTGGGTGGTGTTGATAAAAGTGATAAACAATATAAAACTAGACTTTTGTGCGAGTTTGCCCCAGAACTGAAAGGATGGTGCACGTCTTGAAGCTGGGGAAATAAAGGGAGTTTTCACAGAGGAATTTCTGTTTGAATTTCATCTTAAGAGAAGGGAAGAGAGAAAGAGTTGAGGATAGAGGGGGAACAGCCAGGTAAAAACATAGAGGCATGAAAGAGAATAAATCTTACATTCAAAGAATGGCAGATGTTTTGTTTTGCTGGAGCATAGGTCTTTATAGGAGGAAATGGCAAGATGTGATGATGGTAAAGTGGGTTAAAGCCAATATTCCAAACCAAGTAAGACCCATTTTATCTTAAATTTTAGTGAACACCCCCCCCATACACACACACACGATAGTAGTTGTATTTTAATTACTCATAATTGGGAAAATATATAATGACAATTGCTTACTAGGAATTGAGTAACAGTTTTAAATGATTTGTCAATTAGTCATCATAGCAATTGCTTATGTTTGCATATGTAGGGTACAGTATTTATTCAGTTTATAACCACTATAGGATAAGCATATAGGTGTTTTTTTGTTGTTGTTTTTTCTGAATTCTTGAAAGAGTAAGCCATCCCATATACGGTGGGGAGCGAGTTTATAAGTAAAAGAAAATATTTTAATCAATTTAGAGCAGCAATATAGAAGATGGATTAGAAGAAGGACAAGTTAGAAAGTTGTCCTGGTAAGAGATAGTAAATGCTATGAACAAAGGCAGCAATAATGGCAAAGGAAAAGAGAGAACGTTGAGAGCTATTTAAAAGTATAAATTGAGAGGACTCTGTGACTGAGTAGATACAGGAGTGAAGGAATAGAAATAAGCCAGGAGGTCTCTGCGGTATTTAGGAATGTTATCCACAGCTCTAATAATTTGCTGGTTTCTGTTTTAATTCCAGAACAATAAGAAACTGTACTCAGTTGGGGAAGATGCTGAAATTTCATGCTATACTGGATTCAAAATTGTTGGGTACCAGTACTTCAGATGCTTGCCAGACAGGACCTGGAGACAATTAGATGTGGAATGCCAACGTGAGAACTGGGCAGCCATTTTGCATGACTATGCTAAAGAATGAATGTGCCCCAAATAATGTGTGAAGTCACACCCCTAGATCAGTACATTTAACTATTTTTTAGTAACTCTGGTGAAAAGGTTTAGTAAAGCAGAAAATGGGATTCATCTGCTAAAATTAGGTTTCAAAGTATGTTTATATTTCAGTTCTGCTCCTGTGTATTTGTCTCATACACACTGGACTGCGACACATGTGCTTAAAAAGAAATCCGGGAAGTCTGCCCACTGCATCCTAACCACAGACATCTGTCCTGTCTGATGTACAAATTGATGCAAATTAATGAGTCCCAGGAAGATGATACTTACACCCTTTATGTATCAGAAATGGGATTTTATGTGAAAAATTTTCTCCTTAGAACATGTTCACATCCTTTGCTGAGGAGGAGAGGATGAGTTTGTAGGTTCCACCCATGCCTGTGCTACAGTTCTGTCAAAATGAGATTCAAGCAAGGCTCAAATGGGGACTCCAAAGAGTTATTGTAGGACCCCAAGATGCAGAATTGAGATCAGTGTCTATTAGAATGTCCTGCCTCCAGGGCCAGCCAAGTGGCACAGTGGTTAAGAGCTGGATTAAGAGCTGGGAAGCCAGCAACCCCGGTTTGGGTCCCACATATAAAGTGACACTGCCCTCAAAAAAAGAAAAAAAAAAAAAAAGTCCTGCCTCTGTATTACCCGCAAGGTGGTGACTTGCTTTATTTTTAAAGATTATTTTTGAAGGGAAAAGGTCCAAATAATATAATGTCTGGAGCTAGTTCCTCAGCAAGGGAGCCTCAGATAATAAAACTAAAGGGATGCTCTCAGGGGAAGCCTGCAATCTTCACACCCCAGGTTCCCTGGTCAAAAAGGGGCATTAAAGCAGAATGAATTAAATAAACCATGTTAAAATCACCCCTTGGGTTGTATAAAATCTGCCTACATCCGGAAAGTATTCTGCTCCACTAATGACACCTGACCTGTTTCTCTGCCTGCAGGGACACAGTGCCTCAAGCCAGTTGTGCAGGAAGTCCTAACGCTTTCACCATTTAAGATGACATACACAATTGGTGAATCCATTGAACTAACCTGTCCCAAAGACTTGGTCGTTGCCGGGCCATCAAGGTACACGTGTACTGGAGATTCCTGGACACCGCCTATTTCAAACTCACTCACCTGTGAAAATGGTGAGTAGAAGCTCAGAATCCTGGGGTTTGCTAAGGGGTTGACTCTTGAAATTGGTAGAATAGCATCTACTGGTAATTCTTGATTGTATTTTGTGAAGAGAAAGCAGGTTGTATTTGATGTGTAGATGATGAGGTCAGGCAGCAAATGAGAAGTTACTGGCCAAGTAGATATCTTCAAATTTTAGAGAGTGAGGTCAATTTTCTTTTCCAATATACTACTTCAGTATTTTTGAGGAAGTGCAAGCTCTCTCATCTAATAAAATCAGAACTGGTGGTTAACTGAAATTTTGATTAACGCAAAGGGCCATATAAAAGTAGTGCACACTACTTTTTAATTAATTAAGCATTTAAGTTTAGTTTAAATCATAGAAATAGACACTTATCCCCCAATTTTCTCATGTAGGACCAAGCTCTTATTTCCTAATGAGTCTCCTAATTTGATTTCCAAGACTTCTTTCTCAAATAAAACAAATACATAATTCATCTCATACCATGTTATTTCATATCAGTTTCTCTGAAACAATGGTTTTTAGCCCCAGGTGACATTAACCTTTATTTATTTATTCTTTTTTTTTTTTTTGAGGGCAGTGTCACCTGCCCTCATATGTGGGACCCGAACTGGGGCTGCTAGTTTCCCAAGCCAGAGCTTAACCACCGCGCCACTCAGCTGGCCCTAGCCCCAGGTGAGATTAAAAAAGACACCTCCACTCAAGTCCTGTCACCTGATTCTAATGTCACTGAGCGCAGGAGGGCACAGTGTTTTGTGTTTGTTTAAAATCTCTCCTAGCTAAATCAAATGTATGTAGAGCTAAGAACCATTGTTTTGAAGACAAATGAAAACTTAGTTACTTTTGAAGCAAATTGACTAGAAAATGTTTTAAATGTTTTTATATTTTTTCCTTACTCTTTTACAGTACTCTCATTCACAACTAATTCAAAACAAAATTTTTGTAAATTACTTTCAATTGTTCAAAATTTTCAACTTAGTTTTTATAAAAATAATTCCCTTTATCCTCCTTTATTTCATCAGTTGACATATTTAATCAACTTACACAGTTGCAACAATAACTGGCATAAATAAATTTAGAACAAATAAAGCTGATTCTTGGTAAACCTATAGCTCGACTAGTGGGAGTAGAGGTGTGAAGCTCAGAGGAGAGGCACTTTAAATCTTGAAGTTCCGTGTCAGGCAGGCAGCTGGCCTAGAGCGACTGGAGAACATCAGTCTGGAGAGTCAGTTACTTGGAGGACAGTTAAGAGAGCTTCTACCAATTTGTGTCTTTTAAATTTCTCAACATGCTGGTTCAAAGAGTGTCTCATTTTTAACCAGAGAATCCTTGAGTCTGTAGCTGAGATCAGATATGATTAGGCCCATTTTGTTTATGAAAAAACAGAAGGCACAGAGAAGCTAAGTTCAACCCAGGGTCAGATGATTTGGGTCAAACAGGAACTGTGCAATAGGTCTGCTAATTCCCCAAACTCTTTGCCATTTTGCCTTCTTTATCCTCTTCTGGGCTTTTATAATGTGTGAAGGGAGAAAGTTAACTTGTTAAATAACCTTAAAACTATTGGTAAAGAGATCTCATAGAAATTTGTAAGAACTTCAGGTCAGTATTGTGGCTTGGTTTCTCTTGACTACTGATCACACACGTGTATGTCAGAGGCATCGATATGTTTGGGATACACAGGCTTTAGAAAGTTAAGATCCTTCAGGCATCTTAGGCAGCATCCTCTTCTCTATGCAAATGTCTATGCAAATAACAGCTCGTGCGGGACTCTGGAAAAGAAATTGAAATTCTAATCCAAACTGAGAGATAATGAAATGTTCTACATCTAGATAATGGAAATCAATATCTTATCTCATACGCTTTCTAACAACATTGACAAAAAGATCAATGAAGGAAGTCACAGAAAGAGAAAGAAAATCATAAATAAAACTGAAAACTCTTTTAATATGTGGGAACCTGTGAGGTCAAGAGACTTGCAGGCCATTTGTTGATGAGGAAAAGACTTAATTCTTTCAACATGAAAAAATAAGATGCTCCATGACTCCACAGTTACCTTTTTCCTTTCTCCAAGAAATCAAAACCTCCAGAGGATCCCCTTTTGAAGGCCCTCAGCCCTTCAAAGTTCACAATATTCTCATTTCCATGTTTCTCACAAACTGCTAGGTGGTGTGGGCAGCTAAGGGACAATTCCTGCTTCAACCTGACCGTTGGTGAGGGAGCTCCTTGCATGTCATCTGTAGTGACAGAGCAGTGCTCCTTGTTACTTGAAAGTTAATTCTCTTTGGAAACAACGTATGACTTGGGTCCCTTCCTGACCTAAGTGCGGATTTATTTACAAACAGTAAAGAGATATAGCTATACAAGAAAGCAAAGAAAAACAATGCCATGTCAGTGGAAATGTTAGTATCTGAGGCCTTATCAGCAGCTAAAGGTCTCCATGTTCATGAAAGTTCTGGGCCAGATTTTACCAGATGGAAGGAGTGCCCTAACAGAGGATAATAGTAGAAAAGGGAAATAGCAGTAAAGAAGAAAACCTACCGATTGTTTTAGTCTTCATTTTTTTTTTTTTTGAGGGCAGCATCACTGACCCTCATATGTGGGACCTGAACCGGGGCCGCTGGCATCCCAAGCCAGCGCTTAACCACCGCGCCACTCGGCTGGCCCTTAATATTCATTTTTGCCTCTAACATAAACCTCCTTGCTTTATCAAAGTTTCTGCCTGATAGGCTAAGAGGAGAAACCATGAGCTGGGTCTCCTGTTCTGCCATCTAATGTGTCAGAATATATAGAGAGCTGCCTACTGCCCTCCTTTGACAACTACTTGCTCCCGGAGGCCATTGTGTTTCTGTGGATGCCTGATTAGTCAGATTCAGTCCAGGCAACTTTGTTTCATCCCACAGGCCCAGCCAGGGGTCAGCTCGAGATCCAATTCACCCAGTCTAAAGGTTCTCTGGATGAGCCCTAATGTAAGCAAAATAACCAAGATTTCCCTTTCTGTATAATATCCCAAGTGTTAGTCTTTCTCATACACGCAACTCAATTGCTCATCTTAGCATAAGCATTATTTCCTAATGGATCTTTCCTTACATTTCTCAGTTGGGGTCTTTTTGTTATGTGATCTTCTAGAACCAAATTTCTTTCCTTCAAAATACCTATCTCAGCCTTTAAGTCTAAACCCATTACTATGAGTATTTGATTAATGTCTGTTTTGCCACTATCCTTCAGATTCATGGAGAAAAGGATCACTGCTGTTTTCATTCTTTCTTTTCTTTTTCCACCATAATATCCTAGTGCCTAGAATATCACGCAGGGATAAATAGCTACATTTAGGTGTTTCATTTCTTCATTTATTGTTCTTATAAGAAAATCAGACTTTCAAGCCATTGCTCCCCCAACAGCCATTTGCAGAATTGTCATCACTGATATCCATATTTCTAAATGTAATGGACAATATTTGGTCCTCATCTCCCTTGACTTCTCAGCAGCATTCACCAATGTTGACCTTCTTCTGCATATATACGTTCTTTCTGTGGTTTCCAAGATACAACAATATCTTGTTTAGTCCTACCTCTCTGGCTGCTGCCCTCTATTTTTAGCAGGATCCTCTTAGTTCTTGGATGTTAAATGTTGGAGTTCCTCAAGGCTCAGGTCTGTCCTCTCACCTTATGCTACACTCTCCTGCTGGGGAATCTCACCCATACCCGTAGCTTCGATGACCTCTCCCCGACCCCTTACACTAATAACAAATTTAAATCTTTAGCATAGACTTCTCCATTAAGCTTTAGACCTGAATATCCAAATTTCTATATACCTATTTTGTTTAGTTGTCTTAAAGATACCATAAGCTCAACATGTGCAGACAGGAACTCAAGTCATCACTCCCCCTCCCTAAAATTAACATCTTCTAATATTTTCTATTAGGTGTAACAATGTCTGTTTTCCTACACAAACCAGAAACCTAAGCATTAAACTCCACACAAAATGTAGAGTATCTTACCCAGAAAATACATAGCATCTATTTTATCTGCTAAATATGTCTCAAGTTTATCCACTTCTCTCCATTTCCACCGTGGGGCTTTGGTTCAAATTACCATCTTCTTTCACCTGAACTACTATAGTAATCTCAAAGATTATCTGCCCATAACCCCTTTGACCACCATGTTTCTCCATTCTCCACACAGAGCCAGAATTAATTTCTTTTTCAAAATCCAGACCTATTTTGTCACACTTCCCCACTGCTTAAAATTCATCAGAGGGCCGGCCGAGTGGCACAGTGGTTAATCACTGGCTTAGGAAGCCAGTGGCCCCGGTTCGGTCCTACATATGAGGGCCCGTGACACTGCCCTCAAAAAAAAAAAAAAAGAAAAAAAAAGTCCTTCAAAAGTCCTATAAGACCCTGCACAGCCTAACATACCCACCTCTCTGACCAGACCTTGTTCCATGCTCTTGTTTTTATGCACACCAATCACACAGGCCTTCTCTCAGTTCCAGGAAAGTCACATGCTGCCTTTCTCTTGAGTACTTTCATACCTGATGTTTCCTTTGCTTTGAATACTCATTCCTAATCTTCCCAGCTACATCAGTTTTCTTGGTTATATGCTTTCTTTTTAATATCACTAAAAGGGAAGTAATTCTATTTTGTATTAGTGTGTTTGTTTGATTAAAGGCTGACTGTCTCACAAGACTATAAGCTCCTTGAGCTTAAGATTTGGGTCAAACTTTGCTCAGTCCGCATCCTCAAAACCTAATGCACTGGTGAGAGTACCATAGTGGCTCAGTAAATATTTGAAAAGCAAATGAACAGAAATGTTACCAATTTCATGTCCTTTAGTTATCTGAACTTAATAGCAATTTTAGGTTGGAAAATGACAGCTCACGAGAGCCAGAAAGGACCTTTCAGATGGAATATTTCATGACAACTTATTTGTAAAAGCAAAAATGAATGCTCTAGCTGCAAGGGGTAAATGAAAACCTTGTCACTATTGCCTTTTCTCCTAAATTCAGGATTTTTGCATGGAATCTATACTGTGCACTGCCCTTTACTCTTTTTCCTTTTCTTTTAGATATTCTAAAAACACTCAAGGGCCATTGTCAACCAGGACAAAAACAAGTAGGATCTGAATGTATTTGCATGTCTCCAGAAGAAGACTGTAGGTAAGAGATATTCTATGGACTGTGTTAGGAAATCGGAAAAATTAGTCTAATGTAACCAGGTAGATGGAGGAGCTGAGTTCCTTGAAGCAAAAACAAGAAATTTTCCACATAAATGATATCCTCTGTGCTCTAGTTAAATTCCTCTTCCCACACTGGTTGTAAGTTATCTAATGATCACTCAGCCCAGTTCCTAAGTTTGCATAGCTTTTGTTTATTAAAACAGCCTCATTTAGGGCCGGCCGAGTGGCATGGTGGTTAAGCACTGGCTTGGGTTCGGGTCCCACATATGAAGGCCAGTGACACTGCCCTCAAAAAATAAATAAATAGAAATAAATAAAAGAGCCTCACTTTGATTATAAAGACTTACTTCTGTCCATTTTAAAACTTCAGGCTCAGTAATCTCAAAGTCTACCTATTCCCATAAGTATATGGTAAGGTTGTGACTTCAATAGCTTGGAGTAAAGGGCCGGCCGAGTGGCGCGGTGGTTAAGCACTGGTATGGAAAGCCAGCGGCCCCGGTTCAGGTCCCACATATGAGGGCCAGTGACACTGCCCTCAAAAAAAAAAAAAAAAAAAAGCTTGGAATAGAGAAAGTGGCATGAGCATGGACCACACACACACACACACACACACACACACACACACCTTTGTCAGTTTATTCTTTCATGCAAGGGCAGAGAGCATAAATAAGAAAAATGATATGCCCTCATGTAGTTATCTACCTCCTCTTTGTTGTTATAACTTCCTTTTCTTTACATGAACAAAGCCAGGTGTGTCAAGGCACTTATTGATTTAAGGACTACCTTCAGCTTTAATCCAAAATAGCGTTAGCTTAAGATAAAATTTTGTTTCCCTATGTCACAATATAAATATGGAGGTAGGCAATCTAGGACTAGTATGATGAGTCTCTTATTTCAGATAGCACTGAGGCTCCTTCTTGCCCTCCATTCTGGCATCCTTAAAGCTATTTCATGGTCTAAGATTGCTCTGCTGGAGCAGGATAAAAGGATGACCTAAAACAGACACATTCTCTATTTTGTAGGAGAGTTTCTCAAAGACCCATCATTTACTTCCATCTCCTTAACCTTCTCTTATTCACATTCCTGCAAGGGAGGCTGTGATATGCAGTTCTTTGGCTGGATGTAAAAGCATTGCAGAATAAAATCAGATTATGGAAGATGAGAAAGAATGAACATTGGAGAGAGGAACCAACAAACTGTGCCCAGTTGTTATACTTTACTTTTTACACTGACTAGCTCTCATGTTCCTCTGTGCTGCAGGTGAACCAATGCTTGTAGGGACTTACTCATTCATTCTCACACTACAGGTTCTTTTTCTATATGATTCCACTGACATAATTCAGCACAAAGTTGGTGCTTTCTACCCTCCTCAGTAGCCTCACGAGTGGGCCACCACCCAGTTTCTTGCTGCTGGAGTCCCTTCACTCATCAGATGCCCCGCTAGGGAGTACTTACAACATACATATTGTCCAGTTAACCCAGAGGAAACTTTTTTCTTTATTGTTACAATACCAAACCACGAGAATACAGACTTCCCTCTGAAACTGTCTGAATTTTAGCTCTTTCCTACCTTTCTAGCCTCTTTCTATAATCCTCAGTTCTCTTATATGGCATTGAAGGTGTTTGTGGGAGTGGCTGGCCCCACAGCCTAAGTTTTCTGAAATTTGTAATGGCCTTTTCTTTTCAGCTATGGGCTCTAGTTCTTGGAAATAATTTTACACACTAGTGCACTGATTGTTAACTCCAAAATTGACATTAGAGAAGAGACTCAGATCTGGAGTAATCAAAGAGTTCTTGTCTTCTCAGCAAGTTAGGGACTATGGCCACTGGTTCCCTCTTGGTAGCAGGATTCATCATCTACTTAGAGAGATTAAGCAAGTTACCCAAGAATTACTTAAAAGTGCATGTTCTTAATCATAATACAGATATACTTGCAAAGCTATATGATGATATATGATTCTAGTGTTGCGATTACTGAGTGTTACTGAGTTCAGAAGAGTTACACACTACCATGAGCTAGGTTCTTGGGGTTAGTTTCAAAGTGTAGGCAGGAATTGAACTGGACAAGATAGGCAGAGAGGAGAGACAATGTGATATTGCTTGAGCAGGGAATGGGATGGCAGCAAAGAAAGATAAATCTTACCAGTTTAGAAAACAATCAATAAACAATTGTGAGGTGATAAGGAGGGATTAAGGAGGATGGGAAAATAATTCTAGAAAGGCAAGTTGATTGAAGTCAAAATATGGAGATCTTCATTACCAGAATTTAAAAATTCAGATTTTAATTCAAAGGCAATTGGGAGTAATACCAAGACTAAGATGAAATTTTAGAAAGATGAATCCCAGAACAGGCAAGATGAAACAAGGGTCTGAAAGAAGAGAAATATGGGGAGGGGAAGCAGGAAGAAGATAACTGGGTAGTAAGTTAACATATTAAATTGGCTAGATACTCTCTCTCTCTTTTTTTTTTTTTTTTGTCTTAATATATTAATGTTTGCTTTTCTCTCTTGGGCAGCCATTATTCAGAAGATCTCTGTGTGTTTGATTCAGGCTCCAGCGATTATTTTACTTTACCCGCTTGTAAATTTTGGGCCAAGAAATGTTTAAATAATCAGCAACTCCATTTTCTACATATTGGTTCCTGCCGAGATGGTCCACAGCTAACATGGGTTCTTGAAAGGACAAAACTTTCCTCCAATAGCACAAAGAAAGAACCCTGTGGCTATGATACCTGCTATGACTGGGAAAAATGTTCAGGTAAGCTCCAGTGGTGACCACATACTAGAAATGCTCTCACTTAACCTTCCTCTGATCTAGCATATCTTATTTGCATTTTTACTCTCTCTCTTAAAATTAACCTGTCCTTAATCAATAATAATTTCATTTTATTGTAAAAATATTTTATAAAATGATTTAAACAAAAAAGAAAAATATAACCAACCCACAATTAGAAATAACTACTTTAGTGGAGCATACTGTGGAAGGGAGTCAAGGGAATTGTGATAGATGTGTATGATGGGGGGGGTAGCGAATGAGGGGAGGGGGTTGTCACTTTGAGGAGTAAAAAGTATAATTATTGCACTGCGTAGTACACCTGAAACTAATTTTTTTTTAAATGTAGAAATAACTACTTTAACAATTTTGGTGTAAATCTTTCTAAGCTGTTTTCTATGCATATATAATCAGTACCAGTCTTAGACCCCAGTAAAAAGAGTACTCACCTGATTAAGCAATCCAAATTGGTGGTTGTACAGTAGCCATGGGGGTCTAGAGTATAGCATAGGCATATAGTCAATAATATTGTAATAACTAGGTATGGTGCCAGATAGGTACTAGATCTATCAGGGTGATAGATGGGAATGGGGTTGGGGGCAGGGTGAAAAAGGTGAAGGGATTAAGAAATACAAATTGATAGTTAATACAGTATGGAGAATATAATCAACAATGTTGTAAAGATCATGTAATGTGCCAGATGGGCACTGGACTTATCCGGGGGATCACATCATGAACTGCATAGATGTCTGACCAATGCGCTATACACCTGAAGAGCTGAAATAGAATAATATCGAATGTCAATTATAACTAAATATATAGGCATATATAATCACGGGACGTGGAGCACAACATAGAGAAGATAGTCAATGGTACTGTGACAGCTATATAAGATGTTAGAGGAGTAGTAGCTTGGGGGGTGGGTTATTACTTTATGAGGGGTTTAAATGTATAACAATATGTTGTTTTGTACACCTGAAACTAATGTAAAAAAAAATATGCCCATCCGAATCTTATGCTTCAGGCATCCTTCCCCACTCCCAGCTTTGGAGGGCAGGCATCAAAATGGTCTAAGTTTTCCTTCAGTATTTGGGACCAGTTGGGGCTGGCATAGGTAGGGTGTCCTGAGCCCGGACTGCGTTCCTCATGGATACCAATTGCTGAAAGCATCTTCTTCAAATTTTTTGTCTTCTTGCTCTGGGACTAGCCAAGGCTGGCTATTCAGGCAAGATGCTCTGAACCCAGACAGGGAACCCTCAAGGACTCAGGCAGGCACTGTTTCTCTCTATGGAACATACTCTGACCCTCTGCTGCTTCTCTCCACCATGTATGGGATCAACCAGATGCTCCAAGGAGCTTGGGGATTCCATCTGTAGAGTCACCCTTGGCTCAGAGCTGGATTCTCATTCCCAGAGAGCAACTTGGTGAGCCATAGGCCAGCAGGGTCGTTTCTCTCAAGATTGTTTGGGATTGGACTGCCAGTATGGTGCTGACATTCTAATCTAGAGTGACTTTAATTGTTTATATAGTGAGGCATCCCATAAGAAAAATTTCCCCAGGTCACACACACCTCAGGGTGGCCCTGGTTATATTACATATTTTTAAAAAATAAAATAGAATCACACTCTACATCCTATTTTGCGTATCTCTACTTTGCACTTATATCATGAAACTATTTCTACATCATTATATATTATTCTGCAACATAATTTTCAATGTCGGCAAAAACCTATATGGGCATTTTGTGATTTATTTAATCAGTCTTCTGTTAGGTATTTAGATTGTTCCCAATATTTTGCTATTATAAACAATGCTGGATTGACAAATACATCACAGATAAATCTACAATGGAAGATTGCTTGCTCACAATATACCTTAGAAAATGGAATCTCTAGTTACATATTATTTAAAATTATAAACTCTGTTGTATCAGCTTGCTTCCCAGTAATGTTTTTACCATATTATATTCCTATCTATAATGTGTGACAAAGACTGCCCTTCCACACTCTCACCAAACCGTGCAGTTTTCACTCCTTTATGTCTTTGCCAATTTGATACTTAAGAAGTGGCATTACATTTCCATTTGTAAGTGGATTGGCTATTCGCATTTTATTTGTGAATTGCTTAGATGTAGAAACTTCACAGCAATACATTTGTTCTAAGATGAAATTTGACCCTTCTGTAAAGCCCAACTAAGCTTCATATAATATATAAATATGGGTTGAAGGTTAGGATTTAACAGAACTCAAATAGGGAGCTAAATTCCCCTTGTGACACTCTTCAAAAGCTATCTTAAATTGAGGCATAAAGTATGCAATAGAAACTCACTGAATTGTTACATCCAACTTGAGCTAAAACCACCAAAACAAAAGAAAAAACCCTTATTGTTCCCACTGACTCCTCTTTTACTTTCTACCCAATGTACTTCAACTCAATCCTGGAAAAAGGGAGAGGCTTTATCATCTAAACAAAGTTTCTTCCTGATCCACTTAAAGCTGATTATTAAGATCTAGCTCCAATAATAATAATAATAATAATAATAATAGATCTAGCTTCCTTGATAAGTGGCAGGATTGAACTCCGGACAGAGGGTAGACACAGAAACCATGGTCAGCAAGCTACCTGATGGTTGCCAATCAGAAGATCAACATTTGGAGCTTCCAAACTTCAAGGCGGTTCTACTATACAAGACAGGCCCGATATGTACATTACCCAATTCTAATCACTATTAAATCATCTTAAAGATAAAACTATTATTCATTTTTTCACTGACTGACCAACACCATTATCCAATTGATATCTCTCTCAGAAACAATAATTTGTGGCAGAAAAGAGCTAACAGTATTATGCAATATTACTTTGTATTGAAAATATAACCTTTTTTTGAAAATCATAGTGTAAGAACATTTTTATCAAAAATACGTACAGAAAGTAAAAGGAATTTGGACAGCAGATCAAATAAAAATGGTCCTCGTCAGTACTTTAATAGGTCGCTCAGGCATTTAGGGGTATGTTCCATGTTAACTTCCATTCCTCCTTATTTTTCATGGAAAATAGGTCTTCATGGAACTCTTCTATTGCAAGAACTTATTGTTTGCTATTTTTCCACAAATTATTCTTTTCAAATTTGTCTGAACAACAATCTATTGCTTACCCTTTCATAAAAATTTGTCTTTACTATTAGTTTTTTGTTGTACATATATCTAAATGCCACAGTCTCTAGGAGTCTAAATTTGTCTTTAAAAAGGACACTAAAATGTTTGAATACTTAAAAAAAAATTGCTCAAGTTAGCAGAATGTCTTGGGGTAAGCACACTAAAATATGAATATTTCTTTATAAGAGATTTATATCATTTAAAATATTATTTGTTCCTGCACACAATCAGAAAAGAGAAGGCATTTTCTCCACTGTAGATATGGTGTGCCTCTGTCAGCCTTCTTAAATTGGTGAGCAAAAGTCAATGTCACAGAGAATTCAGTTCAAGTAGCACTATAGAACAGCATGAATGTACAAACCATAGCGTTTATGAAGAAAGAGAAAGTTAAAATGCATTTTATACCCAACCCACTCTTGGCAAGTTGGGATATTATTAATCTTGAGTTGAATTGAATATCACCTGGTTTAAATTGTGTTCTTGATTACATTGTGTACTTTGCTACTCATTTCCTTCTCTTTCTAAAATGAAATAAGAAAAAGTTTACAATGGAACTTCAAAGTAACAAAGTTCAATTTTCAAAAGTTAAAAAACAAATGGTTTTGAAAGGAGCTTAGTGTTATGAATATTAAGTGTTTTGTTTGAATTTGAAAAATAGCCACTATCAACCAATAGGAAGGGAAGATTTATTTTGTACACTTATACTGTTCACAGTAGTTGGAAGGGTAGCTTTACACAATAATTTCATGAATAACTTTTAATACAAGGCAGTATGTGATAAGAGCTATAAGAGAGATAAATATCTTCTGGCCTGGAAGTGTTTCATGAGGTTGAAAGCCATGAAAACTGAGTGTTGGAGGATGAATTAGAAGAGGAGGTGAAAAAGGCCTCTGGTGTTAGTAGCCTGAAAATAACCTTGCAAAGAGCATTTAAGCTCTAGCTATACTAACAGAGTAGTAACTGTGGCCTTTCCACAAGCCTAGAGAGCTGACTTCCCCCCAGGGGTGGAACAGTCTCCTGTCCTTCACCATACCCTGCTCTTTCTAACAATGAAGAAGACTTTCCACAACTAGAGTCTTCTCTTGCTGGTTGACAGAGGGGATAGAAAGGAAATGCATACTTTTTCATGAAATGTTTCTTACCAAGGGCAGAAAGACAATGCATAGGGGATCTCCCCATTTCCTTGCCCTATTTGCTCCCATCAGTTGAGACACATGGGAAAGAACTGATATCCACCTAAAAGAAACTACTCATTAAGTAATCGCTGCTGATTCTCAGGCTGATTCAGATATTTTGGCAACTGGAATTACCCCAGATCCAACAGATAGATTTCTTTTTGAATACTTATATCTGTACCTTAAATTCAGAGTTTAAAATCCATCAATGAAGCAGAATTCTTTGAGCACCTTGGTAAGAGCTGAGTGGGGCATACAGATGGATGAGCCATAGTTACTGCTCTCAGACAAAGCACTCGTAGTTAGTTGTCTTGGGAGGAAGACATATGAAAAGCTAACTAACAAGAAAGTATAAAAATGTCAGATATAGTACTGACAAGTTTACACCATTAAAGTTCAGTTAAATAAAATACTGGTGTGGGGATAAATGGCCATTAAACACTTCATGGAGAAGGTAAGACTTGTAGAAACTGGACATGTGGAGAAAAATAGGAAACAGCACATTAGTCTGGCAAACAAAAAGGGTATTCTGCTCTCTTACATCCCATTCACTGCATTCAACCACAGTTGGGTATTTGGGGCCATTGCCTTTGTTTTAATTTTCTCGTTTATTGCCACCAAGGAGCTCACTACCCTGGGGACAAGTTAGGTAAAATTAAACCCTAAAGCACAGTGGTGAGTCTCATTCTCCCTTTCTGTCTCTCTCTGTCCAGCCTCCACTTCCAAATGTGTCTGCCTGTTGCCCCCCCAGTGCATCAAGGGTGGAAACCAGCTCTACTGTGTCAGAATGGGCTCATCAAAGAGTGAGAAGACAGTGAACATCTGTGAAATAGGAACTGTAAGATGCGCCAACAGGAAAGTGGAAATACTGCACCCAGGCAGGTGCTTGGCCTAACACAACTACTGTTACACAGATTTACTATCCAAAAGAATCCCTTCCAAAGGGCATTCTTGTGCAAACAGTAGACTGGCCTGCCCCGAAGCCACTGACAGACTCTTTGGGGCTAGTTTCATACAATTATTCTCCCCTGCCTCTCCTGTCTTAGCTACCCTATCCAGTTCCAACCCATGACACCCTGCAGCTTATCCTTGGTACCACCTTTTATATCAATCTGGTAAATTCTTCTGTTCATGTTGCACTAAATGATGGAACTGCTAAGGATCTTATGTAGCCGGTGATACTCAGCATCCTCACAAGTAGAAATAAGAACAAATATTGTAATATTCTTCAATGAATCAATAAACATAGAAATCTACAACGACTTGTCAAACACATTCTTGACACCTAACTTTCATGCATTCATTCAACAAATAATTCTGAATGTCTACTCTTTACATTCCCAAGTCCTGTTTAAGGTGCTGGCAAATCAGCAGTGAGTAAAACAGATAAAATCTCTTGGCTTCAGGAAGCTCACATTCACGTGGAGGAAGGCAAAAAAATAAATAAATAAAAAGAAGCACAGAGCCGGCCGAGGGGCACGGTGGTTAAGCGTTGGCTTGGGACGCCAGTGGCCCCAGTTCGGGTCCCACATATGAGGGCCAGTGACACTGCCCTCAAAATAAATAAATAAATAAATAAATAAATAAATAAATAAATAAAAAGAAGCACATAACATATATAGTATGTTTGATGGTGACAATTGCTATGGAGAGAATAATGCAGGGAAGGGTCAACCCACACTTAAGCCTCATTTGATGCAAGGAAATATTTCAGGGTAATAAACAAAACACCCCAGTAAGGATGATTGGACTCAAATGTAAATTGCCTGCTTAAAGTACTTAATAAACTTCTGAAATTCCAATCTCTTGGGGAAAAGAAAAGGGATTCTCTTTGCTTCCGCTAAAGTGCATTACAAAATTTTTAAGCTGAAGTATGCGATGGATGGAACAAAGTCAGACAACTTTTAAAGTAAATCCTACCTGTTTTATAAGGCCATACCAAGTAGGCATCCATTTCTTAGGCTCAAGGGTCCCTTGGAATTGGGGAAGAGAAACATCTTTGGAACAGTGGTTTGCAAATATCAGTGTACATCAGCATCTGGAGTGCTTGTTAATACAGATGCCTGTGAACCAACCTCAGTTTCTAGTTCTGTACTCTGGGGTGCAGCCTGAGAATGTGTATTTCTAACAACTTTCCAGGGAATACTGCTGATGATCGTCTTGGGATCACATTTTGAGAACACTTAATTGTTTAGACATGGAGTCATCAAACAGCTAATCCTGATTTAGTCATTGATCTGAAATCCTTAGCCAGCCAGTCTCCAAGCAAGCGACTGGAGGCAGATTCTCTACCTTTGAAACTCACTGGGATGCCCACCTTGGGCTATGAGCAGAGCCACCCGGCAGCATCCTCACTAGACCTCATATATGAAAGCAGCTCCTCCTCCATCTCATTAATCATAGGATGTTGACAAAATCTAAAACATCTTGCAATGTCAAAGGAGAATGAGAAAAGAAAAAATCCTAGAAACAGAAAGCATATTTTCCTGGTGTAACAGCAACTGAATGGGAGTTTTTCTTTTCCCAGGAGTCAGTAACCATCTTTTTCCCAGTCAGGCCACTCCTACTCCCTTCTCACTATTGGAATGGTGCAGACCACTCTTGTAAGCATCACCCCTTCAGCGTTTCCATGACCCCAAACTGCGGGCAAAGACACATGAGGTCCTCCCGTATCCTAAGGAGAGTCACTAACTATTGAACCAAGAAACTTTCATCAGGACTGAATTGGCTCTACTCTACCCAACTCTCACACCAGCCCCACACTTTTCAGGCTGTACAGCAGGCCTAGGGGAGGGGAGAGCCAACAGAATCTGCAGCCACACGAAGGCAGTGCTCATAGTGAGAGTCCTAGTCCTTGTCTAAAGCCTTTTTGTCTCCTTGGTGAGAAGGAAGAAGATGCTGAAAGCCTTGAGATAATCGTTCATAGGGTGTGGGGACACCTACATCAAAGATATACAGTGCTGTCCTCGCTGGCTGGGTGCTGTCGAATCTTAGAACTGCCACTGGAGAGCAAGGGGCTGGAGGAGGTCCTTAGAGGCATGGAGCTCCCCATACTGGGGGAGTTCTCCCGACATAAGCATGAGGTCGCTTCCTGCTTAGAGAGTGCTGAAGGCAGGATGCTTTCAGGTGGGTCAGCACCATTTTCATAGTGAGAAGAGAGTGGTGTGACAGGACTAGGAAGAAGAGAGGTGCAGGCCTTTCTCCATCTGAGTCCCACGCCATAGGGAAAGAATGGAGAGCTCTGGGGGTTCTGCTGGCTCTGCAGGAAGGAGCACAGAGAAGAAGAAAGGCAGGCGCTCCGAGGCCATCCTGAATCTTAGACACAAATTCACAGAAAGCACGAAAAGGAGGCAGAGCTGCCTCTCTCACAGGAAGTCTGGAGGACAGAGCAAGTAGGAGTAATGCGAAACACCAACCCAAGAAAAGGCAGGGACTATCAATAACATAGAACCAGATTTTATAAGAACAAATTCAGAGGTGAGACCCCACACTGACTGTTACATCAAACTACTTCCTGCCATCTCTCCTAGTCCACTTCCTTGCTTATGATACCAGAGAAGCAGAACCAACAGAAGGAGGGGAGGGAAGAGTCCTAAAATGAGACATACGCCTCCTTATCACTTCCATGATCCTGGAGGGCTTGGAAACACAAGAGCAACCCATGTCCCTTCCCTACCCCAAGCCTGGCTGACACTGGAATACAAATTGGATATGAGAGTAGAGACTTAAACTGGACAACTTTAATAAACAGAAACTGACCAGAAATCTATATAATCTATCCCAGGCTTATATGAGCAAAAACAAAATGGAATCGAGCAGAACATAGTGAAAACTATGAGTATTATATAGTTTCCTGGGGCTGCCATAACAAAGCACCACAATCTGAATGGCTCAAAACAATGGAAATTTATTGTCTCAGTGCTGGAGGCTAGAAATTTGAAATCAGTGTGTCAGTGGGCCATGTTTCCCTGATACTTGTAGGATAGAATTCTTCCTTGCCTGTTCTGGCTTTTGGCGTTTGTCAGAAATCCTTGGCATTTCTTGGCTTGTAGAAGCAGAACCAGTCTCTGCCTCTATCATCACATGGCTGCCTTCATCATCTTCCTCCTGTGCTTGTCTGTCTGTTCAAATTTGCATTGTCTCATAAGGACAGCAGCCCTATTGGATTAGGTACCAGGGGTTTACACTTCAATATATCCTTTTTTGCAGACATAATTCAATCCATAGAACTGTAATTTAAAAAAAAAAAAAATTTCTGTTTATAGCCATAATATAATCAAAGACTTATACCAGCTATTATGTTCCTATTGTTTGATTCAAATCAGTCCCATTGCTTTAAAATACATTATTCTCTTACTTGTAGCAATCTTTCGTTTTAATGGTGATTAGTTGGTCTTTTTACCACTTTAGTTACCTTGTAGCAAAAGATTTTTTTGAGTGCACTAATCCATTAAAGTTTGCATTAGGTTAATTTGCATACCACTTACCAGTTGAATTTTTCACACTCTGATATTAATATTAATATAGCAATTTAGTACAACAAGTGTTAAGAGCTAGTGGAAAATTATCAACGTGAAGCAGAGAGCAAAACTGAAACATATTATAATACCTGGAATTTGTACCTAGAATCTCTACCACTGTCCTAGATTAAATAAATTCTAGATCAAAAGTAAAATTCTAGATCAAAAGTATACTCTTAGGCTATTAGAGGTGAATACTAAGCATTTGTGCTTGTAGCTTAAGTAATAGAAAAAAAATTCAGGTACTGTTTTGAATATGGATTTTAATATTTATTGATTCTGCATGATACTGACAAAATAAATGACAAAATCCTTGAAGCAGAATTCTAAGACTATGATAATAGGTGATATTCAAGCTCCACTAATGAGCTCCTCTTTATGGCAGTCTTCAGTAAATTTTAGAATATTTTGCTGTTTTGATTTGCTTTTCTACAAAAGCCTGCAACTCACGCAACCAACGTTCCTCAGTTTTAAAGATTGAACTCTTCTGTTGTTTTCAGAAGAGCATCCACAAGCTAAAAATAATCCACATCCCTTCCTAAATTCCAGTCCTGAGTAATAAGACTGACAAATCATGATGTCTCTGGTTGGTTTTGGGCCCCAACCCCCCAACCCCCAAGCCCTGAAACTTGATTAATTGGATTCTAAATGGCTGGCTCCCTCTAAGGTCACCTTCATCCTTTTGGAATACATTGTATGGAATCAGTGAGGCATCAAGCTTCTAACCAAACAAATGGTCTACAAAATTATAGTTGTATCCATTTTATTTTATGAGACTGAGACAGGGCACTGCTACTCTATTTGTCATCGTGACAAGTTCTAAGTACACAACTTTAATTCCACGTTGTCAAATGTCAGTTAGTAAAGGTGTGTGTCACCAGTGGAGGGACTCCAAGAAACAGTTGGTGCACTGAAAGTCATGCTCACAATAGTTTATATAGAAAGATTTTCATGACAACACTATAATATCAAAAAATGACAGAGCCTAAATGTCCAATAATGAATTAGGGTCCTTCCATGTCACGACTACTGACAAGCATCTTTTAAAAAAGATTTTAAAGGACATAATAAAAAGTAAAAAACCAGGTTATAATACTATGTATAATTATAGCTACATAAATTGTGTGTGTGTGAATGTCCTTAACAACAATGATTGGGAGAAAAAAATCTCCAGAATTTAGATTTATTTTTATTTTCCTAATCATATTATTTTGCGTTTTCTAGATGTTTTACAATCATCATGCATTTTTTTTTATTATAATTGGGCATGGAAAATCATTCTAAAATTTTCTCTTCTCCTTAGGTGAAAAGGACAGATAGTTAGTTCTGCTTGTATAGACAATGGCAAATTGGCTTTGGAGTTCAAGCCAGCAGCACTGGCCTGAATACAGCAGGCAGTATAATAGCTTTCAGCCAGACATGCGAGCCTCACATGCATTCCTTCATTCACTCACAAGGATTTTCTGAATACCTGCTAAGTCACAGGAGTTAAGTCTATAATCATGAAGAGATTTGAGAGGTGTTTACAATCTACTGGGAAGATTTTAAAGATATAAAGCCAGCATTACACAAAATACAAAGCAGTGAGTTACTATTTAAAAATTAGAGGTACAGGGCCGGCCAAGTGGCGCGTTGGTTAGGAGCTGGCTTGGGACGCCAGCTGTGAGCAGCAGTGCCCCGGTTCAGATCCCACATATGAGGGCCAATGACACTGCCCTCTATGGCTAAGGTGGTGAACAACAGCACCATCTGGTTGCCTCTATAGCTAAGATGGCCGGCGATGGTATGGGCTGCAGCCTCTGCTGCAGTAGGCTGCCTTATGCTACAGTGAGTGGCTGGCAGCCAGCATGAGTGGCTGGCAGCCAGTGTGAGCTGCCAAGAGCCACTGTGAGCGGCCGTCCAGAGGCCGGCGACTGATCTGCCTCACCAGGGAAAAGTGCAATAATGATACCAATATGGGCCAGTGAAGCAATGTCCTCCACAACTAGACTAAAGAACAAAAGGACAGCAACTTGTCTGTTCCTCTTCCCCAATTCCCCAACATTGTTCCCCTCCCCCAATTCCCCAACAAAATCTTAAGAAAGAAAGAAAGAAAGAAAGAAAGAAAGAAAGAAAGAAAGAAGAAAGAAAGAAAGAAAGAAAGAAAGAAAGAAAGAAAGAAAGAAAGAAAGAAAGAAAGAAAGAAAGAAAGAAAGAAAGAAAGTTCCTGGCAATTCCGATGATTAGTCAAATTTGGGAACCAATGTGTTCTAGACAGGTCTCCATTTACAGATGATAGCAAAGTAATGTGGACAAAAATCTAATGCATAGAAAGTGAAGAGGAAATTAGACTGGGTAGCTTTAAATATACTCCAAGGGTTACCTGCTTGATATCACCCATGCACAAAGACAGAGTAGATTTGGAAAAGGCTACTCTTTGCCTAAAACATGACTCTTAACAAGAGGGTAAAGCCTTATCACAGTTCAAAGAGACCAGAATTTATTGTCCTTCATGAAGTCTTATTTGTAATACCACCAAGATATACAGCATCACCCTAACAGAAGCATTTCCATTTTGTTTTTAACAACCAAAAACTAACTGTGGGTTTGGGGTTGTGTCTCCCCTTCCATTGAAAGGCAGCGATACACAATGGTGCATCTTCGCAGTTGTCAAAAATACTGTTCACCAGTGTTGCTAGCTCTCCATCTTCCAGGAACCTGGTAGGATCATACTTCCTGGCCTCATGGGTTAGGGTGCCATGTTCTCACCAACAGAATGTGAGCAGAAGTACATGCGTAGCTTCTAGAAAAAACATGTAATTGCTGGCAGGACGATTTCCCCAGAGCTCCCCTGTCCGTATGGCACACTGAAATGGGAGCTGCTCCATTAGCCTGAGTCCTTGAGTCACAACATGAGCACAGCCAGCTATACTCCATTGAATTCCTATGGCTGTGTGGAAAGAGCAAAAAACAAACCTTTTTAATATTTTGGGTGGTTTATTTGTCACATCATTACCTAGCCTATCTGTCAGACATTAACTATAAATGTACCAAATGACATGATGACATTAAAAGCTGATCTCTTTCACTTCCTCAAATTGCATTCCAGAACACTTTCAGTTTTCTACAGGTGTGACTGAATAAATAGGGATTATTATTGTTTGGAACATGGCCTATATCACCAGTATGTTTGGGGGGAAAATACAGAAACAAATTCAAATTAGAAAAGGGGACTGATTATATTTAGTTCTTAAATATATTCTTAATGGCATCCATCATTTGATAGAGAAATTCATTAGTGGAAAATTAAAGTTACAAAGAAAATAAGTGCTTACATGTAAAGTTTACCTGCTAGGACTAAAAAGAAATATAAATTGCAAAAACGGCAAACACTCTTCTAAGAAGCTCATATTTTGGAAATCTTTTAGAACCTTAAGAACATTTATTATTTTCAAAAGCATTTCAATGTTAATTAAGTCTGCTTCATATTTCTTGATTACCAAATCATTCCTATTATATTTCACTCCAAATGCTTATCAAAACTGCATCCTAAAGAACTCCAGGCATTTACTAATGATGCAAATATACAAAAATGGATTCTTCATTCCAATATCTAATGCTTGGATGTAATTTAAAATCTAACTAGTATATTGTATCACGTAATATTTATTGCCCTTCCCCCCCCCCGAAAAAAAAAAGAAAGAAAAAAAAGAAATCTATTTAACCCCCTGCCAATGGTCAGTATTTCGGAAGAGGCTGGTCTTTATCACAACACCAGACCCAAGGAGTAAACCCCAATTGACTTAAGTCAGTCAGCGGGGTTCCATTTCCCTTTCACATGTGGTTTAAACATGTGCAGCTGATGCAAGTCCAATGAATGAGAGGTGAGGAGCAGCTTCTGGAGAGCTTCTTAGAAGGAGTTTGTCACTCTTCAAGAGCTTACAGGAAGACATGGTGTCTTCTGAACGTTGACATGTCTGAATGTGATGTTTGGAGCTGCTGCAGCCATCTTGCCACTATGAAGGGATTTCCATTTGTTGTATGGGCCAATATATGGAAGAGGGTCCAATAGAGACTTGTAAAGAACCCTTAGTGGACCATTGAGCCACTGAATTACCTAACTCTGGAGTGTCTATGCTTCTGGTCTTGTTGTTATACAATAATAAATTTTCTCTATTGTGTAAGCCTTTTTGTGAGTTGGAGTTTCTGCTACTTGTAGTCAAAGGTATCCTGATTTAGAAATTAATCATGTTCTGGGTGTTTGTACATTCATGATATCTCAACACTGAGGACACAAAGTTACACAAAGCCCTAAGAAGAGGGGTGACCCGGAGATAGACAATCCAGCCTTAACATAACTCAGATGATGAATGGATTAAAGCAATCAGTTTCACACTCTGAGATACTCATGTGACTTAGATAGCAGAGTCAAGAGATAGAACATTAAAATAAGTATGAGTATTATGTTCAAGAATATATTTTGAAAAAGAAAGAAATAAGGACAATGTGGCTGTATGATACAAGAGAGTGAAATATGAGATTGAAGATATCGGCAAGGGCTAATCATGCAGGGCCTTCTAGGCCATAGAAAAAGTTTTAATTTTTTTCTAACTCATGGTTTTAAATAAGGAAGTAAAAATAATCCAATTTTCATTTGAAAAAGCAGAATCAAAGAGACCATTTAAGAAGCTATTACTGTAATCCAAGTGAGAAATAATAGTAGTTTGGACTGGGTTATTATAGAAGATATGGAGAGAGGTAACTAGATTCAAGTCATGTTTTAGAGGTAAAATCAACAGGACTTCCTGAGAAAGTTACCAAAGATGATTCTCAGGTTTCTAATGTGCAAAAGTGGATAGAACAATAGTAGGATAAATTGGGAAGCCGAAGGAAATCCCATAGAATTTGAGAAGCTTCTCTGGGATTACCAACTAGTTAGTAGCAAAACAAGGACGAGGATCCAAGTCTCCTGATTGTTATTCCAATACTCTCTATCATATTAAATCAACTTGCCTTTAAGAATCTTTTCAGTAGCATTGTGGCTGTCTGTGTTACATAGACACTGCACAGAAAAATTTTGTGTTTAAGAGTCCAGTTTCCAGGAGTAGTCAGATATTAATTTTGAGTCTTTAAACATGGATGTCGAATGCAAATGCCTTCAGAGTCAGGAAACAGAAGAAGGGTGAAGATCAGATTCTATAGCCACAGAGAATGGGAGGAGGGCTTTTTTGGATGAACCCACAGCATATATGTCACCTAACAGCATTCAAATTCAATTTAAAAATATGTTCAATCACTCCTTGCCAATTAAAACAGATTTATATGCAGTATATCAACTCCTACTAATTAGATGCAAGTATTTTATTTTGAACATAAGCAAAAGATAGGTAAGTCCTGTTCAAGGACTCTACTCTTGTTCAGCTATTTATTGGAAATAACAATGTGTTTCTAATTGCATGAATATTTGTATGTAAAATAGAAGCCTAAATTTATCCCATAAACAAACAGACAATTGAAAGAAGGCCATACCTAAACCAGTGATGATAATGAATTGTGATCCAGGGATTATGGTTAATCCAACCTTGTACAACTAAAACTAAATTAATTGGATTATGTTACCTAATGCATTTATTGTTCCCTTGAGATATGATACCAGGAACCCCCCAGCCTCATCACATAGGAATAGTCAACAGAAAGAAGAAGAAAAGAATGATTACAAAGTAGAAGCTGCCAGAGAGGTATTAACATGTAGGTATTCAACAACAAAACCAATGGGAAAACACTAGAACTGGTTTCCATCTGTTTCATGAAATTACTTAATGCTTAGAAAAATATGTTTAATTTCTTCATGTTTCAGTTGGGAAGCCATTCAGCTTAAATGTTTCTCATCAGTTTTTAAATTTCTAAATACATTCATATATACAAATTTAGCAGAATATCAATGTAGTGCACTTTTGACAAAATGCCTGAATGTCTTAATTTTTGAAAATATATTTAACAAAGGGATTAAAATTCAATACAGTAAAGAATGACCTTAAGCTGAATGCAGTGACTGATCCCAAAGTAGGTGGAGGGGTCAGATAATGGCACTCCCTGTAGCAGCCTCTCTCTTGAAGACAGAGCTGATGTATGTACTTCTTAGATGCCACACTCAACTGTTTGTCCTGTACAGACCCACAATTCCATGCAGGTTTTTAAAATGTTTTTATTCTAGAAATATCAATGCAAAGAGCATCTTTGTTTCATAGCTTATTCGTGAAATGACAACTAGGTGACACAGGATGAATACTGCTAAAGCCCTTGGTTTATGCTGCCTGGTCTTGGTGATACTTTTTAAATATGGAACTGGGTTGACTTAAAAGAAACCTGTAAAACAAAGGAACCTCAAAAACTAAAAAGTCCTAAAAATGTAAAGCACTCCAGAATGAGGATTTTCATGATAGCTAAAAGATGTAGGTACAGCTCTTAAACATTATAAAAGAATTTTCTCATTATATATTGTTTCACTTGATACTGAAAACCATTCTGTAGAAGTGGTAGGACAGATGTTACCACTGATAACTTGTCGAAAAACAATCAGTTAATAATTTATATAGCTAAGACAAAAACAGGCCTTGTGAATTCACATGCACTCTCCTTAGCCCACAGCTCTCAGTTTGATATAATATTGTATAGATACATTGAATAATCCTAATCCTTTTTAAGTGAATGGTGCTGAAATATTGGTCTCATCCTTGTGCTTAACTTTGATACTATAAAAAAAAAAAAAAGAGAAAAGCCACTAGGAGCAATTTCTGACTTTAACCAGATAACAGTCATACTATCTTGAAAGTCAGGTAACTTCTCTTCGATACTCATATGTACACTCTAATTGCTGATGAATTTAGACAAAATGTCATGGACAATTTTCACCTGTAATATAATAAAGTGGTCATATCATTCCTACTCAGCCTGTAGGAAATAAAAATGTCAGTGCTTTCGGAAAGGGAAATGTGATAAACAGGCCCCACAATCCTCATAGAAAGGATATATGTTCCCAGAGTCATTTTTTTCACTTTGGGTGGAACTTTCATGTGGACTCATTCTTCTATTCTGTCTCAGCTACACAAACCGGCATCCTTTCATAGCCAAAGTCTATCCACAGGTTTTGCATTCATGGATTCAATCAACTGCAGATAAAAATGTCTGCAAAAACAAAAAAAATACCAGAAAGTTTCAAAAAGCAAAACTTGAATTGACTATGCACTGAGCACTACATTGAATCCACCCAAATGAAGTGATGTGTGGGGATATCCTGCTATAGCCTGTAAATATAGGTTAGATGTACATATTACACCATTTTATACAAGGGACTTGAATATCCACACATTTGGGTATCTGAAAGGGTCCCAGAACCAGCTCCCTTGTGTATATCAAGAGAAAACTGTAATCTTTAACTCTGAAAATATTCCTTCTAGAAGCTGATATTTTTGTTTGTTTGAGGGGAATTTGATACAGCTTTTGACAATGCCACCATGACAGCAAGTATGTTTCCAACCAGTTCTGTAATGTCAGTTTGGTTCCAAGATATCACCTCTTAAGGTCCCAGCATCGCTCTGTTATTTTAGACTTCAATACATTGCCGGCTCAAAGAATACTTTGTGTTCCATAATTCATGTTTATTTTTAGAGTTATATGACTTTCATTAGAAATCACAAATCTCTCTTAACCCAGATTATACTTGTGTGCTGACAAAAATGTTCATGCCAGTTTCAATGAGCAGGCTTTGAAAAATAAAGGAACTCTTCCTGGGGAGGTGTGATGGCGGTGGAATGTGTCACCTGTATCTCTCTTGTGGGATTAAAAGAGTCCTTCTAGGTATTTGATTCATGCCACCAAATCATTTCAAGTGAGGGTTTCTTTAAAGATAAACATTATAAAATGAATCTGATAAATAAATCACAGTCCCATAAAGCAAGATGAGAAGATATGTGAAACAAAGCCTGTTTGAAGAGGGAGGGACTAGCACTAAATGAGTGCCCACCAAATTCTTTCTTTCAAAGTACTTTCTACAATGTAAGAAGTAGGTACTATTACTATATCATACTAGAGTTGACAAAATTAAGCAAATAAAGAGCAGAGCCAAGATGTGAATTCAGGTCTGTTTAAATTCCAAAACCACTGATTTTTGCCCCCCAGCCTTATGTATTATAGTACGCATATTAAATGGGAATGCAATCTAGATCTTAGTGGTAGGTATGACATTAATGTTCCCGGGTCTTCACTGCTTCCTATATGTGTGCCATTTACCACTTAGCTACAATACATAGGGCCCTCTCACTGTAAACAGTGCAACCCCATATCTCAATTTTTGTCTCAGCCATGTGACTTGCTTTGGCTGCTGGGCAATTAATAGACATAATGCAACAGTTTAGTGGTTACTAGAGGTGAGAGGTGGTAGAAGAGGGAAAGGGGGATCAAATATATGGTGATGTGTTATAGAAATGTACAGTTGAAACCTATATAATTTGACTAATCCATGTCACCCCAATAAATTTAATTTAAAAAAATAGATATAATGCAAGAAGGGGGTTAAAAGTATTTGCACTACTAGGCTTGCCCTCATGCACCTCTGCCAGCACCATGAGAAAGACTCTTTGGTCCAGGAGTAGGATGAGAAACACATGAAACGAATCCACCCAGCCTGGGTCAGCTGGATGCACAAGTTGCAGACACATGAGTGAATGAAGCCAAGATCAGCAGAACCACCCAGCCACACCCAGCCTAATTTAGTCACCCTCAAGCAATCTATTACAGATCTGTGAAAACAAATCCTGTTGTTTTAAACCACTGAGTTTTGAGGTGATTTGTCGCACAAAAATTTTGTGGCAATAATCTACCCTCCACACCCTTTTCCAGTATGGTGTAGGAATTGGGTTGTGCTATTCTTTTTAATTCTATAGGTTGCAAAACCTACAAAAGATTGAATATTGCTTCTATGTACAATGAAGGAAAAACTTTCAATCAAACAATTCATCCTAGAAATGTTCCCTAAGAGTTCTTAAAATATCGAAATGTCAGCCACACTACATACACAGTTAAGCAACTGTGAAAGAGTAAGTCCCAAGATCATCAGCTGCTTGACTTCAAAGAATGAAATGACATTCGAGAAACAAAGGCGGCATGCTTTTAAGAGACACTGGCAAGCTGTGACTCTGAAAGAAGGGGGTAGGTAAAAATTGCAACCTACAAAAATCACACTTGATTATAACTGACAGGGAAAGTTTGACTAGCTTCTAATCTTCTATTTCTACAGCTTCACATAGAGTTTCTCTTCCCCAGAAAACTTCCTTCTCATTTACGTAAGAGAAAAAGTGACAATGTGGAAATAAACAGATCAATTATAAGTACATCTTCATGTTTTGCTTATTGTACTAACATTCAGGGCATGCTTCTATTTTGCATATTCTTTAGTGTCTGCAGACCACTTCTTAAGAGTAAAATGTTTTTGCTATACAGCGAACAGGCGTTAAGACTCAGTTCCAACTCTTTAATAAAGAGTTCCATGAACTATTCTAGGAACTAGGAACAGAGAAATTAATAAACAAGGAAAATTCCCTGCACTCATTTGAGGCAGATATATTTAATTTGAGTTTTTTCTAAAAACTAAAAAGCATATTCAATAAGTTAGGAGACAAAACAATCAAAATAAACTATAATGATAAACCTAAACAAATGTGCAGAATAATATACATTTTTAATTGGCTTTAAAAACTCCCTTGCTCAAATGTAAGTTGGGGAAGATCTGATATGCTGGCAGTTCAAGCAAAAAAAATATCTGTGAGTTAATTAGAACGTAGAAACCCAATATGATACAGCTGCTAAGAAAAACAACAAAACAAAAATGTAAATCTTAGGCTGAAGTGAGAGGAGTTCAATCTCCACATTAGTATGGAATATTGTCATCAGTTATTGACAATATGGAGGGGCTTTTAAACACTAAGAGGTAATAAGAGGAAAATGAAAAAGATGGTAAGAGACATGAAAACCACATTTCTGGGAGAACTATTAAGTGATCAGGTAGAGACTTTTTCCTAGAAAACAGAAAAATCTGTGAGGTGTAGAATGGCTCTGAAAATCTTTCCAAATATATAAAGCACTCTCATAGATAATGAGAATAGAGTTTTGCTACTACAAAGGATAGATCTGCAGCCAATTATAGGCTTTCAAAAACCAAAGAAATTGGCTCATAAGCTGGGCTTTCTAATAATTTGAGTTGAGTCAAAATGGAATAGTCTGACTGTTTAAAAGCAGTATAGCCCTGTCTCTGGAAGTTTTCCAGCAGAGGTCAAGGTACCACCTGATGAGAACTGGCGGGAGAGTGAGGAGGAAGGTAGGAGTCCTACAGTCGGACATAGATGACTGTATGACCATCTAATACACCCTCCAATTTTAAGGTTCTCTCATTCATGTGTACCACTCCACCTCATACCAAAGGAAAGGGAGATACTTCTCAGGCATTAGAAAAATATTCTGACAAGCCTGTTGATCCTCCTGCAGTGGAGAAAGCTATATCTAACAACACACTCAGCACAAATTGAGGCAAAATGGCCCTTGTGAAAATTACTAAATTACTAATTCAATAGCATAAATAAAAACTGACTAAAATTACATATGCATATGGCACTCATTTAATAAATCTTAAAAGTGACACTTCTCAATGGAAGGAGAACTCACTCTGGGTGGTGAACAAACAATAGGATATATAGATGATGTATTACAGAATTGTACACTTGAAACCTATGTAATTTTACTAATCATTGTCACCCCAATAAATTTAATTTAAAAAAAAGAAAAGTGACACTTCCCCACAGGCAAAGGAAATATTTAAGTGCCAACAGATTTAAGAACCACAAATCTGTCAAAATAATATAACTTTTGAATGAGATACTTTGTCAATTCATAATGCAAATAAGGCACACATACATAGACACACACACACACACACACACACACACACACACACACACATGCTTTTTAAAGTAGTCCTTCTTACATTGTTTATGTTTGCCTTTATAAGGCAAGTGTATAGTTGACATTATATGGAATTGCTGTCTTTAGGCTTATTTTCTCTTCTTTTTCTTAATATTGCTCTGTTCTACTACACCAATGTTTTATAAATAAGGAAAACAATTATTCTGATGCAGCCCACTTATTGAATCACAGTAGGCAATAGTACATTTTACTTCATGTTAACCTTAAAACCATATGCAATATTGTGATATATATATCAGATGACCAAAATATATTTGTCATGTAAATTTGGTCTTTATCCATGGTTCCTGGCTCACAGCTCCCAAAATCCTTGGAATTTTCTAGTGTTGAGAGTGATAAATATATCTTTTGTCATGTTAATGAGCTAACTTTTGGAAACCGCCTAAGAATGGGGTCTGGTTACCAGGGGACCTGGTCAGGTGATTAGAGGGTTGGAATTTTCAGTCCTACCCTGACCTTCACCTTCCAGAAGAGAAGAGGACCTGGACACTGAGTTCAATCACCAGTGGTTAATGAATTAACCAATTGTGCCTATGTAATGAAGCCTCCATAAAACCCCAAAATAACAGGGTTCAGAGAGCTTCCAGGTTGGTGAACACATGGAGATTGGGGAAAGAAAAGTGGAGTGTCTGAGAGATCATGAACACTCCAGGCCTTTTCCCCATACTTTGCCCTGGCATCTCTTCCATCTAGTTGTTGCTGAATTATATTCTTTCATAATAAACTGGTAGTCTAGTAAATAAAATATTGTTCTGAGTTCTGTAAGCTGTGTTAGGAAATGAATGGGACATGAGGAGGGTTTCATAAGAACCTCTGATCTATATAGCTAGTAGGTGATCACCTAGACTTGTGACTGGCATCTGAAGTAGGAGACCAGGGGCAGTCTTGTGGTACTAAGCCCTTCACCTGTGGAATCTGATTCTATCTCTGGGTAGATAGTGTTTGAAGTGAGCTAATTTCTCAGACACTGTTGGTGTCTGAGAATTGCTTACTGGTGTGTCCGGCAGCCACCCATCCACACACTTACATAAGAATTTGGTGATCGGGCCACCAGAAGACCATATTTAGCATTTGTTTCATTCTACCAAAAATAAATGTGTTCTAAACAGTACAAGTAAACTATGCAGATTTTATTGATTGTTTAGAATTTATCTCATTCTTTACATAGATAGCAAACTTTGTAAATCACAATTAAAATCTACAAATTGAAAGAGGCTTAAGAGGCATATCAACTAATTACAGTGAATGGATTATAATTGGGTCATAGTCAAACAAATGAACTCTAAAAAATATAATGATACTATGAGGAAATTGAACTGACTAAATATTTAATGATATTAAGAAATTATTGTTAAGTTTTCAGAATATAATAATGGTATTATGCTTACATTTTCTTTAAGGATTCTTTTGAATCCTTAACTTGTAGAGAAACATTCTAACATATTTGAGAATTAAATCATATGATGTCTGGAATTTGCTTCAAAACAATTCATGAATGGGGGAAGCAGAGGGGACATAGATGAAAGAAGATGGGCTATGACAATAATTACTACTGAAACTGGTGATAGAAACATATGAGGATCATTATGTAATTATTTTGTAATCATTATGTAATCATTATGTAAACATGAGGATCATTATGTAATCATTTCAACTTTTGTAAATGTTTGATATTTGCGATATTTTTAAAAATAAAATCAAATCTCATTTAGACATTTCTCTTTTCTCCCAAAGTCTTTCTTCAACAACCAGCCATTAAAATTTCCCATTTCACTTCATTTTCTCTCAAACTCCTGTGTTTTCTCAAGCAATCCAACTCTTACCTTATCCTTACAATCCTCAAGCAGAAAACAAAAGCCTTGAAGCTAATCAAGCCCAGTCTGTAAAGGACATATTAAAGATTATTAATTATGCTTAGAGTCTATCCCTTGAGATCTTGCTTCTTATGCCAAAACAGCTATTAAATCATCTAATCTAATCACAATTCTCCTTGTATACCATTACACTGAAATTTTTAAAACAAAGGAAATATATTATCATAAATTTTGTCATCTCAGCAGCATTCATGTGTGTGTACATATGCATCTCTGTCTACGTGTGTAATTGAGAGACACAAAAGCTTACATACGAGTTGAAAAATTAATTTTGAGAGCTTCTGAGTTAAACAAAATAATAAGTCAAAATGGAGTAAACCTAACAAATTAGGACAATGATATAAGTAAGGTATAGTGTCCATTTAAATTTATCTTTTAGGGCCGGCCGAGTGGCGCAGTGGTTGGGCGCTGGCTTGGGAAGCCAGCGGCCCCAGTTCGGGTCCCACATGTGAGGGCCAGTGACACTGCCCTCAAAAAAAATAAAAAAAATAAATAAATAAATAAATAAATTTATCTTTTATACCCTACATTAATTATATCATCTTGCCTTTACTCTCATTCACTATTTATTTATTCACTATTATATAAAGCCAACTGATAAATAAACACAGAAGGGAAATGATAACAAATATAAGAACTAAGTGGCTATATCTGGCTCTCACAGATTTAGCCTTAGGACAATCTCATACACCCTTAAATGTTTGGAACATAATAGGATAGGCATGGAAGCTAAAATACATGATTTCTGAGACTCCATTCCGGTGAAGAGCAACCAATCCTTACCAATAAAATGTGAATGAAATTCCCTGTGATGTCTCCCTTTCCAAATCAAAAATGCTAATATCTCACATGGAGAAAGCTTTGTACTCTTCTATGTTCTTTCTTCCTGGAATGCAAACATGAGGTCTACGTGATGGTATAGAATCTTCTGACCACTGAGAGGTCAAAAACACACACTAAAGATAGTAAAGGAAAAAAAGAGAAAGCGTCTTGATCCATAACAGCATTGCTGAATGGCTGCTTTGGCTCTGGCTACCTGTCTCCAGATGGATTTTTATATTTACAGTAAAACACTATATTTAAGCCACTGTTAAGAGTGTTTTGCAGCAGGTGGTGGGAGTGGTGTTTCTTAGCAAGGAAACATATTTCTATCTTACACACTCATATTCTTAGGAGCAAAATAGGTGGCAGCAGTTCAGAAAACAGAAACAACAGAAATACATCTATAAGAATGTTGGCAGACTTCTGCTTCTGGCAAAGATGAAGTAACAGGAATTGAATTTACCCTTCTACCTAAAATAACTGAAAAAATAGACATGATATAAGGAATGACAGTTTTTAGATATTGAACACCAGTTAATGCAGGACACTGACCTCTAAAAGGGGAGAAAAATAAGAGGCTAGCTCCAAAGGTTACCCAACCTTGCTTCCTGAAGAAACTTTCTAAGCCCCTAAACAGGGTAGAGGAAGTCAAGTGGAGCCTGAATGTCTCCTTGACTTGAAGATACAGTTGGGATCCCAGGAAGCAGAATACTGGAGAGGGTGGGGCTTCAAAAGGGGAAAGCTCTAGAGATTTGCAGAGTATTCCCCTCCAGTCTTCAGCTGAGTACTGAATAGGCATGTATATAAGGAAAATTGTGACTAGGAAATAAGCCATGCAAAAGGGGAAGCAATAATCCCTTAAACTCAAACAGGCCTGGGAGTAATCCACATTTTCAACCAGCCAGAATGGAAAATTTCATAATTCAGGGGATATCAGCCAGTACTCAGAAGGACATCCTCTCATATTGGGGCCAAATTAGCTATATATTAAGGTTATCTGGTCCTTACACGTTACAAAATTTAAAATCAAGCTTGGAAAGAATCAAATTATTTCCAAGTAACTTAGCCATATCATGGGACAAAGCTCAAAAAGATTTAGCACCCAACAAGAAAAATTCTCAATGTCTGCCATTCAATGAAAAAAATATATATACAACCAATAAGGGGAAGAAAAAGAATCAATAAATAGAAACAGATTTAAAAATTACACACTTTGGATTGTAAAAAGCAAGGAAAATAATTGGTGTATTTGCTTTTGTAGAATTAACATACTATTAAGATGCAGTAAGGATTCAAGGAATACTATTTTATAAAATAAAATATAATAGAGAAATGCTTAAGAAGCAGTTAACATGTGAGTAATTAACAATTGAGTAATTAACAATTAGATTGATTTTGTCATGAATATGATTATTTCATAGAGTCCTGGAAGAACACTTTCTCTTAAAATCAGAAACCATACTCTCAAGACCGCAATACACATAATGCTGCTAGAATGATGTGGCCTGGTTCGTCTGTTTCTTGGTTAAGTTATAAATACAAGAACAAATACAGATAGCAGATAACCATAACTTACTGATAACTCAGTGCAACATCTTTCCCTTGCGTTACCCATTTAATCTACACAACTAACCATTTTATATATAAGATGGAGCTGAGGTTTAGACAGAGTAAGTAACTTTATTGATAACACCTCTAATATTTATTAATAGATTTATTTTTCTGCTTTAGTAAGCACAAAATGGTGACATGGGCTCCAGGTTCATCTTGAACTTCTCATCTGTGTGCACTATAGAAGCAGATGAAGAATGAATATGCTGACACTAAGACCAGCCATGAAAGTTACATTGACCCAGAGTATGGTCTTGTGATGTGGCTCCTTTCAGCAAAAATCTCTATTCATATTTGAGTGCTACTAGTAACCAGAAATTTTATTATTTAAAATTGTATTTAATATTTTACCATGGCTTCTTGACTCAAATGTTTTTGAAGACTTTCATTTAATGTTGTTTTTCTAAAACTCATTGAACAGTAGTAAGATTTTAATAGTTTCTCAGTGTAATATTAAAATATCCACCTTTTCATGGTACATCTGGAGACCACTGAAACGACCAAAATCCTGAATTGGAAATGTGTTTTTAATCTTATAATAGTAATCCAAAGACAACAGAGATATGTTTGTTTCTCTAAAAAAGCAAAAAAAGAAAAAAAATTAAAGGTTTTTTTTTTTCTTTCTAAATATTATTACCCAGAGGTAATAAAATTGTCTTTTAATCCTTAAAATATAATACTAATGACTGTTTCTTTTAAGATTTATTTACTTAGGGAGTTACAGGACCACCAAGTAATTCATTACGAAAAGCTGAAATAATGAAAGGATCCGACTTGGAAATATCTAGCAACCATAAAAGCTGAATTCCTCTGTCAAAAAATATGATGTTTTATTTCTCACTAACAGCACCTGACAGTTAAAACCTCGTCCTTCTAAAAGCTCTGGCGAAGGTCAAATGAGCTCCAGAAAGCAGGAAGCCAATTCTGATGCCAGGCCTCTAGGCAAGGTCTTCAGAAGTACTAAGTTTCCTCGCTACTCCAAATTATGAAGTCAGGCTGTGTTCTTCTGCTAGCACCAGTTCGTAACAAAGATAGAAATGAGAGGCATTTGAGAAACAATTCACTAGAAAATTACTTACTTATCTGCAGGGGCTTGAATTATCTATCACTTGAGAGCGAAATCATTATATAAACCCATCTGCAAATCCCCAGCCCTGGATAAAATTCTTAAGCACCTTCTGAATTCCAGAAGGGATGACTTCAAAAACAAAATCTCAATTTTAAAATGCAGCCTGCTTAATAGTATACAGAACAGTAACTGCTGTTTACACATGTTTCAGATTAGCAATTCATGGCTAAGATCCCTTGAGTTTACTAATCAAGAAACATTAATAAGGCTCAATCATTATATTAGGCTTTGAGGCTATTCATGTGTCTTACTTTGCCATCCACCGTGACAGTTGTCTTGCATTCAGTCCCTAGACACTCCTCTGACCTCTCCCTACAGTACTGGCTGCTGCTATCAGCGCAGGAAAAAGGAAGTCTCCATCCTGAGTGTATATATGGGTAAGAAATATCCTTTCCACAAAAGGTCCCAATACATAAAAATTCATTTATAAGTTTGTTGTTTGGTGAATTAAAAACACCATTGCAAATGTTTTTGGTATTACCAAGAAAGTGAAAACAAAGTTGCTTCATGCAGGAAATAATAACACTTAAGTCAACTAACCTGATCCTCTCATTTTGCAATGGAGAATGCAAACTCAGTCCAGAGAGGTTGATTTTTGCAGAGTAATACAACTAGTTTGAAGCAGAACTTAGACATAGTTCAAGTTTCTTAACTCCAATTCTTATGTTGCTTTTTTTCTCTTCCCTTTTATTTCATACATAAATCCTTCTCTGGGGAAAAAGTTGGAATATATATTTTGTCGTAATAACATAGCTGAACACTGTATATTTGCACTGAAAACAATAACTGTCTAACTTTTGACAAATAAGTAAAAATTCAGTCATCTCCTAACTTTCCTAATCTTTATGAAATAAAGGAAGTCTTTATGTATAAATTATTTGCCACCATTTACAAAAAGAGTAATAAATTGATTATAACAACTTAAATGGCTAGTTTTCTTCTTAGTGATCCTGTCGCACACTGTTTCTTAAGTGTTTAAGAGCACATAACTTTCAACATTTTACATTTAATCCAAGAGTTTTAGGTTGCCTCTCATCACCTCAGTGCCTCTCCAACCCACCAGTTCTTGGTCTATTCTCCAATGGGTGCATGAGTCATGATGCTGGAGATAAGCCACTGTTTTTCTTGCCCAACCACAATGAACACCCTTCAAATAACCGCTAAATTTTCAATTGTCCATTGGTGGGTGATTGGGGAAGAATCTCGGTGTCTCAGACTTTAGTAAACCTAAGAATCACCAGGTGTACTCATTAAAAATACAGATTTTTGCTCCTCATTTAATTTCCCAGTTCTGAGGTGAGCTTGGCAAAGGACATTTTAAATAAGGACACCAGGTGATTCTGTTACACTGTGGACACACTAGAAAATAGTGATGCTGACTTAGGAAGCTGAAAATGTTAACACCAGCTTGCTGAGAAACTCTACAATAAATACAGTGTAAAATGTCTATGGAAAGAATGATGAATTCAAAGATTTAGTTGGAAACATTTGACCTTCGAATCTGAAATAAATTAATGAAGGGAAGCTAGCCAGAGAGGCAGCAGCATCTGAGAATTGTCCTGAGCCCCTTCCCTCGTTCCCTTTCATATCCATCCTATAGACTGCTAGTGCCCACTTCCCACTCCTTCTAACATCTGCCATCTTAATTTACCATTTGGACACATACTGGAAATGGTGGTTATATAGAATTAGGGTTAGGGCGGCACTGAGACCAGATTTAGGTCCACACTAGTAAAATTGAAAGCATTATAGCCAAGAGGTCTAGATAAAAAATGATTTAAAAGCCAGAAGAGAAAATGGAGTCAGAGAAAAAGCCTGGGCCTGGAGTGAGACCAAGTCCATGGTGGGGGTTGGGGTGGGGAGAGTGGGGAGGGAGGCAGAGAAGGCTTGCTTTGCCGCTGTCAGTTGGACATTCCATTCAACTGCCCCGGGCAGGGATTCCGGTCCACTGAGCAAGCCCAGTTTGTGTGACTGACTTTCACCAAGTAGAACAATCAACAAGATCACCATAAAGGCTTTACCAACACCAGGCCAGTGAAGTGACCACTGAAAATAACTCCGAAACTTGTGATCAATGGACCCAAGTTTAGGGAAAGGAGCTGAGCTCCTTTGGTCTACAAAAATGGTTTGAGTTCCAGCCTCTAATTTCTTCCTTCTCAGACAGATACTCTGGTCTCCACAAAAGGAACAATATTCAGTGAGATGCAGCCATTTTGTTGGTCAACAGGAACTCAGAAGCAAGAAAATGTCATAGTGGTAGAATACAGCATCATCCTCCTCAACAGCAGCCCATCGCTGGAAGCTTCCAGATCATTGTGCGGATCAAGTGGAGGACAGACTTTCATTTAGAGAACCTTATGTGAACTTTGTATGAGAAACCTGCCAACCTGCTTCTTTGATTTTTAGCCTTACTATTAGCCTGATACTTAGGTGCTATCTCTTAGAGAGCCTGAAATAGCCAAGATATGATTCAGGGCTCAGAGGAATCTGTAGGTAAGTACCATGGCATCCTGAGGAGTTAGGTATTTTGTGTCTCTGTGACCATATGGTATGTGGGATGGGGGATGTGGGGAGTCAATTGGGAGATCTGTACACCTTAAAGGTTTTATGAAAAGCTATGCTAAAGTAAGATTGTCTCTCTCCATTCTCCCTTTATTTCAAAATAATAAAATCACACTGATTGTAAACAAGCAATAATAGACTAGGAGCCTGAGGGGTGATTATGCCTTTGCCTTACCTTCTTTAAAAATGTATAGTCTACCTGAGGAGAAAGTGGCTGCAACACAAAGAAATACAGCTTCTTGTTTAATCTTAACTACTGGAAGAAATCTTTGGAAATATTTCCCCTGATTTTCAAGTATGGTTGCCTTTCTGCTTTGCCAAAACAACTATGCCAAAGGACTACATCGTTTGATTTGGAGGCTTGCAGAAAATCACTACCTCCAAAAGTATCTCTCCTATCAAGTTGCAGAGTGGCTAAATTTACTCCATTTCTTTGGCTCACATATTTTGTGTTGTTTTTTTTTTTCAGTTTCCCAGTGTTTTATTCAAATACAAATACTCCTGGAGAGTGCAAGTCAAAATCTTTTAGGTCGTTATCAGAAAAGAGCAAGGTTCCATGCACTTGGAACCATAAGAGGGAGCTGGCAGGGCCAGAAGGGAAGACAGAGGGAGAGAGGTGTGAAAAAAGAAGATGGAGAGGATGTTGGGGAGGAGAACTGTACCACATTGTTGCCTTGCAATGCTGAGGTCAGGTCTAAGGGATTCAGCTCATGGAACCTGAGGGCTGAGCCTTGCCAGAGAGGCTACAAGGTGACGCTTACATAACTGGAGAGATAAATAGGAATCTAGCATCTTTTATTTTCCCCTCCACCTTTAATCTAGGTTTTGAAAAAAAATACTAAGCATCAATTATTTTCAAGTATGTCAAGTATATGAAATATGAATAAGACAGAGACCCTCACAACAAAGAGATGGCAGTTAAAAAAAGAGGGGAGAGGGCAAGAGAGAGGGAGAGGAGAATAGGGGAAGAGAAAGAAAGAGGGAGAGAGAAATTGAGAAAGAAAAACTTTCTGTGACTATTGCATAGTAATGAACAGGAGAGTATTTTAGCACATACTTTATTCTTTTTCTGTGCATTTTAGAGACTTTTGGAGATATTAATCTCACTCTTGGCATGCTGAACAAGGAAGACAATATTAGCAAGGTAAGGAAAATGGAGAAAAATCTCAAAATCCCCTAAAATTTCCCCTACTCATCTGTAATGCTACTTCACAACTAGAGATTTTTTTCCCTCAGGGATTTGAAGGCTATTCTGGCTTCATTAACCTTTCATAAAATAACAATAGCTGCCCTTCATTGAACACATATAAGAAGTAGAGCACTAGATGCTTTCCAAACAATAGTGAATTGCATTATAGTCACTCATCAAAATTTTATGAGGTAGGTATCAAGATTCCCACTTGACAAGAAAGAAAAGTGAAGCACACAGAAATTACCTGACTTGCCTAAAGACAGCAGGACCACAACCAAACGCAAACCTGTTGACTCCAAAAGAATGCTCCTGATCATTATTTAATGAAGCCTCCCTGTGAAGGGCAGTGTCTACACTTTTATCTCAATCCAGTGTTTGTCTTCCCTTTCTATCTATTAGAATCCTTTATGCAAAGGGAGTTATTTCACCTTTCAAACATAGGCATAGTACCTCTCAGTGGCATGCTTGTGGCTGTTGGAAATTTCAGAACACCAGCCTCTCATCTTCCAAAGGCCATGTCGTCGGTACCTAAGCGATTTATAGAAGAGCCCTCACACACAACATCTGGTCAAGCCATATAATTCCCCGAGGCTGCAGCTCTATCCAAAAAGATTAGCAGACTTTTTGAGAATCACATTACATTCCTTAAAAGCACAGTCACAACCTAAACAATTAGGTTGATGGACATTTCCATTCCTTTGAGTGCCCGCCCTACAACAGTGATTTTCAAGAGATGTTAATATGTCAGGTAGCCTTGCTGGCAGTCAATTAGATTTTGGATAGAAATGTAGTCACATTAAAGTAGATTTTAGAATGAACTTTGCTTTACATAAAAGACTTTGTCTCCTAAAGATGCATATTATGTTCAGGGAGTCCCAATTAAGATACATAAAATCCATGGTGTAGTAGAAACGCACTGTTTATTTAAATGGTGTTATTCATTTGGACTTCACCTGATTTGTTTAGTTTTACAACTCAAATTTCTGTGTATCCCTTGTATTTTCACAGGAAGAGATTTATAGTCATCTCACTTCCATTATTCAGAATACTGACATCTTGGATGATGCAATTGTGCAAAGGTTGATTTACTATGCTTCTAAGGACATGAGAGATGACAACGTAAGTTTGATTGTAGATGATGAATCAGTATCAGGGCCAGCAATCGGTCTTTAAGTGGCCCAACTGCACCCATGTAGGCATATATAAGCTTTTTCTATATCACTGCAGGACCATAAATCACTTTTATTTTTCTTCATGATAACTTGGATATAGTCACAGTACCTATTATTTATCCTTTCACAGATGAGGAAACTAAGGCAAAGCTAAGAAAGGCTTTAGAGATAATATTATCCAATTTACTTTTAGATGAGGAAATTGATGCTCAGAGAGATTTCTTTTTTCTTCAAAGTAACACAGCTATCTATGGACAGAACAAATAATTAGAAGCTAGTTTCCTTGGCTCCCAAATAAATTCTTATCTTTTCATGTGCGTACTTATCTATCAATATGTATACCAGGCATTGCATCTGAAAAACTAATTGTAGAAATAGTTTGAGTCCTAGGAAAATAATATTTTCTTCCAGAAAGGATGTTTATTTGTTTATCTGCCAAGTGCAGTAACAATCTATGATTAATTTCAGAGCTTGAGATTTTCTGGGCAACTTCTGTGACTCAAAGTTGGACTACCATCCATGGATGACCAATTTAACCTTTCATCTGAATGCAGCCTGTGGGTCTTAGCCTAAAAGATGAGAGGTGGGATGACCAGGGTCTCACCATTGGTTGGTCCTGAATTCTGAATATTGTCCCAAAATGCTGCAATGCAGCCTTGTATGCAGGGCTTATCTCTGGATTCTCATTCTTTTCCAGATCTCCACTCAGTAATTCATTCCACCCCATATTGAGAGCTCTCTGATGTTTTTCTGAGTATATAGTTTTAAAGATCTTGCCCAGCTCTTTTCATTCTCCTCAGTAGTAGGGCTGATCAAATACACCTACTTCATTATTACCAGAATGAGGAGTCCCTCCACATATCTCCAGTATCAGATATATTATTAGATCTTCCAAAGGCCACGTCATTGGTACCTAAGTGATTTATAGAAGAGCCCTCACACACAATATCTGGTCAAGCCATACAATTCCCGGAGGCTGCAGCTCTATCCAAAAAGATTAGCAGACTCTTTAGGAATCACATTGCATTCCTTAAAAGCACAGTCACAACCTAAACAATTAGGTTGATGGACATTTCCATTCCTTTGAGTGCCCGCCCTACAACAGTGATTTTCAAGAGATGTTAATATGTCAGGTAGCCTTGCTGGCAGTCAATTAGATTTTGGATAGAAATGTAGTCACATTAAAGTAGATTTTAGAATGAACTTTGCTTTACATAAAAGACTTTGTCTCCTAAAGATGCATATTATGTTCAGGGAGTCCCAATTAAGATACATAAAATCCATGGTGTAGTAGAAATGCACTGTTTATTTAAATGGTGTTATTCATTTGGACTTCACCTGATTTGTTTAGTTTTACAACTCAAATTTCTGTGTATCCCTTGTATCTTCACAGGAAGAGATTTATAGTCATCTCACTTCCATTATTCAGAATACTGACATCTTGGATGATGCAATTGTCCAAAGGTTGATTTAAACCCAAAGCACTAAAACCCAAAGATCTGGACTCATAGCCCTGGGTTTTTTTCATCTTGGCCTTCAGACTTTCAACCATAGTAATTTATATCACTCAAAACATAAATTCTATGTTCATGGTACCTAATCCATTAGGAAGAAAACATGTATTGACCCCAATTTATAAGAACCCCATTAAAATCTGGTTTTAATGTGCATTAAAATTACCTCTGTTTTCCCAACTACTGACACCTACCCTAGAGGCTTTTACCTTAGGTTTGTAAACAGCCCATTCCCCCTCTATCCCAAAGCGAGGGGAACTTATAATATTAAGTATTCTACTTCCTCTCTGCAGACTCATTCTGCTCTTTCTCTAGTTGTTATTGTCATTTTTCTTTTTTCCCTCAGATCGTCAGGGAGATCAGGATGTTAGCTGGCGAGGTTTTGGTGTCTCTTGCTGCACATGACTTCAACTCGGTGATGTATGAAGTACAAAGTAACTTCAGGATCCTCGAGCTACCAAATGAATTCATTGTACTTGCCCTGGCCGAACTGGCAACCAGCTATGGTATGGAGGGAATACTCTCCACTTATTCCTGGGAAACAACTACCCTAACTAATTGTCAAAAACCTCAATGGGATCAAACAGCAGAAGGGAGAGCATCTCTACCTTGTGCTGAACTAAAGAATATAGATAGAGGGATTTGGACAGCTGTTTAAAGCATAAGTGAGCCTGCTGACCGCCATTGGTCCATGCTGCTCTGAATTTAGCTGGACTCTCTCCTACCCTCCCTTTCATCTGGCTTTGTGTTTGTAGAAGCACATTTTCCACAAGGCATATTCTGCAAACCACTGAACACTTGCATGAAGTAAAAAGGTTCCTTATGATTTATTTTTCTACACCACTTTATTTAACAGGTATTTATTGAGCACCAATTGCCTTTGCTGGGTCCTGGGGATACAGGCAAGTTCTGGCAGGAGGGATGAAATTAATAAAATAATGATCCAAGTAAGAAATTGCTGGGCAGGCTGAGTGGCACACTGGTAAGAACTGGCTTGGGAGGCCGGCCAAGTGGCTCAGTTGGTTAAGAGTTGGCTTAGAGTGTGTGCTCTGAGCAACAGAGCCACTGGTTTGATTCCCACATGGGCCAGAGAATTCTGAGCCCTAGCTGAGCTGTCGCTGAGCTGCCAACAGGTAGCAGGATGGCTCTGCTGGTGGAACAACAAGATTGCCTGTTCAATGGTGGGCTACGCCCACCAGCAACTAAAAGATTGAACTCAGCACCTTGAGCTGAGCTGCAGCCCAAGATTGCTCAGTGGATAGGGCGTGTGCTCTTAACAACAAGGCTGCTGGTTCGACTCCCATATGGGATGGTGGCTATGCCCACCCACAACTAAGACTGAACACAGCACCTTGAGCTTAGAGGCCAAGAGCTACCTACGGGAAGCCAGATGGCGAATGGCGCCCTCCACAATGAAGATTGAAGAACAACAACTTGGCTGGCCCCCTCCCCCAACACTGTTCCCCTCCCCCAATTCCCCAATAAAATCTTTAAAAAAGAACTGGCTTGGGATGCCGGCTCTGAGCAGCAGGACCCCGGTTCGGATCCCACATATGAGGGCTAGTGACACTGCCTTCTACAGCTAAAATGGTGAACAAAAGCTCCACCTGGAGCTGGGCTGCTGTGCGTTACAGGGTGTTGCGTAGCTGCAGCCCTTGCTGCAATGGGCTGCCATAAGCTACAGTGAGTGGCCGGCAGCTGGTGTAAGCTGCCAAGAGCTGCCGTGAGCAGCCATCCAGAGGCCAGCGACAGATCTGTCTCACCCGGGAAGAGCGCAATGACGATACCAACATGGGCCAGTGAAGCAACGTCCTCCACAACTAGACTGCAGAACAAAAAAAGGACAGCAACTTGTCTGTTCCCCTCCCCCAATTCCCCAATAAAAGTCAGAAAGAAAGAAAGAAAGAAAGAAAGAAAGAAAGAAAGAAAGAAAGAAAGAAAGAAAAGAAAAGAAAGAAATTGCTACTGAACATAAGTAAAAGTACCTGTATAGCTAGTACCTTGTTACTCCAAATCATTCATTGATTCTTTAACTATAGTCTGGCATTATGGACGGGAGGGATAGAGGAGAATATCTTCCTACTGCACCTTATCTGCCTCCCCCACACAGCTGTGAATTGTTTGCTGGTGACATGAGGAGTCCCAGAATCCCCAGTGTGAAAAGGTAATGCCTTTCTCCTCTCATGCCCCTCCCTTCAGTGTCCCAGAGTATTCCCTTCATGATGATGACCCTGCTCACCATGCAAACCATGCTCAGGCTGGCCGAGGAGGAAAGGATGAAGGGAGCTTTCTGTATAGGTAGGTATCTCTGTGGTTTCCTCTTGGGTAACACCAGACTATAAATTGAGCAAATATCTTATGTTTCCTTTTACCCCCTTACCTTGTCCCTTCTGATAATAATAGCTACCATTTGTTGAGTGCTTACCCCACAAAAGACCCTCTGCAGGGAGTTATCTCTCTCAGTCCTCACAGCAATTCTACAAAGCAAGTAATTATTAGACCACTTTACAGACAAGAAACTGAGGGCCATGGAAATTAAGCAATTTTCCCAAGGTGTGACACAGTCAGTGAGATGTAGAAGTGGCATTTAAACCCAGGTCTGTGGAACCACCCAGGCTATACTCTTTCCACTGCCCTATATGGGCTCCATTTCTACTAGCCTCCTTCTTTAATTGGATCACAATGTCTCTACAATCATGAGAGCTTACCTGCTCTTATGTTATGAGAGCTTACCTGCTCTTACCAGTTGGGTAAAATTTATAATGCAATATTGTAATAATGATAAGTAAATGATCTAATGAACATTTAAGCAATCATAGTATTACAAAAAATAGGTAAACAAATTATAGTCATAAATCCCCTCTACCCCAAACTGAAATGTTTGGGGTTGAAATCTACAGTAAACAAGAGTCTACAGGAGACATGCCTTGGAATTCCTAGGAAAATGCATTTACAGCACATGAGGGGCTTCCTGAATGAGTCTGGAGGCCTGCACTCCTGTCTCTGATCTCCCCGGAGCCATCAGGTGCCTCTGCCCTTCTCTCAATCTCAGTTTCTCCTTTAAAAACGTCAAATGAAATGGGTGCTAAGATCCCATCTACCCCTAACATCCCCAATACTACTATTTTTATACTATTTAAAAGCCCATGCTGTCAGGGATGTCTTCTTTACCTATCAACCAAGTTCTTCCTGTTCTATTTTGCCCATTTCTTCTTGTTCTGTCCTCCATGGAGGTAATATTTGTATCTGACATATATTGAGAATTGATTGTGTGGCTGGGCACTGCCTTGGGTATTTCATTTAATCCTCACAGCAACCTCATTAGGTAGATAACATTTTCCCTTCATTTTAAAGATGAGAAAATTAAGCCTTAGAAAGGTTAAACAGCTTGCCTCAGGTTGCTCAGCTAGTGTGTGGCAATGCCAAGGACTGGACTATGATGGTCTGGCTTGAACAACTATGCTGGATTAGCACAGTTTTCAGTACTTTTTACTATCCCTATTTACTATCACAGCTAACATTATGTTTTGCAGATAAACTTTAGAACCTCAAATAGCATTTCTACCTGCACAGTTAACAACTAAGAAAGTAAAAAGGAAATAAAATCAGAAATCATCACAGCAATGAATAAGGGAATTCTCTGTCATTGTGTTACAAAGTTATCTGGTACCCTTGTGTCCTAAAGCAACTTTTGCCTTACTTCCACTAAAGAAAAGGTGTAAAATTTAATAGCCATCGTTCCACTCATCTATCTATTCATTCAATCAATCAGCAAATAAGCAGATATTGTACTCATTGCTTCATATACATCATCCCTTCCCTCATGTTCCTTATAGGCCAGTGCCCAACATATACAAAGACAAACACACACACATGCACAAAAGATCATGTTTAAATGTATCAGAAGATGATCAGAAAGAGTTTAGAGGGAATGTGAATGGGCCAATAAGTGGCCAGCTCTAAAGCTAAGATACTTGACTTCTTTTCTGGAGTTTTCTTTGCATTTGAGATATCCTTGAGAGAGTAAACTACGAATTTTCTTTATCATCAATGAAAGGGGTAGAATGAAGGATAAATAAAAGAATAGTATTATTTGATGCATTTGATACAAATATATATGGGTTATTGGCCCAAATGACACTTTTGTAGGCCCAAGGTCTTGTTAAACGTCATTGAAGGAAAACAGACTCATAGGAAGATATACAAATCAGTAGTATACAGGTTGATGAACTGTCACAAAGTAAGCTTGTCCATTTGACCACTACTCAGATCAAGAAGGGGGACATTACTAACACCCTAGAAGACCCCCCTCATCTTTTTCTCCTAATCATCAACCTCTCCATTCTCTCAATCTTGACTTTTATCACCACAGATTAGATTCAAGCATGTTGTTTCGTGTAGTCTCTTTTCATTTATATATACTATTATATGTCCACATTACAATTTATTTTTCCACTCTACCTATCAGAAGATATTTGGACTGTTTTCTGTTTGACATTTTTACTTTAAAAAAAAACCCTAATATGAATATTCTTGTACAAGTATTTTAGTGCCTGTATGTATGCATATCTAATGATTATATACCTAGGAGTGGAATTTCTGGGTCTCACAGAACACATGCTTAACTTTGTTAGTATCAAACAGTTTTCCAAAGTATTTTATCTAGTCAGACTCCCACCAGCAGTATGTAAAAACACCAGCTGTACCTTAGTCTTGTCAACAATTCACATTGACTGTCGTAAATTTTAGCCATTCTAGATGGTATGTAGTAGTATCTCGTTATGGTTTTATTTTACATTTCACTAATGTAGCTGAATATGTTTTAGGTTTATTTGTTATAGTCATAAGATTTTCACATAGTCATAAGATTTTCATAAGATTATTTGTTATAGTCATAAGATAAGAAACTATTACACTATATGCTAATCATTAGTACTCTCATCTTAAATTATTTTATGGTCCTTCCCGTCCCGTCTTTATATTTTTCTCAGTCTGTGGTTGTTTTTAAAATGCAGCCCTTGAGAAGTTCAGCAAGGCCATTTACAAGTATATCAACCACTGGAGAGATTTTCCTTATCCCAGATTGGATGCCAACCGACTATCTGACAAGATCTTCATGCTGTTCCGGTATATAATGGACAAGTGGGCCCCCATGATCTCACCCACGCAAGTGAGTGGGGGCCCCAGCATGCCCCTAACCAGCTCTCCTTCCATACTGGTTGAACTTCCTCTTTTCTTTTCACATGATTATTAATTTCAGTTCTTTTGGAAAGCTATGGATTGTATTTTATAAAGTTTATCAAATCTTTGGTTTTGCCTGTTTCAAAACACTAGTCATTCTTTCAACTAATATTTATTTAGTCTCCATGACATGCCAGATGTTGTTCCACTTGTTGGTGGTACAGCAGAGATTAAACAGACCAAAATTCCCACTCTCATGGAACCAACATTCCAATATGTGGAGAGAACAATAAACAAGGTAAGATGAGTAAAATATATAGAATGTTAGCTATTTCATGTCCTATATATAATAACCCATATTTGGGTTGAGTCCTGATTAGGAAAAACAACAGTATCAAAGTGAAATAAAATAGCATCTAAATAATGTTTGGATCACAAAGTTTATATATATATATATATATATATATATATATATATCCTATTCTTATCTTGCTTATTTGCTATAATTTTAAAGTAGGCTAAATTATATCCTGTTTATATCCCTTTATTGTTATGCTATAAAAGAGTTCACACTTAGCTACCTTCTCTAGCTCAGTTTTTCTTCTATACTTTAAGCTATCAAAGCATTTATTTTTTAACATGCTGGGGTAGTTAAATCATTAGCAAACATGGAACTTTTAAAATATCCTGTAGAAGTCTTCTCTTCAATACACTTGGCTAATAAAATTTAATACAAATTTGATGACTACATTCCTAGCTTTCCACAAGAAGAGTTAGGCAAATGAAAAGAAGGTACACAAAGTAATACTAAAGCACAGAGAGGGAATCACTTAACTCCCATGGTGAGCACTGGAAAGGCTGTGGCATTGGAAGTGAACTTGAAGCCCATGAAGTCATTTACTACAGGGAAGGTACATTCCCTAAAGAAGGAATAAAAGCTACTGAAACATAGGTAGAAGATGGAATTACATGCACACTTGAGTGAGCCTTGCTGGAGAAAGGGAAGGGGACAGGAGAAAGGGGATATAGAAGCAGAAAGAAATGAAACCAGAAAGGTCTTGGCCATATAATGAAGAGCTTTGAATACTCTTCAGGAACTTGAACTTATTTTTTCTAAGAAATGCGACACCTTTAACAGATTTTTAAACCATAATTTGAGTGCCAGAAAAATCATTCTTATATCAACATTAAAGATGGATTGAGCATAAGGATGGGGTAAGACAAGACTATTGGAAGGCTACAGAAATATTCCAGGTCATAAATGCTAAGAGGATCAATTAATGTAATATCAATAGTACAGGTCAAAGAAGTAAGATGCTGAAAAATAAAATCAACAGGACTTGGCCATTAATTGGGTATGTATAATGAGGGAAATGGAGGCACCTCGGATGGTTCTTAGATTTCCAACTTGAGTGATGTTGGGGCCATTAATCAAGGTGAGAAAAATAGGAGAAATAACACATTAGGAGCAATACAAAAATGGGTTTAATTTTAGACATTTTCACTTGAACATCTATGGGACATCCAAGTGGAGATATCAGTAGGCTTGGAGATAGAATTGACATTGAAAAGAAAAGCAAAAACTGGATACACAGATTTGGATGTCATCTTTATATAAATGACAACTGAATAAATGATTGTGGATAGAGTTGTTCAAGAAGAGTAGATAGTGTGGAAAAGTGTCAAAAATAGGGTTCAAGGGATGGGCATCAATATTTAAGGGAAAGGCAAAGGGGGACTCTTGATGGAGCATTGAGAATGTGCTGGTGAAGGAGTAGGAAAACCAAGTAGAATGAGATCTTACAAACTAAGAAAGGAGGAATTTCCAAGAAGCAAAAAGAGACCTAGAATCCATTGACATAGTGCTCAAGCAAGAAAAATCTTGGAAAGTGTTTATTTCATAGAAATATGCTAGAAGAACCATATAGCTGACACACAGTCCTGAGTGAAATAAGCGGTTGTCATTATTAGTCACTCAGTTTTAAGGTGCTTTACTATACAGCAAAATTTAGCTGGTAGAAAACAATTCATCATATAATACTAGGTAGAAAAAGCAGAACATAGAACTATATATTAACAAATTACGTCAATTTTTAAGAAATTAAAATGTATAGAAGAGAATACGTCAAATAAAGAACATATTAAAAATAGACCAAGCAGTGGCTATCTATGAGCACTGTGGGTATTATGTTTTTTTCTTTATCATTCATTTTGGGGTTTCTAAATTTTTATAATCAATATACATTACATTTATATTTTATACCTCTTCATTGTTTATATCAATGGAAGCCAATTATATTGGATCAAGGGAAGTGGAAACAACAAATGAACACCACTCCTTCAAAAAGCTTTGTTCTGAAAGAAAAGAGACTATTAGAGAGGGATTAAAGAAAGAAAAAAGGGGCAAATATTGAAATGAGTATCAATATAGATATAAATACAAATATAAATATCTCTGCCTCAAGCCATGATCTTAACCTAAACATTTTTTAGTTTTTTTAAAGAAATCTTTCTTGGTTGAAAGCAGTGAGTCAAGTTTTTTGTGGGGAGGAGGATGTTTAAAACTCCTGGTGCTCTAGGAAATGTACAAAAGCATAATGACGTACTAGAAATGGTATCTGTTTGCTGCCTCTACAGGCTTTGTCCATCATTAAGGCCCATGGCCCCACAGTGAGTCTGCTGCTCCACCGGGAAGAACTGTGTGAATATGCCCTGTGCCAGGTACCCTGGCTCCTGAACCAGTATAAAGGCAATGAGACTGATTTCTACATCACTCAGGTAAGAGCCACACCCTAAAGGAACTGATTCAGAAAGTCAACTGCCAACCATCCTAGAGGTATGAAGTCCCAAGAGGGCTTAAAACTTAAATATCTCTGGGCAGGTGAACTTAAGTACCTCTAGGGAAGTATGAGGTAGACAAGAGGTTGGCATAGCTGGATGATAGAAATTCCAAAAGGGAATTATGAATTTTATTTTCCAGCTGTTGAGGCACTGAACAAGATAGAGGGGCTAGAATCACTAAAACAAAACAAAACAAAACAAACAAACAAACAAACAAAATATAAAAGCAGGAAGGTTATGGGTTTGTACTCACAAAATATAATTATTTGCCTTTCCCATCCTGTGTTTGCTACTTCATGGGCAGCCTCCAACTAACCTATGAGAGCTTCCATTCTAGAGTCTAAAACAAATATTGACTGCAGCTGTCCTTTATGACATTGGCCTTCCAAAGGGTTTGAAAAGAGCCATCTTCATCAATTTACTCCACCAAGTAAGAAAACCATGCTGTCCAATCCGATTGTTTCATTTTCACCAGTTCTGTTTTTAACAGTTACTACCTAGTTTTTCCTTCTCATTCAGGTGTGCACAGTTCAAGAGTCCCCAGTAAAGGAAAATGAAATTGAAGCTTCAAGCTGTTTCCTGATTTTAGGTAAGAGCAAGCCTCAGGAGGGTATGTAGCAAAAATTTCCTCAAGTAATGCTGACGACAATGATGAAGGGTGTGCGAACTCTCACAGCAGGTTCTTTCAGACATACACACACAAAATGTTTCAACTCACAGTATTCTGCGCCTGTCCCGTCCTATCTGTTCCCAAGAAGAGCACAATATATAGGGTGACCAATCATTCCAGGACTAAAGGACTTCCAAGGAAATAAACCTTTGAGTTCTAAAAACAGAAAAGTTCCAGGTATATTTTGGATATTATCCCCTTACTGGATATATCACTGGCAGTTAATTTTTCCATTCCATATGTTGCCTTTTCATTTTGTTGATGGCTTCCTATGCTGAGACAAAGCTTTTTAGCTTGAGGTAGTCCCATTTGTTTATTTTTTGCTTTTGTTGCCTCTGCTTTTGGTGTTAAATAAAAATAAAATCATTACCAAGACCAACATCAAGGAGCTTGCTCCCTATGTTTCCTTCTAGGGGTTATATGGTTTCAGGTCTTCTGTTCAAGTCTTTAATCCATTTTCATTTTATTTTTGTGTATGGTGTAGGGTAAGGATCCAGTTTCATTTTTTTTTTTTGCATGTGGCTATCCAGTTTTGCCCCGACCAGGTACTGAAGAAACTATCCTTTCCCTATTGAATATTCTTGGCTCCTTTGTCAAAAATTAATTGACTATATATACATGGGTGTATTTCCAGGCAAACCAAGCTGAATCGGTAACCCTCAGAATAGGAAATGCTTTTCTCTTGGTGTTTGAGATTATTTCAAATTGTGCTAAGCCCAAAGTCATGCTTTTTTCTCCCTGATCATCTCTTAGTATCTATTTCTTGCCTCACTCTCTCCCTCTTTCTCTCTCTCCCTTTTCTTCTTGCTCTCACATCACAATCTCATCTATTGCCTGGTTAGACTACTTAGCACAGGTTGTGGAGGAGGCACTGAGGTCTCAGGGTCAGAATACAAAATTATGTTCCAACATAGTCCCTGAGAATGAAAGAAAAGAGCAGTCCTATACCTCCCACACCACCACCCTCCCCAAAATATGTCATTGCTCCTAATTCATTGTACAGTTTTCTCCTAGCTGATACCTCTGTTTCTATACTTTCCTCTGCTCTATGCCCCAGCCTATTTAACTGCTTAATTTTATCTCTGACAGTTTCCAACCCAAACTGCTTTACTCTATCTAGCCAGGCCTTTCCCACCTTTCCCTGCTTCCTGCCCTACCTGCATTTCTCTTTATCTCCACAGCAGGTGAAGTAGCACTCTAATCTCTGTGTTCACAAGGTCTTCTCCTTGTGTCTCTGTTTCTCCTCCTATCTTATAAAGATAGCAGCCATATTGAATTAAGACCCACCCTAATGACTTCTGTCAATCTTGATTTGATTGTACCTGCAAAGAACCTAATTTCCAAATAAAGTCAAATTCACAGGTATGAACAGAAGTTGGTCTAAGTATAAAAAGCTCTCTTAGGTGACCAAACTGCTTAATTAGTTTCATGATACTAAAGAAGCAAGGATGCAGTAAAAACAAAGCTCATTTCCAACCTAGGTGACTGTGAGAATCCTCATTGAATTTCCCTCTTCCTAAACACAAGTATTTTACTTAAGGTGGGAATGAATTCTTATAAACCCAGTAATTTTTAAACCTGCAGCTCATTCCAACCCTGCAGACCTGATGGAATTTTTTGATGAACAAATAAGAAGTAATAATGAAGTCGTTCGAAAGGGAATCTTGACTTTGTTAAGATCAGCTATCAATGCTGAAGGTAAGCAATAGGGATGAAGCCAGAGGGCTTGCTTTGTACCAAGAAGAAAACCAAAGCTTACGCATGCTCTAACCCTATCCTATGTCTTTGGGATATTTACAGGACATCATACTTAAGTAAAGCTCTACCTTATTGGTTGCTGACAGTCTACTATTTTTAAACAGGCATATTTGGTTACTTCTCTTCCTCAAATGATTTTTATGGATGCACTGAGTTAATAATGACAAGTAGAATATTCGAGAATTGAATTTAGAATTTAGAATATCTAGTAAGCTGGTTAAGTGGCCCAGGAAACAGGGGAGGGGTGAGAGAAATGCCAGTCTAGAGACTAGTACATTTAGAAAAGAGCAGAATTTAATGAACTATGATATTTCATTAATTCCAAGAAGCACATATTTTCATGATATTGAAATGCATTTTTAATTCTAATCAGCCACTATAGTTTTTCTTTTCTGATAAAATATAAAATAATAGAGCCTTATAAAATTGATGATAGATTAATAAAATATGATAATTTCTTTTTGTACTACATTGTAATAATTTTTAAAATTCAGTTAGCACTGGGATTTACTGAAGAATCAAATAAAAACTATGAAGCAGAAATTTAAATCTGATGCATTGGGCATGATGTGTTGAATCCACCACTTTGGACCTTAACCTTTTAAACATGATGAAACCAGTATAATAGGGAGCAAAAAAAGCAACCAACATCTTTAAGGAGTTGGAAAAGAAGATTGTAGGAGGGAATTGAATGACATAAAATGTTAGGACAAGAGACTTTGCAGTTTTGTATTCCAGTTCTAATGGGTTTTCATCGATCCTAGAACATACTGTATTCCTACTGAATCATGCCTCCCAATCCCTCCCTCTGTCTGTCTTTCAGAGCCCAATTTGAGGAATCACATCACTTCAGTTGAAAAAATAGTCAAAGTCGTCATGGGTGACCTCAGCACAAAAGTAAGAGAATTAATGGGGACTTTTAGTTGGTTGATGGTAGTTTTAGGAGTAAACAAAATAGTTTGGGCTATTTAAGGATCTACTTCTGAGAGTGCTTAATGAAGAACTCCATGAGACCAATTCTTTCCCCAAAAGATAAACGAAATCAAGGTAAAGTTTTAAAGTACATTCAAGGGCTTCCCAGTAGAAAAAAAGATTTTTGCCTAGAGCATCACTATGACATGCTCTTCAAATATAAGATTTAAAAATTAATTATTAATTATAAAGATAATACATCGTTCTCCAAAAAATAATAACCCCTGCACCTTGTTCTGAGCACAACCAGGGAGCACCTAGTGCAAGGCTTGCACATAATAGGTATAGAACTGATGCGGGAACAAGTTTGTTTGTTTTTTTTAATTTATTTATTTTTAATTAGTTTCAAGTGTACAACACAGTGCAATAGTTATACTTTTTACCCCTCAAGTGACAACCTCCCTCCCCCAATTCGCCACCCCACTCCCCCCCATATCATACATATCTATTACACTTCCTCTGACTCCCTTCCACAGTATAATCCACGTCCTGTGACTATCTATATATTCAATTACAGTTGGCATACAATATTATACAACCTCAGCTTCAGGTGTACAGTGCAGTGATCAAGCCTGTACTCCATCTATGAAATGGTCTCCCCAACAAGACAAGTGACTATCTGACACCCCACAAAATATTTACAACATTATTAATTATATTCCCCGAACTGTCTTTCATATCCCTCTGGCAATATTGTAGTTGCCTATTTTTGCTGTCTAATCCTGTCCCCTTCTCCCTCATTTTTTTTTTTTTTAGCTGAGCCATCCTGCCACCTGTTGGCAGCTCAGCAGCAGCTCAGCTCTGGTTGGGCTTCGAACTGCTATTGCTCAGAGCTTAGCTAGCACTCTTGAGCGAGCTCTTAACCAACTGAGCCATCCGCCCAGCCCTGGAACAATTTTTTTAAAATTAGCAATGGTATTTTTTGTACAAAAACCATATTTTGGTTTGGATCAAAGCCCTACACAGAAGCCAAGGAAAAAGAGAAATTCTTATAAGAAGCTTTCATTGTCAGTTGACTGCGTTTAAAATAACAAAAGCTAAGCAAAAGTAACAATGGAGTGATTATACAGAAAAACTTGATGCAGTAACTGTCCAAGCCAGTTGAAGAATTGCTAGAAGATTTTAGTGTAGACTAAAAGAACACAAAAACTGTAAGGAAGGCTAGCTCCTCAGGCAAAAAGAGAGAGAGTATCTCTTCACTCAGGAAGACTGCTGGGTGGCTTTATGCTACTTGCCAATTGCCACCACATAGCTCTGCCACCCTGTTCCAAGTTATTCTTTGCTTCCTACCCTCCATTAAAAGACCTTTATTTCACTAAGGAATTAAATCTGAGCTCTCTATCCCCCAAGGATGCAATCCAATCAACTAATTGAAGCCAAATTATCAAAAATTTGTAACACAGGTTCATAACCCTTTATTCCAATCCCTAAGGCCAGATATATTTCAGAATTCACAATGCTTCAGATTTTAGTGAAAATAGTCAACAATCAGATCCATTATTATATCTTCAAGAAAATTAATGGATATCCACACTACATAGACTAAGTAAAGAGTACACATAGCTTTAAAACAGCTCAGTTTGGGTTTTGCCACCAATGAGTTGGCACTAAATTTAGCCCAAAGTTACCAACATTTTATAGCATAGAATAGTAGGGGATATGTCCTGGGAGTTAGGGAGAAAGGTTTTAGTTAAAGGGAGGCTTTCCAAGGACCTTTTAATCATAAAACCTATGGATTATTTCCTGCTCCATCTACTGTAGTAACATTATATTATACTTTTTTTTTGAAAAGATGCCCAATAATGATCCATGAAGGTTAAAAAAATATGAGGAGCTAAATTTCCATTCTACCCAACACAGTAAAATGTTGCGAATGCACTTTTCTTACTCTAGGTAAGGAATTCCACCCTCCTTCTCATCCAAACCATGTGTGAAAAATGTTACATTGAAGCCAGGGAAGGATGGCCACTGATTGCTTACGTCTTCTCCCAGTTTGCAATGTCCAACAAGAATCTGGTATGAAGAGGGTGTGGTTTTGAGCGTGGTTTTGCCGCTATAACAAGGGCAGTTAACTCAACTGGGTTTTAAAAGACATGGCTAGGGTTTGATTTAATAATGGATTTAAAAGTTATATTTCATCTTACTACTTCTATTGATAAATTTTTGAACCTCTGGTGCCCTCAGTTCCTTTTCACTGATATCACTTCTAACTTATAATACACAGAAGGTAGATTAAATCATAGTTTTCCCTAAGAAGGAAGCTACCTGGCCTCCAAGGCTTGGGGGTGATTTGGAGAGGGGCAGAGAAAGTACATAGTTTAGAGAAAACAAAGGACAGGAAGACCTGCAGCCCTAGAGTTGGCTTCCATTGGATGAATAGCCTGGAAGGCATCAGGGATCAAGTTTGTTGCAACTGAAATTACAGTCCACTCCACTAGGAAGCAATGTCTTTGGAAAATTTTGCCCCAGAGAAAATGGTAAAGGCCTGAGGGAGAGAGGGAAAATATCTGCAGTTCAAGGATCCTCAGAATTTTTGCTTTTCTGCTTCAGCCAGGGGTGTTTGTTTCTAACCCATTCCTCCAAGAGAACATTTTAAAACAAGGATTAGATAAAGACCAAAGTCATTGGGTTCCAGTGAGCCCCTTAAATTGACTGCATTCTTCACCCCAGGGTCTGAGAAACACACCCAAGCATAGCCAGAGGGGATCAAGAGAGCAGTTATAAACAGGTTTCCTGTTGCATCTTTCTTAAAGGAGAAACCAGTGAAACCTAACTCCCAGGAGGATGAAAAGGGAGAGAAATCTGTCCGAGAAACAAGCCTTGAGGTCTTAAAAACTTTGGACCCACTGGTTATTGGAATGCCTCAGGTAAAGGGGTTTTTGTCACCACTTACAGTTACTTTGATCACCTCTCTGAAGCTCTGCCCATTTAGGAGTAAAGACACAAATTTGTACTTTATGTGTCAACTATCAACTATTGATGATCTGACTAGAGGAAATTTATTCTGATACTCAATGCCCAGCATATAACAGCTTCTCAAAAATAGGTGTTGGGCCGGCTGAGTGGCACAGTGGTTAAGCGCTGGCTTGGGAAGCCAGCGGCCCTGGTTCGGGTCCCACATACGAGGGCCAGTGACACTGCCCTCAAAAAAAAAAAAAAATAGGTGTTAAGTAATTAAATAATCTCTCATGTCTGGATTACAGATGACAGTTTATAAGTACTTTAATACATTATTTTTCTTCTTCTCCTAAACTACCTAGATATATTGTTGAATGCTAAACTTTCCCCATTTACCTGGGAAGGTGTTAAAAAGCACACATTCTCAGGCCTCACGTGAGGCCAAATAGAATCTGACCCTCAAAGGGATTAGCCTTGGAATCTGTATTATCCTTAAGCAAAACAACCTGAGAAAGGATTTAGTGGCCAGAAATACACGGCACAGCCAGGAGACAATCCAAGACCAATTCAATTTAAAAAATAAATAAATAAATAAAAGCAGTTTAGGTCTATCAGAGGCTTTATCTAGATGGGGACACTTACTGAGTGGATCCCAGAGATGGAAGTCTTCTTGCAGTGCCTAGAATACTTCTTCATGATAAAGAATTGCCCTGCCCCAAATCCCAGCAACAGCCCCATGGGGAGACACCAACACTTACAACAAGCACCTGAAAATGAATGTGCTGTGCCGAGGCTTTATTCAATGATTCCTTTTGGATTTGGCCTACAGAGCATAATAACAAGTGAGAAAAAATGTTCTATATCAGAGGTAAGCACACAGTGAGGACCGAAGAAAAATAATGGAAACGAATAAGCAATCCTTGCACCTTGCCCTGTGCTTTCCATAGGTGCTGTGGCCAAGAATCTTGACTTTTGTGGCACCTGCAGAATATACGGGAACTCTGGAATACCTGTTTAATATCATCAGAATCCTGATGATGGCAGAAGAGAGGAAGAAGAAGAATGCCACAGAGTCGACAGCACTTGTTATCTCTACAGGAGCTGGTTTGTACATTCAAAAACAAAGCAAAACATTTTTCTTATAAGAAACTCATTTCCAGAAAGGCTACAGTGCTTTGATCGTATACCCAACTCCAATCTGTATTTTGCTAGCCTCCCACAGCAGTAATGAAAATTGCTTTCTCTTTCTAGTGAAACTTCCTTCACCACAACAGCTACTGGCCAGACTTCTGGTGAGTGAGTTACAAAGAACCAATGTGGGATACATTTAAGCCAATATAGATAATTCAGTTCCAAATAAATGCTAATAAAGATGACATAGATATTCCAAACCAAAAGAAACACTGGAGGAATAACAAAAGTTCTGCTTGTACTAATGACAGTCATGAAAATGTATAATTGGCAAGATTATTTTCTTACTCTAAAATGCTTGTTAAACTTCATGATTTTAAAATAAGCATAGAAGAAATTTGATCCATAAACACCATTCAAACAAATTCCACATCTATGTTTAGATTCCCCCTCTCCTCTTTGCTCTGTATATATCATTTATTCAAGCATTATTTCCACATACCCTTATTTAATTAATAAATATGCCTAAGTATTGGTACCTTTATGTTTGCTCTAGAATAAGTAAGAATAAACTATGATGATTTGCTAAAGGATTAGCTAATGTAGTAATGGGTGGAATCCAGGACAATAGGGAAAAGGAAAATGTAAATGGCCTTTTAAATACCCCTAATCATAGCATTTTCTCTTCTATCATTCAGGTAATATCTATGCTCGCCAGTTTAGGGAAATTATGTGGGGCTGGTGCAATAGGACTTTTGAAGATATTGCCTGAGCTAATTCACCCCAAACTGGTAAACCTGTGGAAAACACGCTTACCTGAACTCCTGCAGCCACTAGAAGGTACAAGGGAGTGGGGTCAGGTCTTGATCCAAGGAGTCAAGAACACAAGGAAATGAGGCACCATTTCTCTGTTTAAAGCCATTCTTGTTCATTATAGGCAATAAAAACAATGAACTTGGTATGCAAGGAAGACAGCTATACTTTTTCTCTTGCTTCCTTATATTCTATTTCTCTACCAAATACTTGTACTACAGGTAGTACTTGTACTACCTGGTGGGTAACATCCTCAGCAAGATGTTTTACTCTTTGTAAACATGTTTTGCCCTGGTCTTTTTCCTGTATTTAGAGGAACTCTCTTTTGGTATTGTTTTAAAAAATTATACTCAGCCATGTTAGCGTACTGAAATGTGATCATTTCAGTAGTTACTGTTAAAATTAGCAAGAAGCCTAGATCTTATCATGGATTCAAGACCATCTGTCCATTGGACTAGCACTTAAAGTTAGCAACATGGTAAATTTCATCTGAAACGATCATCACACTGTGTAAGGACAAAACTTGAAATGAAACTCCGGCATCCACTGGGGATCTGGCAAGGGGGAAATTGAGTCTTGATTTTTTTTTTTTTTTTTGGCAGTTATTGCATTCATTTCTTTTTCTAGAAAAGAACACTAGTATCATGCTCTGGGAAACCATGCTGCTTCAGGTAAGGGTACCGTCCAGATTAATTCTTGATGATGGGGTGTTGAAATCAGCTCAACTTACCCATCTTAACTAAAAAGAACTGGATTCCAACAGCAGTAAATATTTCCTTTTCTTAGCAAAAGGACTAGAATGTTAGGAATGATCACTTAAGAATTATGCTCTTTATTTTTTAAAGATTTTTATTAAAATATAGCTAATGTACAATATTATATTAGTTTCAGAAGTACACCATAGTTATTCAACAATACCCACCTGGTACTATACAGAGTTATTACCACATTACTGATTATATTCCCTATGCTAAAGAAGTGATTACCATGAAGAATTCTGCTGTTTAAATCACTAATTTGCACAACAATCTTTAGTCTCCAATTTAAGTTTAAGACAGTTTTGAAGATTTTGGTTACTAATACTTTTCAATGTCTTTCTTACATCTTTTTAGTTTTCAGCAGTCTTTTTATTTCTGCAATTGCATTCTTTTACCATTCATATAAAGAAACACAGATTAACATAATTTCCACTTCTATGGTCCTAAATACAACTCCATTTCCTGCTCTGTCGCTTCTCCCTGTCTTTCCCCTGATTTCTAAAAGCCAAAGGGCCACATTGTAGCCTTTTTCCAGAAAAGAATCTTCTTCTCTCATCCAAAACCTTTTTGACTTTCACAACTAAATAGTGCCCCAGGCAATGCCAATACCCCCAAATGGTAATTTGCAGACAAGAGTTGGACGTTGGCTTCACAGGGGGGATTTTGATTTCACGAGCAGACAGGTCAAGGAACCCATGGGGAAGGAGCTTTTAATCTAGGAGGGTTTCAGTTCATAAACCACCTACATAGGAATTACCTATGACTTCTTTTAAAATGTCAATTTTCAGTGATCTCTCCACAGCACCTCCATCTCCCATCACCAACCTTTCCAGAATCAGAATCTCTGGGATTGGTGGAGTGGTACCTGAGAACTGACATGTTTTATAGACTCCCATGAGTGATTCTTATCCAATAAGAGATTTTAAAGTGGCTGCTCTACTCTCCTGGTTTTTAATTCTAGGATCCACCTGTCCTATACTCATGTTTCTTTCATCTCCCCCTGTCTCTCAAAATTCCTACCTGATTTTCCCCTGCTACTATTTTCAAATAACTATCTTTACTATGAAGGGAGGTTCTTCCTTTAGAAGGAAGCTTTGAGAACAGTTTCCCTCTTCCTGTCTTGAGTATGCTTCTAGCCTCCATCCAAAACTGTTCACATGTGCCTTCTTCTAAACTTCCAAGGCTGTTTCATTTCTTCGCTTTAAAGGACTCACTCACTGAATAAATTCTTAGTAAGAAAATTCATGCAACTATTTTCATTGGCTTTGATATTAACTGTCCTTTTCTAAGTTTAAAATACAGAAAATATAAGAGAAATACTAGATTTTAGAAAAAAAAGTCTTTTTATGCATTGTTCAATGAAGAAGGACATGGGTACAGATGACAGATTGTGACCTTGGCTCAGACCAGTTGGCGAAACTAGCAATATTTAGTTAGCGAAAAATGCCTGTACATCTAATTGGTCCTTCAAGACAATTAATTCTTTATTCCAAAAATATCCCTTCTTTTAGTATATAATAAAACAAACTGGGCCGGCTGAGTGGCGCAGTGGTTGAGCACTGGCTTGGGAAGCCAGCGGCCCCGAGTTGGGTCCCACATATGAGGGCCAATGACACTGACCTCAAAAAAAAAAAAACAAAAAAAAAAAACTAACATTGACAAATGTTTTTCCAAATCTATTCACAACTTGAAAAATATTAACTTCAATTTAAGTTTCAGAATGGATTAGTTTCTATTTTAAGTCTTTAAGCAATTTTTATTTAAGAAGAAAAAGGAAGGCACTTGCATGGAGTTACTTCCACATTCTGTGAAACTTATTCTTAACGGAATTCAGAGCATAACAGAATATGGCTTTTAAAATAAACTAAAATGAAAAGTTGGAAAGTTTTTTAAATGGGAAAAAGAATAATCCCATTTAATACATATTTGTACTTTTTGAAAATAATGTAACAAAAAAGTGCCAAGAAAGCACATTAAACTATCACATTCATGTCCAAATTCCACTTCCTACCACAGCTGCTCAAAGAATCTTTATGGAAGATCAGTGACATAGCCTGGACCATTCAACTGAGCCAGGATTTCAACCAGCAAATGGGCAGTTACAGCAACACCTCCATTGAGAAGGTTGGTTTTCAGGAACCATTGTGCTACCTTATGACCTAAATTGCTGCTCAAATTCTAATTGGTCTGTATTGCAATAAAAAAAAAAAGGGGAGGAATTGTTAGAAAGATGCTACCTTCTCTTCACCTCACATTTGATCAAAAGTTATTCACAGGGCCGCAGTTGTCTGTGAGGAAAACTGAGAAGATAGCTACATAACAGTAAAATTCAGGGGTTCTGTTCTAGAAAAGGAAGAAGAATGAACACTGGAAAGCAAATAAATAGCAGCCCCTGCCATAGCACTGGTTTATGTCAGCTCATGTGTTGGTTTCCGCTGAGCCAGCTACTTGAGGCAAACTACAAGAAAAAAAAAAACCTACCACAATATAACAAAAACTTAGAACTAAAAAAATGCTCAAAGGCCAGTTCTTTCATTCCTCTATCTCCAAATGGCCTCCTACCTAACCCTTCACATTGTAGCCATCCATTCCTAATGGGATTTGAATCCATTGCTGCTACTTAGAAGTTCTGTAGCTTTAGGTAAATTACTTAACCTCTCTGGAGCCTCAGTATATTCACCAATAAAATGGAGAAATACCTACCTCTGAGGGTTGTAATGTGGTGAGTGTTCAATGAGGTAAAGTATTTAAAGTCCCTAGTGAAGTGCCTGGCACAAGGCATGAGCTCAATAAAAAGTAGATCAAGGTTGTCATTATGGCTATACCATTCCTAAATTTTTTTTCCTGGAAAAATATTTTCTAAGTCTTCTGTTCTAATATTAAGTGTCTCTTCCCATGAATTATTTATTAACTTTCAGTTCTCCTATGCAATATTCAAAATTCCCCTCATTGATTGATTCTCTAACTTGGTACAGAATACTGATTCTCCAAATTGGCCTATCAAGCCTGCAGACATACCCATCAGGAAGATTTGGTGAGCAATGCCTCATCTTATACACAAACTCACCTTGTGCATCTCATGTAACAGCTATTCATCCAACAGCTTCTAGACTCACAAGATTAGTCCAGAATAATGATCATATGGGTAGAAGGAGTAATTCAAACAATGAGCTGCCTAGATGGCTCTCAACTGTTAAACTTAACCAAGAAAGTAAGAGTGGACCAATTATCTTGAGCTACATAACTACTTCTACTAGATTAAAATAATCACCACCTATTATCTTACACTTTGCAGTTTATCAATTTGGGAAGGGCTCAGCTAGGCAGTTGCCTGATCTCAACTAGTCTCACTGGCATATCCTGGGGATTGGGCAGTCTGGAATGATCTGAACTAGGATGGCTTATTTCTGTTCCTTGTGGTCTTCTCTTCCTCCAGCAGGCTAGCCTGGGCTTGTTCTCATGGTTGTGTCAATGAGGTATACAAGGTCTCTTGAGGTCTAGGCTCAGAACAGGCACACTACTACTTCTGCCACATTCTACTGGCCAAAGCAAGTCACATGGCCAGTCCAGATTTGAGGAGTGGTGAAAGAGACTTTTTGATGGAAGTACCTGCAAACTCCCATTGCAAGAAGGCATGGACAGAGGTGGAATAGAAAGGTTGTGGCTATTTTTGCAATCAAGCATATTTTTTTTCCCATTTCTGGGTTTCTGATTTCTGGTATTCTTTGCCAAGTCACAAAGCAGGAATGCACTACACACTGAATCTGATCAAATTTAGCAGAGAAGCAACAGGTGCGTGGAACTGGGAGGCATTGAGGCAAACCCCCTAACACACAAGTCATGTTTTCCCCTTCATAACATCAATTTTCTCTGCAGCACAAGACTTCCAGACTCTTTCTTATCCTTCCTCCAAGGTAAAATTAAATAGACTCTAACAGTTTGGGCCCTAAGTAATATTTACTCCTGTGCTTTACACTGTATTTCTCATTGTAATTCCATTAAAATGGGGGCCTTTTGCCTGGACAACCAAGAGTGCAGTGACTGCTACCTCATCAGATTCTCACTCTGACTGAGGCTACTCTGACTCTGGTAGTTGTTTCACCTGTTTTATCACCATATGTCCCCCTCTGATCCCAAGTCAGACTGATCTGTACAACTTTTCCTGAATGTACGAACTCTATCTGTTACTATTAGTTTTTCCTTTTCTCCTGTGTTATAGATCTCTTCTAATCAATAATGACCACTTAACATCCACAATCCTTTGAGCCTGCAGTCCTTCGAATGGACATCCCACTGGCCAGATTTCTCTCCTGTATGTGACAAGATGGACATTCTAACTAAGGAGATACCAATCTGACACTATATAGCTGTAAATGATTTGAATCTTACAAAACAAATGAAGACTTTATGACCTAATTTTTTTAGCCATATGATGAGTACCTACTCTTGTGAATTTTTCCCTTGTATCTGACTTCCACAAGAATATAGATATGTCTATTTATATGTACCCATGTACACATACACATACAAACACACACACATACACACACACACACAGACACACAAATACACACACACACACATTTACATCCAGGTATGTGCTGTAATGTTCAAACAAGTGATTGCTGGGTTGCCCCACTCTCCCAGTCATAGTTCTAATTTGTGTATGGCTTTTAATGAAAAAGAACAGGAAGCCATGTCTGTCCTACCTGCCTTTTCTCCATCCTGACACAGCAGATGTATCGAGGATAGGACGAGCATAATGAATCCAAGATTCTCACCAACTCTAAGGGATACAAAAGCCACAGAATGATTCCCACATGCTCTCTCGCCAATGTTCCTCCATTTGGGAGCTCTCCTTTCCCAGTTCACTCAAGAGTATCTTACTGAAGACACAGTGTGGGTATAAAAGTTCCTATATGACTTTTCTCCTTCACCCTGACACCATTCTGACAGCACTTTTGGACAACTCACCTTACCCCTAAGAAACATAATAGTAGAGCTTACAAAATATTAATTTCTAAACTATTATAGGTTAAATATCCTAAACTATAAAGTTAATATACTTTGAAAATTGAGAATATCTGATGACATCATCTTCAAATAATCCTATTTTCACTGAGCATGCTTATTCAATAAGCATTTATTGAGCACTAATTAGCTACCAGAGACTATATATATCCTAAAAGTAATCAATCAGTAAGACCATCTGTTACCAAGAACTAAAATTATGAGCACAGAGACAAATAAAAAAATTAAAGATTACCATAGGGAATGAAAGCTATAATGACAGGACACAAGGTATTATGGAGGAGTGCAGAAAAAGAGCACAGGCAGAGGACAGCTTGGGGAGGAGGAAACACTCTCAAGCAGAGGTAATACTTGAAGTACATGATTGTTAAGCCATCATTTAGTCACATAAGTTTCTTTCCTTCAAAATACTGTTTTCATTCTTTCCACTTTTCATCAGTCTTGCTTTTCAACTTCAAACATTCTGTTGCTTGTCCTTTGTTTTCCAGAAATTCCTTTGGAAAGCCTTGGGAACCACCTTAGCATTCTGCCAAGATACAAACTTTGTAAGCTCACAAATTAAGGAATTTCTGACTGCCCCCAGCCAACTGGGGGATCAACGACAGGTGGGACCCCTTTCTCTCAATGTCCTCTTAAATGATGATAATTCCATCTAGAGAACCTGTGACAGGCTGATGATAATGTCTTACTTATCCACAATTATCGATGAATACATTTAGAATAGTCCAACAGAATTTTTTGAAAAAAATAATGCTTCCCTGTTTAAATATCAATGCTTCACTATTTAACTAGGTTTATGAAAATATTGAAAAATGGATTTTAATCATTCTTACTTAACAAGAGTATCTTTAATATATTTTGACATGGGTTTTATAACTTGAGTATGATCATAAACATCAAAATCATTGAGTTTACAAGCTGAAAGCAGCCTTGTATACCATTGGTGTTCAACCTACAGAGAATATAAGTATAACCGGGAGAGCTTTTGCAAAGCACTTGTACTGTCCCATACCCTAGCCTAGGCTGGAGAGCATATACGAATGTGGAGGAAGGAAAGGATGTGGAGAGAAAGAAAGAAAGAAAGAAAGAAAGAAAGAAAGAAAGAAAGAAAGAAAGAAAGAAAGAAAGAAAGAAAGAAAGAAAGAAAGAAAGAAAGAAAGAAAGAAAGAAAAAGAGGGAGGAAGGAAGGGGAAGAGATCCTCCCCACCTAGTATACCTAGTATAAAATAAATTATTGGGCTGTGTTTTATACTCTCCTCAGAAATTCTGAGGTGTTTAGGGTTCTTTCTCCCATATTAAATGGCCAGATACCAGTAGACTTACCAAACTTTTGAAACTGCTTTTTTTCTTTTTGCTATTTGTTTATCCTTGTCAGTTATCACTTACTTCTCTTGGTATTATTTCTAACACCATTTTCTCTATCTGCTATACTCTAGGAAACAAAGTCGGTTTATTTTAGATATAAGCATACTATAAGGCTCTCATCCAAATTCTGAAGATTTCACAAACTTTAAAAGGCAAATTTCGTGATGCCTATTTGAGCTCCTCAGATTCCTTTTTTTTTCTTTTTTACTTCATTTCAAGTTGTTGAATGTGTTCCACGCACTTAAGTCACTTTGTAAATGACCTCTGCGTAGATAAAGGGTTGACACATAACTTTCTTAATACTAGGAGCCTGTGTGCTTTCCAGCTCCTAAACATGACTCCTTCACCCACATAATGCCAGAGCTCAGATTTTGGTGTCTGATTAACTGGATTCAAATCTTGGCTCCACAGTATACTATCCATGAAATTTCTCAGGTTCTCCAAAGTAAAATAAGAGAAAACAGAACTCTTCTTGTAGCCTCTATTCATGGAGAGGACTTCCTGAGCAATTTCAGGACAGAGTAGATGTGCGATAATTTCTACTGTGAGGAACTGGAAAGAGAAATTGGACCAAGGGAAGGTAGTAGGGCATTTGTGCGGATTTAAGGGCCCAAGGGAGGCTGCAGTCATCTCCTACTGCCACTGATTGCCTCTGTGGTGGCAGGTTTTTATCAGCAGCATCCAGCAGAATGGGTATAGGCACAGACGATAGGCAAGCTGGCGAACCAGATTTACCCAGGGCTTGGGTTTTACCAAACTTAAATGACAGAAAGACAACGGGACATAGAAAAGCTAGGGAAAGGAGACAAGTTAGGAAGGTGGGTTGGGAGGGAAGAAGAAACACAGAGCATCATGGGGTGAGAGCACAAAGAGGATAAAAGACACAGAGAAGTTTATACCTTAGGCATGATCAACGGACACGATGTCAGGCTACAAGACTTTGAGGAATTTTTCCAAGCATCTTCTGGTGATGGAGGCTGTGTGGCCTCGTATCTGAGGACTAAGAACCAGGCTGGCTGAGACCTCGGTGACAATGGTCTAATCCCTGGGTTCTCATGGTGGCTCTAGCAGGGTTATGCAACCAAACAAAACATAACAGGACTCGTGAACAAATTGCCATGAGGGGACTGTGGTGAAATCAGCCTGGGGCAGGGGATGTGGAGAGGGGAGCATAACCTTGGAGCATGGAACAGGAGTTACCAGCTTTCAAAAATCCAACCCCTTAAGATATCATAAAGTTTCAGCAGCAGAGTGTTCTTTTAAAAATGTCAGTCAACTCAAGCTCAAAAAACCCCACCAATCTAAGATTAAAAATCCAAAATCTCCAATACAAACTAAAAGGTTCTGCTTGAACCAGGCCAGACCTCCTCTCTGACCTCCTCTTGCACTGTTCTTCCTTCATCATTAACTCAGCCTTCCTCAGTGGACCACAGAGCCTTTGCACTTCACTTCTCTCTGCTTGGAACTCTCCATCCCAGATAGTACAATGGCTCAGCCCCTCACTTGTTCTAGGGGTCTGCTTGATGTCACCCTGTTAATGAGGCCTTCTCTGGCCATCCTATTTAAATTGCAAGCTGTCCCCATCCTGTGGCAGTTATGCTATTTTCTTGTTTTTCTTATCCCCCTAGCACTTATTAGGATCAAAATATTAATTTTTTTACTGACTGTATGTGTTTATTCAATGTCACTTACCCTGTTTGTATGCTCCACAGGGACAGGGAGTTTGGTGTGTTCTGTTTACTATTGTATCCCCAGCACCCAGAAGAGTGCCTGGCATATACAGGTGCTCAATAAATATTTGTTGAATAAGTGAAATATTAAACTTAAAATCTCACATCTTTTCTGATTTTAGGGAATAACATCTATTTTAGGATACTGTGCCGAGAACCACTTGGATACTGTTTTAAAAGTTCTTAAAACATTCCAAGATCAGGAAAAGTTTTTCATGAATCGCTGTAAGGTAAAAAAAAAAAAAAAAAAAAAAAAAAAAGTAAACGAACAAAACACTATTCACCTCCAAAGTGTTTGATCACTGTAAGGACAAATGATTCCTTCAATGAATATCCTTTCTCCATACTATACTTACTGCTGTGCCCAGGTCTTTATTCCAGGTCAGAGCTGTCTGAGCCCAGATCCTGTAGAATAACCAACTAGATAACAAGGCTGTTCCATTTTCTGTCGCTAATGCTGACCTAGAGGGTCTTAAGGAGGTTATTTTGTGCCTGGGTTTTTCCCTCTACCAGCTGTTCAAGCCATGTGTACACTTTCTGTTGTATATTTCCTACTTCCTCTGAAGGAGGGGGGTTTAATAAGTGAAAATTAATACAAGCCTTCTCACAGGTACCCCTATTAAAGCCTGATAAATCCACAATACAGTCCTGGATGTTTAAGTTTGGACAAACAACAATATCAGTTATAGATTAATTTCAATCATCCCAGTATCATATCTTAACCCCTTCCATCATATTTTTCATTGTCTTCAGGGTCTTTTTTCTGGGAAAAAGAGCCTAAGCAAGACTGATGTCATGGTAATCTACGGAGCCCTGGCCCTCTAAGCTCCTAAGAGTCAGCTCCTCCCCAGGCTTGATCAAGACATCGTATCCCAAGTCCTGTTTCTTTATGGCCAATGCTCTCAGGTAACAGCCATGACAGAGCTGCCTCAATTTGCAGGCTAGGGTCTTCAAACCTTGGAAAGACTCAATTCTTGGGGATCTTCATGCTCAAAGGACATGGGCCAGGGCAGGATAGGATCTGGTATGTTTGGGAAATGAGAACACATGGGAACAGAAAAATTTATTATGATACAGGGTCAGGACACTTATTACTTGCCGAAGGCCATGGGCAGTTCCAATCTTGCCACATCCATGATGTTTTCCCAGATCAATCATACTCACAGTGATCTCACCCTTGTTTGAACATCAAATAATCACTACAGTTCAACTTTAGGGCAGCTGGCTTATTAGTTCCTTGTAATACTCTCTGAAGTGTTACTAATGGTAGTTGTTTACCCTTCGGATGGTAGCATTGATAAACCACATAAAACAGTGCCTCACAAATAATAAGAGCCATATGTGTATTTTTTTCAATTACAGTTGACATTCAATGTTATATTAGTTTCAGGTGTACAGCACAGTGGTACAGCACATTTATACAATTTACAAAGTGATCTCCCCGATAAGTCTGGTACCCATCTGGCACTATGCAGTTATGTAGAGTACTTTAAAGTGAATAAAATGTGTCATTCATCAATCTAATCAATCCACTTCATATTATACTATTTTCCCCCTCCACATTCACCCTAGCCACCCTGACTGATCATCCTTGATGTTCCTCAAACATGCTGAGAATGATCCACCTCAGAGCCACCAAACTGAGTTAGAATTCATCCATCCATTTCCATCCCCCATAGCATTTTTTGTATCTTTAATAACGTGCTTAATACATATTGTCAGTTCAGCCATTTTGCTGACCAGTTCCAGGTTAGCCATCTAAGAATCACCTAAGGATCAAATTTAAAATATAGGTTCCCAGAGCCATTTTCCAGGAAGGTTGATTCAGTAGGTGTGGGTTGAAAAACACATCTGTATTTTGTCAAAGGTTTATGAATGATTCTTATCTACAGCCAGGTTTGGGGAGCTTTCATTAACTGTGTGCACATCTTCTTCTCCGAGTAGATTGTCAGCACCTTGATGTTAGGGATTGTACCTTACGATCCTTTATCTCCTCTTCAGTACTCTGTAAACCAACTACCTGTTTGATAAATCTGTACTCTTGACATTTATTCATGTGTGTATGTGAGAAGAATGGAATCACAGAGAGCTCACGATAGCATAGAAACAAGCAGTATATGCTAGTGGGAGAATACAGGACAGTGATCCTCACACCTCAGTTTCCTGAGAATTACCTGGAGAGACTGTTAAAAATAGAAATCCCTGATGAATCACAGTCTTCAAGAATAGATCACTGAATCTGTATTTTTAAAATGCTACTCAAAAGATGATTCTGATACATCCAAAATTTGATATGTAATGACTAGAACAGAAAACATAGTCTACCATTGAGGAAAATCAATATAAAAATAAAAAAGAATGGTAAATAAAGATGTTTTAGATAAAGATGACTGTATACTTTCAAGGTACAACAATTCTGCTATAATGCAACATATGCTCAAAATAGTACAAGAAAAACCACAAGGATTATGGGGGAAATGGGTTAAGGAGCACAACATTCAAAAAATCCCATCAATGACGTATCTTTAAAAATCAGGAATATAAAAAGCATCTAAGAAATATATAAATACTACAAAAAATTAGGGTAATTTTCCTTGAAAAACACCTACCATCAATTTTGAAAGTTTTGAAATATTATGAAATAGTGGCAAAGGAGGGTTATCTGAAATTTGAAAGATAGTTGTAATGCCAGATTTGGATGGGGGGCAGCTCATGAGACAGTAAACTGAGGCAGTCGACAGATGTTTGAGGCTGTGTGCATGTGTGCGCGTGTTTATTTCTACGCAGCTCAGTTTAACTGGTGTATCTTTGTGCTGTCACAGACAAAACTGCACATGAGCAAATGCAGATCTCAGAATATGCTACAAGTATTCCCTCATATATTAATTTCATTGGAAGGAATGTGCATTTTCAACACAAGCATATAGCAGAACTGCATCTCAGTTCCAAAGTGAGCTGCTCTATTAACTTTCACTTTAGAACTCTTTACTGCTCTTTCTACAAAAGCCTCTACACTTTTTGTTACAAAAGCCTGGCCAAGCCTGTTTAAACTGACTGTGAACCCTGAAAGCCCAAAGGCTCGATGTCTTCATGCTGCCTTCTGTAGCTTAGTCACAGCTCACTCACCTGAGGGAAAGAATCTGCCAGTGTCCAGGGTCTCACTCTGAGTAAGTGGGAGGAAGTAATCAGCCCCCACCCCTTGGCAAGACTAAGCATCCTTCTTCACTGTTGAACTTCAGATTCATGGGTGGGTCTTTTTGTTTGGGTGAGGGAACTCTCTAACTGCTTCTCTAGTATCTGTTTTTGCCTTTGAATTTTCAGATTCTGGGCATGTCTGTGATGAATAAGGTATGTGATACATTTGAATACATAAATTTGGACATAAGTCATACTCCTTGCAACTGCAGTAAGCATAGATGTCCTCTTGACTTGAGTCCAGAGGAAAGGATCGTAATATACAGAGCGGGCCAAAAACATGTATACACATTTTAAGAAAGGAAAAAAACTGTATTAAAATTGTAATACTCAATATACTAGTAACAAAAAATGAACACAAGTCACATTTGACTTCTGTAATTACAAGAGGTGCTCAAAGTGGTTACCATCAGTGTCCAGACACTTCTGATTACAGCGAACTATTGCTTGAGCAACGTTGACCAAAGTGTCCACTTGTATACATTTTTTTGGCACCCCCAGTATAACTAATAAATCCAATTCTGAAGCCAGGATCCCAGAGGCTAATTGAGGACAGAATAAGATCTGTATTTGGTTCCACGTGGCTTGGAAGTTCTGTAAACTAGAGCAGTGTTTTTAGAATTGTGGGTTGTGACCCACCAGTAGACCATGAAATCAATTTAATAGGTCACAACCAGAAAAATTTTTGTAATGAAATAAAAGAGTACATTGCATATATCAATAAGTATCATGAAACTTTTATTTAATATATATGTGTGTGTGTATACATACACATATATACATATATATATATAATATATACCGGGGATGCCAAAAAATGTATACATGTGACTTGCATTCATCTTTTGTTATCAGTATATATTGAGTTTTACAATTTTAATAAGTTTTTCCTTTCTTAAAATGTGTCTCCATTTTTTTGGCACCCAGGGTATATAATATATAAGTAAACTGTTTCCTACTGTGGTTGATGGAAAAAAATGTTTCTAAACCACTGCTCTAAAGAAACCTCAGTCTATCATGTGGGGGGAGGTAGGAGGTGGGAGTGGAGATTGATCTTTATTTTTCAACTTCCCTGAAACTTATATCCTAGACTGAGGTAGAGATGGCACAAGGAGCAAAAATTATCGCTCCTGTCTGGGCACGCATTTCAACTCTAGGTCACATGTGTAGAGAACCAGGAGTGCTGCCTAAGACCGTGGCTTGTACTGTGACTCGCTCTGCTTTAGGACATGGACCTGCAAATGAGTTTCACAAGAAGCATCACTGAGATTGGCATTGCTGTCCAAGATGCTGAGGATCAGGGGTTCAAGTTTCCCTACAAGGAGATTCTGCTGGGTCACATGCTGGTGAGTGAGCAGAGAGGATACGGGCAAGGCCCTGAGAAGAATGTTACCAAAGGTGCAGGGTTGTCTTTTTAAAAACGGGTCAAACTTTTTTGTCCCAAGGAACAGATCTCTGCCATATTTGTGCCCAAGGGCACCTAAGGGCCCATGAGGTTGCATCTGCATCTGGAAACCTCCCTGATCCTTTCTGAAACATTTCACCTCCTCATTTGTGTGGCAGGACTTCATCAGGGATGAGCCCCTGGATTCCTTAGCCAGCCCTGTCCGGTGGAAAGCCTTAATCGCCATCAGATACCTCAGGTAGAGAATTTTTTGTTATTCTCATTGGAAAAATATTTCCCCTCCTATATTCTCCTGCTGTCAATTGATTTGTCCATCAGTGCACCCTCCCTAACATGAACACAGTTATTTCTTTCTTTTTTTTTTTTTTTTTAATTTTATTTTATTTTTAATTAGTTTCAGGTGCACAACACAGTGCAATAGTTATACATTTTACCCCTCAAAGTGACAACCCCCCCACCCCCAATAGTTTCAGGTGTACAACACAGTGCAATAGTTATACATTTTACCCCTCAAAGTGACAAACCCCCCACCCCCAATACACCACCCCACACACCCCCATATCATATATATCTATTACTCTTCCTCTGACTCTCTTCCACAGTATAATCCACATCCCGTGACTATCTATATATATTCAATTACAGTAGGTATACCACCTCCACTTTAGTAATACAGTGCAGTGATCAAACCTCTACTCCATCCATGAAATGGTCTCCCTAACAAGACCTATGATCATCTGACATTCCACAGAATATTTACAACATTATTAATTATATTCCCCAAACTGTTTTTCCTATCCCAGTAGCAATATTGTAGTTGCCTATTTTTGCTGTCTAATCCCTTCCCCTTCTCCCTCATTCCCATTCCTCTCCAAATTAGCAACCCTGATTTTTCCTCTATATCTATGAGACAGTTTCTGTTTACTTTGCTCATTCATACAGTTTTTCATATTCCACATATAAGTGAGATCATATGGTATTTGTCCTTCTCTGACTGACTTATTTCACTCAACATTATAGTCTCTAGGTCCATCCATATCATTGCAAATGGCACGATTTCATTCTTCTTTATAGCGGAGTAATACTCCATTGTATAAATATACCACAGTTTCTTAATCCAGTCATCTACTGACGGGCATTTTGGTTGTTTCCAAGTCTTAGCTATTGTAAATTGGAACACAGTTATTTCAAATAGGGGCTTTTTCTCCTTCCTATGGTACAAAACTGAGACATCATTTGACAACTGACAAGGACTAAAAAGCTACTTAGAGTCAGATTTATTGATGTATGAGGACTGAAATTTTGGTACAAAAGGAAATTTCTCTTCCTAGATCTTGGCCTTTAGGGAAATTTTAATCTTCCCATTAAAAATCTGTGAAAGCCCTAATCACATTCCAGTTGGTTAATAGCAATGAACCTGAAGAAGAAACTAATTTTAAGAAATTTTAAAAATAGTATTTCCTCATGCAGTAAAAGAAATACAAATTCACTGTTAAAAGTTGGAAACTGTGGAAAGTTTTTAAAAACAGTGAAAATTGCACTCATTTCTCCCCCTATTTTCAACTTTTTGGTATGTTTCCTTCAAGTCTTTATATTTAGTGCTTCGTTTTGTTTACAGAACTGAGATCCTAATTTGCCTATGTTTTTTTATCCTGCTTTTCTTCATTTCTCTTTATATATTCCCACTTTATTACCAATTCTTTACAAACATCATTCTTTTTTCATTAAAAAATTGCTTTAAATTTTTAACTGTGGTAAAATACATAGAACATAATATTTATCATCTTAGCCATTTTTAAGTATATAGTTCAGTAGTGTTAAGTACAATCGCATTGTTGTGCAACCAATTTCCAGAACTCTTTTTATGTGGCAAAACTGAAACTCTCTGCCCATGAACAACAACTTTTCATTCCCTCTTTCCACCATCCCTGGCACCCACCGTTCTTCTTCCTGTCTCTATCAATTTTGTACATTAGGTACCTCAGATAAGTGGAATAATACGGTTTTTATCTTTTTGTGTCTTGCTTATTTCACTTAACATAATGTCCTCTAGGCCCACATTAAAACATGTAACAAAATGTCATTCCTTTCTAAGGCTGAATAATATTTCATTTTATGTTTACATCATATTTCATTAATCCATTCATCTGATGGACACTTGGGTTGTTTTCATGGTTTGGTTTTTGTGAATAATGCTGCTAGGAACATGGTTGGGCAAACATCTCTTTCGGACCCTGTTTTCAATTCCTTAGGATATATGCCCAAAAGTAGGATTGCTAGGTCATACAGTAATTCTGTTTTTAATTTTTTTAAGAACCACCATACTGGTTTTTATAGCAGTGACACCATTTTACATGCCCACCAACGTTGCACAAGTATTCTAATTTTTCCATATCCTTGCTAACACTTGTTACACTTTTTTAAATAGTAGCCATCCTAATGGGTACGAAGTGTTTTCTCATCGTGGTTTTGAGTTGCATTTCCCTAATGATTAGTAACTTGGAATCTCTTTTAATATGTTCATTGCCTATTTATGTATTTTCTTTGGAGAAATATCTATTCAACTCCTTTGCCCATGTTTTATTGGTTTTTGTTGTTGAGTTGTAGGAGGTTTTTTTTATATATTCTGTTTATTAACCCTTTACCAGGTACATGATTTGCAAATATTTTCTCCCATTCCATAAGTTGTCTTTCTACCCTATTAATTTTGTGCTTTGATGCACAGAAGTTCTTAATTTTGATGTAGAACCATTTGTCTATTTGTACTTTTGTTAGCTGTGCTTTTAGTGTCATATCCAAGAAATCATTGCCAAATCCAGTATCATGAAGTTTCCCCCTGTGTTTTCTCTTAGAAAAAAAGGAAGAAAATTGATAGTTTTAGCTCTTGCATTTATGTCTTTGATCCATTTTTGAGTAGATTTTTGTACATGGTATAACGTAAGGCTCCAACTTCATTCTTTTGCATGTAGATATCCAGTTTTCCAACACCATATGTTGGAAAAACTGTCCTTTCCCCCATTGAATGGTCTTGGAATCCTTGTTGAAAATCACTTGAACATATATTCTAGAATATATTTCTGGGCTATCTATTCTATTCCATTGGCCTACATGTCTGTCTCTTAATGCCTGTATACTGCACTGTTTTGATTCCTGTGGGTTAATAATAAGTTCTGAAACAAGGAGGTGTGAGACCTCCAACTTAATTCTTTTTTAAATTATTTTATCTATTTGGGGTCACTTGAGGCTCTATATGAATTTTAGGACGGATTTTTCTATTTCTACAAAATGTGCCATTAGGATTTTGATAGGAATTACATTAAATCGGTAGACTGCTTTGGATAGTATGGACTTCTTAACAATAGTAAGCCTTCAAATCCATGAACATGATATGTATTTCCGTTTATTTATGTCTTCTTTAACTTTCTTCAGCAATATTTTGTGGTTTTCAAATCTTTCACTTCCTAATTTATTTCAAAGTATTTTTTTGATGCCATTGTAAATGGAATTGTTAATTTCCTTTTGACTGATCATTGTTAGTGTGTAGAAACACAACTTATTGTTGTGTGTTGATTTTGTATCTGCAACTTTGAAGAATTTATTAGTTCTAATAGGTTTTTTTGTGGAATCTTTCAAGTTTTCTATATATAAGATCATGACATCTGCAAAGAGAGGTAATGTTTCTTCTTCCTTTCCAATCTAGATGGTTTTTATTTCTTTTTCTTGCTTAATTGCTCTACCTAGACTTCTAGTGCTATGTTAAATACAAATGGCAAAAGCAGGCATTCCTGTTTTTTTTCCTGATCTTAAGAGGGAAAGTTTTCAGTCTTTCACCACTGAGTATGATGTCAGCTGTAGGCTTTTTATACATGGTCTTTATTATATTGAGGTAACAAACATCATTTTTAATGGCTTCCTAATAGCTTATTATATAGATATGCTTTATATTACTTAACCAAACTCCTCTTACTATATCTATTTTTGCCTGTTTCTAAAAACTATAAATAATACTTTGGTGAACACTTTTATGCAAAAAGTGCTCTACTAAAAGTTGACAATTTGGTTCAATAAATATTATCATCAGGGCCGGCCGAGTGGCGCGGAGGTTAAGTGCTGGTTTGGGAAGCCAGCGGCCCCAGTTCGGTCCCACATATGAGGGCCAGTAACACTGCCCTCAAAAAAAATTAATAATAATAATAATAATAATAATAATATTATAATCATCTCTGTATCAGGCAGTGAGCTAGGTTCTAAAAGGACAATTATGAACAGAGTGTGATCTTGCCCTTAATGTATATAAATTCTCTAAAATGTGGTAAGAAGAAAGATAAGGAAGGCACAGGTTGCCATGTTTACAAAGATGAGGAAAGTTTGAAAAACGTCAAATAAATAATTCTTGAACATGAATTAAGAATTAACCAGGCTCTAGAACAGTGTTGTAAATTAGAAATATAATATGAATCACATGTCATTTAAATTTTTCTAGTAGCCACTTCATAAGAGTAAAAGAAAATAAGTTAAATTAATTTTAATTTAATTCAGTATATTTAATATATTATCATTTCAACATGTATTCAATATAAAAATAGTAATGAGATAATCTACATAATTTTTCACATTAAAGATTCAAAATCCAGTGTGTTTTAGGATCACATCATATCTTAATTCAGACTAGCCATAACTCAAGTGTTTAATAACCAAATGTTGCTAGTGGTTGCCCTCATTTGGACAGGACACTTGCAAACTAATCTCAGATGACAGAAACCAATCGGTGCTTGCACTGGGCCAGGGTGGAGGAAGAGATGAGCTGCAAAGCGCATAAGGAAAAATGTAGGAGTGACAGGAATGTTTTATATTGATTATAATGCAAAACTCATTTAATTGCCCCCTTTGAATGGATGCAGTTTGTTGTGGATAAGTTGTACTTCCATAAGTTGATTTAAAAAAAAAACATCAGCCAGACAATAAAGATGAGAAGGCTGTTCGGCATATATCAACTTTTAGCACTTTCAATAAAGCTGTCCCAGCTGGTACTTTTACTTCCCTGTGAGAGAACCAATTTCATCCTGCCCTGAGAATGTCACCAGTTTTGCTTTGCTCATTTGGTCGCTGACAAATGGTATTGTATTGTATTGTGTTGATTTACATTTATTTAGCAACAAATGGGATTTTTCATGTTTTATTGAACATCTGCATTTTCCCAAGATATGTCCAGGTTTGTTCACATCTTCATGATGTCTATAGTAAATATAAGAGACAGGGAAAAAGAAGAAGAAAGAGGGAGAAAGGGATTATTTATTCACTTGTGCATTTATAAGGACCTATAGTATTTGTGTCATGACATATAACATGAGAGCGCAGATGAAACTGACAAAACTCACTGTTCCAAACTTAGAATCAATCTGTGTGTATGTGTGTGTCTGTCTGTGTCTCTCTCTGTCTGTGTCTCTCTCTGTCTCTCTCACATACACACACAAGCACTGAATAAAACATGTAAGTTAATGTTATCACAGATCATATAATAAAGGGTTAAGTAATGCAAAGCAAATGATGATCTGTTTATTGCTAATAAGTTAGAATTGAGGCATGTTGTCTACGCTCACCAGACAGTCTTATCTGTCCCTACTCCTGTTCCCACCTCCCTCAACATCCCACCACGTCAGAAAGTATATTTGACCCCCTCAAGAGAGATTGTCAATTCTTAAGAACACTACTGGGTCATGTTTTGTTTGTCATCATAATGTCCACTCCTCCACATTGTTCTCCTTTCAGTAAACTGAAACCTCGACTCTCACTCAATGACCATCTTAATATTCTTGAAGAGAATATTCGGAGGCTGCTGCCACTTCCGCCTCTGGAAAAACTAAAAAATGAAGGCCAGACCGACAAGGACAAGGAGCACATTAATGTACGTGGGGGAGAGGCCTGAGTAGAATAAAGAACTCTGGGGGACTTCCCTCTCTCGCCTCAGCCTCACACTCCTACTCACATTCCAGTTTCTCTATGAACGATCCATGGATGCTCTAGGAAAGCTGCTGAGGGCCATGATGTGGGATAATGTGAAAGCAGAGGACTGTCAAGAAATATTCAATGTGAGTAGGGCTACCACTCGAGCTGATCCCCATGTCACCTAATCTGTGCTCCAATACACCACTCCAAACTCTACCTTATCCTCTTCACAGGGAGATGTCCAGCCTGACCCACTTACCCCACTGCATAGGGCCAGTCCATTTAAAAAAAAATTTAGGGGGGTGAGCACCTGATACAGAAGAGGCAGAGAGAGAGCAAGAGTGAGAGAGAGCGAGCATGAAAGCAAGAATGAAAGAATGCAAATAAATGAGTTATGAAGAATACTAAGGAAAGGACACTCACTCTTTGACCAACAGCTTCTCCGAATGTGGCTAGTTTCACAAAAAGAGTGGGAAAGAGAAAGAGCCTTCCAGATCACTGCAAAAGTGCTGACAAATGATATTGAGGTAAGTAACCCCTAGAATCAATAGGTTTCGCTGCTTGCTGACAACCAGGATCTCTTGAGGCTTCTGGAATCCCAAACTCCTACTTGATGGATCTCCAATCCCTGATGGACTACTTTCCAGAGAACCACCTGAGAGTTCTCCTAACTCCAGAGTGTGGCAACCACAGTAGGATTTAGATCTTTGGTTGTCTTTATGTGGTTGCTTATTTATTTTTTCACTGCTTTTAAAAGGAAAGTTCAAGATTCAATTTCATTAATATTGAATGTCAACTATAATTATATATACTTTTTTTCCACAGGATGTAAAGTAGAGCATAGGGAAGATAGTCAATGGTATTGTAACAGCTATACACGATGTCAGAGGGGTAGCAGATTGGGGGGCGGGTTATCATTTTGTGAGGGGTGTAAATGTCTATTACATTGCTTTGTACACCTGAAACTAATAATAAAAAAATTTTTTTTAAAGATTCAATTTCATTCTAAAGACCTGCAGGGAGAAAACAGAAACTTAATATCCAGTGTTGGCAATATCCTGGTATATCATTAAGCCACTCCATCACCTTGGGGGCCTCCTTTATCTTGCAGGCACCAGAGAACTTTAAAATTGGCTCACTGCTAGGACTCCTGGCTCCTCACTCCTGTGACAGCCTGCCCACCATCCGTCAGGCCGCAGCTAGCTCAGCCATTGGTCTGTTCTGTATAAAAGGTGAGCGAAAGATGAGAAACTCACAAATGAAGAGAAAATATCTATTTTCTTTTGTTTTTAGTTTTTCTCCTTTGTACATCTATGTCTCCTTCCTCTCCTTCCTCTCTCTGTCCTTCCTTCCCCATTCCCTTTCCTCCCCACCCCCGCAGTTCAGCCATTTCTGAGTTCTAATACCTTCATTATGTCACAGAATTTGTCTCTTGTATCTTTTTTCACATCAGCGGCTCTGTTTTTCTGTTTTTTTTTTAAAATAAAGATAATAACACCAAAGCATCTTCAAGAGCCATTAAAGTGGATAAAATAAACATTTTGAGAGTGTCTGATTTAAATCGCTGAGCAATTGGGCATATTAGCAATGCTTCCTCTATTACATGGTTTTCTTCAGGAGGTAATTGCACTATTATGGTGCTAAGTGACTATCAAAGTTCTCTAAGAGACATAACTTCGTGGAGGTTCTTCTAGCTTGCATAACAAGACCTCTGTCTGCTCATGTGAATAACTGTCAATATCAGTAAACGTACAGAATTTTAAAACCTCAGTCTTGGACTATAACCAACACACAGGGCCTTCTGTCTAGGTTAAATCGACAAGTGTTTCATGGAGGACAGCCCTGCAGTATGTGAGTGTGTGCAGTCCTGTGTGGACCAGGGACAGTCGGGAATGTTTGGTCTTGTTTTAGAGCCTGCTTGTGCCTATGTTCACTCTTCATTCTGTTAGGTGCCCAGAAAATATTTACTGAGTGCCTTCCCGTGTGTCAAGCACTATTCTGATGCTGGAGACACAGAGACATTATAAGATGCACATTAAAAAAAAGTACTCAGTAAAGCCAGAATAGGTATGAAAGTCCCTTGGGATATGTAGAGATAGTTCCTTAAGGATATACTTGTATGCATTTACAAAGCCAGAAAAAAAGGAAAAGTGAATTAGGGAAGTAAGAATTATGGGACCATTTCAGTAAAAGACGAAATGTGCCAGAACGAGACCTCATAGAAAGAAAGGAATTTGAATTCTATTATTGTAATACCTATTCCTCCTTTAGCCTACTTTACTTCCCTGAAACATGCAAAGATCAAAGGTCCTCAAATACTCTCTGTTAACAAGAAAGTCCATCCTTAATTATTCACCTTAACTCTTTTTCTTGATTGATCAAATAAGCATGATAAAGAGAGAGAGAAAATGATTACTAAACACCCACTACATACAAGTAACTAATGTGATATTAAATTAAATACCCACTTAATATTCATGGATGTTGCTCAGTCAGTGTTGACATGAGGGATCAGAAGTTAAGACATGTACCAGTTGCTTGGATCACTGAACGTTGTGGAGCTGAGCTTTGAACCCAGGTCTGTGTGACTCCAGAGTCCACGTGGTTTGTGGGCTAAGCTGCCTTCCACCAAATGGCTCTGGTGTGAGTTTCCACAGTTACTATACATTCATACAACAAACAGAAAATCATTACTATTTAGGTCTACATTTATAAATCTATATCAACAATCTCACAGTTACTGATGTTCCTATTACGATAGTTACCTTTCCATTTCCCCCAAAGTGGCTTACCATAGAGCATAATTCCAACAGAGATAGCAGGATAACAGAGTAGTGAGAGCCTGGGTGTTGGTCTCAGACAGACCAGGGTTCAAGTTCCGACTTTCCTATTTTTACTCAGTCATGTGGCCAGAGGGCCTCAGCGCTCTCATCAGCAAGATAGGGGCAATGACAGTAGAGTATCTCAGATGGTCTCTCTGAGTAGTAAATGAGGCCATTATATGCAGAGGATTAAACATGGTGCCCTGCAGGTAGAAATTACTCAATATATGTTTGCTCTTATGCTCACCATCTCAGCAGACAGTCTTTACTGCATTTGTTAAAGGCATCCAGCAGCTGAATTAATGTCATATCAAAACATAACCATCCTGTTCAACCCCTATCACATCTTTGAACTCTTACCTATGTCTCCCTTTGTTGACTTTAGGTATTCACCTGGAAATGGAAAGACTGCAGGGTTTGCAGGAAGGCCTGCAACGTGAGGATGTGCAGGTCCAGATCAAGATTTCCTCTAAAATAGCAAAGGTAATAGATATGGAGGACTGGTCAAGGGAAATAAAGATGAATCTGGGCTAATTTCCAAATGAGCAAGTGTACACCCCACTACCAAGGAGGAGAACAGTCTAGACATTCGAGCCTAATGAAAGACCTTTGTCCTGTCATTTATGAACTTGGGGGGTGGGGGTGGGCGGGGTGCCCAGTCAGTGCCTGCTGCTGATCATTTCATACCATGAAAAACCCTGTGAATCAAGCAGGCCTCTCCCAACTGAGGGAGGCTGTCCGGTAGAGTAGAAGGACGGACTTTGGAGCCAATCAGGTACTCTGTGTGCACTGCTTGAAGATCGGAATCCTCACCTTCAAAAACAAAAGAGGTAACTAACCTACCTCTCAGAGCTGCTATGAGGATTAGTCGATCAATTCATTTGTATATTCAATTGCTCATTTACTCACCTAATATGCCCTGTGCACCTACTATATGCCAGACTTTGTTCTAAGCTCTAAGAATAGAAAAGACAAAATGCCTGCTCTCATTGAGCTTGCATTCTAATAGACAGAGTCAGCCAAATAAATATCATATCAGGTAGTGATAACTGAGAAAAATAAGGTCAAGTAACAAAATAGAGAGTAAGGGAAGGGTAATCCCCTAGAGAAGGCCACTCTGAAAGAGAAACATGGAGACATTTGGAAAAGAACATTCCAGGCAGAGGATAAACAGTAAGTACAAAGCCCCTGAGGTGGGGCCGGCCGAGTGGCGCGTTGGTTAAGAGCTGGCTTGAGATGCCAGCGGGCCTAGTTTGGATCCCACATATGAGGGCCAGTGACACTGCCCTCTACAGCTAAGATGATGAACCATAGCTCCACCTGGAGCTGGGCTGCTGTGAGTCCCCGGGAATGGCATAGCTGCAGCCCCTGCTGCAGTGAGCTACCATAAGCTACAATGAGTGGTCCACAGCCAACGTGAGCGGCTGGCAGCCAGTGTAAGCTGCCAATAGCCACTGTGAGCGGCCATCCAGGGGCCTTACCCGGGAAGAGCGCAATGACGACACCAACGTGGGCCAGTGAAGCAATGTCCTCCACAATTAGACTGAAGAACAAAAGGACAGCAACTTGTCTGTTCCTCTTCCCTGGTTCCCCAAGGCTGTTCCCCTCCCCCAATTCCCCAATAAAATCTTTAAAAAAAAAAAAGCCCCTGAGGTAGACAAAGAAGTGGGTAATGAGATCTCAGAGACAGCCCAGGGCTGGTCAGGTGCCTTTGCAGGCCTTGTTAAGGACCTTGGTTTATACTCCAAATGAAATCCAAAGCCAGGGTTTTGAGTAGAACAGTCAGGGCCACTACATACAATTGTGTCAGTTGTGAAATGCAAAAAGGTGACCACATGAGGTGATGTCTTTCCTAAAGTAGACATTATAGATTTATGTTTATGAGTATTATGGCAACTATCCACAGATGGCAGTAAAAGGTCCAACAAAATCAGTCATTATAATAATATACTTACGGAGAGAAGTGAACTGTCTTGATAACAGAATGCCTTTTCCTAACTTGCAGAAACCCCTCATGGGCTAGTGGGGTCCTGCAAGGAGAATCATAACTAAGCTTATATTTCTAAAGGGTCATCTGGAAGCTGTTTTAAACTAGACTATAAGCTGGCAAGAGGGAAATTGGTTAAGCCACTTTGGCAGAAACTACAAAAATCCAGGTGTAAGATTACATAACTTGGACTAAGGTGGCAGCAGCAGTGACAAGAAAGTGATCAGAATACGGGAGAGAAACATTGGAGGACTGGGGGGAACATGTGTCAAATGCCTAAGAAGTGTCAGACACATGATAGGTGCTCAAGAACATGAGTTCCTTTCCTTCCTTTCTCCCTAAACCAACATCCATCCCTGTGGTTAAGGAAAAATAAAAATAAAAAACAAGTGGCCATTCCACGGAACTTGGACCCCAGGCAGAAGAGACAGGCTAGTCTAGTCCTTTGATCTTGGAACCATGATAAATTATAAACTGGCTTATACAGGCAACTGCTCATGAAAAGAAACTCATAACTCATTTCCTCTCAAAGATGGTTTTACCAAACAACATCAGGCCATTTAATATAGGGGAAGTCGGTTGCAAATAGGAATGTTTTCTTACTTACAAACTCTTGGTTAAAACTCATGACCACCTTGCTTGGTTAAAGCCCCAGGTAATACTCCCGGAATTCATTCAAACTGCTAACTTTTCACCCTGCCCGCCTTTTCATTAACACACACATGCGCATGCACACACACTGCAATCAACCAAACGTTCTGTAGAGTTCTTGTACATAGAGATCAAAATTGCAAAGTTTTTATTTTATTGACTACTTTTAATATTGAAATGTAGAAGAGCAAAAGACAGAACTCATATTAGTCATACTCTGTATGGATACTGAGGCAACAGTATTTACATTGCACTTAGTACAGGGTGATAGAGTTTCCTGTTTTCTCAAGCCTTAGCTATGCTTTGGCAAAGAAAAGACATTTCTATGTTATATGAAATGTGCGTGAAGTACTTTGCAACATATAAATTACTATATAAACATTATGCATCACCTTTCCCTTGTGGAGTATACTTTAACTTTAGTTTGGAGAGGAAATTGCCTCAGCAGGCCTGGGATTCGATAAATATGAAATGATAAAAAGGCAACTCCAGGGAAAGTTTGCCTAGAGTTAAAAGGTCATGTCTATGTCTTATTTTAATATTCCTACAGTTTCTATGGCTCCAGTCATGTACTTACTCTTTGGCAAGCCCATTGGTCTCTAATATCCTAAAACAAATAATAACAGCATATTGTAGGCACCCAGGTGAAGTGAGGTGGTTGATAACATGCATTTTACTGGTATGTTCTTAGATTGTCTGTAAACTCATCCCAAGTGAAGAAATTCTCACATTCCTAGAGGAAACCCTGGATGGTCTGGAGACCCTCAACCCCACGTGTACAGCAGCCTGCGGCACATGGATGATTGCTGCCCTGAAGGAACAGGGAGCTGCTTTGGAAGATCAGGTGAACTGATAGCCAGGTTGACACCTGAGCAGAATTCTAACATTTCTGAAATGCCAAGTCAGTTGCCGCTTCTCCCTTCGTCCTCTAATGGGCAATAGGCAGGAGCATGCACAGCCCCAAGAGACCTCAGCAGAGACCCAAGTGGTGTATTAACAGCCAGGCTCGTGTTGAGTGTCTGTCTCAAGCTATCTCAATGTCTATCTAAAAGCGAGAGAAACATCTACAAAAAGCAAAGTTACTTGAGCATAGAGACATGCCCTTCTCCAGATCAAAAATTCTAATATATAATATCCTTCTATGCTAGCCACAGATTTAACATAAAAATATATGGTGATGGAAGGAGAACTGACTCTGGGTGGTGAGCACACAATGCAATATGTAGATGATGTATTATAGAGTTGTATACTTGAAACCTATATAATTTTACTAACCAATGTCACCCTAAAAAATTTAATAGGAATTTTAAAATATATATCCAAATCCAGAAAAGTGGCCGTCAGTGTCTTCTAGGATCTGGCTTCATCTTTTCTATCAAATTATCTTCCCTTTATTACCCTCATTCTCTCTGTGCTCCAAACTGGACCACGCCCTGATTCCAGAAATCTTTTCTGCATTTGCTTGTACTTATGGCTTTCATGCAATTTTTTTAATATAGATTTTATTTTTTAGAACCATTGTAGGCTCACAGCAAAATTAAGCAGAAGATACAGAGTTCCCATATGCCTTCTGTTCCCCCCGCACACACACACACAGCCTCTTCCACTATCAACATCCCCACCACAGTGATATATTTATTACAATTGAAGGCCCTAGATTGACACATAATACAATCACCCCAACTCTAGAGTTTACATTAGGGTTCACTCTTGGTGTTGACAAATGTATAATAACTTTCATCCACCATTGTTGTATCATACAAAATAGTTTCACTGCCCTAAAAATCCTCTGTGCTCTGCCTAGTCTCATGCTTTCTGATTTTACATCTTTACCTCTGTTCTTTCTGATTAGGATGCCTTTCCCCACCATTTCCACCTTGTCTTTTGATGTTGCTACATATCCTTCCAGATCCAGACCAGATACTTCTGGATTCCCGTCAGTTCTGTGTACCCCTTGTGTACTTTGGCATACGATGTCATGTGCACAGGCCTTTTAGTATATGTCTAATATCCTTTATTAGTCTACCCATTTCTTTTGAGAAAGGGCTACATCTTATTCATCTTGGGTAAATTTCCCCACAGTGCCTCAAACAATACCTGGCATAATACAGCCTTTCACTAAATACTCACTAAACTGATTTCAGAATAAATACCCAATTAAACAATAATCTTCTTGAATAAGAGATAGGCCATGTGTAGAATCAGTTATTGTTTTTAACATTTTTTTATAATTCAGTAATCACCCACGCACAATATGTTGACTATACATGCCCAAAGCCTTTCATGTAGAGGGAAAATGGCAACTTGATATTTGATTTGGCATTTTATTTATTTATGTTTTTATTTTTTTAGCTGTTGGAGATCTTGGGCATAATTTACTATCACATGCCAGTCCTCAGACAAAAGGAGGAAAGTTTTCAGTTTACACTGGAAGCCATCTCCCAGATAGCCAGCTTTCACACAGATGCAGTTGTCACCAGTCTTTTACAGAAGCCTCTGCCCTTTGACAGGTAGATTCTAAATGAACTGGTCCCTTCCTTCCCCTAGGAAAGGCCATTCTGCAACTCATCGGGGCAATGTTTTTCCAAGTGCTTTTCGTGTGTGTGTGTGTGTGTGTGTGTGTGTGTGTGTGTGTGTGCATGTGTGTACTCATTGAATGATAAGTTGTTTTTTTAAATACACCGTAGGAATAATTCTCCTCTTCCTGGTTGCCTAATATACACTTATTGAGAGGTTTCTACCTTTATGGGCATTAACAAACCTCAGTAACCAAACGCCAGAATTCTGGGTTGTTAAATAAAATAAAAACATCCTGAGGCATGTTAGCATGTCCATCTGTCCTTGAAATTTTAATCAGTTATAATCTGGCTTTAGAGTGAGTCATGGAAAAGCTCATATTCCAAGGAGTTGTGCCTTATCTGTTTCCTGCCTTGCCACCCTAGGGACACAAAGACACTATGGAAGACTTTGGCTGAGAACCCGGCCTCCAGTGGTAAACTCTTGCGAGCCTTAATAAACAAACTGGAGAGCAGGTTAGAAGATGACCTAGCCAGCAGGGATGCGATTTCTGTGAGTTCAACAACTCGTCACATGCCTGAAATTGTGCCCCACTCCATGATTGTTCCTATCTGGAACTTGGTGATGTAGCCTTAATCATATTTCTTCTCCTTTCATGCTCTGGTTTTAAATCAACTCCAGTTTATAACAGACAAAGACAGCAGAATTTTGTCTGTGGCCAATTATTTTTAGAAGCAAATTTCTTGTCAGCCCAAAGAAAATCTGTGTATCTGTATTTCCTAATTAGTCTTCAAGATACCCAAAGTAGCCTTTTTTGTTGAAAGACATCAGTGCTGGAAAAGATTTCACTTTACCTGACTGGTGCCCCCTGAAGTTTGGAGTCACCCTATATGGCAGACCTGAGACTCACAGTCTGACTTGAGAAGTTTCCAGACAATCCCGTGGTAAAAACACAATTTTTATGTGTTTATACCATGAGTGTGGTCGACTTGGAAAGCAATCATAGGGGAAGAAAACAAACTTGAAGATTCGCTCAGTGAGAAGATGTCTTTGGAGGAAAGCAGCCTGCCTGATCACAAGGTTCTCTCTCCCCTCAGGTGGCCTGTGCTATCCATGAAGTGGTATCAACAGGCATGCCTGTCACAGGCTTGTACCCAGAGCTGTTCACTCTTCTCCTGAAACTGGTTAGCTGCACACTGGGCCAAAAGATGCCAACTTCTAGCCTGAGCCACAGGCGGCGAGTGATGCAGCAGGGAGAACAGCAGCAGATTGCAGACCCCTGCAGGTAAATGGCCAGGCAGGAGGGCCTTCCAGAGCTGGTCTGATCCCAGACTTTAGACAAGGGTCTGCGGACGTCAAGGCCTGCATCTTCTAGCATGACCTCAACCACACCTGTGAAGAAATAAGGCTCCACCATCTTTAAGTCTTGGAACTATTCTTCCCTGAGCCGATACCCAGTATAATTGCCCAGAATGGTCACATAACAAATAAGCGGTTGTTATGTCTTCTTCCCTAGAGGGCCCACTCTATTTCCATTTTTTTTCTTTCAATGAGACCTTTCAAGGAAAGCTAGAATTTTGTGATAGTCAAGGCCACCAGGGAAAGAAGAAAAATAAAAATATCATATTTCATCAAATCTAAGACCAATTGAAGGAAGCATCCTTATTTTGAATCCCATTGAGAAAGAAAAAAAGACTCCTAATTAAGCCATGAATCAATGTGTTCTTATATTTCTAAATTTTTATTTTATATTTATCCAAAGAGCTATTTTAGAGTTATTAGGCGTACATTTTTATCCAACATCACATTGCTCTGTTTCCCTCTTCTTTTGCATAACTTTTCAATCCAATGTCAAATCAACCTTTTAAAAGACAGCTTAAATAGCAATTAGGCACAACACATGTCATTTCCATAATACATGTGACCTTACTAAAATGACAACAGTACAAAGAAGCCATACCTGTATCCATGCATGTACATGTGAATTCACAAGGCCATAGTGACCATGTCACAACTACTGTCTGGCCAACAGCTGTAACACCCTATCCATTGTGAGATGCACCCTGATTTCCAAGGTGCTATTTCAGAATCAGTGAAGCATGATATTTTGCCCTTTCCATCCTTAGGGCTTTATTTTCTCATAAGAGGTTGACAAGCTTCTGTGGCATTATTTATCAGCTCAAATCATCTCGATGATGGCCTGCTTTGATCCCAAAACTAACGTGTGAGGTCAGGTTGCCTGTTTTTTCCTTGCACAACATCCATTAATACAGGAGTGAGGGAGCGTTGTGGGGAATAGGAAGTGTGAACTTGGGAATTCACATTCCCTGTATAAGGTGGACTTACTTTTGTGATGCTGACTGTCTCCTTCAGGCTCTCCACTACAACCCTAAAGTGTGTGCAAGCCCAAGCCATGAAAGAAGCCCTTGCCAAACAATCTGATGAGGGGGACAAGTTATGGACGCTACTCAACAATCCCAGTACCCACCACACAGGAGTATGCGCACTGGCGAGGTAATATGCAGATATCCTAGAACTGAATACAAAGGAGAAAACTAGAAACAGAGTGAAAACGCAATACAGGCAACCTTACTGAGAGCAACTGACTCACCAAGGACTTATAGTCAAGGAGAAGAAACAAGAAACAAAGAGCAAAGGGGGCTGGGAAGAGATGGTAGGATCAGCCCCAAATTCACTATCCCCTCAAAAAATAGTGATAAAATGAACAGTTTTAGGCAAATTGCACTTAAATTGGGCACTTGGTAGCCAATTTTAAAGTTTAAGCCTTGATGCCCTTTCCTTGAACATTCCTTTTTAGAGAAGTGACTTTCCTGACAGAGAAATAGACCCAAATTTGCTCCATTGTTTAGAAAGAAAAAAGTCTCTGCTACAATCTGGAGTCTTGCGTTTTCTAGGAGCATGGCAGTGTGGCAACATGGAGTCATACTGGACATCATGGAGCAACTATTCTCATCTCTCACCTCCTCCTCGGAGAACTACCGGATAACTGGCACAGCTTTCTTCTCTGAGGCAAGGGAGAGCAGCCATCACAGCAGGCTCTCTGGGTCCCCGAAGGGTATTTCTCTCAGGGTCAAGGGTTCAGTGGGAGCTGAAACCACAGAAGAGGTGGGACCTTCAAGGGGAGCTTTGGTAGTGAAAAGATGCAGGTACTGCCAGAGACCTGGTACCCGAGCAAGGAGTGAGAAAGAAGAAAGAACCTACCCTCAACTTCTTCCTTCCCTCTGGTCTGCAGAAGTCAACCTCCCAGCACAGAAGAGGGTGGAGAATAAATATGAGAGTGAGAAAACAAAAAGTGAGCAACAAGTGTATTACTGTCCCTTCACACTGTGGGGTAAAGGCAGTCCCAGCTGATCCAGAGAAGGAACACTGTCAGTCATTGCCTGATTTCCCTGACCAATTTTTCCATTTAGATTAGAAGCATCTTCTTAAGTAGGCATTCTGTTCTCATCACCATGTGACCTTGACCTGTGAACTGCCTACACCTAGAGCTTAGTTTCTGCAAGACTTGCTCATTTACCAGAGGCTCCTCACTCCTCTGGTCCAAAAGCAGCTGGGCTCTACTCTTGAAGTGTAGTGATGGCACCCTGGGCACTCTCTTGAAGGGAGGTTACTCTTTGACTAAAGGGGAGGAGTGTGTTGATTTCAGCTTATGAAGGAGCCAATCCTCTGGAAGCATGGGAATCTGCGTGAAGTGCTCATCTTAATGGATCAGAGCTCCTGGGACCCCAATGCCACTTTGAGACAAATGGCCATCCGAGGCCTTGGGAATGCAGCTTCTGGAGCCCCCCACAAGGTAAACGGAGTTTTAAGTGGAGTTTGGAATCCTTCTTTCCCAACCCACTCTTCATAGCTGCATAGAAATTAAGTGGAAATCCAAATAAATTGCTGTAGTGATAGCTCTTGAGTTAAAGTACATGCGACCTTAACAGAATCTCAGTCCCTTTGTCTGGGGGCTCTTACCCTATTCCAGATACACACAGAGCAACTTCTGAGATTAAGAGACCTTATTTCAAAATAGGTGAAGAAGCATAAACAGATAATACTAGAATCTACCATCAGAGGTCTTTATCACCTGGCTCGCACCGAAGTTGTCTGTGAAAGCCTGAAGGCTCTAAAGAATATCCTGGAGCTGCTCACAGACAGAGATGTAAGCTTCTACTTCAAAGAAATAGTGCTGCAAACAAGAACCTTCTTTGAAGATGTAAGTGAGCCTGTTCAGTAATCTTCCCTCCCCAGAAAAAGTGAGCAAACAAGGAAGAGGTTCAGGTAGCAAACAATGTCAGTGTCCCATCCATGTTCTTTGGCCTGCCTCAGAGGTCACCTGCCATAGAGGTCACCTGCTCAGACGTCACTTGAATAATTCTTGTGCAGGGTGTTGGCTTCCTGCATCTCTCTGTTTGAGGGTACTCTTTGGCCCTGGAATCATAGTTGGTCTGAGCACAGTGAACCAGACTTATTGGGGAAGGACCTTCAAATGATCAGAAACAAGAGTTTATAGATAAACTCCCCAGTTTCCTCACCCCTCAGAAGAAGTGAGCTCCACTTCCCTACAGAGTAACACACACATTAATATTCCCTTTTGCAACTTTCTTCTCTTCCCTATCTGATTCCCACTCCCCAAGATGCTTCCTGGGCTCACCTCCCAAATAAATTACGTCTGCCTAAATTCTCATCTCAAAGTTTGCTTTGGGGGGAATGCACATTATGACAGTACTCGATACAGGATTGGAACCAAATAAAGATGTTGCCACTTCTAACATTATCATTTCCACATCCAAGATTCAAAGACTCAAAGTGTTTGTATGGTTCATTTCATCCAGGAGTCAGTATAAACTACAGCTCATGGGCCAAATCCAGCCCAGAACATCTTTTTGTAAATTAAGTTTCATTGGAACGCAGCCATGCTCATTGGTTGCGCATTACTTATGGCTGCTTTCACACTTCAACCGCAGAGTTGATTAGTTGTTACAAAAACTGGATGGCCCACAAAGTCCAAATTATTTACTGTCTGGACTTTTAGGGAAAAAGGTTGTTAACCCTCTGATCTAATTTATAGCCCTAATCTCAAAAATTATCAGTCAGCAGTCCTGAGCAAGGAAAGGTCATTTTCCTTTATAACTTCTGGGAAACTAGATTTTATTATTTATTTTTGGTTTATTCACTGTCATCAGTGTAAAAGTCTATTTCATGTCTAAACTTGAATCTATTTTTTTAATCTAAAACTGTTTTTCCATGTTGTGTTGTCAGAGGGGATAGAAAGTTGCTACTTGCCTCCTCTAGTGTATCCTTCTAAAACATGAAGGCTTTATTAAATTACCTACTTACCCCCATCTCCAGAATGGAAAGTCTTCATTTCCTCCATTATTCATCATAAACCTAATTTTTCAGCTCTTTAAGTATTTTGCAAGCCAGTGACTGTGTTATATCTCTAAATGAGGCCTAAGAAGTATTGAATAGATCTGAAGAACATTACCTCTCAGATCCACTCTTTTCCTGTTCATTCACTTCAATTTTGTTTAATCTTGCTCTTTCTTCCTGAGTCTTTGGCAATTTATTACCCATATTACCTAGATTTTAGCCTACAGTATATGCCCACAGTTGATAATTCTCTAGTTTTGTATTTTTCAGTTCTCCTTGTTCATGTGCTAGTCTAAACGTGACCTTTGAAAGCAGCTTTCTGCTTGTTTCCAACTACTTTCTCCAATGTATCAATATTACTTTTTTTTCTCATCTTATCCTCAAAGGTGCTTACCCAGCTCCCATGTAATTTAGTATCTTCTATAAAATAACAAATATGGGTTTTTTTCATCACACAGATAAGTTGGTGACAATCTTTAACAACAAATGGCTGAAGTTACCCTGACAGAGCCCCATCTGTTTGTTAGGTTTTCCTGGATTGTTGGAAGGTGATAATAAATCTCTTGGATTGGAGCCTCCAACAATCACAAATCAAGATAATTCTTCTTAGTCTTATTGAAGAACAAAAAACAAAATCTAAAGTCTTGCTGGTTGTTAAGTTAGACCTTTCTTCTTCCTAATAGGTATCAATTCTATAACATTTTCGTAAAAGTAGAGTTTGATAAACTTAGATTTTAGCAATGATGTGCTATTTACTCTCCAGTAATGCTTTCTTTTTGCAAATATATTTAACTATACTTTATGATGCTTTGCCCCTATCATTTTCTGTAGATTAAGCATATAATTCTGTAATCTCTAAATTCCCCCCATCTTTTTTTACAATGTTTAAGTATTTTCTAGGAATTCTCAAAATATGGCAACACTTTGATAAAATAGTAAAAAGAAAATATGGTTGCTGTCCATTGCTCCAAGCCCCATTCACCTCTATTTCCCATGCTGTCACAAAGCAATCACTTTACTCCCCGTGACTCCATTTTCTCAACTCAAAACAAGCACATGAAACTCAAATGTCTCTCCCAGGACCCAAAACACTTTTTTCACTTCTCTTTTCTGCTTTTTCATCATCCCAATTGGATGAGTCTTCCTGTCTTCCTTAACTTATTATAGGTCATAAATTTTGGAAAATTCAAAAGACTTTTTTTTTCTAACTACATATAACTACGTATATCTATACTTTGTGGGTACTTGGTTATTGGTTTGCTTTCTTTTTCTAAAAAAATCACCTTTTAAAATATATGTCCATGGGCCGGCTGAGTGGTGCGGTGGTTAAGTGCTGGTTTGGGAAGCCAGCAGCCCCGGTTTGGGTCCCACATATGAGGGCCAGTGACACTGCCCTCAAAAAAAAAAAAAAAAAATGTCCTGACCTCATTCCCAGTATATTTAAAGAATATTTCTACTTCCATTTCTATTATATGAGGTCACATCTCATGTATTCATTTAACTTTTCTGGGCTTTTCCCAAAAAGCCATCTTTATTTTTTCTAGATCTTTATTAACTTCTTTGTTTATGGCATTTTTGTTTATTAATATATGCCCACTTCTTACACATTTAACTTGCCATCAAAATTAACTACCCTATCTTCTCCTTTGTTGGCCCTTGTTTATTGCTAATCTAAATAATATTCTGCTACTCAGGATGAATTTTCCCTTCATCCTTCTGCCTTCACATGGGTATTTTAAACTAGCATTTTAATTAGACCTGAAAAAGAAACTTTGAGAAAATTCATCAGAGTTTGTTAGAACTTTGAACCATATCAGCAAAGTATCTGAGATAATAGAAGGCCATCTTTATCCACCACCTTACCTTTTGTCTTTTTAAATTGTTGCCTACCATCCAGGACAACAAGCAAGGAAATTCCAGAGCTTCACTTAGGCAACAATAGGGATAAGCACTTGTTTGTTCATCCTTTCTTGCTGAGACCCAAAGCCCAAATTTCTAGGCTGCCAGTAATCCCTTTAGAAAGTACTTAAGGTTTTAGACAAGAGTCCTAGGCCTTGGGCAATTTAGATTAGAGACAGCATAACTCTAAGCTAATGATGCAATCAGGCTAGTTTGAGTAAATACAAAACAAGCAGGAACCCTCCCTGGCTTTCTGCTGCCAGCACTCCGTTTATCATTCCTGTGGTCACTTTTTCCCATTAGCCACTCAAAGGCAAAAATCAGGTCTCCAGTTCTTTGTCATTACTGAAACCCTAGACCCATAGTCACTGAAACTCATGTAGTCTGTGTTAGAGAGCTACTGGGAAAGGAACAGCATTCTTGGATCACATAAGGACTGTAACCAAAATACACCAGTTCCTGGGTTCCAGCCTTCCTTTGCTGAAGTGGGGCCAGACAGGATGGGGGGCAGGGGAGTGGGAGGTGTATGCTGCCAGGGATAACCTAAAAGGGGGACTCAACCGAGACTTGCATCTCTTGCCACAGGAGCAGGATGATGTGAGACTGACTGCCATCATCTTATTTGAGCATCTGGCATCCTTAACAGGAAGAAGGTGGAAGATGTTTTTTGCTGAAGAAATTAAAAAGAGCATGATTTCATTCCTTCTCCACCTCTGGGATCCCAACCCCAAAATTGGAACTGTAAGTGGCCCTTGCACAGACACCTGCACCTCCTCCTCTCCCCATAGCTGAGAAGTGCCAGTACGCCCTGTCTGGGTGGACCAGAAGCCAGAACTGAAGTTGCCACACTCTCCATTGAACCTGAAAACCACTTCTCCAAACCTGGCTGCTTCTTGCCATCTCTTCCCGAGTTTGCTCTTCCATCATTGAAACTGGGAAGGTGCCTTCACTGACTATAAAGCCCTTTATATCACTGATTTTTGCTTCTCCTTTCCCAACACTAGTCAACATTTCTTCTCTTTTGGAACGGAGTCTAGCATTATGGACTATGATGCAGGAAACTCTGTTTTTTAGGCTTGCCGTGATGTCCTGATCATCTCCATTCCTTTTCTGGGCCTCCAGGAACTCTATGGGGTATTAGATCATCTCCTTGATGCTCAGAACCTGCCAAGGGCCAGGGATTTTTATAGGCAATTCTGTGTGAAACTGGTGAGTGTGCAGTAAATGCTGCCTGAAAAAAATGCAGGCAAAAGTCCTGGCAAATCCCAGAAATGCAGATAGCATGGCAAGGGATCTCTGGCCAGACACAGAAGTGTCTTGGAAGGAAAGCAATGACTCTTGGTGATTCGGTCACATAACCCTCAGCTCTTTTTCCTAATCCTGACTAGAATCTGTGCTCCTAGATTCCTTAGTGGCTTATGTGGGGATGGAAACGGCAACCTTGGTGTTATGAGCACTGCACTCTAACCAACTGAGCTAACCGGCCTAGATTCCTGAAACACATCTGTTGATTAGCCCTGTAAGCCTAGCTCCTGTCTGATTAAATTTAGGTTGGAATAGCCATAAAAAATATTCCAACAGAATAATTAATGGTTGTGTGAGTCTTTGCTGCCTCTTAGATTTCCCTCTTAGGACCTTTAGGATGCTGAGTTTCTTAAAAGGTTATTTTCCAGGTGCCCTCTTTGTAACATATATGTCTTCCAGGCCAAGAAACACCAAGAAATTCTGTGGATCCTTCACACACACTCATTCACCTTCTTCAGTAGCAGCTGGGAGGTGATCAGGAGTGCAGCCGTCAAACTCACAGGTGAGGGCACATGTACGTTCCCTGCTCAGGTGTGTCTTCTCTTTGCCACCTAGTTCTGCTTTGACTGGAAGCTACTCCAGTGTGAACACTGGTATGATGGTATGACCAAAATCAAAAAAGAAAGAACATGTATGGCTGGCAACATCTCCCCTCAAATGAGTGTGTTCTCTTTTGCAAATGAAACTTACAACATTTTATTTCTAGCACTCTTTCTCCTGCTGTCAAACCATTCTTCATACTGGGCCCAAGTCACTGATCCTTCTTTTCCCCAAGTCTTTGCTCCAAGCCTGCTGCCACTGCCTGTGTTTTCCTTTTTTTCCTTTGCATCATCCTTAAGATAAACCACAGTAAACCTTCTAAGCTCAGGTCAAGTTGACAGCTTTAGCAGCAACATAAGTGGAAAGTGTGCTGGTGTGGGGACCAGCAGACCTTGGCTTTGCTATGTGATTCTGGACAATTCACTTGACTTCTCTGTGCAGCCTCTTCATCTGATCTATAAAATAAAAGAGGAAAGTAAGTGAATCTCTGAAGATCCTTTTATTATGAAATTCTAAGTCTCATCATGATGCCTATTCTAGCTGATCAAGCCCACAGTGAACAAGCCCACTAGCTTGGCCACTTTGTAGACTGAAGATTTCTTATTGGATCATATATATGATCCCTCAACTACACTGTAAGCTTTTTGAAGGCAGGGGCCATAGTTTACACATGTTTAAAACCCTGACAGCAACTGGCATACCCCTTGTGGGGAACACTGTGTGGGCATTCTCAAATACACATCAGGTGAGTGACCACTACTAGACATGGCACATAAGACCCAATTGACCCTGGCGGTGCATGGGGAGTCATGTAGTTTGCTCCTTCACTAGCTAAACCATTTAAGTTCTGACCAGGTATAATGTCTGACCTGACTCGTGTTTCACAGCCTCTTCCTCTATAATGAAATCAGTACCTTTTTCTCCTGTTGATTTTAGATGCCATTGTTCTCAATTTGACCAACCCATATGTGGAGCTATTAGACAGAGAACAGCTGACTACATGTAAGTGCCAAGCCTAGTTTTTGCCCAGCATATTGTCATATTCATAGAAAAGGAGTACTTAATGCTGCTCCTAGTTCCATGTTAGCCCAGCAAATGAAAATTGTAGTACCCCATTGTTGTCTCTGGTGTTCCCTAGACACTGGAATTTCTCCACAGTATAACGTGAGCTCCAGCTCCAACTCTTTGTGGGTATCATGCTCCACAGACTACGGTTTTCCAATTGTTTATTGATCACAAGGTCAGAATCTTCTCTTCCCTTATTTCATTGTTAAAGTAGATTCTCAGCTTACAGCTCCAAATCCTACCCATTAGGGTAAAATATGAGCATGGGGCCTGAGCCCACCCAAGGCTGACCCTCACAGTCCAGGCCTGGGACTTCCTCACTGACTGGACTTTGTTATTCTTTCCATTTCAGGGCTCTAAGCACTTCTGCAAGACCCCTGTATCAGTGTCCAGAGAGCAGCGGAAGCTGCTTTGCAAACTCTCCTGAGAAGGTGTAAATAGATAAGCATCCTTCTGTAAACCATCAGGAAATAAACTGCTAGGCTTTTTCTATAACTGACTCCTGTTTGCATCCTCACAACTCATTAACTTGCAGGATGCCAAGGAAAGAGATGATGCCTCTTTGGGGATGGGGCATCTTGAAGTGGTGGTATATTCCTTACCCACAAGGTTCCCCCTGGTGGCTTCCACTAGTAAAAAATAAATCCCACAAATTCACCTGAGGGATAATCTGTGATTTGAGCGGTGACAGCCATATGGCTTTGCACACAGGTTAACCCTCTTTCTTGGGAAACTCAAATCCCAGCAGATACCCAAAACCAACAGAACTTGAAACAATTCTGCTGCCATTAAGAAGAGGGCCACTGTTTTTGTTCCACACACAGCACTTTCCTCTCATATCTTTATTATCTTTGAATTACTACTCACACTCTTTTTCTAACAAGCAGCCTTAAGATAAATTTTAACCTGTCCTTTCTCAGGTTGTAATTTACGTGTCAAGACCGTGCCAGGAACTTTTCTATATAAGAACCTTTCTAATATTCTATTAAATCTCATGGTATCCCTCTTCATTTTTATCCCAGAGCATTCCTCCCTTGAAATTGTATGTGTACATGTGCATGTATGTGTGTGTGTATGTGTTTACCTTCTTCATAGCATCATAGAATCATAACTCTTTACTCTTGTCCACAATGCATACCTGAAAGGATGCATACATGAAATCATGTACATAAAAAGAAATTTCTAACAAAGAACCTGGTACTCATTTAACAATATCACCATCATTACTATTCATTAGCAACATTATTAAATTGATGTATCCCTTTACAAATTCCTATTATCTATATTCTAATCTCTTCATCCTCAGACTCTGGAGAAGCATATTTTGTTCTTACAAAACTTTCTAAGGACCAAGGGAATCTTTTAGGTCAGAGATTATTTTTGGCCAGTGTCCATTTACTTATTCATAGCACTGTTACATCCTCTGGGGCTACAATTATTAGGGGAAAAACTTTTATTCTACCCTCATGGAGTTTACATTCTATGAAATCATCATGTATATAAATTCTAGAGGATGGAGCCAACCTTCAGGATGGCCCTCAGTGATTCTTTTCTTTTTGCCTCCTGGCATTCATGTAATCCTCTCTTACAATGAATAGAAAAATAAAAATCATCTGCACAATTAATACAGTATTTCAGAAATGACAGTGTAACTTCCAAGGCAAGGTCATAAATGGTACTGCACTTTCTTGAATCACTCACACAGCGGGAAGCCAGCTACCATGTCATGAGGCCATTCAAGCAGCCCAAAAAGAGTTCCAGAACAAAGAACTAATATCTCTTGCAAACAACCAGAGCTAACTTTCTAGGCATGTTAATGTGCCATCTTGGAAATGGATCCATGGGCCCCAGTTAAAGTTTTCAGATGATTGACACTTCAGCTGACACATTGACTGGATTAAGAGATAAAATACAAAATGCCCAATTAAATTTGAATTCCAGGTAAACAATATTTTTTTCAGTAAAATTATGTCCTGATGATTGCAAGGGACATACATATACTAAAGAATTATTTATTGTTTATCTAAAACTCAAATTTAACTGAGCATATTGTATTTCTACTTGCTAAATCTGACAACCTCACTGCAATCTAATGAGAATCCTAAACCAGAATCACTACTAAACTTCTCCTGGAAGATGGTGGAGCAGATAAACACTGTGCCTGCTTCCTTACATGAACACATCAAAATTACAACTAAATTGTGAAACAGTCAACCTGCAGAGCTGTCTGAAGTCTAACTAAGAATATAAAAAGAAGCCACATAGAGACTGGTAGGAGGAACAGAGACGTAAAATGGGCTGGCCCCTGAATTTCCGTGTGGCAGTTGAAAATAGGGAATGATATCTTGGCCACAGAGGTTCTCCACAAAGGAATGAGGGATACCAGCCCCTCACACCAGTTTCCACAGCCTGGAGTACTGGTACCGGGAATATCTGGCTATGAGAAACAGTGGGAATTCTGAACATCTGGGTGAGACAGAAGGCAGTGGGAAACCCAAACATCCTTTTAAAGGACCCATACAGGCACTCACCCTGAGCTGCAGTGGAGAGACAGTGATTTGGGGACATCAGAGACATATGGAGAATGAATGAGCAGAGTAACTTCAGGTCAAGGACTAGAGAGACAGTCCCTGTTTTCCCTGTGGGGGGACCCTCTGTCTGTGCAGCCCGCAGGCAAGCACCAGCCTTCCTGTGTTGAGCCCATCCCCACAGGCCAATTCTGAATCTGATTTGTCTGGTGAACTCTGCTGCTCCAACCTCACTGAAACCCTGCCTTATCCAATTTGCATACTGCAGGAGACTTTATCAGCAGGTGAACAGTTACGAGAGCCAGCAGGTGGCAGTGGGCCTTGGAGTGTCCTGGTTTTTTGTTACCCCAGACCTGGTACCAGTAACAGCCATCCTCAGTTCACAGCATGCCCTTTCCCACACACCACCAAGTACATCACAGACAGCAACCAACTGTGGATTATTCTACAGCTCCTACCAGGTAGTCCCCAGCTTGTCACAGGTAGTGACTAAACTGAGCCTTCCCTGGAGTCCCTCCCAAGAGACTCCAGAACTGACATACTTGAAGGCTGGCTTCAGGCCACAGCAGAGTACCACCCAATTAGCCCCCTAAGCAGCACACATAAACGACAGTCTCAATAGGCATGAGAGCCCACTGGGGCAAATCCCGCTCTGTGGGGTAAGCCACACACACAGCAGCCCATAAGCTGCCATAAGCTGTGGGGGCCAAACCCCACAGCCAGTCAGCCTAAGGCCAATACCACCCACTGACATGCCAATAGCAATCAAGTCTCAACTATAACAGGAGGGCACACACAACCCACACATGGGACACTCCTGGAGCACCTGGCTCAGATGGCACTGGGCCCCTACATAAGGCCACCTGGCAAGATTGGGAGACACAGCAGCCCTACCAATACATAGAAACAAACACAGAGAAGCAGCCAAAATGAGTAAACAAAGAAATATATCCCAAATGAAAGAACAGGAGAAAACTCCAGAAAAAGAACTAAACAAAACCGAGGCAAACAACCTCCCAGATACAGAATTCAAAAAAATGTTTATAAGGATGCTCAGGGAACTTAGTGAGAATTTCAACAAAGAGATAGCAAGCATAAAAAAATGACATAGAAACCATAAAAAAGAACTAGAAGAATACAGTAACTGTAATGAAGAATGCACTAAAAGGAATCCCTGAAGGCTAGATGAAGCAGAAGAACAAATCAGTGATTTAGAAGATAATGTAATAGAAACAAAAATGCAAAACAGCAAAAACAAAAATCAGAACAGCAAAAACAAAACAAAAATCCAAAAAAATGAGAATTTAAGAGACATCTTAGACAACATCAAGTGTAGCAACATTCGCATGATAGAGGTACAAGAAGCAGAAGAGAGAAAGTAAGAGATTGAGAACCTATTTGAAGAAATAATAACTGAAAACTTTCCTAACCTGGTGAAGGAAATAGACATACAAGCTCAGGAAGAGCAAAGAGTCCCAAAAAAGATGAACCCAAACAGGCCCACACTAGGACACATCATAAGTAAAATGATAAAGGTTAAAGACAAAGAGAGAATCTTAAAAGCAGCAAGAGAAAAGCAGTTAGTTACCTACAAGGGAGCTCCCATAAGAATGTCAGCTGATTTCTCAACAGGAACTTTGCAGGACAGCAGGGATTGGCAGAAAATATTCGAAGTGAAGAAAAACAAGGACCTACAACCAAGGACCTACAACCAAGGGTACTCTCTATCCAGCGAGGATGTCATTTAAAATCGAAGGATCAAAGCTTCCCAGACAAGGAGAAGCTAAGGCAGTTAGTTCATCACCACCAAACCAGTATTACAAAGAATGTTAGAGGGACTTATTTAGGACAGAAAAAAATAACGATAATAAAAATTGTGAATAAAATGGCAATACTATGTATCTATCAACAATTGCTTTCAATGTAAGTGGATTAAATGCTCCAATCAAAAATATAGGGTAGCTGAAGGGATAAGAAAACAAAACGTTTACATATGCTGCCTACAAGAGACTCACTTCAGATTGAAAGACACACACAACACACAAACTGAAAGCAAAGGGAGGGAAAAAGTTATTTCATGAAAATGGAAACAACAAAACTGGAGCAGCAATACTTATACCAGACAAAATAGACTTTACAACAAAGGCTATAACAAGAGACAAAGAATGACCCAGTAATCCCATTTCCTGGTATTTATCTGAAAAAACCCAAAATGTTACTTTGAGGTAACATGTGCATCCATATGTTCATTGCAGCATTGTTTACAATGGCCAAGATGTGGAGCCAACCTGGGTGTCTGTCAATGAAAGAATGGATAAGAGTAGGTGGTACATTATAAGCAACGGAATATTGCTCGGCCATGGAAGGGAATGTGCTCTTGCCATCTGTGCTGGATGGAGAGACCTGGAGGGTACTGTGCTGAGTAGAGTGTAAGACAGAGAAAGACAGATGCAGTGTGATTTCACTTATATGTGGAATCTAAAGAACAAAATAAAACAGAAACAAACTCATAGATACAAAGAACATTTTAATGGTTGCCAGATGGGAAGGGGGGTGGGGATATGGGGTGAAAAAGGGGAAGGGGATAGGTACAAATTGGTAGTTACAAAATAATCATGGGGATGTAAAGCACAGGGAATATAGTCAATGATGAAGTAATAACTATGTATAGTGCCAGGTGGATCCTAGGCTAGTGAGACAGATCACTTCTTAAATTATATAAATGTCTAACCACTATGCTGTACACCTGAAATTAATATAAAATAACATTGAATGTCAACTGTGATTGAATTTTTTTTAAAAAAGGGGGAAAGTGATGGGACATAAGAGGTTCAGGTTTCCAGGTATAAAACAAATAAGTCACGGGGATATAATGTACAGCATAAGAAATATAGTCAATAATATTGTGATATTGTGGTATGGTGTCAGATGGTTGCTAAACTTATCATTTCTTTAGGTATATAAATGTTGAATAACTATGTTGTACCCCTGAAACTAATATAATATTGAATGTTAGCTATATTTTAATAAGAACCTTTTTAAAAATACAAACTACTCCTGAAATCTTGAACCACAAAACCACATGAGATAATAAATCTTTGTTGTTTTAAGCCACTAAGTTTTGAGGGTATTTATATGCACCACTGGGTAACTATTACACAGAGGATTCATGAACCTACCAAAATTGTATGCAAATTTATGTGTATAATTGCTCAGGTGCATTTTCTGGGTAATGGCTTTCATTAAGTTCTTAATGGAGTCAGACGTTATCCCCAAGCCTAAAATATGAAATAGAGCAAGAAAAGAAGGCAAGAAATATGGGCTTAGTAGACTTCTTTTTCCAGGTTAAGTCAAATGACTTTTCAAAATAGCTCTGTCCAAAAGAACTTTCTGCAATGATGGAAATATTATATATCTGCACTGACCAATATGGTAGCCATCAGCCACATGTAGCAACTAAGCACTTGAAATGTGGCTAGTCTATGAGGAATTAAATTTTTAGTTTTAAGCTTAATTAAATTTAATTCGCCCTATGTATTTAGTAGCTACAATATTGCACAAGACAGTTTCAGAACATGGAGCAAAAAAATCGTAATAAAATTGAGGGAGAAAAAAATAAAAGAATTTGGGCTGAGTCACCTAAGCACTACAGGACATTCTAAACGGGAGTACAAGTTCATTGACATAGGACCTTGTCTGATATTTCTTTATAAATCCCTATTATTACTCTCCACCCTTCCTAGCATCCAAATATTCTTCCTCATCTTTGATTGATGGAAATTAGGTAGAATGGCCACATGAAACACACATTGCCCCTGAACTTTTATCTGTCTAAACCCTGATCCTAAAAGGATTCACCCTGACAAGAATTTCCAAGAATTTTTTAAATCACATCACAGTTCCACCCTTTATAGCCATGTTACTTGGGAAAATCATTTGACCTCTCTGTACTTCAATTTCCACATCTGTAAAATTAGGGTAATAATTATCTCCCTCAAGGTGCTATTGTGAGGATTAAATGTATTAACGTACACATAAAGCATCTACAAACATGGCACAGAATCAATGTTAAGTAAATGTTAACTATATAATATAAATATAATAATATTAACTAATGTATCATGAGAATCACATATAATAACATAAACTCAGTGATTGATATAAAAAGCCAGCTGATCATCTGATCCCCAGGTGGCCCTGTCCCTGGCCCTGTGATGTTGCTGCCCTGCTTGGGAGGCTGAAGATGAGGGAAACCCTCTAGTCAGAAGATCCCAGTCAGCAACTCGTACTCCTGCTCGGGCTGTCTCCTGGTCATTGCAATACCCCATTAAAGCCTTCTTACTTGCTCTCATAACATACAGAATAATCCACAGCCAGGCTGTGTGACAGGAGAAATTTAGATCTATTTGCTCTCCCAAACAATTATTTCTATTAATCCCAATGACTACTATTCACTCTCAGAGAGTCATCACCAACCCCCTTTGATGCCTCTCTTCCCAGTCAATCCTCAAAGGCCCTCTGTGGTTCACCTCCATGGTTCAAACACAGACATATTACCCAATGGAGAAAGACTTCTTGAGGGTCTCAGGGAAGTGGAGTTACTGAGGAAAAGCATGTTCAAGTATTATTGAAGAAATTACAGATTCCATTTAGTCTCATGTCTGTTGCTTGCTTCTCTATTGTTAGCACATGTAATCATTTTTCAACTCGTTTACTTTAAGACGGAGATTCTGTAACGTTCACAGACTGCTTAATGGGCTAGCACTGTTTTGCAGTGCTATGAATCACGTTATTTTGCAATTTGGTACTCTACCCTTTAACCCAACAGTGAGAGCCAGTGTTCTTCTGGTAAATCAGGGACATTTAGTTTGGCTGACCCTGCTAAGAATGCAGTTTCACCAGAAAAGAGGAGAGCAAAGATCACAAATGGGAAGAAAGGAATAGGCTTCCAGAGAAAAAAGCCAGGGAATTGCTTAATTAGAATTATCCCTGCATGACCATAGTTATAAAGGATAAAATACATGTCCAGCCACTTCCTCTGAAGCCCTCAAGAAACTCCCAAGATTATAGCAAAGATTTTTCTATTAGTGTTTTATTATTATTTGATTTAGTCCCAACCCCACCATTATCCTTCATATTACCTAAGTATAGAAGTAGAGAGCACATGGTCAGTCAGACATGGTAGTAACCTGTAAGCTAATCAGGATTGAATCTAGGCCCCTGGCAGAGAGCAACTTCCTGACAAGCAATTTTATATAGCTGCAGTCTGAGCATTATCATTTCTTACAGTTTCCTTTTTTTACTCATTTATTGCAGGTTCCTTAAACTGGGACAGTATGAAACATGAATTCAAGAGCAACATGATGGAAGGACCAGTGGGTTTCATTACAAAGAGAGAGAGAGAGAGAGAGAGAGAGAGAGAGAGAGAGAGAGAGAGAGAGAACACGCGAGTGAGAAAATCACCAAGTTGTGACCTGAGAAACGGCATTTGCTTCTTACCTCTACTTTGTCAAACTTTATTTATCCAACAAAACATCCTTACTTATTTGTATTCCTTTTGGACAAACTGTCCAGGATTTTATTTATTGAAGTATGTGGTTATCCCGAAAGCAAAATAAATTTGAAGAACACAATTTTATAAATATCCATGACGCATAGCTTCCTTTTCTATTTGAAAGCCACCAAAAAACACAAGATAAGAAATATTTCATTCTACATTACCTACCACTTCCTTCAAATAGTCTCAGAGGTAAATCCTAAGGATTAGTTCACCAGTGCCTAAACACCTTTTAAACCGCACAGTGGTCAAAAGGGGCTATAATTTGGAGATGGAGAGCCTGGAGAATTGCTGATTAACCTGCATGACAAGTTAACCAGGACTTTTTCAATTTTTCAGAAAGAGTGGGAAGAAGTTGGAATTTATCTTTACACTGAACCCATGAGAAAATCATTAATTACCTCACATCCAACCCTCAGAGGTTTAGCTCAGAGTAGTGATCAAGAGAACATGCCAGATTGATGGAGGTAGACAGGCCTGTGGTCCATTTTCCAGCCTGTAACATTCTATAGAAGATAGAATGAAGTCCCATTTGACTATAGCAGAAAAATGTTATTAAGAGATAAAAATAGCTAAATAGCATGGGACAAATATTGAATGACAAATCGAGTTATACTGTATCTGGAAGACAGTAGGAAGTCAAAAGAAGTTCCTGTTTATGGTAGTGAAAGGATAAAATCAGTACTTTAGTATGTGATTAACAGAGTAGATAAACTGGTAAGTCAGACAGTAGATGATGGGCTTTTGGACTAAGGAAATATGATAAGAAGAAATGGCAGGGCCAATTACTAGTAAGGAGATTGAATCAGTAATCAAAAACTTCCCAGCAACCAAAAGTCCAAGACAACGTGTCTTCACTGATGAGTTCTATCAAACATTTAAGGAAGACTTAATATTAATTCTTCTCAACTTCTTCCAAAAAAATATAAGAGAGAACACTTGCAGACTCATTTTACAAGGCCAGCATTACCCTGATACCATAACCAGCCAAGGATGCCACAAGATCCAAAAATCCGCAACAAATTATTAGCAAATTCAACAGTACATTAAAAGGATCATACACCATGATCAAGTGGGATTTGTGTCATAATTTAGCTCACAGAGCCCTTAATCAGCTTTCTCTTATACAACATATCATACTGACCCATTGAATTAATAAGAGTATACTGATTGAACCAACTGAGCAAGAAATAGCAACTACTCTAGACTTATTGATAAGACATTCGCATGTCAGAGGGTAACAAATAAATAGGACTAAATTCAGGGGCCTCTTCCTCACTGAAATTTCTAGGGGTCCAGTGGCCTGGGGACATGTTGAGACATCCTATTTCTCACCCAACCAAGAAAGGGACAGTACCTAGTGGGCCTTTCTGAATTTGGGAGGCAACATATTTCTCAACTGGGTATACTATCCCAGCCCATTTACCAACTTAGTGGGGCCCAAAATAAGAGAAGGTTCTGCAAAAGATCCAGGCTGCTATACAAGCTGCTGTGTCACTTGGGCCATATGATCCAGCTGGCCCAATGGTGCTTGAAGTGTTGTTGGTAGACAGGAATGCTCTTGGCAGATCCCTACAGAAGTCTATATCTTCCAGATCAAACCTGAGTAGTCCCATTTTCAGGTAGGTGTACTCCTAGACCTGTTCAAATACACACACACATATGCATGCACACACTATAGGTTTATGGAGCACTAGAGATCCAAAAATTTATTTCAACCCATTTTATAAGATCAGCTTGAGAAATTCATCATTGTTATATAGCTGAATCTTTGAAAAGAGTTACAGAGATTAACTACTGTGTTTTCATTTCAGTAACCAAATCTTATCCTAAATGCTGCCGTATTTCGAACAGGACCAAGTATAGCAAAAATGTTAATAAGAAGTGTTATTACCATCTGTAACATATCAGAATAGGGGTTAAGAGTATTATCTACTGAACTAAATGGTTTGGATTTGAATCCTGACTTGTCCATTTCTTATCTGTATAAAGTTGGGTAAATTTCTTAGCTACTCCAGGTCTCCATATCTCATTGGTAAAAAGAGGTAAATTATAGTACTTACTCATAGTGTTTTTGAGCTGATTAAATTAGTTAACATATGTGAAGGGCTCACAGCAGTGACTGGCACCTGATAAGCACTTAGAAGTTTTAGATTTAAATATTAATTTTCCTCTTTTCCAGCATTCAGGTCTTCCAATTCCACAATCCAAGACTCAGTTGCAATGTTCCTTCTCAGAAAAAATGGCACATCCTAGCCTGAGTTGCATAAGATCTATATTAGACATTTGAAGCACTGCTATTATAAATTAAGAGAAAAACGTCTCCCAGAATATGTAGAGAGAATATATCAGGCTCTATAAATTTATTTTGATCTCTTTGCATGACTTGCCAATAATGTCAAAAGGCAAGCTTATGAGGTGAGATTCCTCACAAACCCACTTCATGCAGCAACCATTTTGACCAATAAATCACAGCAACTCATGATCTTTGGTATGGGCTGAATAGTCCCCTCAAAATTCATATGTTGAGGCCTTAACCTCTAATGTGATAATATATGGAGACGGAACCTTTGGGAGATAATTAGGTTTAAGTGAGGTCAAAAGTCATAAGGGAAGAACCCCTGTGATGGGATTAGTGCCCTCATAAGAAAAGGAAGAGGCCAGAGCAGGCTGTCTTTCCACCATCGAATGACACAGCAAGAAGGCAGCCATCTGCAAATCAGGAAGAGGCCCACAAGAGACAGCCAATCTGCCAGGACCTTGATCTTAAACTTCCTAGCCTTCAGAACTGTGAGAAATAAATGTTTGTTTATTTATTTGTTTTCTAGAGGTTATTATTTATTTCAGAATCATCTTTTTAGTTCTTTCCCCCAAAATACCCAAGCAAACAAAAACAAACAAAATTTAAAAAGCAAATTCCAATTCTGTTGGTATTTGGGGGGCAAGGTTACATTGAATCTATGCATTAACATAAGGGGAGTTCAAACTTCATATTAAAGTCTTCTATTGGTGCCTCACAGTATTTTCATGTATTTTTTTTTATCCTAGATCGTCTATGTTCTTGGTTTAATTCTATGTATCTGCTCTTCTGTTGTTATTATAAATGGATTTTTTTTTCTTCCATTGTATCTTCTAACCAGTTATTACATATATATACACATATATATAATGTTAATTTTATAACCAGCCAGCTCTTCCTTATTGTTTGTAAAGATTTTTAGTCGATTGAGTTTCTTAAGTAAACAATCACATTATACAGGCAGGACCACAATAGCAGATTAGGTAAACACTATGCCTGCTGCCTACCAGGATCACAACAAAATACAACTAAATTATAGAACAATCAACCTCAAGAATCATCTGAAGATTAACTGAACCGAACCTCTATAACTAAGGATATAAAGAAGAGGCCACATCGAAACTGGTAGGAGGGCAGAGATGCAAAAAGGGCTGACCCCAAACACAGGTAGTGGTTGAATATCAGGAGGAACACCTCAGTAGCTGAGGTTCCCCCTAAAGAAAGAGGGGTCCCAGTCTGACATCAGGCTGCCCAGCCCAGGAAGAGGAGTCCCCACAACATCTGGAAATGAAAAACAGCAAATACTCTCTCCAGCCTGGTGAGGTGGAAGGTGGCTGGAAACCCAGACTTCCTTTTAAAGGGCCCACACATACTCTCATTCACAAACACTCACCTGGGCCTCCAGTGGAGGGGCAGCAACTTGAGAGGTGCTGGAAACATTGGGGAAATACTGCATTGTATAGCTTCGGAGGGAGGGCTAGAGGGACAGCAGCCACTGTCCCTGAATGGAGCCTGCCTAACATGTATCCTACAGAAGAAAGCCATTTTTTCTATGTTGAATCCTTCCCCAAAAGGCAAAATTTGAGATTTCATTGGTCTGATAAAATCCACGCATACACACCACATGGGTGACGCCCTGGGTCCTCACCCCACCTGGCTAAGGCTGCATCGCCTGGGACACTCTCAGCAACTGGACAGCTGGCTCTGCCCACAGCTGTGGAAGACTTGTGTAGCAGTGGATGGCCCGTGGCAGCCTGCAGAACTTTCGGTGGTTGGCAGTCAAACACAATTCGAGTTGCAACCTCTCTTGGGTGCCTCTCAGGTATCTGTAGACCTGAGATGAGCAGTAGCTGGCTACGGTGTTCTCAGGGCATTTTGTGAAGTGGTAACAGGCCCAGCACTAGTGCAAGAACTGAATCTGTATTAATGTTGTACAAACCACCATCTATGCCTCAACACTCCCTGGGACCCTGCCCAGCTAGTTGCTGCATCACCAGGAACACTCTCAATGCCAGATAAACCAGCCCACACGTGCTCCTAAGGAGGCTCTTTCAACAGCTGAGACTTTATGGCAGCCAGCAGGTGGCAACAGGCCTAGGGGCACCTGGGCCTTTTGCTAAGCTTCCCTACACCCAATACCACGCCAACTGGCCTCAGTTAACAGTGAGGCCACCCACACATATCTCCAGGTCCAGCACAAGCAGCAACCAACCTCATATAGTTTGGTGTCTCCTACCAGGTAACCCTGGCCCAGTCACAGGCAAGGCTGAAATTGGTCTGCATGGGAGCCCCTCCCAAGAGACACCAGAAACAAGATACCCAGAGGTCAGCTTTGGACCACACCAGAGCACTACCCAGTTAGCCCCACAAGCAGCACACACAAAGGATGATCTCAACAGGCATAAGAGCCTGCTCCAGTGAATCCCCTTCTGAGGGGTCAGCCCCCACACAGCACCTCATACAATGTGAGCATAACCAATCTACACAGCCAGTGAGCCTGGGAGTCCATCCCACCCACTGATGTGCCATAAGAAATCAAAGCTAGCTACAACCGGAAAATTCACACAACACACACAAGGGGCAGTCCCGGAACACATGCACAGGTAATCAGAGAGACTGCACCACCGCATCACACAGAACACCTACTACATAAGGCCACCGAAAAAGGGTTGAGAGACATAGATTTACCTAATACATAGAAGCAAACACACAGGCAACCAGAATGAGGAAATAAAGAAATGTGCCCAAATAAAAGAATAGGAGAAACCTCCAAAAATGAACAAAATGAAATGGTGCTCACTTCAGCAGCACTTATACTAAAATTGGAATGATATAGGATATCATTCTGTATGCAAGGATAACACACAAATTCATAAGCATCCCATATTTTTAGAATAATCAATCTGGAGAACCATCAAAAATCTAGCCAAACAGCAGTACTACAACTAAAAATATAAAGAAGAAGCCACATCAAGACAGGTAGGAGGGGCAGAAACCCAAAACGGGCCCCACACCTGCATATAATGGTTGAGAATCAGGAGAAATATCTCAACTGCTTCAGTTCCCCCTGAAGGAGCAAGGGACCCCAGCCCCCCCACACTAGACTCCCCAGCCCCGAGTACTGGTGCCAAGAAGAAAAGCCCCCACAACATCTGGCTGAGAAAAACAGTGGGTATTCCAACTGTTAAGATGGGCCGGAAAGCTGCAGGAAACTCAGACATCCTCTTAACCCATGCACAGACTCACTGGCTCGCAGGCACTCACCTTGGGCTCCAGCGGAGGGTGAGTGACTCAGGGGTCCTCAGAGACATACAGGGTGGGGGCAGATTGAGGTATGTTACTTAGAGGGAAGGACTGGAGGACAGTCGGAATTATCCCAGTGAGGGGGTTCACCTTCATGCAGCCAGCAGATGGGCACCATCTTTCCTGTGTTGAGCCCACCCCCTCTGGTCAAATCTGAATCTGATTGACCTGATGAGCTCTGCTGCTCTTCCCTGCTGACTCACTGAGAACCCATCCTACCCAATTTGCGCACTACCAGGGGCACTTGTCCCCTGAGCAGCCTGCACCGCCCCCTCCAACACACACACACACACACACACACACACACACACACACACACACACAGAGTACACTCTTTCTTGGAAAACTGTTGGAGTCTGGCAGGTCCCAGGCAGGCGGCAATTGGCATGAATATGCTCTGAGACTTTTGCTGAGTTGCTCCAGGTTCAGCACTGGCACCAAACCAGAATTTACACTAACCTGGTGAACACAATTCTTCCCACTCTAGTGACTCCCTGAGACCCTGACTCACCCAACTCACATATCACATGAGGCATTATCAGTGCCTAAACCTTAAGGGAGCAGGCAGGTGGCAGCAGCCCTCAGGGTGTCCTGGCTTTTTGTGGAGCTACCCCAGACCCAGTACTGGTGGCCAGCCTCAGTTCACAGCATGGCATCTCCCACACACTTCCAGGTCTAGCACAGGCAGCGAACAAATGCAGATTGCTTTGTAACTCCTCCCAGGTTGCACAGGCAGTGGCTGAACTGGGACTGCCCCACAGCCCCTCCCAAGATACCCCAGAACAAATATACTTGTAGGCTGGCTTCAGACCACAGCAGAGCATGGCTCAATTAGCTCCACAAGTGTCACACACAAAGGGCAGTCTCAATAGGCACGAGAGCCCACTGATATGAATCCCATAGGGTGGGGTAAGCCTCCCACACAGTAGCCCATGATCTGTGGGAGTGGCCAACTCCCACTTCCAGTCAACCTGAGGGTCAATCCCACCCACTGAAGTATCAAGAGCAACCAAGGCTCAACTATAACAGGAGGGAGGGCACACACAATCCACACAAGGGACACTCCTGGAGCACTGGCTCAAGTGACCAGAAAAACTGTGTTAGGGCCACACAGGGCAGCTACTACATAAGGCCACCTGGCCAAGACTGGGAGACATAGCAGATCTACCTAATACATAGAAACAAACACAGAGAAGAAGCCAAAATGAAGAAACAAAGAAATGGATCCCAATGAAAGAAAAGGAGTAAAATCCAGAAAAAAAAACTAGATGAAATGGAGGCAAACAACCTACCAGTAACAGGGTTCAAAATGGTTATAAGAATGCTCAAAGAACTTAGTGAGAACTTCAACAAAAACACAGTAAGTGTAAAGAAGCTCATAGAAACCATTAAAAAGAACCAGTCAGAAGTGAAGAATACAATAACTGAAATGAAGAATACACTAGGATGAATCAACAGCAGATTAGACAAAGCAGAGGATCAAATCAGCAATTTCCAAGACAATGTAGCAGCAAATACCCAATCAGAACAACAAAAAGAAACAAGAATAAAAAACAATGAAGATAGTTTAAGGGACCCATGGGACATCAAGTGTAACAACAAACACATCATAGGAGTGCCAGAAGGAGATGAGAGGGAGCAAGGGATCAAGAACCTATTTGAAGCACAAACACATGGAGGCTAAATAACATGCTATGACATAATGAATGGGTCAACAATGAAATCAAGGAAGAAATCAAAATATACTTTAAGATAAATGAAAATGAAAGCACAATGACCCCAAATCTATTGGACACAGCAATAGCAGTCCTAGGAGGGAAATTCATAGCAATGCAGGCCTACATCAGGAAACAAGAAAAATCTCAAATAAACAGTCTACATTTACACCTATGGGAACTGGAAAAAGAACAGCAAACAAAACCCAAAGTGAGTACAAGGAAGGAAATAATAAAGATCAGATGAGAAGTAAATGAAATGGAGGCTAAGAAAAAATAATACAAATGATCAATGAAACCAAGAGGTGGTTTTTTTTGAAAAGATAAACAAAATTGATAAACCTTTAACCAGACTCATCAGGAAAATAAATGAGAATGGACCCAAATAAATAAAATCAGAAATGAAAGAGAAGTGACAACCAACACCACAGAAATACAAAACATTTTAAGAAAATACTACAAGCAATTATACACCAACAAATTGGACAATCTGGAAGAAATGGATAAATTTCTAGAAGCATACACTCTTCCAAGGCTGAATCAAGAAGAAACAGAAAATCTGAACTGACTGATTACTACTAACAAAATGGAATCAGTAATCAACAAGCTCCAAACAAGCAAAAGTCCTGGACTAGATGGCTTCACAGGTGAATTTTACCAAGCATTCAAAAAAGAATTAACACCCATCCTTCTCAAACTATTTCAAAAAAATTCAAGAGGAGGGAAGACTCCCAGGCTAATTTTATGAGGCCACAATTACCATGATTCCAAAACCAGACAATGCCCATCAACAGACGACTGAATAAAAAAATGGTGGTACATATATACAATGGATTATTACCGTGCCATAAGAAAGGAATGAAATCTTACCATTTGGAACATGAATGGACTTAGAAAATATTATGCTAAGTGAAATAAGTCAGACTGAGAAAGACAAATAACATATGATTTCACCTATATGTGGACTCTAAAGAAGAGAATAAACAAAACAGAAATAGGCCCATAGATACAAACAACAAACTGCTGGATGCTAGAGGGAAAGGGGTTGAGGGGATGGGTCAGAAAGCTGAAGAGGGCTGGCTGAGTGGAGTGGTGGTTAAGAGGTGGCTTGGGACACCAGTGGCCCCGGTTCAGATCCCACATATGAGGCCAGTGACACTACCCTCTTAAAGAAGAAGAAAAAAAAAAAAAAACGCTGAAGAGATTAAGAAGTACAAATTGGTAGTTACAAAATAGTCACAGGGATGTGAAATACAGTATAGGAAATATAGTCAATGATATTGTAAAATCTATGTATAGTGTCAGATGGATACTAGACTTAGCGAGGAGATCACTTCATAAATTATATAAATGCCTAAACACTATTCTATACACTTGAAACTAATATAAAATAATATTGAATGTCAATTATAATTTTAAAAAATATAGTCATGGGATGCAAAGTACAGCATAGGGAATATAGTCAATGGTATTGTAATAACTGTGTACAGTGTCAGATGGGCAGTAGACTTGTTGGGGTGATCACTCTGTGAGGTGTGTAAACGTCTATTCACTATGTTGTTTTGTACACCTGAAACTAATCATTAAAAAGACAATCACATCAACTGAAATTGTGATAATTTTACCTTCTCCTTTCTAATTCTCACAAAATAAATGTTTGCTGTTTAAACCACCCAGTCTATAGTATTTTGTTATAGCAGCCAGAACTAAGACAGCCTTATTCTTTCTCCCACTGAAATGGGAAAGCATGTTCATCACAGAATTATAATTCACAGTCTGCATCCAAAGGAATAGTCGCTGCAGCCACCTCCACTGTTAGAAGTAGGAACAGCTGTGTTTTCAGGCCACATCCCAAGATCAGCTCTCCCAGAACTTTGGTTTGTTTGTATTGTTTTGATCTCAGGAATTTCTGTTTCCTCTAAGTCCTCTGTCTCATTTTCTAACAACCAGCTTTCTCACCTCAATCAATTCTCCCCAGGAAATGCGAGAGAAAATCCTTAGCTATATTCAGAAGAAAGAAGGTGGAAAATTAGGAGGGACATACTTACTTCCATGGCACAAAAGACAAAGCATACCCATTTAAGTCCCAATTAGTATTTTAGAATAGCAGCCCTGTACATGTAGCGAGAGAGTACCCTCCCATATCTCATTAACTCTGCCTCTATCTGGCAAGAGAGCTCAAACATGACATCCGCAGGTCCACAGGACAGGAAAAGGGGTAGTGCTATAGTGAAACAGGGTAAGCACTCCCCTGAGAGGCACGAGAGCCCTTTTCAGATTAGGTCTTCTGCTAACTAGCTATGTGACTATGGAAAATGGACATTCTGTTGAGTAAACACAATCAGTGTACTGAGCAACAGGGGCACAGAGCTGTAGAAGAGAAGTTGTGGCCCTCACTAGTCTAGAAGAGGTTTGGGGGCCAGATCATCTAAACGGTGCCTTTCTTTCACATTCAGTCAATCTGTGTACGGTGTAAACAGTCAATCATGGCATTTTTAAGAGACTCAGGAAACTTTGGAAGGCTCCCTAGCATCATACCAAAGTATTTAATCCTGCAGGACTACAATCATCCAATTAGTGAGCTTGTTCACAGTTTCCTATCACACCTGACTCACGAGTTCCTCATGATGCTCAGTATCTGTGCAGAGAGGAATTTCTGGACTTAGAGGTTAGATGGGGCCTTTTATTAAATACTGTCATAGCACACACTTGGGTTGCATGTGGTCTAACATTACACCAATCTGGAGCCTTTTGTGTTAATCACTTTCTCTTGACAATGTCAGGTAAAACTTTCCTTTGATGAGAAATTGCCATTTCACTGTTACAGCAAATTCCTTTGATTTCTCTGTGTTCCCATCTGATCTGGCCAGCTGATTACTACATAATGGACATTCATTCAGTATCACATATGCTTTACTCTTCCAGTCAATGCTTCTCTGCCTTGACCGCATTGATCTGTTATGGATCTAATGCCCTCCCCTGGAATTGAGCACAAATTTCCTCTCCTAGGGAATGCATGAAAATAAGTGATGGCAGAGCAGTTCTTTATGTTTGTCCTTTCACGGAAAATTGACCTCAGCCTGTGAATCAAAAAGAACATTTGATTGTTTTTCTTCTTCTGCCCATCTTGCTATCACCTCCAGCCCATTTTTTTCTGAAACAACAACACTCTTTCCATCTGGCCTTGTTAACCCTTGGCTGAAAAAGCAAATTTTGCCTATGTGATTGATGTTTTTTGAGTGTAAATCTGGAGTTTTGCCTAACAGGAATACATAAAAAGACAAAAGTAGGTGCTTTGGTTGTCACAGCAGGACTCCTATCATGCCATCAGTTTTCGTGTCTCAAATGTGTGAACTGACTGAAAGACCAAGGTAATTGAAAGGCATGTATATATATACCTGTGGCATTCCGTTTCTAGCACAAGTATTAAGTATACTTTAACCAGAATATACTTTAACCAGTTCATCAAGGGAGAAAATTCTTGGACCAGTTAGTAGTAGGCTGTGGCTCCTTAGGTCTGCTAATCCAATACTAAAATGGTTCTCTCTCTCTCTCTCTCTCTCTCTCTCTCTCTCTCTCTCTCTCTCTCTCCCTGCCCCCTCTTCTTTTCATTTCTGTTCTTTTCTCTTGCCTCTCTTCCTCCTCTCTCTCCTACCTCAGAGAGAGAAAGTATAGTAGATTCAAGTAGTACACTTGAACACTCAGTTCATCTAGTACCCAAAGTATGTAGCATCTTAGTTTATTTTCAAGTTTATGTTGATCACCTCCAAGAGATATTACGTTTGTCTTACAAATAATCCAAATGCTTATGGTGAGTTACAGTGTTTGTGAGTTTGCAAATGTAAGAAACTCTGGTAGTTAAAGAGAAAATGTATCTATAACAAATGATGAACTATGGGGTTCAAAATTTTTGATTAATACACATACTTATCTTTTTTTTTTTTAAGATTTTATCGGGGAATTGGCGGAGGGGAACAGCGTTGGGGAATCGGGGAAGGGGAACAGACAAGTTGCTGTCTTTTTGTTCTTCAGTTTAGTTGCGGAGGATGTTGCTTCACTGTTGGTATCATCATTGCGCTCTTCCCGGATGAGGCAGATCGGTCGCTGGCCTCTGGATGTCGCTCACTTCGGCTATTGACAGCTCATGCTTGGCTGCCAGCGGCTCACGCTGGCTGCCGGCCACTCACTGTAGCCTATGGCAGCCCACTGCAGCAGGGGCTGCAGCCCACACCATCACTGGGGCTCGCACAGCCCAGCTCCAGGTGGAGCTGTTGTTAGCTGTAGAGGGCAGTGTCACTGGCCCTCATGTGGGTTCCGAACCGGGGCCGCTGGCATCCCAAAACCAGCGCTTAACCAATGCGCCACTCGGCCGGCGCACACATACTTATCTTAACCAAAAGGAAAAGTGATTAATGATTTATGTTCAGGCATATAATAAGCTGTTTCAGGAAATGCTGTGTAGACCAGCTGCACAGCACCTGCAGCTCTGAGTGGCTACCTTACAATATGACAGATTCACAATTCCCACATGAAGCTGAGATTAGCCATGAATTGCCCAGCAGAGAGGGAAGCCCTCAATCAAATTAGCCAGTTATCTGGCTCGTTGCTAGGTAACTCAGAGTTCCAGGTGTCATTTGTCAAATACTCCTGCTTGCCTTCCTTAACCCCACCATACCCCACCTGAATACCAAGAATCTTCCAATGTTTCAAGGAGATTTCAAGTGCCTTGGACTAGTGGGGGTAGGGGATGGGGGGAAAGAGCTTACACGCAGAGCCATTAGTTAGGGCTCACTAAATCTCAGGGTATGGAAGCAGCACTTCTGTTGGTCAATTATTAGGAAATGCGTGGAGCATCACAGGAAAGCACTCTCAATGCAATTAGGGTACCTTCCAAAGCAGCTTTTCAGCCCAGGTGAACTGGTACTGTCCATCCAAATTGTAAGTGATGGTCTCTAGGATATGGCTTGACTCCCACGTCACTCTCTGAAGCTAATGGTGGTTAATGCACCAGCCAACCCCTCCTCTCCTTCTGTGCCCCTCTCGGTCCTGATGACTTTAATCTCAGTATTTCCTGCCTTCTTCTCCTCCAATGCTCTTTCCCATCCTAGCCCAAGTGACGGTCACTGGGTTTGAGGCAGAAGGAAGAAGGGCAGGCAAGGAAATTCTCACACTCTTTCTATTCTCTTTGCAATCAATTTTCATGGCATTAAACAGTCCTTCTAGCTTTCCTTAAAGCCCTCTCTTTAGCTATTCAGGAACTTATTTTATAAATTTCAAAAATTTTTAAAGATTTTGTGTTGAAAGTTACTTTCTCCTTGCAGACCTGCTGCAACAATCCTAAATCTTTTATAGACTGTTGTGAAAGTCTCTGTCAAACTAAAAGAAAGGTCAAATATAAGAATGTTCAGAAAAGAAAAAAAAGGCACAAAATTTAGTATTTCAAGACAGTGTCTCTCTACAACCTCATTCACTGCTCCTCTCCTTCTCCACCAACTAGTCATCAATCCCTTACTTCCCCTTCATTATGTGAAATTTCTTTCTCAAACCTCAGTTGTCAAACCTTCTGGTTGATCTTCTCCAGACCTCTTTCTCCTATAGCATTTGATAATGCTGATCATATCCTCTGCATTAGTTAGGAAAGGAGGGTGATAGTACATAAGGAGTAGGCATCTAACTCCATAATAGCTTAAGAAAAAGGGGGAAAAAATTGGAAGGATACTGATTTATCTCCTCCCAAATAAATTACCTGTTCAGCTATTTGTTCGGGGATCTGTATATAGGCCTGGCATTTTCAAATCTATCCCCCTACCCATGATAGAAATTAACTCCATAATAACCCCTGACAAATGCAATTGGCCTCAATTAAACATTTCTGCATATTATTGTTTTCAATCAACTTAAACCTGCCTCCTTGTAACTTCCACATATTATATCTGAATCTTCACTCAAGGGACAATTTGGTATGTAAAGCTGGACCTGGGTCAGATAGATCTGGGTTTCAGGTAAGAGAACATTGGTACAGCCATTGTGGAAAACAGTATGGAGGTTCCTCAAAAAAATATGAGTAAAACTACTATATTGGATATTTATCCAAAGGAATTGAAATCAGGATCTTGAAGAGATATCTGCACTCACATGGTCATTACAGCATTATTCACAATAGCCAAGATAAGGAAACAACCTAAGTGTCCACAGATAAATAGGTAAAGAAAATGTGATACAAACATACAATGGCATGCTATGCAGCTTTAAAGAAAGGAAGAAATCCTGCCATTTGTGACAATATGGATGGACTTGGAAGACATTATGCTAAGTGAAATAAGTCAGACAAAGAAAGAAACGCTGCATGATCTTGCTTATATGTGGAATATAAAATAGTCAAACTCTTAGAAGCAGAGATTAGAATGGTGGTTACCAGGGAAAAGGAGAAGGTTAACTGGGGCGATGATGGTCAAAGGATACCAAGTCTCAGTTATGTCAGATGAATAAGTCCAGAGATCCACTATGCAGCGTAGCTATAGCTATGTACTAGCTATAGTGCCTATAGCTAACAATACTGTAATGTATGCTCAAAATTTTCCAAGAAGAAAGATCTTTCTTCTTAGGGAGTGGGAGGAAACTTTGCAAAGTAATGGATATTTTTATGGCCTTGATGGGAGTATACTTATCCCCAAACTCATCAAGTTGTATTATATATTACATATACACAGCTTTCTATATGTCAATCATACCTCAATAAAGTAATTTTAAAAATAAAAATATATTTAAAAAGAAAACATTAGCCAGTCTTTAAAATTAAACAAAATACAGATCAAAAAATTCCAAAGGATAGTACCTTTAGTGAGTATTTTAATCATTGTCATTTTAACTAAAGTTTTGTTGAAATGTATTTATAGTATCAGAAAAATACAGAGGTATTATTTGTATATAAAAGCATATTTTAAATTCCATTAAGCCCACGCATTTCATCTCCCACAGCTTTGTTGTTTTTTTCATTTTGATGAAGAATGAAGAAGGAATAAATAGAACACCAATGCTCAATTCGCTCTACCTTCACAGCCCCCAGAAAAATATAGGCATGTATCCACAGTAAGAGAAAACTGTTCTCGCAAACACAAATCACTCAGTAGCTCAGGCACAAACTGATGCTTCCTACAAAAGAAAAGGGATGGGGGGGCAAGTTGCTGGTCTTGTGTTGGACACACACTAAAAAAAGCTCCATAGCAAAAACTGCATTGTATTCATTCTCAGACAAGAACACAGATAGTACCCATGACTACAGCCTGATGATTCAGGTCTAACAATTCGGTGGTTCAATCTCCCGACAAGATTAGGGATCCCTACATGAGGTGCTTGAGTCACTGGGATGAAGCATGAGATTATTACTTGGGATAGAATAATGGTATCTGTCTTTTTCCATTCAAGGGCCCCTTGTATTCGGTTTTACTGAGGGAAGCCAACCTCTCTAATCTTTCTGTTTGCCTAGTCAACTTGGAGAGTGTGTTCTTGCCCCTAGGTGGAATCAATCATACTTCAAAGAATCATAGGGCTGAATGGAGCATTTGAGTTTCTATAGTCCAATCCTCTAAATTTCCAATTAGAAAGTCAAGGTCCAGAGAAGTTAGCAATTTTTCCAAGGACATACAGTTAGCTCATACAGAAGTACATGAATATTCTTCATCCTGACTGGCATTTTAAGAAAAGAAGATACAAAGAGTATCTGGATTCAGGTTTGGGAGAACAAAGGGTCATGTTTATGCAGGTGGGTGGGAGTTGAGGGGAGAAGTGGACACCAGAGAGGAAGGAGAGGAATGTGCCTCCATGCTGGAGAAGTTGTCTAAAGTGCTCAGTTACGTGAGTGTTTCCACTCAGAAGCGGCGGGCTGCTGGATTCCTCGCCAACAGCCCAGCGCCCGGGAGCCTATGGGGCTCTGGCCTCGCAGGGCCTCAAGCTGGTGATGGAGATGCTCTGCCCTTGGCACCTCAGGGTGCCAGCCTCACACTCCGTCATCGTCTGCTCCTTGCCGTTCACTTCCACACAGATGCTAATCCCTTCTTCCTCACACTCCGATGCTTCTCTGCAGACACATTTGCTGCTCTGGGCTGGAAAAATAAGCAAGAGAGGCTTAATGGCACATCATGGAGATGGGAACATTAAAGTGCATGACCTCCAAAGTCACAATGTGGTGATTAGAGAGCTATAGAAGCCCCCACCTTGAGTGATGGCATCAACTACCCCCTGGAAAAGCAGTTGGACCAGGAGAGTGAGGTATTTTGCTCCACTCAAAATAAGCAGGTTTTGAGGCCTGATGCCAACCCTCCTATTGGTTGGACCACATGGGGCGGGCGGTTCTCCCAAGAGCTCTCCAGCTCTCTCCTCCTCCAGGCTGCTGTCCAGGTGAGTGAGAACCTGAATGTGACCTTTCAACACCCAGACCAAATGATAGATCTCAGTAAAGAGCAGAAGGGTCAAAAGAGCAAGGGTCAAACAGAGACAAAGAACTGAAGAATTCAACTTGCTCTGAGAGAGAGGGCACAAAGCACAAAAGGCCTCATATCCCACCAAAACAAACCAGAAATGAGTTCAAGAGGATGGCACTGTGTGCTCTAAAGTTTCAAGGCTTGAATACACAAGCCAGGTATCTCCAGGAGGAAAGTAACAAGGTCAGCCAGCTGACTGTGGTGACTGCCAAACCCAAAGTGATCCAGAAGTGGCTAGAATTACAAATGTCATTGTCTGTGCTGCAAACCATGATGGGAGTGAGGGGAAAGGTGTCCAGTGGGTGCAGGGCAAGAGGGGGAGGGCCTGAAGAGCTGGCAGAGACCTTACAGATCACATAGTCCAGCTCCCAAATTGACAAATGGGGAAACTGAGGGCAGTGACCCGGACCTGGTAACTCAGAACTTCCCCCTCGGTGGTATACCTGAAACCATGGGAGATGGGCCATGCTGGTGGTAGTCAAGACCATTGTAAGTGCTACTAGCAAACATCAATTCCCAACTCAAGAAAGTAACTCTATTTTCTTCAAATCCTCTGATTCCTTCTAGGAGAAAATATCTGCCTGGCCTAGCGCTGGTATGCTTTTAACACCTTCCTAACACTTGCTAAACGCCCTTTACCCCCCAAAAACAGCATCCCTCAAGCTCCCAGCAGCATCTAGCTAGAATCTACAACCTTGTTTTGTTTCATTCTATGTATTTTGATAGTTACCTAATATTTGCAGCAAGTGAGACTTTCTTTTAAGAAAGTGATATAAAGTTTCTTTTTTTAAAATAGTTATTTTCATATGAGTCTATTTTTTTAAAATGAGAACATAATATGAATAATACAAGGACAGAGCCAAAATCATGAATGGAATGGAAATCATGGATTTGGGGAGGACGTGCAAACCATCAGGTATGGGTGCTTGGCCACTAGAAACTTGACCCAACCTGCTCCCCAGGAAAGCAGTGAGGAGAGGTGCTCACTGTCAGATCAGCCTGAGTCTTTCATATTTTCAGGGATCTGCTGCTAAATTAGAAAACTGTGTTCTTTTTAAACCTCAGCACTATTACTTTAGCATTCATATAGTTACAAATATGAAATGTCCCCTTACCATCACATTTTCCCCACAGTGGACACAGGCCGCAAGCTTTCTCAGCTGAGGCAGGCAGAGCACAGCTCTCACTACCCATCAGAGTGTAAGCTTTACCCTGACAGTGGAGAACACGCATCTTGCAAACTGTCAGAGGCAGTATCCTTTTGCTTCTCTCATCCTGAGCACAAACACCCAGGGAGGATCTGAAACAGATGTTTAAAATTACATTATTTACAAGATTTTCATTCTTAATAGCTGCGGATGAGAAGTGAGAGGTCAGGCTCTGAGCTCAGTGCCTCCGATGTGTTATCATCCACAGCAAAAAGAAGGAACAGAAATGTAAATCCCCTTCATTACTAAGCGCCCATCCACCCAGGTCTTCAAAATGAAGATATTTTTCACTTTATGTGCTCACAATTTTTACAAGCTTAGATAGTTAATTTCATCTAGAACAGATCAGATACAGCAAATGGGAGGAGAAGGCAATGTCTGCTGGGGAGAGCTGGTGGACCGATGACAAGGCAGGAGACAGAAAATACACAAAGGTCAAAAGCTCAGAGACTGTAGTCATATGGGACTGGTGACTGCAGGAGAAATTAGCTCTCCCAGCCCAGCAGCTCCGAGAGTTCATGTCCATAGGACGGCACCATCCAACAGGTGATGACTGAATCCTCAAGAGAAGATGAAACTATTTTTCCATGCTATTTGTTAGTGTCTATGTTTACAAAGTAGTTTGGAAATATTTCCATGAAAATTACTACTTTTTTTTCCCTAAGATTGCTGCTAAAATGGTGAGATCCTGCTTTTTAGAAATGTTACTAATAAAAAACAACCACATTTCTGAATGCTGATGAATAAGGAAGGCATTACTGTAGTGAAACCTTACACAAAATATTTTTATACCGTAGATGGAGTATATAATTGCATATATGTGTATATATATGTGTGTGTATATATATATATACACATACATATACATATATTTAGCTCTAATATTTTTTTCTCTGACCAAGAGCTAACTTTACTTGTAGTTATTTACATAATGGAAACAAATCCTTATATCTCTTTTTTTGTCTGCTTATTTGAACTTTAAACTGGACTACTCAGAACAGTTTAAAAGGCAGAGACTTTACAAGGCCACCTTGTCATCAGTGTCTGATAGGAAAACTCACACCAGGTCTATAAACAGCAGGCTGCAGACAAACTAAATGAATCGGAGAAGTTTGAAAGAGGATGAAGGTCAATCAACATAAACAAAGGTTAATAGAAAATAACAGCACAGTCAGAATATTCTGGGCCGACCATCACTGCCATTTACACTATTTAGTTAGTTGTCTTTTTCACACAAGAAGTTACTTCCTATAAAATGCCACCACAATCACCGTTACGTACTGCAGGTATTCACAGAGTTGGGTGTGTACTTTGATGACAATAACAATTGAAAGCCAAGTAACTGGCCAATATATTTGTGGTCTGATTTTTACCCTTAAAGATAATAACTCCGGGCCCTGTATATCTCCCATGTGCCCCTCCAGAGTCACTCTCCTCCGCCCTGCCTGGAAGGCTGACACGTGTGGACCACATCAATAGATTTCCTTGTCCTCTAGCTTTTGGTGCATTTGATCAATGGGGAGCATGGGTAGGAGATTGGAAAGAGGGAAGACAGTGCAGTTGGCTGTTTAGTCCCTTGGCTCACTCCTGAGGGGTCTCTGAGGTCCCTAAAGTAAGGGACGCAGCTCCTCAGCTGCCCTCTTCACGTCTCCCTCTCTGTCTCCAGGTTTCCATCAGTGCTCCTCCCCTCGCTCCTTCAGGCCTGGGCATGACCACGTACACCAGCTGTGATCTGGCCAGGGCACTGCCCTGTGGCTCGCCATGTCCTTTATTCCCCCACTTCAGTCAATAGTCGCACTTGTAAACCTCATCTGTCCTAATTTAATCATGCCATCTGTATCCAACTAGGACCATGATACATCTAGTACCTACTTCAGATACGCTCCTACAATGGAGTGATTTCAAGTTGCGTGGCAGTCTTACAATGCAATCTAGAAACATAGACATTTCAAGAACCAGAAAAGCAGCTGTTTTTTTCACTATCAGTATTGCTTTAAGAGTTTATGTCTCAAGGGAATTTCAGTCCTAATCCTCGCAAGCTCTAAACCCTCAGGTGACAGTTTTGCCATTTTGTACCATTTTATATGTAGCACCAGTGGTGCTGAAGTCGGCCTTCAGCCTTCCTCTAGCCAGATTAGAGCACTGCCTAGTGCCAGGCAAATAAGAGGCAGCAGATGGCAACAGATTAAAATGCAAAGGTCCTTCACCCTTGGTAAGCAACACCTTCCATGTAACAGAGACTAGCATCGAAGAAATCATTTGTTATTGACCTTGAATAAAATAAAACAAAGAGAAATGAGCAAAGACAGAGCTTACCCACATTCATAGGGTAATTTACAAACACATCTTGAATTCTGCACTTTCTCCCAGGGCTGACATTTAGGCACTGCCTGTGTTAAAGGGGCTTCTGAAAAAAAAAAAAAAGAAGGGAGATGCAATCATTAGAAGAGTTTTTTTGGTGGTAAACTACATATTATTTCAATTGTTGAACCAGGCTCTGTAATATGCTCAACTACCACAAGTTTGTACAGTAAAAAATTAAAGCTGGAAAGCATTTTATAAGAAATAAGGTGTTTCTAGAAGCACCCTACAAATAACTTCATTGTCATAGTAGCTACTATTTCTTGAGCATTTACTGCTGGCCATGTACTTTCTATGCATTGTGATATTTAATCCTCCTTAACAGATGCCCACTTAGGAGATGAAGAAAGAAAGGGTCAGAGAAGTTAGGAAATTGGTGCTAGTTCACACAGTTAACAAATTGGTCAAACCCGGGTTTAGGTCCCCATTTGTCTGAATCAAGGCCAGTAGAGCAGACTCCCTTTCATCAAGAAATTGCTGTTTATAAACTGTCTTTTGCCCACTGTGCCTACCATGGGACAGAAACCAGTAACATGACTAGACCTATACATGGAGAACTCTCTGGTATCCCCAGGAGATTTATAATCACCTCTTACATATAACATCCAAGTGGCCTCCTCTCAACAGTGAGTATATGTCTGGAGGTACTTAGACTAACAAAACCCTTTCCACTGTTATGTGTTTTCCACAAACCAATCAAACGTCAACCATCCTTCCAATTTTGACAGGAAAACACATTGGTCAGGCTTTCAAGAGCATAACTTGACCATCATTGCCTTGGTGATACCTGACTACAATGAGAATAATCTACAACACTCTGTTGGCTTCACCTCTTGCCAGTTTCTTTACAACGGAATTCAGTAACATATACTTTTGCATCATAGAACTAGAGCTGGCAAGCAGTAAAGAAGAGCCGAAGAGCACATTCTAATGGGTGCATAAACTGTGGACTGCTTACTTACTTTGGAAAACGTAAGAGCTTTAGACATGACAGGAAAATCTTGTGAACAAGTCATAAACTTGTAAAAACCGTAGTAATGTGAAGTGCTCCTGCCATATCCAGCAACGTCTCTAACAAGTATTCATTCTTTAAACACTACCTTTTAAAATAGTATTATCCTAAATGCAATGTAATACCTTGAATTGTATCCTATACCTTAAAAAAAAAAAAAAGTGGGAAAACTGGTGAAATATAAAAAAAAGTCTATAGTTTAGTCAATAGTATTGTAATAATATTAATATCTTAGTTTTTTTAACTTTATTATTATTATTATTAGTTACAGATGTACAAAACTATGCAATAGTTATCTTTCTCACCCCTTACAAAGTGACTCCCCCCCTCCTCCCTCCCCTGCCTCCCCACCCCCGATATCGTACTTATCTATTACAATTCCATTGACTCCATCCCCACACTATATTCCACATCCCATGACTATATATGTGTTAAATTACAGTTGCCATATAATATTATTCAGCGGCAGCTTCAGATGTACAGTGCAGTGGTAAGGCCACTACACCATCCATGAAGTGGTCTCCCTGACAAGACATGAGTCCTTCTGATCCCCTAAGAAAAATATTTACAACCTTATTGATTATATTCCCTAAACTGTCTCTTCTGTCTCTGCAGTAGTATTGTAGTTATCAGTTTGTGTTGCCTCGTCCCTTCCCCTTCTCCCTCATGACCACCCCGTCCCATCTAGCCCTCTAATGTCTTAGTTTTGACCAACTACATTATGTCAAATTATATGAGATGTTAATATTATGAGAAGGTGAGTAAAGGATATATGAAAGCTATCTTTGCAACTTTTCTGAAACCTAAAATTATTCCAAAATAAATATTATTTTTTAATAGCATTATCTAGATCAACGCTCTTCAACCAAGGGCAATTTTACCCCCCAGGACATTTGCCAATGTTTAGAGAGAATTTTGGTTGTCTTAGTTGTCACCACTGGGAGGGTTCTACTGACATCTAGTGGGTAGAGACCAAGGATGCTGCTAAACATCTTAGAATGCATGGATTGGGCTCCCACAGCAAAGAAATTATCAGGCCCAAAATTCCAATAGCATTGGGGTTGAGAAAGCCTAATCTAAATGTACCCAAACTAAAGTTCAATAATACTTTGAACTTTAATACTAAAGTTCAATAATAAAGCCACATAAATTAGTTCTGTATGATGATTAAAAGTTTATTTGCTAATTATTCATAAGGATGAAATGTGAGATTTTAAATGTTTTCTAAAAGTTATTATAACTTCTTTGTGAAATATCATTTATAGAATTACCTAGACCTAAGATTTTTGCATTTAAGAAGAGCATAGCTTTGTTTTCTTCATAGCTTGATTAACCAAACACTCTCTTAGAGCCCATCTAGAGTATGTACCTTTACTATTTTAAGACCAAATAATCTTCATATCAAGACTAAATACTAACGAGGGATGATGAGGGTTTAGTGTTTAATAAGTACAGAATTTCAGTCTAGGAGAATGGAAAAGTTCTGGAGGTGGGTGGTTGTGATGGTTGCACAATAACGGGAATGTACTTAATGCCACTGAACTGTATATTTAAAAATGGTGAAAACGGTAACTTTTATGTTATGTACATTTTACCATGATAAAAAAGGACTAGTGATACAGTAGGTATTTTAAAACATTAACTTTGGAGGCTGAATAACATGGATTTTTTTGTTTATTATAGGCTTATTTTAAAGGTAGTTATTATTGTTATCGATGTCTTCCAAAAGAATATGCAGATCTGAAAAACAACCATCATTAAAACTTTAATAGAATTTGCTACTGAGTGGGAGAAATCCATACCAAATTGTGCTATAAAATGACTCAAGCAGACATTTTAGAAAGACAAGTATATAATCTCATCTGGAATTAAAGAGCAACATTATCAACTGTACATTGTTCTCTTTAATTTTAGAATTACTGGTACAGGTCCATTACTTCAAATATCCCAAATAAATTCATATTTATGCTTCAGTGTACGTAAAAAATAAAACGATTGCCTCTGATATGGGCCTTTGGCAGCTAAAAAGCACAAAGGAACTGGCATGGCGGGCATTCAACTGGACTTGCTGCCCACCTGTTCTCTTGTCTACAGCCTAGTTAACACTGTCTATGGCCCATGTCTGCCACCACTCACAGGACTCCATGCAGCTGCTCTGTTTAGTTGTGACCATCGAATTCACCGAAAGGCATCACTCATGGACTCTAGTACTTCATTCTCACTCTAGAGGACATATGTCAGCATTGAATTAAAAATTATACACTGAAGCTGAACCTGAATAATATTGAATGTCAACTATAACAAAATATATAGGTATATATAGTCACGGGATGTGGAATACAACATAGGGAATAGAGTGTACATAGCTGGTATTGTAACAGCTATGTACAATGTCGGGGGGTGGGTTATCACTTTATGAGGGGTGTAAATGTCTAACTATTGCATTGCTTAGTACACCTGAAAATACATACATACATACATACATACATACATACATACATACATACATACATAATACACTAGAGAAATAAGAACGTCATGTAAAATAGAATGCAATTGATTTTTTCTTTTTTCAGGTTTTTAATTGTTATATATTTTTTCATTTCCTAATACATGTAAACATGGAAGAAAGAGGAGGCTATTTTAAAAATAACTCCATCTCATCTCAATTGTCTCTAAAAATTATTATCCCATCTCTAAAAAAAACATTTTAATTTGCCTGATGTTCAAAACACTAGACTTTTGGATTTCCACTGTTAAGAACAGCTTCACAAACCACAACACTTCTCCTTCAATAATTTAAGCTTTGCACTGTTAAATGTAAATGCTTTTAAATTTTTTATTTTAATACTACTAATAAACTCTCTCAGAGACCAGAAGTGAAAGACACAAAATTTTATATAAATTATGATATCAATTCTATAAAAAATTAGGAGGAGACCAGAAATTAGTTTTTAAAAATCCTTTTTCTTGGTACCATAAAAGATACAAAGCGGATCTTTGATATAAAGGGTTTCAGTTAAAATTTAAGAATCACCAGGGTTACTTTTGCCTTTCTTTGCATTCCATAAGTCTACCTGTGCCATGTAAAAAGTCGGTAAACCAGTCTATGAACTGACCTCCTTCTCACAGGGAGGCAAGGATGGAGGGAAGGACTCATGGTTACAATAATTATATGCCATAAAGGACCATCACAAGACTCACCTAAGTGCAGGTGTCTTTGGACAGACCTGGGATCCACTCACCTTTTTGCACACACTGGACACTCTTCATCTCAGGACTCCACTTAAGGCTGGATCCACAGAGAACTGTTGAAGGACCTTCTAAGGACATGCCACCTGAACAGGAAAAGGTGACCTTCTCACCAATTGTGTAGAAAGGTTTGAGGGGATGACTTTGTACGCCATCCATCAGTGCAGGTAGAATGCAGGCAACTTCTAAAGATAAAAAAAGAACAAAATACAAGGGTCATTGTTTTCCTAAACCACCTTTTAAAAAAAAAATAAAAAAATGACAGCCTTGAATTGCTCTGCTTTTTACAGCAGAGAACAAGGTGGAAGAGGTGAGTTCACTCTGAGGGTGCCCTAAAAGACATGGCCCACAGTGCCTAGCATGTAATTGACCAATGAATGAGTGAAGACCAAAACAGTTTCCACCCTCCCATGCCTAGCCTCAAAGCAATGTGACAACTTAAAATGAATAAACCTTATAAACAGAGTCCTAAAGTCTAGCCTGTTGTTAAAATCAGACTTTTCACAGCTGCCACTTATCTCCCTGGTCTGGTTAAGCCCCGCTGGAATTTTCCCAAGAGCTGTACTTATTTGCATATCATTAGCATATATCCAATTAGATATTTTACTATTTGGATTTTTTTTTAAACTGCTTTAATCTTGCAACCATAAAAGTGTTAAATGTTATTTGATTTCCCATCTCTAGCCTTTCTTGCTCAATTACATCCATTAGGTCAAATCTTCTACTTGAAAAAAGAGCAGAGAAAAATGAGAAGCATGCAGCTGTGGAAGCATGTCAAAATTCATGATTTTAAAATATCTTGGCAATCTGTCTAATGGACTTTGGACAATAGTCTACAAAACACTGCTCTATTTCTGTATCATTTTCATCAGAAAATCCATTTATTCGTTCATTCAAAAACAACATCTATTGAGTGCCTATATTTTGTTGTGTACTGCTGGGGATACATGAAGATACAAGTCACATATTCTGCCTTAAAAAGCTAATAATCTAACATCAGAATTACTTGTTAGATTATTATCTGGCCATGACACAATTGCTGTCTTCACAGTCATGCTCCCATCAAGACAAAGAAAAAGGCTTTACAAAAATAAAGGGAAAAATAATCCAGAGAGCATCAGAAAGGTACCAAAGCAATGGACATTTTGAAGGTCCAAGATTCCAGAGAGAAAGGAAGTCTAAAGTGATGATTACAACATTTGGCAATGCCTTTCTCCTTGAGGTATTTGTAAATTAGACAAAAAAAATACCGAAAGTCTGCTAAACTGAGGAGAAAGCTGCAGCTCAAAGGTGGCAAAGCTGAGTAGAGTTTTTAGCTGTCTCACAGGGCTAGGAAATCAACAATTAGAGTCCAGTCGTTTCGAAAAGGAGGGATCTAAGTAGGAATTCCATAGTAAAATTTCAGTTAGGATCTCTTAATGGCCACACACTAGCAATAAAGGTAAACTGGGCATGAACCAGCCTCATTGCTCGCCAGAAACAAAACTGAATCTTCTCTAGAAAAAGATAACATCATCCAAAGCCTCAAATTATTTCTTTAATTTTTCACACATATAGTCTGGGATTCAATCAAAACTAATCTATATTGGGGGAAAAAATTAAATAACAAGATGGGGAATTTCAACAGAGAATAAGAAAGTATAGAAAAGTAGACAAGGGAATATCTAGAACTTGAAAATTAAATTAAGAACTCAAGAGAGCTCCTAAAAGCAGATTATACAACTGTACAGAGAATTAATAAACTGTAAGATAGATTAATGGGAAATATTTAGAATGAAACAAAGAGGGGAAAATGATGGAAAACAAAGAAATAATGTATGATATATATATATAGAGAGAGAGTACCCAAAAAATGTATACACATTTTTTTGTTGTTGTTTGTTTTGTTTGTTTGTTTGTTTGTGTGTTTTTTTGAGGGCAGTGTCACTGGCCTTCATATGTGGGACCTGAACCAGGGCCGCTGGCATCCCAAACCAGCTCTTAACCACCGCACCACTCAGCCGGCCCTGTATACACATTTTAAGAAAGGAAAAACTGTATTAAAATTGTAATGCTCAATATATACAGATAAAAGAAGATAAATACAAGTCATGTGTATACATTTTTTGGGCAGCCTCAGTATAATTAATAAATATATATATATGTATATATATGTATCATTTGTGTCTCATGAGGAGAGATAAGGAAGAATGGCACAGAAATAATATTTGAGGGCACAATGATCAAGAATTTTCATTAACAAAGAACACTAAAGCAGTTTCAAGAAGGGCTTTGAGTATCAACCAGAATAAAGACAAAGAAAATCACACCAAAGCACATCAGAGTAGAGTTGCTTCTGGAAAACAAAGACACACACAAAAACAAATCTTAAAAACTGCCAAACAGAAAAGATATGATTTTCAAAGAAGAAACAGTAAGCCTAAGAGTTGACTTTTCATAGAACATGATGAAGTCAAAGGCAATGTAATAAAATCTTTAAAGAGTTTTAAGAAAATAATTGCTAATTTATAATTCCTTACCCAATTAAAATATCCTTCAAAATTAAGATGAAATAAAGACATTTTAAGATGAACAAAGACTAGCACAGTTTTTTCACCAGTAGATTCACAATAAAGGAAAAGAAGCTCTTCAAGCAGAAGTATCTTATTAATTTTTTCATAGAACCAATTTTTGGCTTTATTACTCCTAGCAAGAGAATATTTGTATTCTATTTCAGCAATCACTGCTCAAGGACTCCAGAGAAAGAGAGACAGAGAGATAGAAAGAGGAGGTCCTACAAATCAATAAGAAAAAGACAAACCACTTTTTTAAAACAGGCCAAAGGTTGGATAGCCACTTCACCAAAGAGAATATCCAAATGGCCAATAACATGTGAAAACAGACTTAGCATCACTATTCATAGGAAAAAATGCAAATTTAAAAATACATTTTAAAAAATAAGGGCCGGCCGTGTGGCTCAGTTGGTTAAGAGTTGCTTAGAGCATGTGCTCTGAGCAACAGAGCAGCCGATTCGATTCCCACATGGGCAAGTAACGCTGTGCCCTAGCTGAGCTGTCAACAGGTGGCAGGATGGCTCAGCTGGTGTAACAACAAGATTGCCTGTTCAATGGTGGGCTATGCCCACCTGTAACTAAAGATTGAACTCTGCACCTTGAGCTGAGCTGCTGCCCAGATGGCTCAGTGGATAGGGCATGCGCTCTTAACAACAAGGCTGCTGGTTCGACTCCTGCATAGTATGGTGGCTATACCCACCTACAACTAAGACTGAACTCAACACCCTGAGCTGAGCTGCCACCCGGATGACTCAGAGGATAGAGCGTGTGCCCTTAACAAGAAGGCTGCTGGTTCGACTCCTGTGTGGGATGGTGGCTATGCCCACCCACAGCTAAGGTTGAACTCAGCACCTTGAGCTTAGAGGCCATGAGCTGCCGACAGGAAGCCAGATGGCGACTGGCGCCCTCCACAACGAAGACTGAAGGACAACAACTTGGCTGGTCCCCTCCCCCAATTCCCCAACACTGTTCCCAACCCCCAACCCCCAATAAAATCTTTAATAAAAAATAAAATATCACTACACACTCACTAGCTAAAAATTTTTAAAGACAGATGATGTCAAGTATGGGTGACAATATAGAGCATTCTTAACTTCTCAGATCCTGGTAGGCATATAAATTGACACAATCACGAGGAAGACTGGTAGCATCTACCAAACCTAAATATATGTGTACTTTATGACTCAGAGATTTCACTATATATATATTGATAAATAGATAGACATAGATATATAGAGATATAGACAAACAGATACAGATATATAGATATAGAAATAGATATAGATATAGATATATAGATACATATATATCTCCAAAAGAAAAATGTACATGTATGCACTCAGGCGTTCCTCACATAGCATAGACCAACTGATAGTAAGAAAAATATGTCCCTATAACTCTCTATCTATCTGTTGAACAAATTTATATTTCAGTACCACTGAGATGGAAGCCAAAGAGTAATATTGAAGTGATACAATATGCAGAAGGTCTTACTCAGATGCCTATATCTAAACCAAATAGAATCCAGAGCATTTAAGGAATCCGACTAACTGTGGTATACCCCTGCCACAATTTCAGAAGGGCTTTGAGTATCTGGCTATGACACCATTGCTGAATCCTAGAGGATGTTCTGATGGTCTTACCCAGAACTGAGCTTCCTGGCTAATTCTAATTTACACCAGAAACTTTAAGAATCACAATAAAATGTGCCTCACCTACAGGAGCACTATCAACTAGGGAATGCCAAGGGCTTTTTCAAGGCACTCTTGAGACTGAGAGTCATATGAGCCTTTCAAGAAAGGGGAGTCGAGACATGAGGTGCACGGTGAGAAATTATTATCTTGATTCATTGTCTTCCACATTCTTCTCTCATCTTAAATTTTATACTACAACCGAGGCCACTCACTCTGACAATGCATTTCCCCAACAAGCCACTGTAAATCTTCTCCACATCTGGCAACAGGGTCTCCAATAAGAGAGTAGCCTTCCTGGCAAGTATATACTATGTTTTTCCCAACAGGAAACACGGAATCTTCACCCTGCAGAGAAAGAAGCGAGAGAAAGAGTATGTCTGTTTTGCATTAACAACATGTTTCTTTAGATGTATTTGGCCTATAAATCATGCCTTCTTTTTTTTCCATTTATTTATTTATATAGTTTTTTAATTAGCTTCAGGTGTACAACAAAGTGCAATAGTTATACTTTTTACCCCTCAAAGTGACAACCCCCTCCCACAACTCTCCCCCCGACTCCTCCCCCCCATATCATACATATCTATTACAATTCCTTTGACTCCCTTCCACCGTATAATCCACATCCCGTGACTATATATATATTCAATTACAGTTGGCATACAATATTATACAACATCAATTTCAGGTATACAGTGCAGTGATCAAGCCTCTACTCCATCCATGAAGTGGTCTCCCTAACAAAACATGTGACCATCTGACACCCCACACAATTTTAACAACATTATATTCCCCAAACTGTCTTTCATATCCCTGTGACAATACTGTAGTTACCTATTTATGCTGTCTAATCCTTTCCCCTTCTCCTTCATCCCCACCCCCCTCCCAACTAGCAACCCTGTTTTTCCTCTATATCTATGAGACTGTTTCTGTTTCTAAATCATGCCTTCTTTTAATCATCAGGCAACCTCTGTTCAAATAACTGAGTTAGAAAATTGTCTATAAAAACATTTTCCCTGTATAGTCCTAGCCAACAACACTGGGCCCACCATTAATTGAAATAAAACCATTAATGCCACTGTAGCATACTTTATTGATTGCTTCCAAAATACCCAGCACTGTTCTAAGAGTTTTACTAAATTTACTTTAGTGGACACTGCCCAAGTAGCTTCTTTCATTTATACTTTCAGTTAAAGGCAATTTGTTATATTGTGGAAATGTCCTTGTCATACGTGTAGTAAGGTATTAAAATGTTCTTGTCAATCAACCTTTCATAGTAAGGTGTTCATGGGCTGTTCGTTGGCAATGTTGCCTAAAAAACGCCAGTATGAACAGACAGATATACTCAAATCCTATCAGCATGTTCATGAAAGTTTGAGTTTCCCCCTGATGACTTTTAGGGAAAGCATGATGTTGATCTTCTCCCACCTCACCTGCCAACCCCCACCCTGTAAGGGAAGTGATGATGGGCTGGGTCAGATTCAAGGACATGTCATTAGCCTATAATGCCAGGAGGTGAGATTCTGTGATAAAGCAAAGAATTTGAAGTCTAAGCCTTGGGTGGGCAATCATGCTCATTTGGGGGCTCCCTTAAGGTCCCTGTCCTTATCTGTCTGGTTCTCTGTCCCCTATGGGGATGGTGAAGAAATAGGCCTGGAAGAAGGTCTGGAGCTGGACCAGCTCTGCTGCAGGCAAAATTCCATGGTGCCTTCTTCTTCTCATTGTCAGTCCTGGCCCATTCTGCCTCCATCATAGAAGATGTAGGAAACAGAGGACCCACACTGATTTTGAACAGAATGGGGAAGGACACTCAATCTGCTTTTTGTTCTAGCCCTTAGGCCTTCCTCTGCCTTGCAAAGGGACTTTTATATGGGAAAGTGAGCTCAACAGTGTCCAAACTTGGCTCTATATCAGAACTACTAGTAACAATTTTAAAAAATATATAGACTCTCAGGTTCTACCCTAAACCTACAGAATGAAGAAAATAAAATGGAGGGCAAAGGGCAAGCAAGCAGCAATCTCTTATTAAGGTCCTAGGTGACTGTGATATAGCCTATCCATGGGGCAGTGTTTGAAACCCCTAGCTCCTTACAGGACTCCACATGAACTGGAGTTTAGGACAGCAGCTTTACAGTTTGCTAAATTTGCTTGGCCTCATTCTCCAAGCATATGTTACCTTCAGGAACTTCATGTGGTGATTGTAGTGGGACAGTATGAGTGTTAGAGATGCTAGTGTGCTCTCTCTCTCTCTCTCTCTCTCTCTCTCTACACACACACACACACACACACACACACACACACACACACACACATCTTCTATTTCCCAATAGTACCTACATTAGGGAAAACTTCAGCAAAATTTCAGTGAGTCTATCTTCTAGGACCTGGAACTTGAGAGGCAAAATCATTCATGGAGACAGCAAGGGTGGCAGCACTAAAACAGTCCTGATGAACAATATCTCCTGTGTAAGCCAGGAAGAGATTTCACTGGGGCTGGGTCCCAAGCCTCATCATCACAACGACTGAGAAGAGCATGAATTAACACGGCCCCAAAGCCAAGTAAATTCCCTAGAATGACAAATGGCAGATGCCCCATGTTCCTCCCTAAACAAGAAAATTGCCCAAAGTACAGTGACCCATATCTCACCAACACTGGCTAAATGTCTTACTGGCTCCTGGAGTAAACTAAACCTAATACTTCATCCCAAACCTCATATTTATGGAAGATTAAAAAAAAAAAAGACTTCTTTCAGGGGCATGAATAGGGAAAGTTCTCACATTGAAGAACTTGCTTATAGATTTCTATTTTAGTGGGAATGGAAATGGTTAGCAGTCCTCTGGCATGATTACATTTCTAAATGCATTGGGCAGCAGTACTGATTTACCAAGCCACAGTAGACATACTGCCTTCTAATCACCGTGGGCCAAAAAACAAAAGTCACAATCGAAAACCCTCACCGCTGAAACTAAAATGCAGACATAAAATATTTTTAGTACTATTTCATCATGGAAGGACATGGATTATGACAACAGTAAAGTGGTAGAACTTGGAGGAAGGAATATATATATATATATATATATATATATATATATGTATATATATGTATATAAGTATATATATATATGAAATATATTTTCGTATATATACATGAAAATATATATCTATCATAACTAACTTGAACAAATCCATGTTCCAAGGCAGGAGGTGATGGACAGAAATCCTTGGGAACCAAAGACAAAGAAAAACAATGTGGTTCAAGCAATCTGGAAGGAAAAGGAAACAAAATATAATTAATGTGATGGATTTCCACAGTATAATAAATGTTTTGCACCACAGTGAATTTTTCATTTGCATCTGAAAGGACTCCATTAATGTAAATGTTGTGATATTTTTGTCATTGTCAGGACCAAAGATCTGATCACATCCTGTGATAGAAAACTCAGACATAGGGCCGGCCAAGTGGCGCGGTGGTTAAGTGCTGGCTTGGGAAGCCAGAGGCCCTGGTTCGGATTCCACATATGAGGGCCAGGGACACTGCCCTCAAAAAAAAAAAAGAAAACTCAGACATAAACTCAAGTTTCCAAAAGATAACTACTAGTTTACTAGTAGGAAAAATCAGCAGAAAGAAAAAGAAACAAAAGTCATTGGACAACATGCCTCCTTTATGTGATTTCTAGAGGTCATCTGTCTCAGACCTACGTTTTGTCCTACTGTTTGCTTCTGAAATGTCTTTAACACAGAATTAATTCTATGTTAAAAACAGGTAATCAGAGTTTAGTGATCCTGCAAGGAGGTAACACAACAAAATAACTACTTTTGATTGAGCATTTACTGTGTGCTTGGCACATTAGCAGTTGCTCTACAAATGTGTGTTGCCTCACTTCACATTCACAGTAACCCTATTAGATAATGTGGAGAAAACAAAGGCTGGAAAGTTTGAATAACTTGTCCAAGGTTATAAAGTTAAAAATACCAGGGCTAGGGCCGGCCGAGTGGCGTGGTGGTTAAGCGCTGGCTTCAGAAGCCAGTGGCCCTGGTTCGGTCCCACATATGAGGGCCAGTGACACTGCCCTCAAAAAAACAAACCAACAAACAAACAAAAACCCAAACAAACAAAAAGAAAACTACCAGGGCTAGCTAGATTCATGTCTAATCACTTAGGCTCCTAAAATCATGCTTTTTCTACCTCTCACAAGGCAATTTCTAGGGGGAGCTCATAATAATAATAACAATAATAACAATAGTGATAACAATGACATCCATCATTAAAAAATGGTTTTCAAGAGTGCCTCTGAGGTCAATATACCACCAGCATTACCTCCACTCCAGAGATATGAAATCTGAGGGAATTTATTACAAAGAGCCTGTGAGTGTTGCCTTCTTCTGAGCTGAGTTTTTCATGCTCCTGCCACACTCTGAAGAAACTCAGAAATGTGAAGTATGATCATCGATTTGCTCTTTGGGCTGAGGAAGGAATTTCCCCTCCTTGAGCACCAAGCAGAGTAAAAATTTCTTCAACGCATTCCTTAGGATGCCCCTTCCCTCCAGCTTTATGTCTAAAGGCCTGGAAATATACCCACACTGGCAAAGGCCTCCTCTGAGACCTCACCTTCCCAGAGATGTGTACACTGAAGCAAGCACTCTCCCGCTACCATAATTCCATATGCTTGCCACCTTCCTCAGACAAGAGATACTGCTCACTGGCAGATTATGAGGCACCAAAGACCTAGGAATGAGGCATCCCATCTCCCTATGCTTCTATCAGATACCCAAGTATCACATCTTTCTTCAACTCACGTGACCCTCAAGTTATCTGACTGGAACTTTTGCCAGTCCCTGAACAGAAAAGGTTAGTAAGGACAGTGTACAACAGTGGAGTGTGTCATAAAGAATTCTGACCCAGGGGTAAGATTCAACAACTAAGCATTTTTGAGATAGTTCTTGCAAGGTCCTGGCAAACTAGTGTCAGACGACTGGGCTAATCAGACACAATATTCGCCATCGCGAGTGGCCACACTGAGAAACAGATCATGTTTCCATCCCAATAAGTATGTTGCAGTGGGGAACAATGAGGCCTGTAATATTTCTAGCCAGGCTCATGAGTAAAAACTGGATGTAACAAGACTTTTCAATATTAGAAACAATTAAGGAATAATATATTTTAGATCATGTGCCAAAATAGCAATGTGCTTCCTAACTTCTAGGGCCCTAAAGTAGATTGCTTAAAGAAACTGGACCCCATGAGTGACCAGTTAGCTCAGTTGGTTAGAGCATGGTGCTGATAACACTAAGGTTGCTGGTTCGATCACTACAGGGGCCACTGTGAGCTGTGCCCTTTTTAAATGAGTCAACTATGCCACTGTAGCATGAAAGCAACGTGTAACCAGTGATCATGGCTGTTTCCCAACAAAAAATTTTTTAAAAAAAGAAAAGAGAAAAGAAATCTGGATCCCAAAGATTATTGGTGGGGAACTTTTGAAGTATGTCAATACTCAAGTGGAAATAAAAAAAAGCTCAACTAAGAGAACTGTGAACTGACTGACATGACAACTGTGGATTGCACATAAACAGCTATCCCGAAGATTATAATTCAAACTCAGGAGGAACTAAAGCAGTGGAGGTGACACAACACGTGTGAAATTCCTTAAATAAAAATTTTTTTATTAAAAAAAAATGATATTAGCCATCTCAAGCATCTTGCCTTATGCTTAATCCAAAATAAATAAATAAATAAATAAGCAAATAAGTAAATAGTATGTCTGAAAAGTCATACAATTATTATTGAATGCTTACTATGTGCCAGGCACTCTGTTAATCACTTTACATGCTTAATCTCATTTAATTCTGACAATTATCATTTTATCCACTATTATTGTCCTAATTTTAGAAGTGTGGCAAGTAACTTGCCCGAGGTCACATGGCAAGTAGGTGGCAGATGTGCTTGATGCTGCTGCTCATATCTACTGGGCCCCACTGCCTCCCAGTTACCCAGCCTTCTGGAACAATGGTCTGGAAAACTTGAAACACAAGTGCAACATGGCGACAACATGCCTCCCTCCTTCAACTGACCCCAGTGCTACGGACTAAGCAGTCGCTGACAAAAATCACCATTTAACTTTTAAATATCTTAGTAGCCGCAACCCCATATCCCACGCGTACTGCAGAGGCCACCGTGTTCTATGCAATTGCAGGAGGCCTGGTCTCCATTACCGGAGGTGCTTCAGCTCCTCTTCTTCATCTCCGCACTGCCTGCTTTCTGACGTTTCTCCAATACAGGATTTGCCACCCCCACTGGGAGGTGGGTTATTGCATTCTCGACTCCTTGTCTTCTTCCCTTGAACACAGGGGCCCCAAGAGGACCAGCAACTCCACTGTCCATCAACCACTCCTATATAATAACAGAGAGGTTGTTTAGAAAGTACTTGAAGAGGAAGATGTCAGTGTTTCATGCTAGGCTTCCTGGTCACGTGGTTATTGCGGGTGAGGATGGTCTGGGGATTTATTACCTTTACTATTCACTGAGGTTGTAGACAATGGCCCAAGTGTCCCTACACACTGACTAGGCTTGTCCATGTTAAGGCTACATTAATGAATTTCTTGCAATAATATCTTAAATTTGTTTATTACTTTACAACTGTTTCAAAGCACCTTCACATACATGATATCATTTATTTGCTTTCTCACAAAATTGATTCCAGGTGGGCAGGAGGTCTGCTACCAGTCTCGTTTGATAGGCATGGAAGCTAACACAAATTGGTTAAACGTCAAGCCCAGTGCTGTAATGGCTGCAAAGAACCACATCCAGAACTGTAACCTGGTATGATGGCTGAGCTCAGGCCCTTTCATCACCCCCACAGTCTCTCAATAAGGCAAATGACTTCCTATTGTTAAAGAAGTGATAGGGCATGAGAAGAAGGACATGATGTTCTGGGTACTTCAGGCTGCCAACCCCAGGGCTGGCCTAGCACTGTACAAAACAAGGAAATGTGTTAAGAAGAAGAAATGCTTTTATCTCTTGTCAGCATCCTTCTCCATATTATACAAGACCCATCCTCAATCTACCCTGGACACCTTCTACCTCAGTGCTGATTCATGATTCACAGCTTGTTTAGTATTTTCCCCCATCATATTCCTTGGCAATTTGAAATTCCAAGGCAAGACAGAATTTGTACCATATTCAAAGAGTTTTGTTTTCCTAGTTAGGAACTGATCTCAGAAACCATTCCCCAAAGCACTATTTTCTGATAATAGCTGGGTGTGTTTACTGCTCCTTAGCTATTTTCATCATGTGACCTACATCCCTCTTTGCCCCCAACTCCCCAGGATCACAAACACCCAAACAAATTTGTATATTATTTCCCCATGATCTCCCTTCTGCTTTCTCCCATAATTAGAAACTGAGTTAATAAAGAGGTACCCTAAGTGTATTAGTAACAGGTAAGAATAGCTTGACATACTATAATTGTTATACTATTTCTTACCAGATGGGGAAGTTTCCATTTATTAAGTAACTAGAAATCCAAGCCACAGAGGGATGAATCAGTGGTGGGATTTCAATTTGCCAGAACAGTCCGCTTGGGAAGACATCTGGAGGCAAGGACACCCTCCTGATGCTTGTCTACAAGCAACCATAGTTTATTCATTTATCGAACATTTATTAAATGACTCCTATGAACCAAGCCCTATGTTAGGCTCTGGGAATAAAGAAAAGAATCAAACAGTCCTGATCTTAAGAAATGAGCTTTCTAGAGGAGAAGGATATATAAATAAATATAAAAACAAACATATAGTCTGATACATTACCTACTCATAAAGTCAGCTTCACATAGTACTGTAATAAAGTAAAGCACCAAGTAGTACACTATTGAACATACAGCAGATGTTCAACAAATATGTGCAAATAATTGATTGACAAATCATACATAATACAAAATAGAAATAGAGATGTTTCAAGGCACTTGCCATTGGAAAGCTCGGCAATGCAAAGCCAAAACCTATGTTATGACAAACCTTAATGAGATGACTATGGAAGGACAGAGGTATTTTAGGCATGAATCTACTCTAATGGGGCACAGGGAATGGCGGGCAGGATGAGCCTGTTAATTCAGACAGAAAAATAGAGACAACAAAGGGTCTTGACCCTAGTAGCTATAATCCAGAAGTGGAAAAGGGAGGGAGATGCTAAATTAAAATGCCCAGTTAGGCTTCCACCTCTCCATAAACAAAGAAGCACAGTCTCAGAGGCCAGGGGTGAAGGGTAATTCCCTTTTCAATGGGCTCAGCATAACTAGAGAAAATTCAGTGCACTGACCTTCTTCACCCTCTACGAGGACTCCATGTTCACATGCCACGCCAAATGTGTATGGTTTGCAGTGGCACTGACACTGGGTCCCCTGAACAGTGGCAATGCCACCATTTTGACAAGGCCGGCAATGGCAGGGGTCAAATTCATCCAGGTATTCCTCAAAAGCCTGTTTCAGGTATAGCCTTTTCACAGCGGCACACGGTACTTCCTTTACCAGCTCATACAACGGTGTCAGCTATACAGATAAAGACATCAGGGTCAGAAATCAAGGTTTTAGGCAAGAATATTTTCCTTTTGGCATTTAGCCTCAATCCCCGTTAAAATCAAAAGCCACTCATGTTAATCACAATTATTTCTTGTTCAAATAAAAAGAGAAAGCAATTCACTTTCTTTACAAGACAAACTTAGAGAAAATTATGACCAGATAGGGAAGGAATATTTTTTGTATTTTGTGTACATACATAAAATTTTTAAAAACCAATAGAGGCGGCTAGTTATAACGCTCAGGTGGTTAGAGCGCAGGCTCTTAACACCAAGGTTGCTGGTTCAATTCCCACATGAGCTAGTGGGTTGTCAGAAAAGTCATGATGTATTTTTGCAACAAAAAAACATAGAAAAAAGATGTCATGACTTTTCCGACAACCCACTGATTGAAAAAAACGACTTAACTTGGAGCTGATGGGTCCTGAAAAAAACACAGTTACCCAATAAAGTTTGAAAAAAAAAAAACCAACAGGACATTCATATTCTAGTAGTTATGGAAAAATTATTTCAAAGGCAGTACATTTCCACTTTTTCAGAGGACAGAAGAAAAGGAAATACACTTAAATTACACTAAAGAAAGCAAGTGCAGTTAAATTTAAGATTATACATCCTGACTCTGGGAGATTTAACATATCTCTCTAGTGGAGACTATGACTCTTTCTCCCTGAAGAAGTTTAAAACAGGTAGGCATTATTCCTCTGTGTCGGCTATGTCTGATGAGAAGCAGCTTCGAGACCCTAGATGTGTAACTAATCTTTAACAATCTGCTCTCCCAGAAACAAAAAGCCTCTGTTTTGTAGTATTTGCCAGTTTCTGCAGTGTAACTACTGTCACCATGACCAATTTCAGGCTACCTCCATGACATTACTGAGCACGGAACTGGGAAGAGATAAGCACCATTAGCTTCCGAGAGTCAATACAAGCTGGCTGCAGCACACCACTGTGAGTATGGCGATTAATTCAGAGAATCAGTCACATTCCCTCCATCTCTGCCCAAGCTCTTCTGAACTGGATAGCATTGCATGGTCATGTATCTGTGCCTCTATTTTCTCTATTCTTTTCCTGTCCAGCTAATAAGTTAGCACAGCTAGCTATGACAATTACAGTCCTATGCAAAAAAGTGCAGTTGAGAATGGAAAAGAATGTCTGTTTTTCCCTAATTAACAATTTAGGATTTTTAAAAATCTGTATGAGGTACTGACAATGAAAATAGGCCATTTTTAATGTTAATGAATGGCACTTTAATATAAGACTTCCTGGGGAAAACGTCCTTCCCTCTATATCCTTATTAGGAGGCACGTGAATGCACTATGTGTTAGGAGGGTAACGTCAAAAACATTGCAATTATTTTTTTTTATAGAATCAGAAGATTATTTTTTTTCATAATTTTTTATATGAGTTTCAGGTAGAAATACTGCAACTTTTTAGTTTATAAAATGCATCCAAGTTTCTTAATCTCTGAAAGTCGAGTTTCACCTGGGACATTACTTGACTTCCACAGCAGGGACTAGATCATAAAATCAATTCTGCTATAGCATTTGTTTTGAAAATGTAAATTTGTTCCATTGAGATTGTTACATGAGTGAACAATATGAGCATACCACAAATTTCATGTTTTTTTATGTACAATTTTATCCACAAGAAATACCAGGTAAACACAAACAAATGGACACAACTGAACCAAACCACATAGGAATACACAAAACGCACATATACAAATACCTCAAACATTCTCTAGTTCACAGTGTATAATAAACTACACCCATCCACTTCTGGTGTTACAACCATCTGTCATTTCTCATTGTTCTTCTACACTTCACAATAATTCACAAGCTGTGACTGTTTCATCTCCCAACAAGCTTCAGATCTTTTTCTAGGTAATGTGCCACATTTTTTGTAGTATATGCATTTCTTAACAATTTAACATATATGAAATTGTGCTACTGTTTTTTGGTGGTGTTTTTGGTGCCTACCTTCGTTTTTTTTAAATGAGTGTCACAGATTAAGTTTTTGAGTGTTGTGCCTCTAACCCCATTTTTCCCATAAACCTTATGGTCTTTCTATTGTGCAATTTTTAGGAACACATTTGTTGTCTTACAAAAGAACTGACTGCATCCAAAACCATCTAAAAATCCTGCTAACCAAATTGGTTCTATCTTAATTTACATGACTCCAGGAGCCTATAAGCCATGACCACAGGAAGAAAGGTGATCTGACAAATGTAACAAGCCTAAACGCCTCCTCCTGCAAGAACCTATAATTCCTCTGACTTGAAAATAAGAAAAATAATCAAATTTAGATCAAAAGTTTAAAATGCAAATTTTGTCACTAGTTTCTCTTGGGATTTTCAGGACATTTAACCTTTAAAACCGAAATGTGGACATACAAGGTAAGAAACTTTTTGTTTCTTATTATTATGTATGCATTCATTTTACCATACAAAACATATTCGGGATACAGAAAATGCTAATCACAGCCTTCTCTGTTTAACCATTTTGATTTCATCTCCTTTTCCCCAGGTAAACCAACATAACTATTTTCTGCTGCTTTAAACAGACCATCACATACCTTTTGTTTTATGATTTGGGGAAAACCAGCCACAGATCCTGCCCAGGCACTATATCGTTGTTTGTTTCCAGCAGGGTTGTCCAGCTCCAGGAAAGTCAAGCCAGACACCAAGTTTAAGCTTCCTCCTCTGACAAATGGCTCCCCTTTCAACATATTACCCTGAGTTCCTACACAAGGAGAAATCAAATGAAGCAAGTCAGGATGCACAAATGAAAATGAAAAGGAGAACATAAAAGTCAAAAGTCTATCAAGCATTAAAACACACCCCATCCAACTGAATGACATTCTGAGAAAGGCAAAACCATGGAGACAGTAAAAAATATCAGTGGTGGCCAGGGGTGGGTGGTGGGAAAAATGAATTAGGTGGACTACAGAGGATTTTTAGGGCAGTGAAATTGTTCTCTATGATACTATAATGGTGGACACATGTCATTGTACATTTGTCTAAACCCATAGGATGTACAACACCGAGAGTGAACCCTCATGTGAACTTTGGGTGATGATAATGTGTCAATGTGGGGTCATCAGTTGTAACAAATGAACCACTGTGGCCCTGAATGCTGAGAGAGGGAGGCTGTGCCTGTGTGCAGAAGGGAATATACAGGAACTTTCTGTACTTTCTGGTTAATTGTGCTGCAAACCTAAAACTACTCTAAAAAATATCCATTAAAACTTACAGAGAAAAGACAAATAGTCACTACCTGACAATAAATGACATTAGGGATTTGTCATTCATATTCTTAATGTTTTTAGTGGAATGTTTTGTTGTACTGGAGGCATTCTTGCTTTTTGGAAGATACATCCATGTATTTAGGGATGAAGCATCAAGACATTACTTCCAAATGGTTCAACAAATATTACAAATATTTTAAATATATAATATTAGGTAGTCAATATTATATGTAGATATATAGAGCAAAATGTCAAAATAATAAATGTTACATAGTGGAGGCAGGTATATTGGGGTTTATTACTCTGTTCCTTCAACTTTCCTGTATGTTTAAAAATTTTCATAATAAAATGTTGTGGGGGAAAGTTCATTGTATCTGAAATACTAAATAAGCAAAAAAGCTATTAATTAACAGGCATACAGTAACACACGGAAAGTGCTCTAAAAAGTATGAATATTAATGAATCTTTTTTTCATGTGCCTTATAATTTCAGAAATATTTTAATCTCGATTTTTAATTGATTTTGACACTGGTCATGACCAGAAATTCCTAACTTGCAGATCAGATTTGGGGTGATTTCCATTTCCTTTCTTTTAACTAAAGTTTACAATTTCATACAAGTTTGCAAATTCAAGAACGGTACTTTTAGCCTCAGAAATTATGAAAGCCTGATATTTTTAATAAATTGCCTGAAGTCCTTCCTCATCCTCATTGTCAGCTATTTTTTAATATGCAAGGAATCACCCTTTTCATGAAGTGTATTGCCAAGTTCAGTCCCTGAACTACCTGAATCAGAATCCTCTGGAGTGAGTGCAGATTTCTGAGCTCCACCCAAGACCTGTGGCAGGATAACTCAGAGGAAAGCCTTGAAATCAGCATTTTAACAGACAACCCCAGGTAATCCTCATGCATACTCATCTTTGGGAATCACTGCCTTAACTGGAACCCCTGTTGACAAACTACAGACTCTAAAAACTCCTTTTTTGTATTTATTTTTAAGGCTGCCACCTCCCTGTCCATACCCCAGTGAGCGCTCAGCCCCAGCTGGTCCTCTTCCCTTAGACAACCAGCTTGGTACAAAAGCAAAACACCCAAATTGTGAAGCCAGATTTATGCATCTCTGTCTCATGTCTGATGTCCACCAACCATGATCTTGGGTAACATTTCTGTGCCTCAGTGCTCCTGTCTGTAAAATGGGCCTATGAATAATACCTAACTCTTAGGTAGGAGGACTATATTTGTTCATTTTTGTAAATCACTTAAAACTGTGCTGGACACTTAGTGTTATGTGTTTGTTAAATACAAAATAAAATGAAATTGGGGAGCAGCTTCCAATCACCAGTCCAACTAGTGACTGATGTCCACATCTTTCCAAAGCTCCCATTTCCACTTTTATTTCCAGATCATTATATTTCCATCTTGTTTAAAAACTTGTCCTCCTCCTTTGTCGTGTCAGCTCCTTGAAGACAGGCATGTCCCCTGGCATATTCACTGCTATATCTCCAGGGCCTACGACAATTCCTGGCATATCCTATGGGCTCCATAAATAGTTGAGGAATGAAACAATGGAGTAAATAAGCTTGGTTTTACTACTCTGTCTCCATTGGAGTCATCTACCAGTATTCCAAGGATCCCCACTTCTTCTATGAGAACTTTGGCACCTAGGTCAGTCGTCACCTTCTCCCCAGAATCTACCATTACCCCAGGAGAACTTAAGCTCAGATACTGCTTAGTCCATGGCCTCACTCAATGCACTGCAGTCTCGCTTCCCTTTCTATCACTCTAAGAATCTCTTCATTTTAAGGCAATTAAGTGGTATTTGCCAAATCTGATGAAGAGCCCTCAGTCCTTTTCTTATTGACTGCTCTCTAGAATTTCTCTCTGTTGACCCCTTTTTCTCCTTTCCTTTCCATATTACTCATCTATTCTGGTTCTTATCTTATCAGACTCTTCCTTCTCAGTCCCACTTCTTTCTCTACAACTTTATCCTTGTACCCTCTCATTTAATCACTCCCTGTATTATTTCCTTTAATGGCACCCCTTCTCATCAGAATGGAATTCCAACTCTTTACCATGGCATATAGACACAGTCTGAATCAGCTCACTCTTCCACTTCCTTCTTCAGTCACTTAAATACTAGCACACCTGTTCCCTACCGCTCTGCCACCAACACTAGCAGCAGCAGCACGCACCAAGATCTTCGCTGAGCAGCCGTGTCACAGACTGGACCTGCACCTTCTCCTGATGGTGTCATTTTTCTAGGCTTGTCTGCCAACAGTCACAATGGAGGAGAAAAGTGCTGCACACTGAGGACATATTTATAGAACACAGGAGATAACCAATGAACTTTCCACTCTCTGTGAGTCTTATTGCCATGACATATAAAATAGAGATCAGAGGCAAAAATAACCAAATATATGAAAAACACAAAATAGAGCACCTGCTAAAATGTCCACAGCCCTTGGAGATCAGGAATTAACCACAAGAAAGAGGGAGGAAGGTGAAGATTATAACGTATATTGCCCCCTTCTCATTTACCTGAAGTCCATTTTAGGGCATCTTCCAGCTTCTTGCATTTGCTGTTTGAGTATTTAAACAGAAAATTGATATTTGTAGCAGAACATCCCTTCATATCTAATGAATTGTAACCTGGGGGAAAAGAATAAAAAAGTGCTTAATTTCTGCATTTGCTGAAGACCTTTGAAATGCAGCCAAGAACACAGTTAAGAGGTTGTTTCCTGGGGCCCACCGAGTGACTCAGTTGGTTAACAGTTAGCTTAAGAGCTCAAGCTCTGAGCAACAGGGACACTGGTTCAATTCCCACGTGGGCCAGTGACGCTGTGCCCCAGCTGAGCTGCTGCTGAGCTGCCAACAGGTGGCAGGATGGCTCAGTTGGTGAGAGCACATGCTCCTAATGACAAGATTGCCTGTTTGATGGGGGCTACGCCCATCCACAACTAAGACTGAACACAGCACCTTGAGCTGAGCTGCTGCCCAGATGGCTCAGTGGATAGAGCATGTGCTCTTAACAACAAGGCTGCTGGTTCAACCCCTGCATGGGATAGTGGCTACGCCCACCCCCAGCTAAGATTGTAACACAGCACCTTGAGTTTAGAGGCCACAAACTGCAGATGTGCAGCCAGATGGCGACTGACGCACTCCATAACTAAGATTGAAGAACAATAACTTGGCTGGTCCCTCTTCCCAATTGCCCAAAACTGTTCCCTTCCCCCAACTCCCCAATTTTTTTTTTAAAAAGAGGTTGTTTCCTACTACTGTACCCATCTAATCAAGAGAGATATGATATGTACAGTTTCAAGTGCTCTAGAAGAGACAAGGGTCAGAAAAAGGGATATTTGATTTTTGTTATTAAACAAAATAATAGATGCATGCATCTATTTAGGGAGGAAGCATCATGTGTCTGAAAGTTACTTTCCAATAGATCAGCAAATATTGGCTTCCATTAGCTTTGACCAGAGAGGGAAGGATATGGAGGTGATTTACACATGAAACAGTGGAGAGGGCAGAAATTAAATACCCCAAAGAGTGATATCTTTCTCCCATCCATAGTCAGTGTCTCAAGGAAATAGTTAAAAGTAGGCATGTGATGGCCTCCAGTCCACCTATTGGAGAACCCAAAAGGTAGGTTCTGGTTCTGTAGTAATTAATTCATAAAACCCTACCTAGCTCTACTGCCTCCATCCCTAACATCTTCAATATCTCTGATGTCTAACATTTCCTTTCCCTGACTCATAATCTTAGTATGTGACCATTTCTACTCATTATCAAATGCATTGTTTAAAGGATAGGAAACAATAAAATGAGGAAATATATTTTTCTTATATAACTTTACCAATCATATTATAATAACCTCAATATTTCTGAAAGAACAAATGGGAGAATATATATTATATCCCAAGAGATTTGATTATATTTAAATTAAAACTTTAAAGAACAGAAACTGTTCTTGAGGCAAAATTTTTACTCAAAAAAAAAAATAAATAAATATCCTTTGCCAACTTGGGAAGCTTAAAAGAGATTCTCCCCCATTTCTTTTAAATGTTAAGAGCAAAAAAAGGGCAGTGAAACTGAGTTTAGATGAAGCCACTTGCTGGATTAATTTTCCAAAGAAATGTTGCCTCTGTTATTGCTAAACAAAAAAAAAAAAAAAGAAAGAAAGGAAGAAAGAGAAAAGAAGAAAAAAACCTGTGCTTGTGCAATTTATTCCCACCCTGTGAGATTAGAAAAATTCAAATTCACTTAAATGTTAATTGATAAAAATTAAACCCAATGGAAAAAAAAATAGCCAATGGCAACACAGAAAAATATTGTAGTTCACCCATAAGAGAAGGCTACAAGATCTCTGAATCTCATGTAAGAAGTCTTACTCTCCTGTGACGTCTAAGGGTTTCATGGCTGATGAGAAAGATCCTGAAGAGATTATTAGGAATGAAGAAGAAATTGTGAACATCATCTTAAGGACAAAGTTGGGATGGAGCAGATTTGACTTGGAACATGAATAAGCCAGGGCCAAAAGTTTTCTGAAGAAGAGGACTGGATACTAAGATACCACTTGCCCCCTTCCCACGTTGGGCAACTGGTGAGGTTTGTGTTCTCATTGTGAAATCAACAAAGCATGAATTCAGCGGCAGGCCCCGATTCTAACAAAAATCAGGCATTTCTAGCAGCAACATAACATAAAGGAAAAACTAAGCTGACTTTGGAGCCCATTTGACCTCCTTACGATCTATATGCCCTTTGATGAATTTTCTCATAGCACTGAGTCTCCATTTCTATCTGTGGTACAAGAATTATAATGGCTATCCCACTGGGTGATAGTGAGGATCATTGTTAACATACGTAACTTGCCTCTTGTGAAGAAGGCAGACAATAAATTTAAGCTATTTTTACAAATATTATTAGGTAGCAAGCAAACTTGTGCTATCCAGAGCAGATTTTTTTTTAAAGGAATGTGAGTGTTAAAGAACAGAGATAAGTAAAATACTGCTTTAAAACATCTTGATGTCTGCAATCGCAGTGAATTTCTCCTTAGTTTTCCTTGAGGAATATTATTTAACCTGAGAAACGGGAAAGGTTAAAAAGTACTATTCTAAAAACCAATCAGTATCCTCTGGAGATAGCTAATAATGATGATGGTTTAATTCACATTTCACAGCACCGTCTAAAAGAGTAGGCAGGCTTTTCTTAAAGCCTGTAAAATTTTGAGTAGAGTATAATGGATTCTTGGAGCTTTGGATTCCTTTGCAATTTCATTTCTATTTCTTCTATTTTAAAGCTCTAAAGTTTAAGTTCACTGCCTGTTATTTCCCTATTACCATCCCTGAAATGTTTTTATATAACTTTTTTTTTTTTACTACTCTACCGTTTTGTTTCATTTTGTCTGTGTCCACATAAAAGAGAACTTTGTATTCTCCTCCTAAGGATCCAGACTGCAGGTAGTGAGTCCCGTACGTGTCGATTAATTTTCGGTAAGCACTGTAGTCATACAGAGAGGGAAGGTAGGAGAGTTCCTTCCAGAAGGTCTCAGCCAGTTGTAAAAATTCCGGATTGTTATTGATAAACTGAGCCACTTCCACTGTGTTCTGAACAACCAACAATTGATAACTCTGTGGGAGGAAGAAAGAATAAAAGGAGTTTTAATTTTCCTGTCCATTGTTTCCATCAATGCCATCTTCTTCAACTGCCACCTCCAACCCAGACTACAGGAATTTTCATTTTAGATGCATGAATAGGCCTCTTCTGGGCCCACTCACTTAAGGCAATCAAAGGAATTTTTTAAATCCCAAATAGGAATAATATCTGAGGGATATCACGGTAGTTTCTTTCATACATGAACTTTACAACCCCAAGACTGGTTGTTATGCCCTCCTCAACTACAAAAAGAGAATCAACTTCACTAACTGCTAAATAATCTCACAATTAAGTATATAAAATAATGTGTCCCTAAGGTCCATATCTTGACAATGACGTAGGGTGGCTGTGTAATTATCTTCAATTCTGGTGTGGGTAAGCCACTTTATAATAAGGTATTTTAAATAGTTTTATATAAGCATCTTTTAATGATTTACAAGACAGATCTACCTTATACCAAATCCTCACTTATATAAACAATACAATATGGAGATGATAAATGTTTTTACAGCTCCTATTTCCACAGTCAGCTCCTTAATCATAAAACAAATAAAATCAATATTCTTTTATACCTCTCTTGTGTACTTTATGAATCAAGTTACTGGCTTTAAGATATATGCATATTATGAATGATGATCAGCCTGAAAATTTTCTCAGCAGTAAGTGTATATCAGTTAGTATAATCCATGTCAACTGTTCAGGTTGCCCAAGATGAAAGTTTTGAAATTTCAAAACAAAAAAAATCTCAAAATAAGTCTTTTAACTTCCTCATATGAAAATTTGGGTATCTCAAAAGTAATTAAGTGTTTTAAAATTGTTTAGTTTCACACACTTTCTAAAAAAGATTCTAGTGTTAGCATTGAGGAAACAAGTATTAATTAGATTTTTACATTATAATTATAACACTTAAAAATATTGGGTTGTCAGAAAAGTCATGACGTATCTTTTATATGTTTTTGTTGCAAAAATGCATCATGACTTTTCCGACAACCCAATAGTAGCATCAGTAATCATAGATGAGAAATTTAGGACAGTTTCAACTAGACGATTTGAAAGTAATGGGTTTTCTTTTTTAAGATTTTCAAATAAGTACAAATACATTAATGAAAAAATAAAAAGTGTAAATATATCAAAGAGAATTAACAAGACAAGATTGTACCTTTTAAAGAAACACATTGTATTGTCTCTTTAAAGAAGATACTATTGACTTATTTAAAAAATGAAAGCTGATCTTCTTGGTAAATACACTTCTATTAATGTTAGAAATACTTACACCAGTAAAATATGAAAATGTTAAATAATATTTCATACTAACCTTTTCTTTCTGGTTTGCAATGTAATTTGAATTATGATTGGTTGAAGATGAAAATGAAGACGTAAACAAAAACTTTCCACGGGTTGTAGATGAATATTTTGATGATGTACTCTTTACATAAGACCAGCTACTGTTGTAAAATTCATAATTAAAATCATTATTTATTTTCACCTATAAAGAAAATAAAAAATTTTGCTGTAACTAAATTAAAGCTTTGGATATAATCAAGAATCTTTTGTCATAGAGCCTTTAGCATGGATACTTTCTTCATACAATCTTCTTTGAAAGACAAAGCTCTTCAATGACATAAAACAATTGTGCGTCTCATTAAGAGGAGGCCTATATGAGTATAAGGAATAGAGTTTATTTTATAATTACTCTTTGTTAAGCAGGAAACATCGTATCAATAATGGCAATACCAAGTGATTCACAAAATACATCTGTGTACAAAAATCTTCCATTTTCCTTTAATGTCAATATTTACCCCAGAAGTGAGCAAATTAACAAGGCTACACTAGCAAAGAACTACAAAGTATTTGGCTCTTGATTTTTTTTTTTTTTATCTAATAGAGAGGAACAGAAATACAAACAGATTATATGAAGCAATTAAATCATCTGGACTTGGTTTTGGAATGTTCTATGTGATCCAGTACTAGGTTTCACTTTCCAATTCTGTTATCATTTATGCAAACAAGCCTCTAAGCTGCTTAGTTCAGCATTTCCTCCCACACATCTACTCTACACACAAGAATCACCTTTTTTCAAGGTAATGTGAACTTCTTAAATTTTCCTTAATTAATACTCCCTTCCTTCCAGCTTAAATCCTGGATTCCTCCAGACTGATCCTTCCTCTGAAACCATAAATTCAAACATTCTACATTCTGATATCTCTTACTCTTTTGATTCTCATTCTATTATGGCCATGTCTGTTATTCAGCTTCATAGAAATAAGTTCATCAATTTATCAATTTATTTTCCCTCTTTCTCCCTATCAGCACCTTCCTTTTCTTACTTCCTTCCTGTTGCAGTTAGGCTTCATGATTAATGCCTTCAACCATTCTCTTGACTGCAAACTTCACTTCCTTGCCTAGATACGTCCTGCAACCATATTTGCCTGGCAAAAACCCAACCCTGGTTCAATGCTTACAGCCAAACTGCCTAGCACTACTATAGGAAAATCACACAACTGCAGACTGGTGCCACTATCAGTGCATTCGTGATTTCCAACCTCAGTGGAACCCTCAATACATTCTAGCAGTCCTATATTTGCACTATGGGGGCATTCATTGCCTCCATATCTGCACCTGGGTTTAGCACTTTAATGATTGACTTACTGCCTATTGCTTCCAAGTCACTTCCCTCAGGCTGGATCCTCAAAACATCTATATTCTTCACTCAATAGCAGACAATTGTTTCCCTCCACTCTGACAAACACCTACACATTTGATGACCGGAAAGGCAGGCATTTCAGATGCCAATCCAAAAATCAAGCCATGCTAAGGAAAACAAATGCTAGGATTACGCTGTTTTTAAATTATTTCTTTTCTTCAGAAGCTGCAGACTTCCAGTATGTTAGCCTTCCCACTATGTCAGATATTCTCTTCCTTATTATTTTCTCTGCTCTGTAACTTTCTAAATTTGTTCCAAATTTTGCAATTCTTCCGCTTATAATTATGAAAGGACTATTAGCACATTCTCCTAGGAGTAAAAGGAGAAAAAATTCTTTATAATTGCTTATCTCACATTATCCCTTCTAGCCACAGGTTAAATTACAATAGATATTATTCACCATGTGGAATTTAGAATTGAAAAGCAACTAAATACAATACATTGGGAGAGTGAAATACAGTAGAGAAATAAAGGGCTGTGAAGCCTGACAGAGTCCAAGCTCTACTACTTATCTAAGTTGGTGACAGAGCAAATCAACTGATGTCCTCTGAGCCTCAATTTCAACACATATAAAATACTAAAATATTTACTTACCTTCCAAAGATCTAACCTATACAAATTGCCTAAAATAGTGTAGATGCCACAGTAAATATTCAAAAATAGGTAGCTACAAAATAGTTTTTCAGATTAGTTTCACTTTCCATTTTGATGATTCAATAACACTTAAATGTAATTGATTCTATTGTAAGTTGGAGGATGGTGAGTTTGCTCTTTATAATCAGAACTGCTTTGTGGAGAGGGTTAATTTTGGTAAACAAGGGCCCTTCCCTGTGAACACCCTAATAATTTTGGTTTACAAATTTGGGAGTAATAGATAAGGAATACTGAATTTGAAATTTTGGGCATTCTGGGAAAAAGGAAGGAAAGCAGTAAGAAACAAGATTTTGGGAGAGGACAAGAAGGAAGAGGCTGGGAGGTAGAGGAGCAGTTGTGAACCTACCTGCTCAGTGGATGCTCTCAGCTGATGTGTCCAACAAGCATTTTCTAGGCCAAGATAAAAGCAATCTCAGCAGTTGAAAAGAAAAAAAGAGGAAAGGGAAGGGAAGGGAAAAGAAAAGAAAAGAAAAGAGAAAAGAAAAGAAAAGAAAAAAGAAAAAAGAAAGGGAAAAGAAAAGTTAGATGCTAAAACAGGTGAGACCAGAAACTTCCCTTTATGAGACTGTGGAAGGAAAGATATGTTAAGATGGAGGATGTCAGCTGCTTTTGTTGAATGTGTTTACACTACTACAACAGAAAAACCTCTCCTCTATATCTTCAGGACTGTCCTCCAAAGCCATAGCTGTTTTGGTGTGAGTAGATTTTGTGCTGCAGTCAAGCAACAGGATAAGTTTAAGTGTGTATGACAGAAACGGCATGTAAGAAGCAGAAGCCCAGAGCCAAAGGCGATCCTGAGACCAGAGGCAACAGAAATTTAAATGCCAGGCAATACTCAAAAAAAAAAAAAAAAAAATTGTCTCTGGGGCCGGCCGAGTGGCGCTGTGGTTAAGCGCTGGCTTGGGAAGCCGGCGGCCCCGGTTCGGGTCCCACATATGAGGGCCAGTGACACTGCCCTCAAAAAAATGCCAGGCAATACTGACAAGGATATGGAGCGCAGACCATTCTTCCACACTGCTGGTGAGGGTAGAAATTGATACATCCATGTTGGAAACCTGACCTAATAAAGTGTATCACAGATAAGGCAGCGATTCAAATTCCAGGTGTATGCCGTAGAGAAATCCTACCTCATTTTGCATGGAACTCATTCACAAAAATGTTCAAGCATTTTTCACAAGAGAAAATTGGAACAGGAATACAAATGCCATTTACACCAGCATGAATAAATTTCAAAATGATAATCTTGAGTGAAAAAATAATCCATAGAAGAATATATACTCTATGAGTTATTTATACAGATGGCCAAAAACAGTCAAAACTAAATTACAAATTTTTATTTAGGGACAAAGATGTATGGGATAAACATATACAGAAAAACAAGGAAATGATTAATATAAAATATAAGATAGTATTGCCTGGGGAGTGGGGGTGAAGAGGATGTGATGGAGAGGGGTAAATGGGAACATTTAAGTCATTGGTAATATTCTATTTCTTAAGGTGGGTGATGGGCATATGTGGGTATTTGTTTTACTGGTTTTCTTCAGACTGCATGTATGTGTTATTCGCACTCTATTTTTTTTTTTTTTTTAGTTCCAGGTGTACAGAGCAACATAATAGTTAGACATTTACACCCCTCACAAAGTGATAACCCCCCTCCCCCAAGCTACTACCTCTCTAACATCTTATATAACTTTATATAACTGTTACAATACTATTGACTGTCTTCATTATGTTATACTCCACCTCCAGTGACATATATATATATATATATATATATATTTACTTATAGTTGACATACAATATTATTCTACTTCAGCTTCAGTTGTACAGCACACTGGTCAGGCATCTACACAGTCTATGAAGTGATCACCTTGATAAATCCAGTGCCCATATGGCACCTTACATAGTCTTTACCACATGGTTGATTATATTCCCCACACACTCTCTTGTATACAAGAAATATTTCACAATTTAAGAATATGATGATGGAAGAACTAACTCTGGGTGGTAAGCACACAATGTGATATATAGATGATGTATTACAGAATTGTACACTTGAAACCTATGTAACTTTACTAACTATTGTCATCCCAATAAATTTAATTTAAAAAAAATAAAACCTGCCGAGTGGCTCAGCTGGTTAAGAGCTCGCTCAAGAGTACGAGTTGAGCTCTGAGCAACAGCAGTTCGATGCCCAGCCTGAGCTGAGCAGCCGCTGAGCTGCCAACAGGTGGCAGGATGGCTCGGCTGGTAAGAGCACCTGCTCCTAAAAACTAGGTTGCTGGTTGGATTCCCAAATGGGATGGTGCACTATGCCCACCTGCAACTAAGAATGAACATGCCACCTTGAGCTGGGCAGCCTTGAGCTGCAGATGGGAGGCCGGATGGCAACTGGACTTGGAGCTGAGCTAGCTGCACAGTCCACAACTAAGGTCCCCAATTCCCCAATAAAATCTTTTTAAAAAAAAGAAAAAGAAAGAAAATGAAGCAAAAGTGTATTTCAGCTTAAATGACACAAGCTACCATTACCCTGTATTCCAGAGTTACATGATATGTATTCTTTTTAAGCCCATATAAAATATTTATAAGAATTCACCACATATTAGGCACAAGAACATTTTTAACAAATACCAAAAAATAAATGTCATCTAAAAAAGGATCTCTGGCAATAATTCACAGTTTAGAAATAAATGAAATCAATGTAAGTAAGTACCTGAAATGTATAGGAGAGGATATTTCCGCTCAGTCTGTAGAATTGTCCATCCCCACTAACCACTTTTCTGCATTGACCACCAAAACTTTTCGTGTTGATGACTCTGTTCCTAAACTCGCCAGTGAATACATTGTAACTGTTTGAAGAAGAAAGAAAAGGACGAGGAGGAAGAGGAGCAAAAGGAGGAGGAGAGAGAAGAAAAGGCAATTAAAAACTAGAAATAGCACTTGCTGAAAAATGTATCGTTAACTCTAGAAATTCTTGAAATACATTATGGTTAACCATCTCTTGAGAGAGTTCAAATAAAGACAACAGTATCCTAATGAACACCATACATTATCCAACCTCCCTTGGTTGGTATAATATCTAAAAGTAACATCTGGACAAACCCAACATCTTTTCAGCCTAAGAACATGTTTGGGAAACAGCCCTTTTGTATCTATGGCAACAGCTGGGTTTGAATTGAATCTATGGATGAAGCCAATACAATTAAGATTACTCTTGAGGAGAAAGGGCTTTCTACAATGAATTTCAACTAATTATCTCTTAGCATTCTGCCTGGCATCCTCTTTAATTTTACTGTTTCTTTTTTAATGAATTTTAAAATATTATAGAAAAAAATCACATCTGACTATCATTCAATAATAGATTACTTTAAAGCCTTGAAATCTTAGCTTGACCCTGACCCTTAAAAATTCTTCAGAATTCTTTTTGAAAAGGCAAACACAGGATTGTCCCAACTTTACTTGGAAATGAAGGTTCCCAGCTAATTTGGACAATTACTTTTCAGCCTGAATATCCCAACACACTGCTTTATCTCTTCTTCCCCTGCTCTCATTCTATTGTCTTCATTCTCTTGAGTAGCCCCACCTCATTGAATCAGTTCTCTCTCTCTCTCTCCCTTTCTCTTTCCCTCTCTCACCCCGCCCCCCTCCCACTTCTCCTTTTTCCTCTTCCATAGGATGACTGACTATTGTGGGAAGCTGACAGCACCCCAGTGTCTGACAAGGCCACATTGCCCTGCTCAGCACTGGATATTAGGGGTGCTGTCTTATGGTTGGTCATGTAATATCTCCTGCCTCTATGAACCCATGTGCCTTTCCTCCTATAGGAGACCATATATTCACTACACTTGTGACATGTTCCTGTGGTACCCCAATGAGCTAACTACACAGCCAAAGACAGGTAAGATCTCCTAAAAGAGGGGAGACAACCCAAGCCAGGCGGTAGTTCCGTGGGGAACCCCTGAACTGAGATATTGGGGACTCAAGCCCCTTGGAAACTGAGGCACAGACCTCTGACAAACTCAGGCCAGAAAACTCAGGCCTGTGAGAAGCTGATGCATTTGCCTAAGGGCTCTGCTGTGAAAAGTCTCCTCAGAGGCCAAAGGTCTCCAGGCCATGAGAGTTCCAGGCAGCTTGCTGACCATGAGTTATGTTAACAGCCTTGTGTAAATTCCTTCGTTTAGTGCCTTGTTGCAGCAACAGATGCTGAAGCTTTAACTAAGAAACAGATACAGCCCTCTGTAAGGTAGAGTGGTGTGAGACCCCTTTAATTGCTAGGTTTTGTATTTACATAGGAATAAAACTTTAGATGCTTTTACCCTAAAACAAGGTAACAGCTAGTCTTTTAGTAATAATTCAAGTATACTCCCTGAGAGTCTAGCTGCTGGAATTTGGGATAATGGCTAGGTAGTCATGATAAACATTCTTTAGATGATAGGCAGAGACTGGGTCTGAGTCTCAGAGGTTATCACAGTGTAAAACAAGATAAATCCTTTAATGGGAGAACAAGTCACAGTGCACCCTGGAGAGAGCACTTACAGGGTAGTAAAAGACTGTGTAAATCCTGAGAACTACAAACCACCGTTAATGATTTGTTGCAGTTTGCTTCCTTGAAAATTCTCAATAAAAGCTATGCGCTGACCCGATTAGGGGCTCAGTCGTCTTTGGCTGAGTCCCTTGGTCTCACTCTTATCTTTCTTCTGTCTCTTGTTTTTCTTTAATCTGCGTCGCCCCTCTCGTGTCCCACTTGCCCTTGCCACGCAGGACGTGACAGACTATGCAGGTTTTTCCATGTCTGAAGGGTTTCCCTGGATGCAAGACTTTCAGTGCTAAAACCAGGACAGTTCAGCGACACTTGGCCAACTCTATGTTTCACCACATATATTTAGAGGTATACTGATATGAATTTTTTTTTAAAGTTTCAGGATATGGCAAAGATGCCTGAGCGAAAGCCTTGGTTATTAGGTGATTTGTTATTAGACTTATTAAAAATAAACAAATAAAACAAAAGAAAATGAAAAATTATAACCCACCAATGTGCACAAGAGGCTGCCCAGCACCTTACCCATTTCCAGTAAGTTCTATGTTGGGAGGAGGTTTATCAAGGTTACAGGAATGTCTGCGTTCTGAGTCCTCGCATCTGTCTTCATCGGCACCATCTTCTTCACAGTCAGAATCTCCATTGCAAACCAAAGATTTGCTGATGCACTGACCTAACCACAAAAAAAGCCGTCACACAAAAATAAAAGAGGGAAGAATGGAAACACTACATGGAATTCAAAAGGTTGCCCTCAACACCCTGCACTACACTGACATTCTAATATGAATTTGACATAAGTCCTCAGTGTGTCCAGGGAGGGACTAGTGATTACTTTGGTCCTCATTTTGCAACACACAAAATGGATTCTGACCTTGGCCGGACACAAAATTGAAAATAGAACCTGAATTCCAATTCCAGGCTCTCAACAATAAGTGTCAAGTAGTTTGTCTGAATCCTCCAAAATCATACAATGCCATACACTGGGATGATAGATTGACATTCTGTCCTTCAACTTCCCATTTCTTTTCTGTAATAATTGACCAAAATGCCAAAGTCCTGCTTTCCTTGGTGATTTAGAGGCATAAGCTTTGAGAAGACGGGAATTGAGTCAAAAGGTCAAAATTCAACCTTTCTTTAGCACCTACTCTGTGTAAGAAAGACACTCTTCTGGGTGTTGGGATATAAATGTGAATTAAAAGTGGTACTTGCTAGTCTTTTCATACACTTTACAATCTAATAAGAAACTCAATGGAAACATAGATCATTATAATTCAACAACATAATTGTTGTGATAGACGTAAGCCCAGGGTACCAAGGAAGCACTGAAGGGTACAAATGATCTAGCCTCTGCCCACCTCCCCAGCATCATTTCCAGCCATTCTATTAGCTTCCTATGCCATAGTTTTACTGGACCATTAACATGAATAAAAGGCCAGGCTTTCTGACATCTCCCCAGACCTTGCTCTTACAGTTGTCTCAGCCTGGACAGGCTTTCGCTACCTATCACCTACTTGTCCTTCAAGAAGCAAATCACAGGGCCGGCCGAGTGGCACGGTGGTTAAGCGCTGGCTTGGGAAGCCAGCGCTCCTGGTTCGGGTCCCACATATGAGGGCCAGTGACACTGCCCTCTACAGCTAACAACAGCTCCACCTGGAGCTGGGCTGCGCGAGCCCCGGTGACGGTGTAGGCTGCAGCCCCTGCTGCAGTGGGCTGCCAAGGCTACAGTGAGTGGCCGGCAGCCAGTGTGAGCTGCCAATAGCCGCGGTGAGCAACATCCAGAGGCCAGCGACCAATCTGCCTCATCCGGGAAGAGCACAATGACGATACCAACATGGGCCAGTGAAGCAATGTCCTCCGCAACTAGACTGAAGAACAAAAGGACAGCAACTTGTCCGTTCCCCTTCCCCAATTCCCCAACGTTGTTCCCCTCCCCCAATTCCCCAATAAAATCTTTAAAAAAAAGAAGCAGCAAATCACACATTATGTCCTCTCAGAAACCATGCCTATCCCGCAGGCTATGATGCATGTCCTTCTTCTGTGTCCTGACAGTATGCATTCACACAACTGTCCTGATAGTAGAGCATGAAACCCTCGATCCAATGCAGCAAACATTTGTTGAGAGTTGACTGTGTGCCAGGCACACTGTATGCAAAAATGAAATATAATCCATGTCTTCAAGGAGTTCAAAGTCTACCAACAGACATCCAGGTGCAATATATACTCCAGATCACAGATGGTACAATGTACACAGAGCTAATTTGTTAATTAGCTCTATCAGTTGAGGGTTTAAGGAAGGCTTCCCAGAGGAAGTGTCATCTAATTTGGGTTTTGAAAGTAAAATAGGAATTTGACAGGTATTGTTAAGAAACACTTCTAACATAGAGATTATTTATATACTATTCTGCCCATAAAACTTTAATTTTTTTTTTGAGGGAAGAGGCTATATATTTCATTTCTAAATCCACAACCCTTATCACTTTATCTGAAACATAACAAGAATAATAAGTGTTTGCTAGAGGTTGTTGAATTATTCTGACTGCACAAATGTAGTATAGACAACAAATCAGATAATAATGCCAAAACTACCTTTCAATTACCCCATGCATAGGGGTGACCTGTAATGCTCTTTGATTAGCTATTAGAGTTGCTTTTCTTATAAACATAATAATAATAAAAAAAAACATAATAATAATTTTGGTAACATTGTTTCTGCCCAATCTCAGTACACACACCAGACTAACTCTACATCTTCACTAAAATGCACTGTCAAGAACTATTTGGGTCTATCAATAGCCGTATTTCTTTTCAAAGAAGCAAAGAATATCCCTGCCTTTTTTACCAGATGCCTCCCCATGCATTTGAAAGAATGATAGTTGAGTGTGTGACTATTATGCCAATAAAAAAATCATACTGATATTTGCGGACAATTAACTTATAAGCCAATATAGATTCAGTGAAATTCAACGAATATTTACTGAGCAGGTTAAACACATAACATTTGAATTTACACTCTGCATGCTAAGTCTACAGACAACAAATACCTGAAAAACACCGGAAACGCTCTCCACATCCGTCTTCTGTTGGACATCCTCGTGTAGGGTCACAGGATTGTGTTTGAAAAGCACTGCCGCCGCAAGGTTGGCCACCATACTGCCCATAAACAGCCACTGACCGCCTGCGAGTCTAAACAAAAAACAGGGAGTGCTTTTTGATATCTCCAGATTCCTTTATCTAAGAAATAAAATTTGACAGAAATTAATACAACTGGAGAAGCAACGTTTGAGAAATGGTTCTGGTGTCCTAGAGAAGTAAAACCTCCAAAATCAATGAACCCACAGATATTCTTGTCCTTGAGTCCAGTGACACATGGGTTATTATTTATAGAGTGCTCCCAGCTATGTATTTACTCTCAGGGTGTAGTGCTAAAGAAATAAAAATAAAATTAGTGTATCTTTAAGAAAGTTACCTGAAAGAGCTGGTTAGACATATAAGCAAACAGACTGTAATATAGAATAATTAATGCTTTTGCCAAAGCTAGTTACCAAGAGCTAGTTAGAAAGGTGAAAATGAATTTGGCTGGAGGGGAGGGTAAGGGTGCTGGGAAGGGGGCTGAGAGGAGGTGGAGTTCGGAAAACCTTTTTAAAAAGTGGTGGCAATTGATTTGAGCTGAATGTTAAGCCTTCTTCAGGAAGGCAAGGCAAGGCAAAGCAATCCAACAAGGTGTATGTTAATATGGAAGTCAAATTTATAAAACAGAAGCCTAAGCAGTCCAAAGGTGAAGTTATATTACAATGGAATTTTATGAGACAATCAAAATCATTAACCTCTGATATGTGAAATATGTCAAAAGCAAACCTCTAGCATAGGTGGGGCTGGGGAGCAAGTAAGGGAAAATTGAGGAAATCCTCCAGCCAAATGAGAAACAATTAACTGTCCTAAAATTCCTTAGAATGAAGACATGCATTCAATGTTTAAACAAAAAGATCTACAAAATCCTTTTCCTCCCCAAAGGCAATCAAAGGTGCATTTAAAGGCCGGCCGAGTGGCGCATTGGTTAAGCGCTGGTTTTGGGATGCCAGCGGCCCCGGTTCGGATCCTACATGAGGGCCAGTGACACTGCCCTCTACAGCTAACAACAGCTCCACCTGGAGCTGGGCTGTGCGAGCCCCGGTGATGGTGTGGGCTGCAGCCCCTGCTGCAGTGGGCTGCCATAGGCTACAGTGAGTGGCCCGCAGCCAGCGTGAGCCACCAATAGCCGCGATGAGCAACCATCTAGAGGCCAGCGACCGATCTGCCTCATCCGGGAAGAGCGCAATGACGATACCAACAGTGAAGCAACATCCTCTGCAACTAAACTGAAGAACAAAAAGACAGCAACTTGTCTGTTCCCCTCCCCTGATTCCTCAACGCTGTTCCCCTCCGCCAATTCCCCAATAAAATCTTTTAAAAAAAAAAAGGTGCATTTAAGCCTCTTTCCCATTAATAAAAAAGAACAAAATCTGAGATTCCAGAGAATTTAGACCTTGAGCAAAGACCAACAGGGCTGACTAGATACATTGAACTTATTCCTCCATCTTACATTGGGTTAGAAGTGGTGATTCCTTTAGAAGAAAGGGTCACAGTAACAGGATTTGAACTCGGAGCAGCCTTGCATCAGCCTGGGCCGGGCTCTGGCACCCCTTTATTGCATCTCAGCAGAGGCACGACGGAGGAATATCAGTAGGGAATGGAACTCAGGGCAGTTTCTTGACAAGGTTTTCGTTTCTGTATTTAAATGATGAAGACATCTTTCATGTATGGCTCATTAATCTGTCATTTTCTGAAGTTCCAAAGCATAGACTCTGTTGTTTGTATAAGAATGTTTCACCTATCCACATACCAGGATGACCTTGATGTGTGCCCACCTTCAGGAGCCTCATTCTCACCTGTCAAATGTTGGTCTTATGACCCCTTTTTCATTTTCACTTGTCTCTGGATGAAAATTTTCATTTTATGAGTTAGGGATGTATCTATCCATGATGACACCGCACTCAAAGAAAAAAATTACTAATATGAAAACTAGCTTCTATCTACTTCAATTTAGTGTTCTTTCCTAACTTGCTTTTAAATTATAAAAATGTTTTCTGTGGGTCAGCCAAGTGGCTCAGTTGGTTAAGAGTTGGCTTAGAGCGCGTGCTCTGAGCAACAGGGCTGCCGGTTTGATTCCCACATGGGCCAGTGAACGCTGCATCCTAGCTGAGCTATTGCTGAGCTGCCAACAGGTGGCAGGATGGCTCAGCTGGTGTAACAACAAAATTGCCTGTTCAGTGGTGGTCTATGCCCACCCGCAACTAAATATTGAACTCGGCACCTTGAGCTGAACTGCCGCCCGGATGGCCCAGTGGATAGCGCGTGCACTCTTAACAACAAGACTGCCAGGTTCGACTCCCGCATGGGATGGTGGCTACACCCACCGGCAACTAAGATTGAACACAGCACTTTGAGCTTAGAGGTCATGAGTTGCCAAGGGGGAGCCAGATGGCGACCGGCGCCCTCCACGATGAAGATTGAAGAACAACAACTTGGCTGGTCCCCTTCCCCAATTCCCCAACACTGTTCCCCTCCCCCAATTCCCCAATTAAATCTTAAAAAAAAAAAAATGTTTTCTGTGATTGGTGTTTGTTTTATGTTTACCTTATTATTGATATTCTAGTTTGCCTGTAATCAGAGTCATCATCTATTGTATTTGCCAGAAGCCAAATTCTGCATTTGTGTAACTTGTTTTGTAAATACCACTCATAAAGGTACCAAATAAACGCTTGATGAAAATGATAATTATAGTGATGCCTTCAAAATTATGTTCTGCAATATGTTTCGGTTGTTTCAATAATTTCAGAATAAATTTTTTTTTTTTGAGGGCAGTGTCACTGGCCCTCATATGTGGGACCGAACCGGGGCCGCTGGCGTCCCAAGCCAGCACTTAACCACCGCGCCACTCGGCCGGCCCTCAAAATAAATTTTAAATACACAATTGTATCCAAACTGAACCACCTTTAAAACATTTTACAAATATTGAATCATGTGGTGCACCTGAAACTAATATAATGTTATATGTCAATTATATTTCTTTCTTTCTTTTTTTTTTTTTTAAAGATTTTATTGGGGAATTGGCGGAGGGGAACAGCGTTGGGGAATCGGGGAAGGGGAACAGACAAGTTGCTGTCTTTTTGTTCTTCAGTTTAGTTGCGGAGGATGTTGCTTCACTGTTGGTATCGTCATTGCGCTCTTCCCGGATGAGGCAGATCCGTCGCTGGCCTCTGGATGTCGCTCACCGCGACTATTGGCAGCTCACACTTGGCTGCCAGCCACTCACGCTGGCTGCGGGCCACTCACTGTAGCCTATGGCAGCCCACTGCAGCAGGGGCTGCAGCCCACACCATCACTGGGGCTCGCACAGCCCAGCTCCAGGTGGAGCTGTTGTTAGCTGTAGAGGGCAGTGTCACTGGCCCTCATGTGGGATCCGAACCGGGGCCGCTGGCATCCCAAAACCAGCGCTTAACCAATGCGCCACTCGGCCGGCCCTGTCAATTATATTTCAATAAAAAATACTTAATCACTCAAAGGTTGAGAGCCTTTAAAATAAACATTATATTTTTGAAATTTATCCTAAGACAATTATCAGAAAAGAGGACATATATCTATGTACAAAAATGTTCATTGGGCCGGCCGAGTGGCATGTTGGTTAAGTGCTGGCTTGGGAAGTCAGCTGCCCCAGTTCCGGTCCCACATATGAGGGGCAGTAACACTGCCCTCAAAAATAAAATAAAATAAAATAAAAATGTTCATTAAGGTTTTATTTATAATAATGAATGTATATTCACATAATGAAACATAATACAGTTGTTAAAATTCATTCTGATAATACAATGCGAGGTTAAAATACTAGAATATAAAACTATGATCAAATAATCCTATTTTTAAACATTGTAAACAAACAGGAAGAAATAAATTAAAATAAATAAATACCAAAACACTGGTATATTGGTTTCTACTAAATGGTGAAATTACAAGTAGTATTTTCTTTATTTATACTTTTCTGTTTTATCTCCAATGAATAATTTATAACAAGGAAAAAAGACATTTTGATATTTTATTTGTATTACTTAAGAATTAAACTTTAAAGTATAGCACAGAGAATATAGTCAATAATGTCCAACAGCTATGTATAGTGCCAGGTGGACACTAGACTAATTGGGGAGATCACTGCATAAATTATATAAATGTCTAACCACTATGCTGTACACCTGAAACTAATATAAAATAATATTGAATGCCAACTATAACTGAAAAAAATGAATAAATAATTTTTTAAAAAGAACTGAACTTTAAAGCATTGCAAAATGTTTAACTTTTCATAGTCAATCACCATTTGTCAGAAAAAGCAAAGCAGTCATTTTGCTACTTGTTAGTGTTTGTTTCAAATAATAAGAAAAGTTGAACCCAATAAATATAAAACGGATTTTGAATTATCCACTAACTTCATTTCATGCTACTCTTATCTCTCTAATAGCTCAAGAGTTAGTGAGTTGCTTTTCATTTTTATCCTCTGTAGATCTCTAGGCTCTAATGTAAGATTTAGAAAAGTCCTACAAGAAAAATTAGAATGCAAAAATTACTACAATGTTCATTATTAAGCAAGTTATATTTTTTCTTTAAAATTACTAATTATATTTTTAAGAAACAAAACACAACATTCAAAAGTTAATGTCATTTTGTCCATACCTAAGTTATTTCTGCATATAACTAATCCATACAAAGTTTTTGCGTGGTCCTACCTGAGACTTTGTACAACCGTTGCATTCTGACCAAGGGCCATAGGAATCCCACTGGCAATTGACTGGAGAGGGAGCACTGTCAAATTGTTCATCACAGATCAGGTAGAAAGATAAGAGACAGGGGACACAAGGAACAGTCAAAAATTGCTTCCCAATTTTTTTCTCAGAGACACAAAAAGTATCAAAAAATACATAAAATATATTTGTAAAAATATTCCCCTTTTTAGAGATTAACATTTATTAAACATCTATAATGTACAACGTACCATGTAAACACTAGAGTTGTAGACATATTAAAAGAGATAGATCACTGACCATTGAAAAAGGGGAGGACAAAGACACAGATGTATAAACAATAATAATACAATAATACAACCACAATCCTTAATACAATATATCTAGTTTGAAAGATTTCATAGCAAATGTATACAGTATAATATGTTGTAGAAATATAGATAAGGGAGTGTTCAGAATTGGAAAGAATAAATGAGAAGATATAGGAGGAAGGTATTATGGCCTTTGAAAGGATTCTGAATGATGAATGGGAGAGTTATACAGAAACTCTTAGCTGGGAGACAAAGAGCTCAAAAAAGACCCTCTAAGAAGTGGGAAACTAAAAACTGGCAAAGGCTAATTGGACAGGAATTTATGTTTAAATACTCCCCAGTTCATTTAGGCCACTTTTAAAGCACAAACCCATAAAGGAGAAATTTGAGCTTAAACAATTCCACTCAAATAAAATACATGTGGTAGATGGTGAGTTGACTCTCATGCATTGTTTAACTCGGTTGTATCAAGGAGGGCACATGGCTTAGACCTGAGAAATTCAGAAAGCCTAGCCTAAAAGCTCCCTTACAAAGAGTAAAGAAATGAAGACTCCTGGTTTCTGCATTTCAAGCACGTTTCTAGCCTTGGAACCATGTTAGCTCATGGTGGTATCTTTAGGCTGCCAGGTGACTGTGGAAGTAAGGAGTCCCATTCTGTAGTGTGTGCTCAGGTGCTTTCATGGGGCAACCTTGTTAACCTGCAGTCTTGACGTGGCACCAATGATCCAAATGTCTCAGAATTTTTGACCTTTAAACAACCTGAACTTGCTATTTTCCTATTTTGTGTCCCAGGGACAGGCTGCAGTCTTCCCCAAACACCCAGGCTGGCGAAGGGGCGCTTGCTTAGCCTCACCTCTGTGCTCCCCAGAACCTTAATTCAGGCCTCTGGCAGAGCCCTTAGAAAACCTGGACTGAAATCAACTGTTTCGAGGTCTGAGTCACCCAATGGACTCTCTGCTTGGCGCCTTTTGTATCCCCAGTCATTAGCACAGCACCTGACTCATTCTGATGGTTCAATCAAGTGAGCTGAGCTGGTCCTGTCCCACCAACTGACAGTGAGAGCAAAACAAGGCCATGGGTGAATGACTCTGGCTGTTTTTCAAGCCTTAAAAGCCAATAAATCTATTTTCCTAAAAAATTCTCAAGCTTTAAAACCTAAAGAATGTTTTGCAATGACTACATTTAAAGATCAAATCCTGCCCTAAGCTGTGCAGGGTGGCTGAAAGTCTCCGAAATGAAGGTAAGACCATGGAACTGGGACAAGCAAAAATCTTTGAGGTTTTTAATCTTCAAGTTTCTCCCTTATAGTGATACAATAAAGAAAAATAAGAATAATAATACAACAAGCTTTTGCTATCATTGTCTTTTCTCAAAACCTAGAAAAATAAAGTGTTGAAGGAATGGATAAACATGCTCAAGCTACAACGTAGAAACCTGCCTGTACTAAAGAATTTCCTAAAAATAAAAATAAAAATAATTTTCAATGATTTGCACACACAATTCAAAAACTTCTCACCTTGAAAAACCTGGGAACTCTCCTATAAATCCCACCAAGATGAATAAACTTATTGCCTAGGGAGAAATAAAAGCATTAATTTAGTTTGCAATTTTTAATGAGTTGAAAGTAAATACATTTGTGCAAGTCAAGATTTGTGATTTAGGAATATAAAGAGTGGGGCCGGCCAAGTGGTGCAGTGGTTAAGCGCTGGCTTGGGAAGCCAGCGACCCCGGTTTGGGTCCCACATATGAGGGCCAGTGACACTGCCCTCAAAAAAATAAAATAAAATAAAAAGAGCAGGAATATAAAGACTGAAAAAACTATGAAGAAGGCTCAATGCCACTAGTTTTCTTTTAAGTTCCAATTTTAAATAAAAGTTTAATATAATTCTGTTGCATGCATTCATTTCTACTATATTAATTTCTGTGGACAAATTGAAAACGCTCCCGAGTTAAATGATCACAAATATTTATTTCAGGTCCCATCTTCTAGTAATTCCTTTCTCCACTTTCCTTCTCTCCTAACTCCAGTACCCATGAGGATACTCAGAGAAGAGAAAGCCTGGAAGTCAGAGAAGTGCCAAGGGCTGAGGAATTAAAAAGAAAATGAACTTGATAAATGAAGAATCAAAAGTCGAGACACCCCCCCAGCCAGCGGGGCAGTGATGTCCATCATATTCCTTAGTTCTGTGGGTGTCTCCTTCAGTCTTTGAAACACCTCTGAGAGCTTTTATAATCATCCTTACATGATAGCACCAGCCTAGATATTGGAGGTCGGACAGGTTACAAAATTGTATGTAAAATGTTATTACATATAAAAGCATGAAAAGTAATGGACTGAAATGTTAACAGTGGTATCTCTTGGTAGAGAAATAGTAGATATGATCTTTTTGAACTTATTTTTGCCAATAAGCTACTATCATAATCAGGAAAAGGACGTGTTTTAAAGGCACAAATACCAACACAGTGTAACTGGTAGAAGACAGCCAGTAACATGAGATCAGCTCTGGGTATGGAGAGAAAGCAGAGGCCCTGACCTGAGACATCACTGTGCCTGACCACATCCCAGCCCCAGGAGAATCCTGCCTTAGGTCCACAAAACCCCAGGGTTATCTCAGTCCAGAGAGGAGAGAGTAAAAGGCTGGACCCCAGCCAGATCAGAGGGAAGACCTTTTTGCTCTAAAGTCCTTTGGAAACGCTTCAGACCCAAGCTATCTCCTATCCAAGGGACACAGAAAGAACCAAGAGGATTGTAGGACCATCTCCCTGAATTTAGTTCACATAAAGTGGAGGGAAGAGACAGAAGAATACTCCCCCTTAAAAGACCAGACCTGGAAATCATTTCTGGTGCAGTTTTCATAGTCCACGTTTCCCTTCTCTGAAATGTATCACAAAAGCTTGTCCTTCAGGTTTAGTGTAAAAATATGAATATCTACTTTCAAATATAGGTGGAAATTCTGCATGTTACTTGCAGGGAAATAATTTACTTTTTGGTATTCTGTCAGCCAAGTGAAGGATAAAAGTATATTTATTATCATGGCAGAATACCATAATAATCAATGATTGTGAACAAATTTTTTAAGCACAAAACAATTGTTAAGGTGTCTCATTATGAAATAAATAAGGAAATTAGTTGATGGTTAATACAAATATTAGGCAAAAGTTCATTAGCTAGATGACTGTAGGAAAAGCATCATATTCTTTTTGAGTTAACAAATATTCTAAAATTTTAAATGAAAATACAGGTCAGAGTAATAGAAATTAGATTACATCATAATTCTAACTGTGGAGGGTTACTTGGTGTTGTAGCATAATAACATTAAAAAAGTTAACTTTGTGATTTCTGTTTAACGTTTAATCATTTAATTGCATGTAATTTCATGCATGAGCTATTCAAGACCCAATCTTGCTCCTCCTCCAACCCCATTGGAAAGTGAGCATAGATTCAATATTGCAAATGGACAGCGTAGAGAACACAAATGTAATTGAAATTATTGTTTCAGCATTATAATGAAAAAGTTGTAGTTTAAATACCAAATTTAATTTGCAATAATAAAATTGTAGTAACAATTTCAACTTATTTTTGCATCCCAGAAATATGCTTTATGATACTAATTTCCATCTTTCATCCTGTCTTTGGTTGAACAGTAATTTTTCTTTCTTTGTTTTTAACACTTTGTCATTTTGCCTTGGGCCAAATGTGTACTTGTTAAATCTTTCATTTCATTCCATCTATCTGTAGCTTCTACTCTTACAATCCTGACCCTTTCATCCAGGAGTCCAAATTCTAAAGTTCCAGAATCTCTAATTTCTCTTTTCTTTAAAGCTTTTAGATAAGTCAAACCATGGGGGCTCATTGCACAGCTCCAAATCAAACACACACAAAAATACCGTGGAGGAAATTTTTCCCTAAGAAAGAACAACAGTACTTTTGTATTTCCCAGCAGCTTTATCCAGACTTTCATAAACATTGTCCCCAGTTTCTGATTCCCAGACCTCTGAACCCATAATTTAACTGCAAAATAAGGAAAAGGAATTCACTTTGGCTGAAATATTGAATATATTTAAGCAAGGATTTTTTAAATGTCACCCTCAGATCTTTCTCTTCCCTATGTGCCCATGTCCCCTCCTTATTTGAGTTCTTTTAGTTAAGCCTCACTGCCTTTTGAGATAGCTTTGTTTGCAAAAGTAATAAAATAATCTTACCTTCATGTTGGGGAAAATAGTCAAGGAAGAAGAGAGGAAGAAAATTTCTGCCGTGAGTGCCCTGTGAACTTTCAACAGCAGGAAAAGCCCAGAGGTCTGCACCCTCCCTGTGTCGCCCTGCTGGGGAATCACTTGACACTCTTATATAGAGCAAGGGTTCCGGAGACTTAGCTCATAGCTCAATCAGATTCTCTGGCACACGAAGAGCCTGCCCCCAGACTTAGTCTGTGTCTTGAAGCCAGATGCATCTTATCAAACTACAGGCTTTAGCTCCAACTAGCTGGGACTATTTGGAAGTTCTGAGAAAACATCTGTAAATCAAGGAAGGAAGCAGATGGTCTCAGTTCAATGTTTAAATGATTTTCAATCAAAAGAGACTCTGTGTAAGGCAAGGAATCAGCCTCCTTCCTGTTTCCATCTACTAAACTAAGCGGATGTTTTCATGATTCTCTTAAAGGATATTACACACCAGGCTTTGAGATTAAACACGTTATGGAACAAAAGATCTAAATGCAGGTCTGTCACTGAAAATGTAAATGGAATATTGTGGAGTAGAATTGCCCTACCCACCCTGAAAAAAATATGTATAGCCTAATACAGTGTAATATCTATCCTTCATGCTTTATTTTCATAGAACGATTTCAAAGAGCACCATTATTTGCAAACATATTTAAAGGCATCACTAATTTCCCCAAGAACTTCCCTTAATCCTTTGATATCCAGATCACACTGTCAGGAAATTCTTATCTTGGTCACCATGCGTGTCCTTTTTCTCTTCTTCAGCTGTTGCCTTGTCTTCTGCCAGATCCTCATTTTCCATGGCTTCGCATTGATTCCAGCAGTTCTTCAACTTCACATTCATAGGTTTCATGCAATACTGTGTTTTTAGTAAGATTTTCAGATTTTCTATTGAAGTTGTGCTACAGTTTTATTTGCATGGCTTGACCAAATATTCTGACACTTCCTACTAGGGCATTATGAGTAGGAGAGACATAAGTGTTACATGAAAAAGGAAATTTGAATTGAGAATAATTTTATAACTGAACATTCCATTGATGAATATTATCCAGTTTTAATTATTTTTTTCTATATTCAAAGAACTTGAATAATAGAGACCCACCCTCTAACCACCTTTCAAAAAGTAATATTGGTTTTCCAGAGACAAAGCTTCCACATCTTTTATTCAAATGATTAGTAATTTGTGTGAAAAGAATTTTGCCACAAACAAGATGACCTCTGATTTCTGAAAGATATATATTTTTTATCTACTCTAATGGCATGAATTCCAGATGACATGGACCCTTCTTAAGTACTCAATGTGCAATTCCATGTTCAGTGGCTGTCTTGGTTTGGGTTCCCCCAGAAGTGGACTCTGAGACAAGAATCAATTGCAAATAGGGATGTGGTTTTCTTTTGGGGGGACGTGATATTGGATTTTGTTGGGGATGTAGTATTTGCTTTGTGGGATTTTTTGTTGTTTTTTGAGAAGTGATCCTAGAAAGTACTGCTGAGGGGCGGGAAAGCGAGACTGGGAAGGAAAGGAAGTCAGTAAAAGGCACTTAATCATGCAAGATACTACTGTGGCGATTATAACTCAGTCCCAATGAGGAAATCTGGGAGACAGTGCAGAGCACATCTCAGAGTTACTCTAAGGGATAAGGAAACTGGGGGACCCAGCTACCAACACCATGTCTATCATTGGTTGAAGGCTGACTCAGCAACTTTCTGACATTTCCAGTGCCCTGGGAGTAGGCTGGGCACATACCTGTAGCCAAAAAGACTGAACGCCTTCAAGTAGAGAATCGCAGGTATATGTATTGGGTTGTCGGGAAAATCATGACGTATTTTTTTCTGTTTTTCATTGCAAAACTGCATCGTGACTTTTCCGACAACCCAATAGTATTATATTTGCCTTTGTCATGTAGAGGTGAATGCTGAGGGAACATGGGCAGGACACCAGCAATTCCTGCCACAGCAGATTTTCTTTCTTTTTTTTTAAAAAAAAGATTTTATTGGGGAATTGGGGAAGGGGAACAGACAAGTTGCTGTCTTTGTGTTCTTCAGTCTAGTTGCGGAGGATGTTGCTTCACTGGCCCATGTTGGTATCATCACTGTGCTCTTCCCGGATGAGGCAGATCGGTCGCTGGCCTCTGGATGGTTGCTCATCGCGGCTATTGGTGGCTCACGCTGGCTGCCGGCCACTCACTGTAGCCTATGGCAGCCCACTGAAGCAGGGGCTGCAGCCTCCACCATCGCCGGGGTTCACACGGCCCAGCTCCAGGTGGAGCTGTTGTTAGCTGTAGAGGGCAGTGGCACTGGCCCTCATATGTGGGATCCGAACCAGGGCTGCTAGTGTCCCAAACCAGCTCTTAACCAATGCACCACTTGGCCGGCCCAAGATTTTCATTCATTCATGCATGCATTCATTAATTTATTCATTCTAAATTTAACAAATATTTACTTAGGATGTATAATACGATATGCTATGGGCTTTGACAAACAGAAATCTTGAGCAATAGCCTTCTTTATTTTCATTCCTTACATACTACAAGGATCACACGTATAAGCCCATTTATAGTATATCCTTAGTCTAGAGGACGAGTCACGTTGCATACAGATGCACCTAAAATAAATTTAGAACTTAAATTGTTCAGTTCCCAGAGACTGTATCCCAGAGATTATTTAATTCTAAAAGTTTACAAAAACTTTCTTTCCCCAAGTGCTTTGCACTCTCACATCTCCATATCTTTGCTCTCACATGAAGTGTTCCTTCTGTCTGGAAATTCAATAGGGGAGCCATTGGAACAAAGCCTTTAAACAGGTGGGAGCCACAGTGAGGAAAATTTGACTGCCAGTTTACGTTGTGTGGACTTTATTCAAAGGGCAATGGAAACTCAATCACTGGAAGTTTTAACCAATCAAAGCGATGCTTGAGGATGATTGAAACAATGGTAGTGTGCAGACTCCATGGAAGGGGTAAGGAGGAGAAACAGGAAGTATGATTTAGAATTCTTTTCAGTATTCAGATGAAGGGGGAATCAAGGCCTCATTTAAGAAAGTATAGTCAAGGGGCCAGAGAATTCAAGAGGCTTCGTGACTGAACATAGTTTTATGCCTAACTGAGAAAACTGGAAGAATTTAAGAAAAAATTCATGAAAGAGAGAAATAGGAAGTTGAAAAGGAGGAGGTGGTTTTGGAGAGGAGAAATCTTTATTCTGGAAAAACCTATGCCATTTAACTGGAAATGTAGATTTCTTCTGGAAGAAATATCTTGGAAAGGGATATAGGGAGAGCCACAGGCATGAGTGGATATCAGTGAAGTCATGGGAGACTGATCACAAAGAAGTATAAAACCACAAGAAATGCCCCTATTCAGAGAACAGCAAGAAGGAGAAAAGCCAGAAAGGAGGGGGCAGGGGTTATGGAAGGAAAAGGGAAACAGAAACAATGCAGCGTCTACCATTTCAGGAGAATTTCAAGGAGCTGTCAGTCAACAACAAGTATCATATGCAGGTCAAAGAGGAGTACTGATGGAACACCACACCACCTGACAATTAAAACATTGTGGATACACTGAAGGCAGAGTTTCCCAACATATTTCCCACTCTGGTGCTGCAAGACACTTCAAAACAGTTAATCTGGTGGGGCCGGCTGAGTGGCTCAGTTGGTTAAGAGCTCGCTCAAGAGTGCGAGCTGAGCTCTGAGCAACAGCAGTTCGATGCCCAGCTCGAGCTGAGCAGCCGCTGTGCTGCCAACAGGTAGCAGGATGGCTCAGCTAAAAAAAAAAAAAAAAAAAAAAAAAATTAATTTGGGGTTAAAAAAGTGAAAGAAGCTGTATATGCTATAGAGCAGAGCTTCTCAGCCACTGAATTACTGACCTTTTCGGTTTGATCATTCTTTGTTGGTGGAGGGAGCTGTCCTGTGCATCTGAGGACATTCAGCAGCATCCTTGGTCTCTACCCACTAGATGACAGCAACACCCTAACCAGTCATGATCATCAAAAATGTGCCCAGAGCCGGATATCCCCTGGGGGCAAAATCACACACACACACACACCCCTCCATTGAGAATCACTGGTATGTCTACCCCTAGCTAATGTCCAGCCTTAGATTCACAAAGCACAGTGCTCAGTACATTGTAAATTAAATATTCTTCAAGTTCTACACCAAGTAAAACTTCTTATTAGCTTTTTTCAAACCAGAGTTTCCTAAATTCATGTGACCCCAGAACTTGTATTTCTAACACTCCCCCACAACTGGTATACATGGCATGCTTTGGCAAATAGTGTCTGAACAAATACTGAGTCAGTAGAGGGGAAAAGCAAATTTCTGCCAGACTGGGAAAGGATCCACAAGACCCCAGCCCTCTCGTCATCTCCTGCTACAACACAGCCTGTTCTTCCCATTAGTCCTCACTTCCCTTGGTAGCACCTCAAAAACTGTTCACATCCCCAGACCCTAATGAAACTATTCACTGATCATACATATCAAGAAGCTCTTCTGGTCCACCTAGGGGAGATATTTGAAAACACTTTAACAAGCCTATTTCATTTACTAGCCATTTCGTTTTGTACGAATGGTTCCAACAGATTCCACTGACTCTGGAGGCGGAGGAGGAACGAACTCACTGGGGAAGGATAAAGCCACTTTTTCTCTCTTCTATTGAGACTGATAAGAAGGTCAGAATTGAAACTGCCAGAGGCTGGAACAAAGAAGCAACAGTGCCCCCTAGTGGCAGGCGTGTTCCAGTTCCTCGAGTAAAAAAATAAGCTCTAGAGTGAAAAACACCTGGAAAGAGTGAAAAACATCGAATCTTCCTAGGCTCCCAGTCAAGTGCTTGTTAAGCTAATAAATACTCCAGGTGGTATCTCTTTTCCCATTAAAGTGTCCTGTGTGAATAGTTTGAGAGTGAAAAATGACTGTTAGGCAATGCCTTATCCAAAAGAAGTTTTCAGCAAAATAATGATTGTTAAATGTTTTTTCTTTACACCTAATAAGATTCTTCCCATCTCTACTGGTACCACTGCATTAAATACTGCAATTTGTGCATTAGTTTAAAGCGAGGTTATTAGATTAGTAGTCTCTGTTGGCATCCAGTCCTTCATATGAATTTTAAGGCTTAAATAGATTAAGAAATATTTACAGGGCCGGTCGAGTGGCTCAGTTGGTTAAGAGCTCACTCAAGAGTGCGAGCTGAGCTCTGAGCAACGGCTGTTCGAGGCCAGCCCGAGCTGAGTTGCCGTTGAGCTGCCAACAGGTGGCAGGAGGGCTCAGCTAAAAAAAAAAAAAAAAAAAAGAAATATTTACAAGGATTCACACTTCCCATTTAGACAGATGTCATTGCCCTTTACAGCACTGGACAAGCCTTTGCCCCAGTGATTCTAATGGCTGCAGAAGGCAAGGATCAAATTTCAATCAAGAGGCGATGACGTTTTGTCCTTTTGGTTTTCAATAGTGACAGGCACTTGCTAAATTTAGGAGGCTGCAGAGATTTGCTTGGGTTTCTAACTATCATCTGGGTTTTTCAGTTATCTGCATGCACATAGTGGCAGTATACTGCAAGTCCAAGATATATTTCATTCGGTTTAAATTTTAATTAAACAAAAGAGCCGTGAGAAGGCAGATACAAAATGCAGAGATTTCCATTGTTCTCTAACTGAATTACATAAAGTCCTACAGAGGAAGGGTGAATATCAAAAGACAAAGTCATTTATTTGATCTATGCTTTAAATTTGTGGTCCCTACGAAGAAGTTGCTTTCTTTTTCTTTTTTTAGATCAAGAGTTCAGCATATTATAGCGCTAAAATAAAAAATCACTCTCAGAAAATGTCAATCTGTCCACAATTTTAAACTTTTCCTCCTTAAATTCTAACAGATATAGTTCGTATCTGATTCATCATTATATGCTCCATAGGCCAAGAAATAATAAAGAATGGGTGGTAGAAAGAAGTAAACTCCTGAACTGGACAAACTCTTCCAGTACTTGTGAAAAAATCTTGGAAATCAGTGAAGAACAGTCACCAATATATAGATAGCTAGATAGAAACTTCTCCTTAAAAGGAGGGATTTTCCTGAAGCAATAAACGGTACTAATGTACGAGTATGTTTCACTAGTATAAAACTGGGCTCTAACGGCAGGCAGTCTGGGCTCAAGTCTTAGGCAAATTGCTTAGCTACTTTGATCCTCTTGCTTCCTTACCTAAAATGTGGAATAATATTACCCAACTCATAGGGTTGTTACATTAAATGAATCCAAGTAAAGCAGTTAGCACTGTACCTAGACTGTGGTAAGCTTAGTCCAATAAATGCAAGCTATTATGCAAAAGATTAGAAAAAAAAGAACAACCCAAATATTCATCAGTCATGAATTGAGTAAGTAAATTATAGATTGGGTTGTCAGAAAAGTCATGACGCATTTTTGCAACAAAAAGTATAGAAAAAATACATCATGACTTTTCTAACAACCCATACTAATATATACATTAAATGGAATATTATACAGCTACAAAAATCCTGAAAAAGTTCACTGTGCACTAATGGGAAAAGGTTTACAAAATGCATGATTAAGGAGAAAAAAGAAAGACACAAAACAGTAAGTTACTTTGGGGTTAAAAGGAGGGAGGATAATAAGAATAAATCTTGGGCCGGCCGAGTGGCGCATTGGTTAAGCGCTGGTTTTGGGATGCCAGCGGCCCCGGTTTGGATCCCACATGAGGGCCAGTGACACTGCCCTCTACAGCTAACAACAGCTCCACCTGGAGCTGGGCTGTGCGAGGCCCGGTGATGGTGTGGGCTGCAGCCCCTGCTGCAGTGGGCTGCCATAGGCTACAGTGAGTGGCCCGCAGCCAGCGTGAGTGGCTGGCAGCCAAGAGTGAGCTGCCAATAGCCGCGGTGAGCGACATCCAGAGGCCAGCGACCGATCTGCCTCATCCGGGAAGAGCGCAATGACGATACCAACAGTGAAGCAACATCCTCCGCAACTAAACTGAAGAACAAAAAGACAGCAACTTGTCTGTTCCCCTTCCCCGATTTCCCAGCGCTGTTCCCCTCCGCCAATTCCCCAATAAAATCTTTAAAAAAAAAAAAAAAAAGAATAAATCTTCATATTTGTTTATATTTGCATGAAGGAACTCTGCAAGGATACACAAGAAACTAATAAAAATTATTATCTGACTAAGGACACATGTGAGAAGAGGGCTGAGAGAAAAGACAGAAACAGGATCGGTAGAAAAAGAGATGGCCCTAAGACTTTTTACCTTCTACTTATATTTTAATACATTAATAAATGCATTACCTATTCAAAAATAAAATTTAAAATTATTTTATTTCGTTAGCTGCTTTTATTTTATCATTCAGAGTGCAATAGAAGAAGCATCCTAAAGATTCTCTGTCCTTTGCTTGTTTGTTCATTCCTTTGAGGGAACTGGGATATATTGTAAGATTATATATTGCAATAACAGAAACAGGAATCTTACCAAAATATTTCATGGACACAAAGTCCAAAAGGATGGCCTGGATGCAAGGTAGATCTAGTGATTCATAGATCTTCACTTTAGTGCACTGCTGGTATAGTTCCCTGTTTTTAGGTGACCATGTTTCCAAAAGTACGCTCTTTCATAGTGAGCATATGAGTCAAGTGCACTGATCATAAGTATTTGAATACACATGATGATGTAATGTTACCTCATTACATCATCATACCTTTATATGCAAAAAGAGACCAGTTTCACTCTCTTCTTCCTCCTCCTTCAGCTTCTATTAGTGTGGAACTCTCTCGGGAGAAAATGTGGCTTACCAGAAAGAGCAACAAATCTTGTCTCAAATGCAGGCTTTACCACTTACTATCTTTGTTATTCTTTTTTTTAAGGGCAGTGTCACTGGCCCTTATATGTGGGACCGAACCGGGGCCGCTGGCTTCCCAAGCCAGCGCTTAGCCACCACGCCACTCGGCCGGTCCTCTTTGTTATTCTTTTAACCTCAATTTTCTTACTTAAAATAAGGATGAAACCTTCTTTATGGAGCTGATGAAACTTGAGATATATAAAATGCACACTGCACGGCCGGCCGAGTGGCTCTGTGGTTAAGCGCTGGCTTGGGAAGCCAGCGGCCCCGGTTCAGTCCCACATATGAGGGCCAGTGACACTGCCCTCAAAAAAAAAAAAAAATGCACACTGCAGCATCTTGAGCACATATAGATCTCCACACTCATGAACAATAAATGTGTGTGTGTGTGTGTGTGTGTGTATACACACACACATAAGTAAATGTGAGCTGACAAAAAAATTTAGCAAAACAGTTTATCCAAAAATATTCCTCCAATGACACATAGTTTGCGTGTCAGACTTCCTGAGAACAATAACATCAACTTGCAAACTCTCAGTCCAGAAGGAACCTGACTAATAATCACGAGGGCGATTTCCATGTGACATTAGATTCTTACGGATTTGGAAAGGTAGTCACTAGGGGGCTAGAGCCATTTTACTGATCTGAATTTACACGATCTAAATTGAGAATGTACAGGGTTATCAAAGTGTGAAGATCCTTTTCTTTAAATTGAAATGATATCAACTAGCACCAATGAGAACATCCAGTTGACAGTTGCATTATTATAACTTTGATTAAGCAAAAAGTAAAATTAACTTTGTTAATAAATGTTTTTATTGCCAAAAAAAATATTCAAAACAAGTGGCCCCAATGCAGGGTGAAATGCAAAGGGAACTTCATTTCTGAAAAAGTCAGAAAGACTTCTGCAGAACATTTAACACTTAATGTAGCCGCTATGAAGGTTAGTGGTTTCTTGCATCAAGGCTAAAATGGGGAAACCTCAAAATGGGAAGCCGACTTTCAAAACTGTCCAAACACAGGAAGTAACCTCTCTGTTCACGGGAAATTGAATAACACCCTTGAATTGTAGACTCATGAAAATGGATACAGGTGATGTTTTATCTAAAGTGTATCTAAAATTGCCACTTATTTCTCTTCCCCTCCAGACAAAACTTTTTAGCCAGGGTAGATTGAGGAACATATATTCTAATAGAATGGGCAAATGAATAATAAAATAATGGAATATAAGGTCATAAGGCAGCTCTGAATCATTCTTGAACGTTTTCTTCTTTTCACTGCCTCCCATACACCATTAGTCAACAAGTTCTGTAGAATATACTTTTTATTTATATATCCCTTCATTTTGTTCTACTGTCACCATATAACCAAGTCTTTTGTATCATTTGCTCCCCTATTCCCAGCCTGGTATATTTTTTTATTGGGATATAATTCATACACCATAATACTCACCCTTTTAAAGTGTATAATTCAGTGTTTTAAAAATATTCATGAGGGCTGGCTGAGTGGAGCATTGGTTAAGAGCTGGTTTGGGGATGCCAGCGGCCCCGGTTTGGATCCCACATATGAGGGCCAGTGACACTGCCCTCTACAACTAACAACAGCTCTACCTGGAGCTGGGCTGTGCGAGCGGTGGTGACGATTCCCCAACGCTGTTCCCCTCTCCCAATTTCCCAATAAAATATTTTAAAATATATATTTTTATATATATCACGAGTATGAACCGCCGCCACCATCTAATTCCAGAATATTTCCATCATTCCCAAAAGAAATCTTGTACCCATTAACAGGGAGGCCCATTTCCCATAACCTTTGAGCTCCTGACAGCAACTAATCTACTTTCTGGTTCTATGGATTCGCCCCTTCTGGACATTTCCTATAACTGGAATCATATGTGACTTTTTGTGTCTGAATTCTTCAGTTAGCATAATGTTTTCAAGTTTCATCTATGCTCTACCATGTATCAGTACTTCATTCCTTTTTATGGCTGGATAATATTCTGTGGATAACCACGTTTTAGTTATCCATTCATCAGCTGATGGACATTTGAGCTGTTTCAATTTTTTTTTTTTTTTTTTTTTTTTTTTTTTTTTTTTTTTAATTTTATTTTATTTTTAATTAGTTTCAGGTGTACAACACAGTGCAATAGTTATACATTTTACCCCTCAAAGTGACAACCCCCCCACCCCCAATAGTTTCAGGTGTACAACACAGTGCAATAGTTATACATTTTACCCCCCAAAGTGACAAACCCCCTACCCCCAATACACCCCCCCACACCCCCCCATATCATACATATCTATTACTCTTCCTCTGACTCTCTTCCACAGTATAATCCACATCCCGTGACTATCTATATATATTCAATTACAGTAGGTATACCACCTCCACTTTAGTAATACAGTGCAGTGATCAAACCTCTACTCCATCCATGAAATGGTCTCCCTAACAAGACCTATGATCATCTGACATTCCACAGAATATTTACAACATTATTAATTATATTCCCCAAACTGTTTTTCCTATCCCAGTAGCAATATTGTAGTTGCCTATTTTTGCTGTCTAATCCCTTCCCCTTCTCCCTCATTCCCATTCCTCTCCAAATTAGCAACCCTGATTTTTCCTCTATATCTATGAGACAGTTTCTGTTTACTTTGCTCATTCATACAGTTTTTCATATTCCACATATAAGTGAGATCATATGGTATTTGTCCTTCTCTGACTGACTTACTTCACTCAACATTATAGTCTCTAGGTCCATCCATATCATTGCAAATGGCACGATTTCATTCTTCTTTATAGCGGAGTAATACTCCATTGTATAAATATACCACAGTTTCTTAATCCAGTCATCTACTGACGGGCATTTTGGTTGTTTCCAAGTCTTAGCTATTGTAAATTGTGCTGCTATGAACATCGGGGTGCATAAGTTTTTGAATAAGTGTCTTGGTTTTTTCAGGATAAATACCTAGGAGTGGAATTGCTGGATCAAAAGGTAGCTCTATTTCCAGTTCTTTGAGATACCTCCATACTGACTTCCATAGTGGCTGCACCAATCTGCAGTCCCACCAACAGTGCAGCAGGGTCCCCTTTTCCCCACAGCCCCGCCAGCACTTGTTGTTTGTTGATTTGTTGATGATAGCCATTCTGACTGGAGTGAGGTGGTATCTCATGGTGGTTTTTATTTGCATTTCCCTAATGACCAGTGAGGTTGAGCTTGTTTCATATGCCTGTTGGCCATCTGTATGTCCTCTTTAGAGAAATGTCTCTTCATATCTTCTGCCCATTTTTTAATTGGGTTGTTTGTTTTTTTGGTGTTGAGTTTCATGAGTGTTTTATAAATTTTGGATATTAACCCCTTATCAGATATATCGTTGGCAAATATATTCTCCCATTCAGTAGGCTTCCTTTTTGTTTTATTAATGGTTTCCTTTGTTGTGAAAAAACTTTTAAGTCTGATATAATCCCATATGTTCATTTTTTCTTTTACTTCCCTTGCCCGTAGGGATGTATCAGTAAAAATATTGCTCCGGTAATGTCTGCAAATGTACTCCCTATATTTTCATTTAGGATTTTTATGGTTTCAGGTCTTACATTTAAGTCTTTAATCCATTTTGAATTTGTTCTTGTATAAGGCGTAAGGAGATGATCCAGTTTCATTTTTTGCATGTGTCAGTCCAATTTTCCCAGCACCATTTATTGAATAGACTATCTTTACTCCAGTGTAAATTCTTGCTTCCCTTTGTCATAGATTAACTGTCCGTAAATGCTTGGATTTATTTCTGGGCTCTCTGTTCTGTTCCACTGATCGATGTGCCTGTTTTTATGCCAATACCAAACTGTCTTGATTACTGTGGCCTTGTAGTAGGTTTTGATGTCTGGTAGCGTGATCCCCCAACTTTGTTTTTATTCCTCAGAATTGCCGAGGCTATTCTGGGTCTTTTATGATTCCATATAAACTTTAGGATTATATTTTCTATTTCTGTGAAAAATGCCCTTGGTAGTTTGATAGGAATTGCATTGAATCTATATATTGCTTTAGGCAGTATGGACATTTTAACTATATTAATTCTTCCTATCCATGAGCATGGTAGGTGTTTCCATTTATTTGTATCTTCTATGATTTCTTTCTTCAATGTCTTATAATTTTCTGAGTACAGATCTTTCACTTCTTTGGTTAAATTTATTCCTAGGTATTTTATAGTTCTTGACGCAATTGTAAATGGGACAGTTTTCTTAATTTCGCTTTCCATTAGTTTATTATTGGTATATGCAAATGCCACTGATTTCTGAACATTGATTTTATATCCTGCTACTTTACTGAATTCGTCTATCAGTTCCAATAGTTTTTTGATGGAGTCTTTGGGGTTCTCTATATACAGTATCATGTCATCTGCATATAGTGACAATTTTACTTCTTCCTTGCCAATTTGGATGCCTTTTATTTCTTTTTGTTGTCTGATTGCTGTGGCTAGAACTTCCAGCACTATGTTGAATAAAAGAGGAGAAAGTGGACAGCCTTGTCTTGTTCCTGATCTTAAGGGGAATGGTTTTAGCTTTTCCCCATTGAGTATGATGTTAGCTGTAGGTTTATCATATATGGCTTTTATTATGTTGAGATATGATCCCTGTATTCCCACTTTGCTAAGGGTTTTTAACATAAATGGCTGTTGGATTTTGTCAAATGCTTTTTCTGCATCTATTGAAATGACCATGTGATCTTTATCCTTCATTTTGTTGATGTGGTGTATCACATTAATTGATTTACGGATGTTGAACCAGCCTTGCGCACTAGGGATGAATCCCACTTGATCATGATGTATGATCTTCTTAATATATTGCTGAATTCTGTTTGCTAATATTTTATTGAGAATTTTTGCATCTATATTCATCAGGGAGATTGGCCTGTAGTTTTCCTTTTTGTGATGTCTTTATCTGGTTTTGGAATCAGGGTGATAGAGGCTTCATAAAAAGAGTTTGGGAGCCTTCCTCCTTCTGGATTTTTTGGAATAGTTTGAGAAGAATAGGTGATAGTTCTTTTTGAATGTTTGATAAAATTCACTTGTGAAGCCGTCTGGTCCAGGGCTTTTGTTTTTTGGGAGCTTGTCAATTACTGATTCAATTTCTTTGGTAGTAATCAGGGTATTTAGATTTTCTGTTTCTTCTGGCGTTAGCTTTGGAAGGTTGTATGCTTCTAGAAAATTATCCATTTCATCCAGATTGTCAAATTTGTTGGCATATAGTTGCTCATAGTAATTTCTTAGAATTTTTTGTATTTCTGTGATGTCTGTAGTCATTTCCCCTCTGTCATTCCTGATTTTGCTAATTTGAGTCCTCTCTTTTTTTTTTTTTTGATGAGCCTGGCTAGAGGTTTGTCAATTTTGTTTATCTTCTCAAGAAACCAGCTCTTGGTTTCATTGATCTTTTAATTGTTTTTCTGTTCTCTATATTGTTTATTTCTGCTCTGGTCTTTATTATCTCCTTTCTTGTACTCCCTTTGGGCCTCTTTTTGTTGTTCTTTTTCCAGTTCCCTTAGGTGTAAGGATAACCTGTTGACTTGAGATTTTTCTTCCTTCTTTAGGTAGGCCTGCACTGCTATAAACTTCCTCTTAGGACTGCTTTCGCAGCATCCCAGAGATTTTGGGTCGTGGTGTTTTCATTTTCGTTTGTCTCGAGGTATCTTTTGATTTCCTCCTTGATCTCATTTGTGACCCACTCACTATTTAATAGCATATTGTTTAGCCTCCATTTATTTGTCAGCTTCCCGGATTTCTTCTTATAATTGATTTCTAGTTTCATAGCATTGTGGTCAGAGAATACAGTTGAAATGATTTCAATCTTCTTAAATTTATTGAGACTTGTTTTGTGGCCTAACATGTGGTCTATCTTAGAAAATGTTCCATGTGCACTTGAAAAGAACGTATATTCTGTAGCTTTGGGATGAAATGCTCTGAAAATGTCTGTTAAATCCAGCTGGTCTAATGTGTCATTTAAGGTCGCTGTTTCCACATTGATTTTCTGTCTGGAGGATCTATCCATTAGTGACAGCGGGTGTTGAAGTCCCCTACTATGATAGTGTTACTGTTGATCTCTGTCTTTATGTCTGACAATATCTGTTTTATATATTTAGGGGCTCCTATGTTAGGTGCATAGATGTTTACTAGAGTTATGTCCTCTTGTTGGATCGATCCCTTCATTACTATGAAGTGTCCTTCTTTGTCCTTTGTTATATTCTTCAATTTAAAGTCCATTTTATCTGATATAAGTATCGCTACTCCAGCTTTTTTCTCAGTACCATTTGCATGAAATATTTTACTCCATCCCTTTACTTTCAGCCTGTATGAGTCTTTGGATCTGAGGTGAGTCTCTTGTATACAGCATATACTGGGGTCTTGCTTTCTTATCCATTCAGCCACCCTATGTCTTTTTATTGGAGCATTTAATCCATTTACATTTAATGTGATTATTGATAGGTGTGTATTTATTGCCATTTTCTTATTTGTGTTTGTAGTCTTTCATAGGTTGTTTTTCTCTTCTACTTAAAGAAGCCCTTTTAGCATTTCCTGCAAAGCTGGCTTGGTGGTAATGAATTCCCTTAACTTATTTTTTTCTGCAAAGCTCCTTATCTCGCCTTCGATTTTAAATGATAACCTTGCTGGATACAGCAATCTTGGTTGTAGGCCTTTATTTTTCATCACTTTGAAAACCTCCTGCCACTCTCTTCTGGCCTGCAAAGTTTCTGTAGAAAAGTCAGCTGATAATCTTATGGGGGTACCCTTGTAAGTAACTTGCTGCCTTTCCCTTGCTGCTTTAAGGATTCTGTCTTTGTCCTTAACCCTTGCCATTTTCACTATAATGTGTCTTGGAGTGGGCCTGTTTGGAATCATCCTGTTTGGAACTCTCTGCACTTCCTGGGCTTGTATTTCAATGTCCTTTGCCAGGTTAGGGAAGTTTTCAGACATTATTACTTCAAATATATTCTCAATCCCTTGCTCCCTCTCTTCTCCTTCTGGTACTCCAATGACCCTTAGGTTATTGCGTCTGATGTTGTCCCCCAGCTCTCTTAAACTATTTTCCATGTTTTTCATTCTTTTTCTTTTTTGTTGTACCGCATGGGTGATCTCTGCTATTTTGTCTTCTAAGTCACTGATTCGATTTTCTGCTTCATCCAGTCTGCTAGTGATTCCATCAAGTTTGTTATTTAATTCAGTAATTGTGTTCTTAAGTTCTAGCTGGTTGCTTTTCATGATTTCTCTATCCTTCTTTATATTTTCATTAATTTCCTTGAACATTCTAATAATCAGTGTTCTGAACTCTGTCTCCGATAGGTTGGTTACCTCTATTTCCTCTATTTCCACTGATTCAGGAAGTTTCTTCTGTTCTTTTATTTGTGTTATGTTTCTTTGTCTCCCCATTCTGGCTTACTCTTTGTGTTTGCTTCAATATAACAGATAGATCCCCCAGATTTCTCAGTCTTTTCTGGGTAAACTTATATGGTGTGTGTCCTTTATATTTGAATTACTCAGTCTCCCTATTCTCTTGTGCTTGTATCTGAGGTGTTCCTTGTGTCGTGCGTCCTCACTTGTTGAAGTTTTAGTTTTGATTACTTTTGGTTTGTCAGTAGGTGGGATTGACTCCCAGATTGATTAGCTGTGAGGATCAGCAGCTTCTGCAGTTTATGAGCTGCTGTGAGAGGATTGACCCTCTGATGAAACTTGGACCCTATGGGTCTTAGTACCTGTAGTAACTTCTTTTGGGTGTGACTCTTGTATGTCAAACCCAGAAATGCTCTGGTTTTATCTAAAGTTGGCCTCCGGGTATGATGATTCTTGTGTCTGTTTGTTTGGACCCACTGCTGCAGAGTGATTTTAGAGCATAACAGATCAACAAGAACAACCTCCGCAGCCACCAAAGGAAACCAAATGCTCGCACAATTAAAAACAACCAACCATCAAACTACAGTCAACTTGTACAGAAATATCAATCATACTAATGAAGAAACCAAACAGAAACAAAACAAAAACCACATACTCAATAATAACAGAAGAGGAAACAAAATAAAATACAATATCCTAAAATAAAAAATAGAATAAACATGAGAAACCGATTAGCTATACCTAAAAAATAAAAAATAAAAATAAACTAAAATAATAATAAAAAAAGTAAGAAAAATTTAAAAAATAAAATTTGCAGAAAAAAGGAAAAGAGGAAAAGTATAGCAGTGAGAAGAATGAATAAAATAAGAGAGAAAGTGAGGGTGGGGAAAAAAGAAAAAGAAAAGAAAGAAAAAGAAAAAGAAAAAAGGAAAAAAAAATATATATATATATATATTTGTCTACACACCCATATATATGGACATATATTCACCTATATACACCTATATATATATGCCTATATTAAAAACTACAATATGATTAGAATGAAATAGAAATAAAAACCAAAAACAACCAAGATAAGCAGCCAATAAAGGAAAACAAAACAGAATAAACCAAACAAACCAAAAATACCCGTGCTGGTCTAGGCTAAAGTCCACCAAGCTCTCTTCAGATTGTCTGCTGTACAAAAATTCCTGTGCGTCTTGTGGGAACAGTAGGCCACCTGGATGCCTAGCGTGATCCTGGCACTGCAGGTTTGCTGTACTTGGAGTGTGGTTGTGATGTGTGATTGGTGGTTTTTACAAAGTCACTGCCTTTTTGCTTTTGCCTGTCCCAAGGCAGGCTGCACCCCCAAAGGCTCAATGAGTGTCTCTGGGCACCCTTTTGGTTGACAGCCGTGGAGAATTAAAGAATTCCTCACTACCAAAAGCCTGCTGCTAAGAATCTGTTAATTAGTGCCTCAGCAGATGAACCTGCCCTGCCTCCCAAGCCTTGCCTAAAGGTGGGGCGGGGTGGGTAGTCTCACTCTGCTGCCTTTACTGGGTGGAAATTCTCAACCCCCTGCAGGTAAGGATATCTTCCTAGTCTGCCCCTATTGCTCCCTTCAGGAGTCAGTTTAAGACTGTCTTGGCGGTGGACAAAGTTTGTGGGAGTGGGTGAGTTATTGGGTTGTGTTTTTTTTTGCTTTCTGTTCAAGAGTAGAAAAAGGGAAAAAAAATAAAAAACATAAAAATAAACAAAGCCACAGTTCCAACACTGTTTCAAGCTAAGGCCTTTGCCTCTTATGCTCCAGCGGAGTTCCTGCTGCTCTCCCAAAGGGTCTGCCGGGATTTAGGGAATTGCGCGCACCCTACCGTGTGGCCAAGATCCCCGCTCCGCGTCTCTCGGGGACCTGCGTCTCCACCCGGCGCACTGCTTGTCCGAGCGAGTCCTCTTTTCCCCTGCTCCCGGGTTCCAGGCTTCTGCCTCGGAGCCGGCGCCCGCTCGGAAATCCTGCTGCTCTCCCAAACGGTCTGCCGGGATTTAGGGACTGCGCGCACCGTGCTGCGTGGCTCCGATCCCCCGCTCTGTCTCTCCGGGATCTGTGACTCCAGCCGGCGCGCTGCGCTCCGCGGGCGAGTCCTGTGTTTCCCCTGCTCTCGGGTTTAAGGCCTCTGCCTTGAGCCGGCGCGCGCCTCGCGCCGTTCTCCTGCTGCGCTCCTGGAGGGACTGCCACCGGGGTTCAGGGGACTGCGCGCACCTTCCACGCGGCTCCGATCCCCGCTCCGTCTCTACTGGACCGGCGTCTCCGCCCAGCGCGCGCTTCTTCTCCGCGGGCGAGTCCTCTGTTTTCCCCTGCTCCCGGTTTTCAGGCTTCTGCGCTCCGCAGGACGCGGTGGGCTCTGAGACTGATCCCTGAACCGGGAGGGTGCAGGGACTGATCTTGCCCTGTCGCTGCAGGGCTCTGCACCCTGCTTCCTGGGGAACGCAGGTGCAGCTCGCACCTCTGCACAGTCGTCTCCTCTCTCTCCTCCTGCACTTGCCCGGCCTGAGCTTCTGCCTCAGACCGCAAACCAACGCGCTCTTGCTGAACTCTAGGTGGGCCGCGGGCCGCAGGGAGCGAGCCGGGGCAACACTCACCGTGACTCAGCAGCCGCGGGTGCGGGCTGCACCTCACGCGTCTCGCCGCCTTCTTCCCCTACTCGCCCGGCCTGCCCACCTTCCAGCAATCCTTGTGTGGAACTCTTAGTCGCTCTGTGTGATGAGTAGATGTCTCTTTGAAGCGTATTAGAAGTTCAAATTGTGGATATTTCCAGGGGAGATTTCATGGAGCCCTCCTCACAGCCGCCATCTTGCCCCTCCCCCCCTCACTTTTTTTTTTAAGACTTTATTGGGGAACAGGGGAAGGGGAACAGACAAGTTGCTGTCCTTTTGTTCTTCAGTCTAGTTGTGGAGGACATTGGTTCACTGACCCATGTTGGTATCATCATTGCGCTCATCTCAGGTGAGGCAGATCGGTTGCCGGCCTCTGGACCGTTGCTCACAGCGGCTGCCAGCCGCTCACGCTGGCTACCGGCCATTCACTGTAGCCTATGGCAGCCCACTGCAGCAACGGCTGCAGCTATGCTGTTCCAGAGACTCACAGCAGCCCAGCTCCAGGTGGAGCTGTTGTTCAACATCTTAGCTGTAAAGGGCAGTGTCACTGGCCCTTGTATGTGGGATCTGAACTGGGGCTGCTGGTATCCCAAGCCAGCTCTTAACCAATGCGCCACTCGGCCAGCCCAAGTTGTTTCACTTTTTGGCTCTTATAAATAATACTGCTGTGAGCATTTATATACAAGTTTCTGGATGGACTTATGTTTTCAATTCTTTTGAGAATATACCTAACAGCAGAATTACTGAGTCATGTGGTAACTCTTTGCTTAATATTTTGAGGAACTACCAAATGGTTTTCTAAATCATTTGCATGGTTTTACATTCCCACAAACAATGTATGAGACCTCTAATTTCTCCACATCCTCTCCAACACTTCTTGCTGTTCATCTTTTTCATCTTAGCCATCGGGGAGGGTGCGAAGTGACATCTCATTGTGGCTTTGATTTTCATCAAACTTAGTTTCTTTAATAAGCAATAATATTGAGGATATTTTCATGTGTCTTTTGACCATTTATATTTTTTTCTTTGAAAAAAAAATGTCCTTTACCCATTTTCTCAGTTGGGTTTCTTGCCTTCTGTTATTGAGTTGTAAGAGTTCTTCATTTATTTTAGATACTAGATACTTATCAGCTATAAATTTACAAATATTTTCTCCCATTCTGTAAGTTGTCTTTTCACTTTCTTGATAGTGTCCTTTCATGTACAACAGCTTTTAGTTTTGATGAAATTCAATTTATCTATTGGGGAGGGGTTCCCTTGCTTCATGCCAAGTCCATAGTCATGAAGATTTATCCCTGTTTTCTTCAAAGAGTTTCATTGCTGTTTTTAGGTCTTCCTTCATTTTGAGTTTTGCATATGGTGTGAGGCAGTGGCAGGGAGGGGTCCAACTTCATTTTTCTGCATATGGATATCCAGTTGTCCCAGTACTATTAATATTTATTAAAGAGACTTGTATTTACCCATTGAATGATTTTGGCACCCTTGTTGAAAATCTACTGACTATAGATTTTAACTTTATACCAGAAGAAGACTCTTTTGATTACTGTAGCTTTGTAGTAAGGTGTGAATTTAGGAGATACGACTCTTCTGGTTTTATTTATCTTTTTCAAGATTATTTTGTTATTTTGGGTCACTTGAATTTTATGATCAGCTTTCCCATTTCTGCAACAAAGGCCACAGACCTCATCTGAGTCCCACTCCTAAACAACAATGAAACCTCTCACCAGTCTCTATTTCTGCGCAAGGCATTTTTGGACCAGCTGGGAAGCCTGCCCAGGAGCTGTTCTGTTGGGGGCCGACAGCATCCCGGTGTCTGACAGGGCCACATTGAAATAAAGATCCATGCTCAGCACTGGATGTCTGGGGTGCTGCCTTATGGTTGGTCATGTAATATCTCCTGTCTCTATGACCCATGTGCCTTTCCTCCTATAGGGAACAATACATTCACTGCATTTGTGACAAGTTCCTGTGGTACCCTGATGATAGCTGGTTGTGTAAGTCAATGACGGGGCAAGATTTCCTAAAGAAAAGGAAACTCCCTAAAACAGGCTAGAGCCCGAGGGGACCCCTGAACTGAGATATTGGGGACTCAATCCCCTTGGCCTGTGCAGCTGTGAAAGGTTTCCTTGGAGACCAGGAGACCAAGGTCTCTTGGCCATGAGAGTTCTGATAAGAGACAACTTACTGACCATGAGGTATTTTAATTGACAGCCTTGTTTTTTAACTCTTTGCTTTGTGCACTGCTGTAGCAACAAAAACTGAAGCTCTAACTGAAAAACAGATGTTCCCCTCTATTGCAATAATATGCAGCTCTTTGTAGGATAGGAAAAATTTGAAACTCCTTTTGCTACTAACTTCTGGTATATGCCCTGTAAGGTAGTCATAGTAACCATTCTTTAGACATAAGTAAAGTCCTTGAATGGGCCATGGTGTACCATGGAAAGATACAATTACAAAAAGGTAAAAGCTCTGAGAAAGAGAAAAACATCCTGATCATATGAAACATAACTTGCAATTGATGTAATGGTCAGAAGCCCCTATAAAAGCGGCCAGGCTTTAATAACAAGGTGTGTGTGATGCTCCTGTGAACTTCTTTCTGGTGTCTCCCTCCTTCTTTCTCCTCGCTGACACCATTCCACCCGAGGGAATCCCTGGTCCTCACGGGGGCTGGCTCCCCGCACTGTTCCAGCCTCAGAAAGTTTCATTATGTGTTTTATACCCTCTTAACATGTGTATGGCATCATCAATCTTCCTGAGAATTTACTTTCTTCTGGCAGCTACATGTTTAACAAGATCCCAGGAGGTTTCATAATCACTAAAACTTGAGAAGCACTATTCTAAAACAGGCCAATTCTACACAGTAGGAGACCAATAGTAGGTCAATACTGTCAATATCACAGTAAAAAAAGAAAAGAGGAACAAGAAAATCTTATGGTTTCTCAATCTAGTTGCCAAATGTTTGCTGAGCACTTAATATGAGCTCTCATCTAGGTCTCAGGAATATGGCAATAAACATAACAGACAAAATTACCTTCATGGGGCTTCTGTTGCATATTAGTGTAAAAACATAACAATGCAACTGAGAATTTTCCGTGGAAGGGCTAAGTGGGAAGGATGCTTACCAGTGTCACTTAAAAAAAAAGACCTACCCTCATTTCCTCCCAACATAATAATAACAAGAATTATAGTCAACATTTTTTGAGTATTTACAATGTACCAGGCCATGGGATTGGCACTTCATATACTATTATCATTACTAAGCATTCTATTACACGCATTTACACCAATATTTTTTTTTTCTTTTGGCCCATTTGGGTGTAGTAGAAAGAGCATTGCACGTGAATTCAGATCATTTGAACTCAATTCCAGATTTGACCACTTGCTGGCTGTGTGATCTTTAGCAACACAATTAACTTTCCTCACTCTCAATTTCATTAAATAGGAATACTGTCTTTACAGTATACAAAATTTAATATGTCAGCCCCAGATTAGAAAGAGTTGGACAGACCTGGTTTTAACTATCTAGTGTCATCGATGTGTTAGCATTCAAAAGATCCAGAAAATGGCAGTATAATGGTTTTTCCTAAATTTTAGTAGGAAAATCTGAAAATATATAGATTGTTCCCATTCTTATTTTCTCTTTTCTTAAGATAATACAAGATCAAGAAAGGCAAGGCACGGGCCGGCCGAGTGGCGTGGTGGTTGAGCACTGGCTTGGGAGGCCGGCGGCCCCGGTTTGGGTCCCGCATGTGAGAGCTGGTGACACTGCCCTCAAAAAAAAAAAAAAAAAAAAAGAAAGGCAAGGCACTAAGGAATGAGTAGAGGAGATCTCACGCTTACAGGAAAGAGGCACTGTGATGGGGTGGAGAGCACACCAGTCAGAGAATTCTGCAACTCCCACTAACTTTCAGCCCTTTGGACGAGACCCTTACTCTCTAAACATACGTTTTCTTGTAAGCGAAATCATCTAGCGATGTCCATACCACAAAACCATTGTGAAGACTAAATGAGATAAAATATATAAACATGTGCAGCACACTGGAGCACTAAGAATGGAATGAGCGTTTTGGTTGAACTTCTAAAAATCCTCCTCTGTTAGAGATATCTGCTGAAATATTTATGGTTGAAATGATACAGCATCTTGGATTGACTTTTAAATACTTTTAAAAAAGGAAAAAATGTGTGGACCGGCCGAGTGGCGCGGTGGTTAAGAGCTGGCTTGGGATGCCAGCGGCCCCGGTTCAGATCCCACATAGGAGGGCCAGTGACACTGCCCTCTAAAAAAAAAAAAAAAAAGGGGAAAAATGTGGAGGTGTGTCGGAGGCCAACAGCATCCTAGTGTCTGACAAGACCACCTTGAAATAAAGATCCACACTTAGTATTGGATGTCTGGGATGCTGCCTTATGGTTGGTCATGTAATATCTCCTGTTTCTATGAACCCATGTGCCTTTCCTCCACATCAGATCCTATAGGAGACAGTACTTTCACTGCATTTATGGCAAGTTCCTGGGGGTACCCTGATGATAGTTGGCTGTGTAAGTCAATGATGGGGTAAGATTTCCTAAAAAGGAAACTCCCTAAGACAGGCTACAGTCCGAGGGGACCCCAGGACTGAGAAATAGGGGACTCAAGCCCCTTGGAAACTGAGGCTCAGGTCTCTGGTCACATGGACAAATCCTGTCTGTGAGAAGCAGACAGTGTGTCTGAGAAACTGGTGATATCATCCAACCTTGAGCTGAGCTTACTTGCCTATGCAGCTGTGAAAGGTTTCCTTGGAGACCAGGAGACCAAGGTCTCTCGGCCATGAGAGTTCTGATAAGAGACAACTTACTGACCATGAGTTATTTTAATTAACAGCCTTGTTTTAACTCTTTGCTTTGTACATTGCTGTAGCAACAGATACTGAAGCTTTGACTGAGAAACAGATGTTACCCTCTATTACAATAATATGCAGCTCTTTGTAGGATAGGAGAAGTTTGAGACTCCTTTTGCTATTAAGTATTATAATCACATAGAAATAGTTTTTTGCCCTAAACTCAGCCACTGCTAGACTCTTGGCAATAACTCAAGCATGCGCCCCATAAGGTAGTTATGGTAACCACTCTTTAGATGATAAGTAAAATCCTTGAACAGGCCACAGTGTACCCTGGAAAGATTACAAAAAGGTAAAAGTTCTGAGAAAGAGAAAACATCATGATCATGTGAAACATAACTTGTAATTGAGTTAATAGTCAGAAGCCCCTATAAAAGGGGCCAGGCTTTAACAATAAAGGTGTGACACTCCTGTGAACCTCTTTCCAGTGTCTCCATCCTTCTTTCTCCTCGCCGACGCCGTCCGACCCGAGGGAACCCCTGGTCCTCGGTGGGGGCCGGCCCCCCGCAGAGGTGGAGAGAGAAAACAAGTGTGACAAATTATTGACCATTTTTGGAGTTGCTTTGATGGGACTTGGGTTTGTTACACTAGTCTATTTGTATGTAATGTTTTTAAATTGCCATGTGTACACATGCATACCTCACCAGGCTGGAATGCAGACACTGGGTCTCAGGGAGGCAATAGTGGAAGCTGAGGGGGTAGTCAGAACACTATTGCAGTGGGCCATGGAGGAAGGAATGGTGGCTTAGACTGGATTGATGGTAGTGAGGTTGTTAGAGAAGTGGATGAACTCAAAATACTATGCAGATCAAACTGACAAGACTTTTTGGTGATTCGGGATGGAGGAGGGAGTGATGTAGGGTAGACAGAGGTGGAGGAAGAAGCACTGCCAGGAGAAGTCCTGGGTTTTGACATTATTATGATGGTTAGGGTCGAGAGTGGGGTGCAGGTTTGGGAAGAGTTCTCTTTTGCCCATGATAAGTTTGAGGTTTCTATCAGGCATGTTATGGAAATGTCAAGTAAACAGTTGGAGTTCTCAGCACAGACCAAGTCTAGAAATGTAGATTTGGGGGTCAGACTCATATAGATAGTATTTACAGTCAGGGGACTGAATGATGTCACCAAAGGAGTGAAAATAGAAAGGGAACCTCAGGATAGATTTCAGAAACTGAAGGCATGAGAGTAGAATTGCCATAAGGCTATTGGAAGGATTGCGTATTAATTTGTATGTAAAGCCCTTTGTCACACATAGCAAGTGTTCAGTAGCCATTATTCCTCTTTGCTCCATTCATTTTTAGCCATGAACTCTCCTTCTACTTCCCTAAGGAAAGCACAAAACAAAGGCCTTCCAGGAACAATGCACCCCTACTCTTAAATCCTGTAAGTCCATCATCCACTCCCTCTTCCTTCCAGTGTTAGAAGACAAAATCCCTGTTCCTTTTCCAAGTTCATTTTCCCAATAGGCTGTTAATACCATCCCTCCCACCTCTTCTGGGACATTGTCCTACTACCTGTGGACAAAAAGGGGCCCCTATAATAAATTTGACAAGTCCAGTGACCAAAACTAGCCTCTCAGGGTGATGCGATCATAAATTTTTAACTAGGCAGGTCATGGGTAGGTAGTCAATCCCAGGCCTATAACTTCTTTAGTAAAAGGTTTATCTTTGGCTTAATCAAGCCCTGCATCTATGTTAACACACTTTTGAAATGCCTCTTTTTCAGACCCCTCAGAAATGTAACCACCCTCAAGAGAGCACATGATCTTGTTAACTCTCCTGTAATCTAGTCCCTGCCTTGCTTTCTCCCACCTCCAGGTAACCTTTCTTACATTACCTCCCTAATTCCAAATATATAAAAGAAACTGCAAAACTATCATTCTCCAGAGCACTTGAGGATCTTGCTTCTCAGCAAGGTTGTAATTTTTGGCTCAAATAAACTCATAAAAATTATCTACAGATTTGGACATTCTTATGTCAACACAATTTTATGAATTTTGTCTTATACTTTCTATTGTTTCTCCTGTATAGATTCTTCCTCTCAACCTACAAGCATGAGTTCATTCCACCTTAAAAAGTTTCCCTTATTGCTTTTAGTGACTTTTCTCTAGATATATACAAATATGTGTTAATATCCACAATTATAAGGAACCAATACAACTTAACACCAAAAAGACAATTCTATTTAAAAATGTGCAGAGGACCTGAACAGACATTTCTTGTAACCAACCACACATGAACTTCATTTCCTTAGCATGCATTCTGCTTTAATCCAAGCTCGCTTTGTTTATCCTGACAGAACTATAACTCACTTGCATTCTTTCCCCAGACCCTCCTACCTGTATTTATACTGCATGTCCACTCCTTGTAATCATTAAGCGTTTAGGACATTGGGTTCTGGTCAACATCAAACTTACTTAATAATAAAGTTTCAGGTCTATCAACCATGACCAAGATACAATAACCAAACCTCAAACTACAATAAGACTTTAGTCAAACAAAGATAACACCTTGACCTCAGTTATGTTTCAGCTCTGGACTCAGGAAAGCAGACTGGCTCCACAGACCACAGGTTCCCCTGGGAACCAGACGGAGCAATGCTATGATTGACACCAGGACCTGAAGCCATGATCAGTTGCTCCCTTCTTAGCCCCAACCAATCAGTAGAGCCCACAACCCCAGCTCTTACAATAACCATGATTAATGATTTTTCCTTATATAACATAGCTACTAGAGGCCATCAGGGAGCCAGGTTGTTGAGAACACTAGCTCACCTGTGTCTCTGAGCTTGGCGCCAACTCCTTAAATAAACCTTTACTTTCTTTGTTTCAAACTCCTGCTCATGTCCTTTTTTTTGGCTTGGATGCACACAGGCAAGTAGACCCTTTGAATCCATGGTAACATTCTCCAAAGAAGACATACAGATGGCCAATAGGCCTGTGAAAAGATTCTCAACATCACTAATCATCAGGGAAATGCAAATTAAAACCACAATTGAGAGATCACCTCACACCTGTCAGAATGGCTATCATAGATAAATTAACAAACAACAAGTGTTGGTGAGGATGTAAAAAGGGAAAGCAACAGTTTGGTGGGATTGCAAACTGGTGCAGCCATTATGGAAAACAGTATGGAGGTCCTTCAAAAAATTAAAAATAGGACTACCTTATGACCCAGCAATTCTACTTCTGGGTATCTATCTAAGAAATTCAAAACACTTAATTCGAAAAGATATATGCATCCCTATGTTCACTGCAGCATTATTTACAATAAATAGCTAAGATATGGAAGCAACCTAAGTGCCCATCAATAGACAATTGAATAAAAAAAGACATGATATACCTGGTTGATCCTGCCAGTATCATATGCTTGTCTCAAAGATTATGGAATAGAATAGAGAGCCCAGGAATAAACCCATCTATATACAGTCATTTAATCTATGACAATGGAAGCAAGAATTTACACTGGAGTAAAGACAGTCTATTTAATAAATGGTGCTGGGAAAATTGGACTGACACGTGCAAAAAAATGAAAATAGACCACCTATTTACACCATATACTAGAACAAACTCAAAATGGATTAAAGACTTAAATGTAAGACCTGAAACCATAAAACTCCTAGAAGAAAACATAGGGAGTAAGTTTGCAGACATTACCCTGAGTAATATTTTTACTGATATATCCCCTCAGGCAAGGGAAATAAAAGAAAAAATGAACATATGGGATTACATCAAACTTAAAAGTTTTTTCACAGCAAAGGAAATCATCCATAAAATAAAGAGGCAGCTTACTGAATGGGAGAAGATATTTGCCAACGAAATATCTGAGAAGGGGTTGATATCCAAAATTTACAAAACACTCATGCAACTCAACACCAAAAAACAAACCACCCAATTAAAAAATGGGCAGAGGATATGAGGAGGCATTTCTCTAAAGAGGACATACAGATGGCCAACAAGCATATGAAAAAATGTTCAACCTCACTAATCATCAGAGAAATGCAAATAAAAACCACAATGAGATACCACCTCACTCCAGTCAGAATGTCTATCATCAACAAATCAACAAACAACAAGTGCTGGCGAGGGTGTGGAGAAAAGGGAACCCTGGTGCACTGTTGGTGGGACTGCAAATTGGTGCAGCCATTATGGAAATCAGTATGGAGGTATCTCAAAACACTGGAAATGGAACTGCTGTGTGACCCAGCAATTCCACTCTTGGGTATCTATCCAGAGGAATCCAAAACGCTAATTCAAAAAAATATATGCACCCCTATGTTTATTGCAGCGCTATTTACAATAGCCAAGACTTGGAAACAATCGAAATGCCCATCGGTAAATGACTGGATTAAGAAACTGTGGTAGGGTCAGCCGAGTGGCGCAGTGGTTAAGCGCTGGCTTGGGAAGCCAGCGGCCCCGGTTCGGTCCCACATATGAGGGCCAGTGACACCGCCCTCAAAAAAAAAAAAAAAAAAAAAAAAAGAAACTGTGGTACATTTATACAATGGAGTATTACTCCGCTATAAAGAAGAATGAAATCGTACCATTTGCAACGATATGGATGGACCTAGAGACTATTATGTTAAGTGAAATAAGTCAGTCGGAGAAAGACAAATACCATTATGATCTCACTTATATGTGGAATTTGAAAAACTGAATGAATGAGCAAAGGAAACAGAAACAGTCTCATAGATATAGAGGAAAAACTGAGGGTTGCTAGTTGGGAGGGCGGTGGGGATGAGGGAGAAGGGGAAAGGATTAGACAGCATAAATAGGTAACTACAGTATTGTCACAGGGATATGAAAGACAGTTCAGGGAATATAATAATGTTGTTAAAATTTTGTGGGGTGTCAGATGGTCACATTTTGTTGGGGAGACTTCTTCTTGGATATAGTAGCGGTTTGATCACTGCACTGTATGCCTGAAATTGATGTTGTGTAGTATTGTATGCCAACTGTGATTGAATATATAGTCACGGGATGTGGATTATATGGTGGAAGGGAGTCAAGGGAATTGTAGTGGATAGTATGATATGGGGGGGAGGAGTGGGGGGGAGAATTGGGGGAGGGGGTTGTCACTTTGAGGGGTAAGAAGTATAACTATTGCACTGTGTTGCACACCTGAAGCTAATTAAAAATTAATTAATTAATTAATTAAAAAATAAAAATTAAAAAAAGACATGATACACACACACACAATGGAATATTACTCTGCCATAAAAAAGAATGAAGTCTTACCATTTGCGACTTCAGAGATGAAGCTAACGGGCATGGTGCTAAGTGAAATACGTCAGACAGCAGGGACCTGGTCCACAGTCAGATGAGTGAGCAGTCACGGTCTCCTGGCTTCTTGGGAGGCTGTGTGCAGGACAGCAGGGCTGCAGGGCCTGCCAGGTGATTTCTCCCACAGAATGTTCTTTGTTTGCTAGACCTATGGAACCTTGCTTCTCCTCCACCTGCGTGCGGGTCACTGCCCCTCCAGCCAGCTGCCACTGAAGACTCTCCCTGACTCTTAGCGGTCAGTACGTCTCTGTCACTCTACCTCTCGCACTCAGCCACCTGATGTGTTCTTTGGGCTTGCTGTTTTTCAGGCACAAGTCTTGGAACAAATCAGACTCAGTCCGAGCATAGAGAGAGACAAATACCATATGATTTCGCTTATATGTGGAAGCTAAAGAACAATACAAACGAACAAACAAAACAGAAACAGACTCCCGAGTGGCGCTGTGGTTAAAGCGCTGGCCTGGGAAGCCGGTGGCCCCGGTTCGGTCCCACATATGAGAGTCAGTGATACTGCCCTCAAAACAAAAAACAAAAAACAAAAAACAAAAAAAAACAGAAACAGACTCATGGATACAGAGAACAAACTGATGATTTACAAATGGGAGGGACGGGGGAATGGGTGAAAAGGTGAAGAGAGTAAGAAGTACAATTGGTAGTTACAAAATAGTCACGGATATAAAGTACAGCATAGGGAATATAATCAATGATATTATAATAACTATATATGGGGTCAGGTGGAACTTATCAGGCAATCACTTTGTAAATTATGTTAATGTGTATACCTGAAACTAATATAAACTATTATTGAATGTCAACTGTAATAGAAAAAAATTAAATTAAAAAATGCTTCTCGATTTTTATTGTGCATATGAAATATCAAGGATCTTGTTAAAATGCAGATTATGGCTTTGGGAGAGAGGTTCTGAGCTTCTGTCAAATGCTGATGCTGCCACTGGCCCATGGGCCACACTGAGCAGCCACACCCTGGAGCAGTGCTTCTCAACCTTGAGAGTATATTGGAATCACCTAGAGAGCTTTAAGGGACACTGATATCTGGGACCACCCCCAGATCCTGATGTCTGTAATATGGGCTGTGGGCTTGGCATCAGGATGTTTAAAAATCTCCCCAGGTGATTCTAATGTGCAATCAATCTTGAGAACTCCTGTTATCCTGAGGGTAGAATTATGAGGGACTTTGTAAACCACATATTTCTACAGTGTTTGAATTTTTTCCAAATATTATGTTACCTTGGATTAAAAAAAAAATAGGATGATGAATTAGAAGAAGAATGAGGAGAAAGAAAAGAAAAGAAGAAAGGGAAGAGACTGGAGGGGAGAAAGGAGGAAGAAAGAAAAACCTTTCTTGATCTTGTAGGGATAGCATTTTCTTTCTCAAATTTAAGTGCCCACTTCCTCAATTCCCATTCACACCTGACTCTCCTCAGCCTGGTTTCTGTACCCTTTTCCCCTGAAGCTTTACTAATACTGACCACACAGTGCAACAAGACATCTTACTGATCTTCCTGAGATATTTGATACAGTGGGCCAATGTTGTAAGAGTTCCTGAAGCCCTAAAGCAAGATCCTGGCTCTCACCATACTATTAATGATTTTTTTTTTTGTCTTCTTTCTTGTGGGCTACAAATGAAAACAGTAACTTGTAAATGATTCTGTATTGTTATTAAGCAAGGAACAGTGACACATGGCAACAGATGAAACATGCAATGCATGAAAGCTCTTATAAAAAAAAAGAAATCTCTCCATGTCCAAAACTAATGTCCATCCTAAAAGAGATAATTAAAAAGCATCAAAGCATTTCTCCCTCTTTGAAGTAGACTCTCAGAGATATAGACAAAATTCCCTGTGTCTGCTTACTCGCTACAAAAGAGGGGGGAAGGGGAGGGGAGAGGGGCAGGGAGTAGGTGTATCCAAGGCTGCTCAGCCATTCAAAAAAGAAGAAACATTTTTCACAGATTACTTGTACCTGTCAGGTCCTCCAGGAACCTGATGCTAAGAGAGACTTTAAGTGCAGGAAAAGCCTGTGAAGCATAAAGGAAGGAGGGAGCAGGAGTGGGTGAGGAGAGCCTCCCAGTGCCAGAGGTCTGACACCTGGGAAGGGAAAGAGAGAAGGGAGGACTGGGGAGGAAGAGCATCAGACGTCAGTGCAGCTGGGAGAAAGTCTCAGCCAGGCCACCGAAGAGCCCCAGAGCAAAGAATGCCTGGTGCAGGCCCCCATGTGGGAAGGCCTGGTCCAGCTTTAGCACCCACCCCGCACCCCTCACCACCCATGCTCAGTCCCTGCCTGAGAGCAGCCAGCCCAGGGTGAGGTTTCAGGATCCCCAGGGCAGCACAGCTGGAGGTTGTCAGCCAGCTCCCCTCCTCACCAGGAGGAGGTGAAGAAAGAACCCAGCCACACATTCCCCAGGGCTGCCCAGGACTGAAACTACGTGGGTACAGCTGAACAGTTTTAAATACAGTTTGGGCAGAGTCAAGAGGCAACAGGATAATCCTTTCACAGATCTGTCTCTTAGTTTTTGAAACGTTTATCTCATTTCTTATCTTAAAACCATCAAAAGTAAGTCTAGTCCAAAAGTAAGGAAATTGGCCCCAATATTTTTTTTAAACTTTATTAGGGAACAGTGTTTTTTTTCCAGGACCCATCAGTTCCAAGTCAAGTCATTTTCAATCTAGTGGTGGAGGGCGCAGCTCACTGGCCCATGCGGGAATTGAACCAGCCTGAGCTCTAACCTCCTGAGCTAACGGGCCGCCCCAGACCCAATTTGATTAAGTGCCCAAGATAGTATCCGTTGTCCTTTTGAAACACCCCACCCCGGGCTTCCGAAGCACCCCTCTTGCCTCTTCTCCATCCTGTCCTCCTCCTTGTACGTGTCCCTGAAACACATGGCCCTTCTTCAAGCTGTCTTGTCACTCTGTCCCCACTACCCAGGCTACTGTTGTGATGGGATATTTGTTGAAGTATTAACTGATATACTTTTGTATTAATAGTGTTTCCATCCCTCCCTTACCTCATCCCTTCACCCAATCAAATTATGGGAAGTGGGACAGACATGAAAGGCACACAGTGTTCAAATCCCTTTTTGGGTTTTATTGCCACCCTGGGGCCTAGAGGTGATTTACCCAGGACTGAGGGTGGGAGCAGGAGCCCTTTTGGGAGGACAGCGCATCTCAGCATCTTGAGCTATTCTCCTTTCTTTCTGCTTCTGCCATCCCAGGGAAATGTACCTAGTCTGTGAGGCCTGGAGACATGCTACTGTCAAATCAGCACCCAAGCCAAAAATTACGCTGCATTAATCCGTGGCAGAGTCATTCTCCCAGTAGTGAAAGAAGGATATTATATACCAGTATACGAGTGACATTGGGCAAGAAGAAGAAAGGATTGAGACGTGAGAAGAAAATCAAGCCTCAGCCATACAGCAAAGAAAAAGCATATTTTGAAAAATAAAGGGGCTACTTTGAAATATAATCAGGTGCAAAACTTGCAGACCTAATTAGAAGTGTCAAGGGCCGGCCGAGTGGCGCATTGGTTAAGAGCTGGTTTTGGGATGCCAGCGGCCCGGTTCGGATCCCACATATGAGGGCCAGTGACACTGCCCTCTACAGCTAACAACAGCTCCACCTGGAGCTGGGCTGTGCGAGCCCCGGTGGCGATGGTGTAGGCTGCAGCCCCTGCTGCAGTGGGCTGCCATAGGCTACAGTGAGTGGCCAGCAGCCAGCGTGAGCGGCTGGCAGCCAGCGTGAGCTGCCAATAGCCGTGATGAGCGACATCCAGAGGCCAGCGACTGGTCTGCCTCATCCGCGAAGAACACAATGACGATACCAACATGGGCCAGTGAAGCAACATCCTCCGCAACTAGACTGAAGAATAAAAGGACAGCAATTTGTCTGTTTCCCTTCCCTGATTCCCCAGTTCTGTTCCCCTCCCCCAATTCCCCAATAATATCTTACAAAAAAAAAAAAAGTGTCAAATACAGAAATCTATAGGTAGGACAGCCCTCATCTTAAATGGATATATGTTGTTACCTCATTATCACTGCATTACACCAGCTTTTTACTGCCCAATCTTCCAACAGGAGATGAATCACGAATTTAATGAGAATCATAATGAAGGGAAACTATCCCAGCATGGATTTCTGACCCAGATGCAAATTTCTTTCCCTGAGCACCAGGTAACAGGTTTGCAGGCCAGGCTGTATCTGGGTTTTTCTGAAGGTGGCCCCAGGACTTTCTGCTTCCATGGGAGTTCCTGCTAAGAGGCTACCCATCAGGCTTACCTCAGACGCAATGAATCAGAATCTCGGGGGGCAGGAAGCACCAACATTATGCTATTTTAACACCACTATAATTCTTATGCATGCATAAATTATAAATCCACACTACTTAAAATTTAAGGAAACTTGCCCAAAAGGTGTGAAGAATGTCAATATCCTGGATTAGGGAAGTCTAGTTTATATTTCTATTATAGAATAGTAACTTTATGGTTCTCATGTGCAATTGAAAGTCAGGGCAGGCAATACCCAGTCCACGATAGCAATCTTATTTTACTTAAATGAGTGCATACTCTAAAATCCTTTCTTCATTGCAACATTATTCAAAATCTTCTCTTCCAATTCAGGCAATTACCACCCCTCCCCATCGCTAAAATAATTCATGTCTTATAATAAATAGCAAAAAAAGTCTGATTAAGGTGGTAAGAATGAACATTTGATGTTTGTTTCAAGCTATGTAGTGACTTTATCTTCCTCTTCGGTTCCTCTGATGTTCTTGATATTCTGGTATTATGGCAAACGGCTGCCTCTTCCCTTCTTCTGCAAGACATAACCACCCAGCTATCGACTACATTTCCCAACTTTCTTTGCAGCTACACATGACCATATGACCATGTTTAAGCCAATGGGGTATGAGTGAAAGACATGTCATTTCCATCTCATCTCTAATTTAAAGTCAGGCCAACTTCTATGGACTTTGGCTTTTTTTCACCTTTCTGTAAATAGGATTAAGGAAATGAGAGAGATCAACTTCAATCATGCAGAAAAGGACAATGTCCAATAAGATGGAGGAACAAGGTGATGAGAACTTAGTTCTTGATTAACCCTATTGAGAAGAGCTGCTCCATCAGCCCAGACTGGCTGAAAAATTCCATAAGAGAGAAATAAACTCCCTTTAAGCTACTATGTTTTTGCCTTCTATTTGCTATAGCATCTTGGCCTTTATCCTAACCAATGACTACCCAGAGCCAATTAGCACTTAAGGCCACCCATTAACTGAATTAAGGATTCCTGAGTCCTTTGCGGACAATGTCGTATTTATCCTCTCCAACAGACACTTTGTTTGCATGGATCCTACTAGCAAATACTGGAAAAGGAAATATGCCTACCCACAAAAGACTATAAAAATTGTAAGACATAAGGAAGTACAGGAGGTCACCACGCAGGCAAGTGAAACCTAGACTGAAGAGACTAATACGATTAGTGAGGCAACTCTGTCCCCGTGGCCAGGATTATAGTCCTTTCAAGCATCTCAACACAGGACACGCTTTTTAAAATTTTTATTTGTTTTCTTGTACAAAATATAAATTGACCTATGGTGTTTAAGAATTTTCAGATGTTGAAAGAGGTAAATCATTGAATAGACTCTTCAGTCTGCTCACAAAAAATCAAGTGCAAATTACATGCTCTCAGGCTAGTAAGTAACATACATGTAAACAAGTGGTTCTGAATTTTCACAAGTTTGTGTTAAAACAATTAGATCTGTGCATTATACAATGATACCCTGATACTAAATTTCATGTCCTAAATTCAGACTTTTTTTCTCTTTTTTTTAAAAAAGATTTTATTGGGGAATTGGGGGAGGGGAAGTGTTGGGGAATTGGGAAAGGGGAACAACCAAGTTGTTGTCCTTCAATCTTAGTTGTGGAGGGTGCAGCTAGCTCAGCTCCAAGTCCAGTCATTATTCAGCGGCCCATCAGCAGCTCAGTCCAAGGTGACGTGTTCAATCTTAGTTGTGGGTGGGCGTAGCACGCCATCCTATGAGGGAGTCGAACTGGCAACCTTGTTGTTAGGAGCACATGCTCTCACCAGCTGAGCCATCCTGCCACCAGTTGGCAGCTCAGCTCCAGCGCAACTCACTGGCCCATCTGGGAATCAATCGGGCGACCCTGTTGCTCAGAGCTTGTGCTCTTAACCAACTGAGCCTCTAGGCTGGCCCCCAGACTTTCTTAAGACATCTGGAAAACCAATACTTCATGCTGTTTATACTACCTGCTCCTAACACTGGGTTTGACTGCCACATTCAACCCTAGTATGGATTTGAAAATGTAATACACACACACACACACACACACACACACAAATACATGAAAATATTATTGAGTTAGAGAACTACTTTTAGACTGGGTTATTAGATTACAGATTTTCTGCTCCTTTCTTGTCTATTTCTGCATTTTCAAAACTATGTATAATGAGCTTATGGCTTTATAATAAGAAGGAAACACAGAGGTTTATAGGATCGTACAACTATAGAAGGATTTCTTATTCTGTGTCCATGTCTTCTCAGTTCCTAATCCAATGCCTTGCACATAATAGATGCTTGATAAATAAATGTGAGCGAAGGAAGAAAAAAAAGAGAAAAAGATGGAAGAATGGAATAGTAAAGGAGGAATATGCTCGGTATCTTCTGTTTGCCCCTCCAGATTCACTCTCTAACCTACCCTGAACCCTAAAAGGCTGACCTACAAGAACTGCCTGGATGGGCTCCGTATTCTCTGGTTCTGGTTAGATTTAGCCACAAGGAAGCACTGGCAGATCAAAGGAGTGGGGATTTATTCCCTGGACAACTTCCCTGTGAGTCACTGCTGCCTGCTGCACCCCTCAACCCGATCCAAGACCCTTTCCACCCAGCTCTTCTGACAGGACAAAGCACTTCCCACCCTGCTTCAGGCCTTGGGTGGTAAAGGGCCGTTTTTACTAGATCTAGGCTACTGCACTCTCCTTTGTGCTGTTTTTACATCTTGCTCAGTCTTTTATAGATAGTCCCTTTATTAAACTCTTCTCAAATCATCCAACTTGAAAGTACCATATATGTATTGTCAAGGCCCAGATTGATACAGAATCTATTGCTGACAATAACCCAACAAGTTCTATTCTCCAGGAATTAACGCTGAAGAAGGATTCAGACAGGTATTTAAAAAAAAAAAAATCATCACCATTGCTCATTTCAAAAATTTAAACAACAGAACTATTTTCAGTAGAGAAATACCACTTTGACACCAAAGATTTTGTAGTTATAAACTATTATTATGCTTTTTATACTGCCAAAACACAAAGATAAAAATTCACATTCATATTTCATCATGCTTACAATAAAGATGGATTAAAACACTCAAAATTGACTGCTTAACACATGCACAAAAGAAGGATACCTATTGTAGTATGAAAATGTTCTCAGAGATTAATTATTCCTTTTCAAACATCATTTCTCAGCTATTTGTCAATATCATTTTTTTTGTGTGTCCTTGAAAGCAATTTTTTTTACCCAGAAAAGACAACTTGAGGCTATTTTAGTACTTAAAATTAATATTAATTTTATAGTCAATGGTATAATAACAGCTATATATGATGTCAGAGAGGTAATAGATTGGTGGGGGGCTTATCACTTTGTGAGGGGTGTAAATGTCTATTTACATTGCTTCGTACACCTGAAACTAGTAAAAAATTGAAATACAGTGCTGGCTGAGTAGCTCATTTGGTTAAGAGCTCGCTCAAGGGCTGGCCGAGTGGCGCATTGGTTACGCGCTGGTTTTGGAATGCCAGCGGCCCCGGTTCGGATCCCACATGAGGGCCAGTGACACTGCCCTCTACAGCTAACAACAGCTCCACCTGGAGCTGGGCTGTGCGAGCCCCGGTGATGGTGTGGGCTGCAGCCCCTGCTGCAGTGGGCTGCCATAGGCTACAGTGAATGGCCCGCAGCCAGCGTGAGCGGCTGGCAGCCAGCGCGAGCTGCCAATAGCCGCGGTGAGCGACCGATCTGCCTCATCCGGGAAGAGCGCAATGACGATACTAACAGTGAAGCAACATCCTCCGTAACTAAACTGAAGAACAAAAAGACAGCAACTTGTCTGTTGCCCTTTCCAGATTCCCCAACGCTGTTCCCCTCCGCCAATTCCCCAATAAAATCTTTAAAAAAAAAAAAAAAAAAAAAAAAGAGCTCGCTCAAGAGTGCAAGCTGAGCTCTGGCAACAGCAGTTCGATGCCCAGCTCGAGCTGAGCTGCCACTGAGCTGCCAACAGGTGGCAGGATGGCTCAGCTAAAACCAAACAAAACAAAACAAAAAAAATTGGGGGGCCAGCCGAGTGGCGCATTGATTAAGAGCTGGCTTGGGATGCCAGTGGACCCGCTTCGGATCCCACATATGAGGGCCAGTGACACTGCACTCTAAAAAAAAAATAAAAAAAGTAAAAAAAATTGAAATACAACAATTAATATTAATTTTATAAAAGTTACAAATCAAAAACCAGGGTTCTTTGTTCAATTTACAAATCTTATTTTATTTCTGTCTAGTGAATTTTAACATCTACCTTTAAAGTGACCTTTTATTAATATTTTGTGTCATTTACAAACTTAATTAAGCTTTATGTAATTATTTTAAATTTAATACATTCCTTTCACTTAATGCTTCTAACTTGCAGAACTTAGCCAAAATGTTTAGGACAAAAATAAATCTAATAAATTAAAATTCTGTGAATCTTAAGTTCTCTTAAACATTTCAATGCTTTTAACAAACTTTGTAAACTGAGCTTAATCTTTTCAACTGTAGAAAAGTACAACTCTAAAATAATTAAAAACTCAATTATACATGTTAAGCTGGAATCATGAGGCTAATATATCAAATCCTCTAAGACTAAGTCAATTATCTTAACTATTACAAACATTTTAAATATGAAACATACACAGATTATTCTTAAAGATAATGCAAAATAATTAATTGCATTGGTTTTTAGTCCATTATTTCTATATGCAAGGGTCAAATAACAGAGTTTTATCATCCAGCAAATTGGAGTTCTTATAAGCAAATTGATTTAAACATCTCAAACAATCAGGGATATCTGCTTGGCGGCTGATATTTAACCAGAATTTTTGACTAAGACACCTCTGGAACAGCCAACATCTAGGGCAACTTTATTTGCAACATCGAGGCAACCTGAGCCCTATTTTGTGATCATTTTGCAACTAGAGACTCTAACCCCACTCCTTGTCAAGTGGGGCTATTTCACAACCCCCTTCCCCAGATCCAGGTTATATATTACCTAACACTCGAGGCTGTATTCAATTAATTTATTTATTGTTTGATTCTATTCTTAATTCATTTCATATGCTTCCTCTTTGTTAGGGACACAATTCTTACAGGTATTTTAATGATAACCAATGAGACTGTGCATATCTTTTTTTTTCTGTGTCATGATAATGACAGTATTCTCTTATTATCACTGCCACTCTTCTTCAGGTTATTATATGACAGGAGTGGTCTGGGTAAAGGATACATTTCACAGGTCTCTGGAGTAAGTACTTTAATGCTTCCCTACCTTCTTCGGCCCTGGTCTTGGATAGTGTGCCTTAGGCTGTGAAGGACTGGTTTGAGATGACTTAGGTTGAGTAGGTCTGGGCCGAGAAGACTTAGATTGGGAGGACTGGGGTTGGCATGGCTTGGGCTGAGTGGGTTTGGACGGAGAGCATTTAGCTTGAGAGGGCTGGGGCTGAGTGGGTATTGTTTGAGTGGGTTTGGGTTGAGAGGGCATAGGATGGACGGGTTTGGGCTGGGGATGCTTGTCCTGGAATGGCTTGGGCTGACGGGATTGGAACTGAAAACTGGGTAAAAATTTGCTGCTGAACATGGGATGGGATCCCATTTGGAAAGCTGGATTTGATGGCCCACCTCGTGTCTTTGGCTTGAATCCTTGCTGAAAGGCAGGTCTTACGGGTTTTTGTATGACTCCTGCTGGTTGAAAGGCTTTAGGGTGAGGATTCGCAGTACGGGTTGCTGTTCTTGTAAGTTTTCCAGTTGCCTCAGTTGGCTGTGTTCCTGAGGCGTGGGCTGGCCTAGGCTGTTGGGCTGGCCTAGGCTGTGGCTTCCTAACTGGTCCTCCTGGTTGTGAGCCCCGGGAATGGAGGTGACCTGCCCAGGAGCCCAGTGCAGCAGGCTTTTCACGAGCTCCCACTGTCTGTGGTCTCTCAGGCCAGGCCTGTACATACTGATGAATGGGTCTTGGTGGTCTCACAAATATTCCAGCCATGTGGCATCCCCGAGCAGGTCTTGGAAATTTCATAAACCTGTCACCTGAATAAAATCTCTGGGGTTGGAAGTATTGAATCCCAAATCTTTTACCTCGACCATGGACCCTTGAATTCTGAAAGGGTGAAGGACAGAACCACTTAGACTTCTGCTCTGGCCAAAAGCAGGGGCTCATAACCCAAGGGGATGTCAAAGAACCATGGTTTAAGTTATCTTCAATTCTGATTGGTAAAGGACAGGAGTTTTGCAGATGAGGCATGGATACTGGAGTGAGGTGGAAATTCTGAAGACTCTGGCTGACCTCACATTCAACTCCATGCTCTTTTACAGGGATCTCAGCTTGGCATTCAGATAACCTTTCTGGCTGACTGTGTCTTTGTTGTCCCTCATCTTCAACTGTTCCAGCCAAGTTTTCACTAGAGGAAACTTGAATTCCTTGAACATTCTCAAAATCTTGGTCTACCTGGAACCCCAACTCCCTAGCCAGGGAAGCCATGTCCTCCACGGACACATATCTGAGCGAAGAGGACATCACTTCTTGGAGGGCAGCTTGGAGACCCTTCATATTCTTCCCTTTCTCCCCAGCTTCCTCCTCCTCCCAAAACAGGAACTGTGATGGCTTCAACTTCAGGATCCTCTGGAAAATCTGAGCCTCTTCGCTCTCTCTGGCCTGGGGACTGAGGACAAAGTAGCATCTTTCAATGGCAGCTTCTCCTAAAAACATGAGCAGGTCCCATTCCTTCTCACCTAGGCAGTCGGTAAAAAAAAACACAGCTGAGGAAACTTCCATCAAGAAACCAAACTCTGTCCAAAAACTTTCTAGATCTCCACGAAGGTTGGCCACAGCAACAGGCTTTTGGAAGAAACTAGGGTTTTCCTGTAGACGGTCGCTATCAGGAAAACACCAGGTTATTTCAACCAGGCCATCAGAGATTTGCCGGGGAAGCACCAGAACAGGCCAATCCTGATGGAGAAAGACTTTGTGAGATTTCAGCTGGGCAGGGCTGAGCAGTGTGTTGAGGATTCTGGACTTGGAGAAGCTACAGTTTCCTAGACGCACAAAAGAGATGACAGGCATCTTCATGAGTGTCAGAAACTTCTCTGTCTCCCCTGTAGGCCCTTCTGAAGACTGTGTTGATGACTTCTTCACAATGTCTTTCATGGCCCCCAGCATTAAAATGCTTTTGTTGTTTTCTGCATCTGGCAGTAGCAGGGGAAGAGCAAACTTGCACTGATGCATGCTTGACATGACTTTGCGTTGCAAAGAGATGTCTGAGCACAGCATAGAGGCACAAAGGACATCGAGGGGATTGATGGTTTGTATGTCGCTACCTTCCAAATTCTCTGCTCCAGTTGGCAATTCCCCTTGACTATCCTCACACAGAACCTTGTGTCTGAGGATTGAATCTCTAGCTGTCACATCCAGTGCTTGAACTTTCATCAGGAAATTCCAGGCTAAGTCTCCTGGAGTCTCAGGTGTCCAGTTACATCCTCGATCTAAGGAGAATTGTTTAACATAATCTGGAAGAAGCTTTCTGCTCCTATCCATGTACAAACATGACAGGACATCTTTAAACACCTTTTTTCTTTCTGTAGGAAAAAAGATACTCAGTGAATGTCACTTCAAATTCTAAGTCCGTCACTGACTTAAAACTAAACAATTGACATTTTCATTGTAATAAGATGAAACAATACAAATAAAGTGAAAGTTCCCTTTCACCACTGCTAATTCTACTTTTCTTCTAAAAGACATGTCAATATGGTATGATATTTTTGCTTTCCATCCTTTTTCTATGCAAGTACCTAAGTATATATGCATATATATATTAATAAAAATATATAGCTTGATTTAATAAATGCTATTTTAGTTTTACATAAATGATATTATACTAAACAGATCCCTCAACTTCTTTTCACTTAATGGTATTCCTTGCCAATTCTTCCTGGTAGGTATATATAAAGATCTACTTAATTCACTTTAGCTAATCCATCATGCTTCATGGTTTGGATGTACCATTATTTAACCACTGTCTATTGATGATCATTTAGGTTTTCCAATTTTTTGCCTAATGTTTGCATGCAGCAACGAAAAACCTTGTTAATCCTTCATTATACACATAGATGAGGAATTCTCTAGGTTGATACTGATTTCTTTCTTAAATGTATCTCTTACTAAAGTTAGGAGAAATGGAAGATTTTATTTCCATTAAGGTTGTCTCAGAATTTACATGTTGTACCTAATTTCTTCTGATCTCACAATTTCTTATATAGCTTCTATTTCTTAGGAATACAGAGATAGTGCTTAGTAGAGAAAGAAGATCAGAGAGCATTTTTTGCTCCTGATGGACAGCAAGTTAGCAAAAGCTTCTTGGATTCCCTGTAAAAATAGCACAGAAAAAAACAATAGAAGTGAGAGAAAAGTATGGATTTGAAGAATTAACAGAAGTAACTCTAAGAAACCCTTAGGTAGTCTGAAAGTTGCTTGAACTAGTATATGTGTTGGGGTAAGAAGGAGAGGGAGGAGTTGAGGCTAGCATAAAGGATTCTCAGAGGAGGCAGTGATAGGATAGTTTGCAGGAAAGCTTTTAAGTTCTGCTTTTGCCTATCCCCTATTTTCTATTAGGACAACAATCCTCTGCTCCTTTAGCACAGATATTAGTATCCAGGCAGCCCAGGCTAGATGTCTAGTATTAATAAGGTATTCACAGGGCTACTATGAAGCAGTTAGAAGCAGAAGAGTAAATGTATACACAGCAACAATGACATATTTAATAAGCACAGATCTGGACTTAAAAAAAAAAAAAAGGAAGAAGCAGTAATTTCTAGACCCCAATACTATTTTTGTGTAATTTAAAAATTCATGAAAATAGTTCAGCTAAGGCAAAAAGAAAAGGAGAGCAAGATTTCAGCTGCCACCTACTGAAAGGAGACTGAATTTTGAATTTGAGTCCAGTCAGGTTAATTGGGAACTAAAACAACGCCTCCCTTCAAAAAAGAAAAAAGAAAAAAAAGACTCTTTGGAGATATTTAACAATCCACTGTCTCTACAACCTATCATATACATGTTTAGGACACAATCCACAGACACAGGAAGAAATGGAAAATGTAACCAATAATCAATGGAGAATGACCCCAAGATGACCCAGATGTTGGATTTAGCATGTAAGAATTTTAAAGCAAGTATCTTAACTATTCTCAAGAATGTAAAATAAATTAAGCCCATAATAAATGATTAAGTAGGAATTATCGGGGGGAAAAAAGAAAGTATAAAAAATGAACTTTCTGGGCCGGCCGAGTGGCGCATTGGTTAAGCGCTGGTTTTGGGATGCCAGCGGCCCCGGTTCGGATCCCACATGAGGGCCAGTGACACTGCCCTCTACAGCCAACAACAGCTCCACCTGGAGCTGGGCTGTGTGAGCCCTGGTGATGGTGTGGGCTGCAGCCCCTGCTGCAGTGGGCTGCCATAGGCTACAGTGAGTGGCCCACAGCCAGCGTGAGCGGCTGGCAGCCAAGCGTGAGCTGCCAATAGCCGCGATGAGCGACATCCAGAGGCCAGCGACTGATCTGCCTCATCCGGGAAGAGCGCAATGACGATACCAACAGTGAAGCAACATCCTCCACAACTAAACTGAAGAACAAGAAGACAGCAACTTGTCTGTTCCCCTTCCCCGATTCCCCAACGCTGTTCCCCTCCACCAATTCCCCAATAAAATCTTAAAAAAAAAAAAAAAAAATGAACTTTCTATAATTAAAAGTCACAATATCTGGTGCTCCCTTTGGCAGCACTTATACTAAAACTAGAATGATACAGAGATTAGCATGGCCCCTGTACAAGGATCACACACACACACACACACACACACACACACACACAAATCACAATATCTGAATTTTAAAAAATTAGTAGATGGACTTAACAGTAGATTGGAAATGACAGAGGTCAGTATAAAGATATAGCAATAACATGATCCAATCTGAAGAACAGAGAGAAAAAAATAGTAAAAAATGAATAGAACCGCAGGAACCTATAGAACAATATCAAACGTCTAACATACATGTACTTGGAGTCTCAGAGAGAGACAGAGAGAGGAGGGAGCAAGTGAGACAGAAAAATATTTGGATAAATAATGACTGAAATTTTTCCAAATGTGGTAAAAAGAACTGCTGAAAATTTTTAAGAAAAAAAATACTGAAAGTAACCAGAAGAGAAATGACACAACACTTACAAGGGAACAATGATAAAAATAACAGAAGACTGAGCATCAGAAACAATGGCAGCCAAAGATGGAGGAATGACATCCATAAAGGGATGAAGGCAAACACTTCCAACTTAGAATTTTATACCGAGCAAACATATTCTCTGCAATGAAGGCAAAATAAAGACATTTTTCAATAAACAAAACGTAAGAGAATTTACCAGCAGCAGAACTGCACTAAAATAAATAACAAATAAAGTTCTTCAGGCTAAAGGGAAATAACATCCAATTAAAATTTGGGTCTTCAGGAAGATAGAAAGGGCACAGGAAATGGTAAATGTGTGGGCTCCTACCATTGGCTAAACTCAACTATAAGTTGGAAGTGAAGGAAATTGATTGAATAGTCTATATACAAGTTGACCTTATAGAGTACAGAGCACACAAAGCAATGCTTTAAGCCTTCCTGACACTTTGATTTGACATTGTGATTTTTTTTCTTTGTCATGAAATTTAACATGACATAAAGCATAAAGACCCTTCTCCTTTGAGTCAGATGCATTTGGATTTTTTTTTTTTCAGTTCCCAGCTGCATAGACAAATATTACAGAGAAAAGAGAGGATAGCCACATGCCTCCGGTCAACTATATAGGTCATAACTACAATATTATTAAGACTTTTATTGACTTGTGTTTGCTAAAAGTGTTAGATTGATTGTAAAAATAGTCCCAATTAATGCCTTTCTGGTGTCCACACCTTTTGCAATATTATTTTGCAAGAGGTAGAGTCTATTTTTCCCCAACCCTTGAATCTGCACTGGCTTTGTGACTTGCTTTGGCAAACAAAATGTGGCAGAAGTGACAGTGTTATGGGTTGAATTTGCCCCCCGCAAAAAAGATACGTTGAAGTCCCCAGTACCTTGGAATGTAACCTTATTTGTAAATAAGGTCTTTCCAGAGGTCAAGTTAAAAAGAGGTCATTAGAGTAGGCCTTATTCCAATCTAACCAGAGTCCTTATAAATTGAGGAAATTTGAAAATACAGACATATACAGAGGAAAAATGATTTGAAGACACACAGAGAGAAGACAGCCATCTACAAGCAAAAGAATACCTAAGGCTACCAGCAGCTAAAAAAGAAGACTGGAACAGATCCTTCCTGATGCCCTCAGAGAGGGCATGATCCTGCTAACACCTTGGTTTCAGACTTCTGGCCTCCATAACTGTGAGACAAATTACCCGTTGTTTTAAGCCACCAATTTGTAGTACAGTAATACCTTGGTTTGTGAGCGTAATTCGTTCCAGAAACAAACAATTCATATTGCAAGACATCGCTCGTTTACCAAGTTAAAATTTATTAGAAATGTTTGTTCATCTTGCAGAACACTCGCAAACCAAGTTACTTGCAATCCAAGGTTTTACTGTGCTTTACTGTGGCGGCCATAGGAAACTAATACAAATGGCATGATAGTTCAGAGCCTCAGCCTTAAAAGGCCCTCACTTCTCTCTGTATATATCTCCCTCCTCCTCTTCTTCCTCCTCCTCCTCCTCCTCCCCCTCATTTTCCTTCTACTCCTCCTCCTCTTCCTTCTTTCTCTCTCTCTCTCTTTCTCTCTCTGTCTTCCTCCCCCTTTTACTCCTCTGCCTTCACCAGACAAATATGCTCCATCTGAGAATAAGCCCAGATTACCTTGCAAGAAGATGACAGCTGAGCCTATAGCCAGCTGACCACAGATACCTGCATAAACCCAGGGAAGACCAGAACTGCCCAGCCAACTACAGACACATGAACAACAATACACTCTTACTGTTTTAAGTGACTGAATCTTGAGATGCTTTGTTATGCAGCATTATTGTTACAATAAATAAATGATACAGGAAAAAAATATGCAAACAAAACAATAACATGAAAGAAACATATTATAAGGGATTAATATCCAAAATATATAAGAACTCATAGACCTTAATACCAAAAAACCAAACAATCCAATTAAAAAATGGGCAGAGGACTTGAATAGACATTTCTCCAAAGAGAACATACAGATAGCCAATAGACCTATGCAAAGATGCTCAACATCACTAATCATCAGGGAAATGAAAACTAAAACCACAATGAGATATCACCTCACACCTGTCAGAATGGCCATCATCAATAAATCAACATACAAGTGTTGGTGAGGATATGGAGAAAAAGGAAACCTAGTGTGGGAATCCTGTTGGTGGGATTGCAAATTGGTGCAGCCACCATAGAAAACAGTAAGGAGATTCCTCAAAAAATTAAATGTTGGGGGCCGACAGCATCCTAGTGTCTGACAAGGCCACCTTGGAATAGAGATCCACGCTCAGCACTGGATGTCTGGGATGCTGCCTTATGGTTGGTCACGTAATATCTCCTGTCTCTATGAACCCATGTGCCTTTCCTCCACATCAGATCCTGTAGGAGACAGTACTTTCACTGCATTTATGGCAAGTTCCTGGGGCACCCTGATGATAGCTGGCTGTGTAAGTCAAAGACGGGGCAAGATTTCCTAAAAAGGAAACTCCCTAAGACAGGCTACAGTCCGAGGGGACCCCAGGACTGAGAAATAGGGGATTCAAGCCCCTTGGAAACTGAGGCTCAGGCCACATGGGCAAATCCTGTCTGTGAGAAACAGACAGTGTCTGTGAAAAGCTGGTGATATCATCCGACCTTGAGCTTACTTGCCTATACAGCTGTGAAAGGTTTCCTTGGAGACCAGGAGACCAATGTCTCTCGGCTATGAGAGTTCTGATAAGAGACAACTTACTGACCATGAGTTATTTTAATTAACAGCCTTGTTTTAACTCTTTGCTTTGTACATTGCTGTAGCAACAGATACTGAAGCTTTGACTGTGAAACAGATGTTACCCTTTATTACAATAATATACAGCTCTTTGTAGGATAGGAAAAGTTTGAGACTCCTTTTGCTACTAAGTATTATAATCACATAGAAATAGTTTTTTGCCCTAAACTCAGCCACTGCTAAACTCTTGGCAACAATTCAAGTATACGCCCTGTAAGATAGTCATGGTAACCACTCTTTAGAAGATAAGTAAAATCCTTGAACAGGCCACAGTGTACCCTGGAAAGATACAATTACAAAAAAGTAGAAGTTCTGAGTAAGACAAAACATCATGATCATGTGAAACATAACTTGTAATTGAGATAATGGTCAGAAGCCCCTATAAAAGGGGCCAGGCTTTAACAATAAAGTGTGTGAGACACTCCTGTGAAACTCTTTCCGGTGTCTCCATCTTTCTTTCTCCTCGCCGACGCCATCCCACCCAAGGGAACCCCTGGTCCTCGCGGGGGCTGGCCCCCCGCAATTAAAAATAGAACTACCTTATGCCCCAGCAATCCCACTTCTGGGTATTTATCCAAAGAAAGCCAAAACACTAATTCAAAAAAATATATGCATCCCTATGTTCATTGCAGTATTATTTACAATAGCCAATTGTAAATAAATATATTTACAAATAAGATCACATTCTGATATATTGGGGATTTAAACATATATTTTTAGGGGAATACAATTCAACCAATAAAACTATAACTTCTGGCACATTCTGTTGGCCAAAGCAAGTCACAAAGCCAGCGTAGATTCAAAGGCTGGGGAAAAATTGACAATACCTCTTGCAAAGTAATATTGCAAAAATATGGATACCAGAAAGTCATTAATTGGGACTATTTTTACAATCAATTTGGAAGCTACCTAAGTGTCTGTCGAAAGAAGATGTGGTACATATATGCAATGGAGTATTACTTGGCCATAAAAAAAGAATGAAACCTTGCCATCTGCAACAACATGGATGGGCTTAGAGAGTATTACGCTGAGAGAAATAAGTGAGACTGAGAAAAACAAACACCATATGATTTTACTTATATGTGGAATCTAAAAAACAAAATAAGTGAACAAACAAAACAGAAACAGACTCATAGATACAGAGAACAAACTGATAGTTGCCAGTAGGGTGGCTAGGTAAAAAAGGTGACAGGATTAAGAAATACGTATCAGCAGTTATAAAAGTCATGGGATGTAAAGCACAGCACAGAGCATATAGTAAATAATATTGTAATAACCATGTATGGTGCTAGGAGGGTACCAGAGTTATTGGGGGAATCACTTCATAAGTTATATAAATGTCTAACCACTATGCTGCATTCCTGAAACTAATATAATATTGAATGTCAATTATAATTGAAAAATCAAAGAAAAAAAAATTTTTTTAATTAACTGCTAATAAAACAAGGTTAACAGCTGGTGACAGTTTGCTCATTAATATGAGGTTATACTTGCATTAATTAATTTTTCTCTCCTTTCTCTTGCAGTAACTTTTTAAAAAGTATATTTTATAGAAATAAACTGGCCTTGTTTTTCTGGAAACAAAAGAAAAGAAATTTTTGGCTCAGAGATGTTAAGTTTCCAGTCAAAGTTCACATCTTAGAAGCTGCAGAACAAAGATTCTATTCCTGATGGCAAAAGAGAGTCTGAAATACTCTGTATTTGATACTAATAATTAGATAATAATTATATTAGATATAATAATTATGTACAGCATAGTATAATATATATACGACAGACATAGTAATTGGATATAATGAATAGATAATAATTAGATAACACTTTTAATAAAAAATGCAGTAACTTTATAAAAAAGAATATTAGAATGTTATCTTTGGAAGACAGTGAATGGGAATGGGGAAACAATGGAATAGATAAACAAACAGGGCTTTTTGCAGAATAATGATGGTACTATGCAATGAACAACTAATTCAACCTTATGCAACAAATGAAATACATAAATAAATACATTTAAGAATGAGGCCTAAAGGCAACTAGATATTGGGAAAGTTTAGGGGTGGGACAAGAATTGTGTTATGGTTTGAATTATGTACCCCTCAAATTCTTATGTTGAAAACCTAACCCTTAGTTAGGTACCTTACAATGTGATGTTATTTGAAAATAGGGTCATTGCAGATGTTGTTATTAATAGTTAAGATGAGTTCATTGGAATGGGCCCCAATCCAATACGACTAGTACCCTCATGAAAAGGGGAAATCTGGACATAGAGACATGCATCGAGAGACAACCATGTGACGATCAAAGCAGACTGAGGGGATGCTTCCATAAGCCAAAGAATGCCCAAGATTTCCAGCAAAGCACCAAAGCCAGGAACACATTCTTTACAGCCTTTGGAAGGAACCAACCCTGCAGACACCTTGACTTCAGACTTCTCGCCTCCAAACTGTGAGACAGTACCTTTCTGTCATTTATTGTTTAAGCTACCCAGTTGGTGGTACTTTGTTAGTGCAGCTCTAGCAAACTAACACAAGGTGTGACTAGGAGGAAATTACTCTTTTCCTGCCCATAACTGAATTATGAATCCCTAGGGTTTGGACTGAATGTGAGATGGTAGGTATCTTTCCCTTTTCTATTCCGGCTTGGTGATGTTTATTTTCCTAGATGAGATCTCTCCAAATAAAGCATTTCTCATATTTTGAATTTTCATTAAGAAATATTCTAACTCAAGATATTGATATAGTTTCCCTTACCAAGATGGCAATATATGGACTGGATAGAGCCCAGTAACAATACTTTGGGATTTTATCCATTCACCACAAACCCTTCTCCCATTTTCACTTCAATAGTTAGGCATGGACCATAATCACCATTGGTCACAAAGATGCAAAAACGAGTAAAGAGATTTAATCTAAGAAATAGAAAGTAACACCTAAAATTAGTGACTAGCAACTTCTTATGTGTATGATGTAGGTGATGGCAGAAACCTATAAGCTGACAATTACTATTTACTTTTGCTTATGCTGTCCAGAATTCCCTAGATTCTGGGTCTTCCTGTCAACAGCCCCCTCTGAGGTAATTCCAAGTTAGAAAGGTACAAGGAATTTCTGAGAAGCTACTTTTCTGCTGACACCTGGTGCCCTTCCTCATTTTCTCTCCCTATTATGCCATAGCAACCTAAAAACATGTTGTTGCCTAACTTAAGGATCACATGGCATTCCCATACCTTCCATACTTTTCTCCTCCGCCACCTCCTCCTCCTCCTCCAATGACATGCCAGTTTCTGAATCCTCATAACTCGGTTCTTCATCAGAGAATGCTGTGGTTTCTGCATACTCAGAGTCCTCTTTGCCATCACAGACAAGGTGCTCAGGGTCATTATAATCCTCTTCTTCCACAGTGGTTTCTGCATCTTCAGAGTCTACAACTGATTGCAGATATTCCTCTTCTCCTAAGTATAGAGAACAATCTGGCTCCTCATATCTCTGTCCATCCTGTAAATAATCAATAGTCTCTGGAACTTCATAGTCAATAGACTCAACCGAATGAGGCGATGTGGCTTTTGATATGTTGTAGTTTTTCTCATTTTCCGTTGAGGACCAAGCCGTTTCCCTGTAACTAATTTTCTCGTCCACGAATGTCTCTGAGGTTCCCAAATCCAAGTGTTCTTTGTCTTTGAAGGACACTGCGATCTCAGAATCCTCAGGCTGTTTCTCTCCAGGGGAAAACAGACCTTCCAAATTCTTGCTTACCCCTGTAGTTCCAGGAGGTTCTATGTTTCCATCTTTTAAAAATTCTGAAAAGAACAAAAAGTTTTGGTTTGCTTTCCAAATTAACAAAAAGAAATTTTTTAATAACTTGAGTTTCTGAGACCTCAAAGCATTCTCTTTCTTCTTTGTTTCACTGGAGGATAGGAATACCTACTACGGCCTCCAACATAAACGGCCGTAAGTCAGAACCTTCTATTCTCACTGGAAAAAACTCAGATCACACTCCTGCCTTGCTCAAAATATGGAGTCTTGCATAAGCAAACTCCATGTTAAATGAGTGAAATAAAATTTGAATCTTATGAGTAGTGCTTACTTATGGATTTACTGTAACCCGAAACCAGCTCAGAATTCCTAGGGCCATTGCTAATGAAATGTGATCCTAGTAATTTCTAATCAGGAAGCAAATAGCTCTAATTTGGGTAAATCCTAGAAATAATAATAAAACCTAGTTCTACTTCTCTAAGCATACAGGTCTTGTCCTCCATTAGGGACCATTAACACTAACCTTTTTTTTATCTGAACTCTATCTAACATCTCTTAAAATAATATTCAATATTTTTTTTAGAGTCCTAGAAAAGGAGTTACACTTTCCTCTGGTGGTAATCTACAAAATTGCTAAACAATCCAATCTGGAAGAACTGCTCCCTCATCTGCCATTAATTATCTTTGAACATTGAAGAACTAACATTTGAATAGCTTCAGAAAACTAGAGTTGTCCTGGCATTCTTTTTTTTTTTTTTTTGAGGGCAGTGTCACTGGCCCTCACATGTGGGACCCGAACCGGGGCCGCTGGCTTCCCAAGCCAGCGCTTAACCACCGTGCCACTCGGCCAGCCCTGTCCTGGCATTCTTATCACAGAAAAAAAAATGAAGTTATTGATCCACCACGTATGTGGATTATTTCCCCTGTATTTTCATAATGGCCATACTAAGTAAAAGATGCAGTTTGTGGTTTTGGAATTGTTAATATTCATAAATTCACTTACTCAACAAAGAAATCCCTGATGTGTCATCATTAACAGTAATCTGTTTCCAACTATGAGTATTTCAGGGTGTTACTGTCATAAGGAGCAATTTATACCAGCACCAAAACAACTGCAAGTTGTGGATACAGTTTAAACAAAAAACTATCAACCCCTCTAAGATACATTATTTTCTCCTTTTTAAAAATCTTGGCCGCTTCCCCTTTAGCATATTTCAGTAAAAATTAAATTATCTCTAAGAGAAAGACAAATGAAAATAAAAGGTGAAAATTTTCTTTTTTTCAGCAAATCTGCCTCTCACTCCCCCGAAAGTGTAGAAATTCAACTTACCTTGCCTTAAGCCCCAACTGGTAGCTGACTCTGGGAAAGTACTACACACACACTTGAGAAAATGCTGACAGCTCGCCTCTCCCTTTTTCTGTACCAAAATTAACAGCTTCCGAATTTTCTTCAGGGGCTCTGTAATATTTTCCAGAGTCTCATACTCTTCCTCAGAAATCAGCCTCCGAGATGTTAACGTATCTAAGATAGAATCAGGATCTTCTTGGAGGATTTCGAGTAACTTTTTTCGTTCTCTTTCTATGATCTCTGAGGGAACACTCCCGGTAGCCATTGTTCTCGTTCTTTCCCTAGACCAGGAAGTGCAGATGGCAAAAATCCTTCCAATAGATAAAAACAAGTTCAGGCGGAACCCAGCAGCTCCAGCGGCTGCACAAGCAGCAGCGGCCCCGCAGCCCAGCTTCGCGAAGGCTCTGGGCGCGTTGGCCCAGGAAGCCCTCCCAGGGGGCGGTCAGCCCCAGGAGCGACAAGGAGGGGCCGACAGATCCGCTGGGTGGTCAGCTAAACCTGCTCCTGCAAAAGTGGAAACGAAGCCAAAAAAGGAGGCGGGAAAGGATAAATCTGCAGACAAAACAGTGCAAACAAAAGGGGTCGGGAGCAAACGGAAAACAGACTGAAGTGCCTAACCAAGAAACTAACGATTTACCTGCCAAAACAGAGAAACCCATAACGCGGAGAGTTCTGCCTCTAATGAAACAGGAGAGAAAGAAACCAAGTCTGATTAATATCATTCACACAGTCTTATCAGTGGCCCTTATCTCCCCCTTTTTATAAATCCAGAGGAATAGATTTATCAACTATTTTGTAAAGGCAAGTTTTTTTTTGTTTGTTTTTTTGTTTTTTAATTTTATTGGGGAACAGTGTGGTTTTCCAGGACCCATCGGCTCCAAGTCAAGTAGTTGTTTCAATCTAGTTGTGGAGGGCACAACTCAGTGGCCCATGTGGGGATGGAACCAGTAGCCTTGGTGTTATGAGCCTGTGCTCTAACCACCTGAGCTCTCCCGCCACCCCTAAGACAAGTTTTTTCAATAGCTCTAAGACATTTTTAAGAAGGAGGGTATTCCACCTCATCCGATTTTTTTAAGTGTAATTTTTTTTTTAAGGGATCAAATCATTTGCTGGTTGTTTACTTTTTGGTGCGACCAGAAAATAGTAGGATATTGAATACGGGATGCTTTGAGTGTTTTGGGTGTCAGCTTAACATTCCATAGATGGGAGCAGTTTTTATATCCTATAATACAAAGGCAATTTGGATTCAGTCGTGCATTTAACATACATTGAACATTTTAAGTTACTTCGATTCCCATGTTTTTGGTGGAATTGTTAAGTAAAGAAAACCACTCTTTGATCTTTGCTCTCACTGTCAGAATTTTGTGCACTCAGTAACGTCTTTGGTGTGATATCATTTTCTTAGTACCTTTGTTAATGTGCTGGAAAGACTGAAAGCTTGGTTATGTAGTGTATATGATATTAAATTGTGAATTAATGTGGCTTTGATGTAACAGTGTATCAACATTGGAAGATATTGGTATTTGATATTCTATTAAGGAAATTTTGCCTCCAAATATTTAGGTGGAAAGTCACTGGAATAACTGTCTAAAAAAGAATCACAACTACGTGCTTTTTTGGTTTTTAGTACGAATTGAAATGTCTGTGTACTTATCCTCAGAACAACCAATAAAATCTCAATCATAAAAAGAAAAAAGATTTTTTTTAAATGGCAGAGTAATTCCATTTGGCAAAGATTAAATATGTCCATGCTGCCTAGTGTTGGAAAGGGCTGACACAGACAAGCCAAGGCAGTGGGGAATCCAGCCCTGAGCCCTCCTGGGCCCTCGCTCCCTGCAGATTATTTATCTGTTCTTTTGAAGACTCAACTCAGTCTTATCATGACATGCCCCAAGGCCCCAGGGTCAACTCCTCTGAGAAGTCTCTTTTGAACTTCAGATTGAACTTCCCTGCTCTGAGCTCTATCTGTATAAGAATGTGAATTGATTAACTCTTTTAGAAGTGGTATCTGGCAATATGCAGCAATAAATAAATAAATATTGATAGAAAAAATAAAAATTCATATACCCTTCAATCTAGCAATTTCACTTCTAGGAATTATCGTAAGGAAATAATCAGACAAATGCCCAAAGATGTATGTGCAAGAACCTGCATTATACCATTGTTTATAATAGCAGATATTGAAAATAACCAAAATTTCCATAAATTGGGGGTTTGTGGAATAAACGTTGATACCTCAACAACGAAACACCAAAAAGTGGTTTAAAGGATGTACATCTATACATATTGACAAGTAGTGATTCCCATGAGGTATTGGTAAAGAAAACAGCAAGTTATTGATCTCATTTTTGTTTAAAAAATTAATGGGTACTGTGTGCATATGTAACACATATAACACACCTTTGAAATACTCATAAACCATAGCCAGGCTCAAGAAAGCACATAATCTTAACTATTTTGTAATCCAGTCTCTCCCTTGCTTTCTCCCACCTTCATGTTGCATAAAAGAAGCTACAAAATCATTATTCTCTGGAGCATTTGAAATCTTGCTCCCTGGCATATGTCGTCAGTTTAGCTCAAATAAACTCTTACAAAAATTCTCTACAGGTTTGGACATTTCTTTCATCATACACGTAACATAGTAATATTATACACCATTCAAAAAGGATGAACTCCATTGACCCACAACACTATAAATAATGACAATATTAAGGAAAATCCTTTTTTTTTTTTTTTTTCTTTTTGAGGGCAGTGTCACTGGCCCTCATATATGGGACGCAAACCGGGGCCGCTGGCATCCCAAGCCAGCTCCCAACCACAGCGCCACTTGGCCAGCCCAAGGAAAATCCTTTTTTGTTTTGTTTTTTGGTGTAACAAAATCTTGTTGATTTTATTTAATCTTTTCAAATCTGTAATCTATGACCATCCTTCAGTTACTTATTAATATCTTATCAAACTAGATCACTGGTAAAAGTAAAGATTGCACATAGACTTTTGTTATAAGGAAGATAAATGTTGACTCTAGGAGGGATCTATTGTTTCTGCCTGCCCATCACCCACCATTCTTATAAGAGTACTTCTGTTTCCCATGGTGAAATGCTTCCTCTTCTACCTTAGGTTCATGTGGTATGTATGAGGGACTGTCACCCACATTTGAGTCATCGGGAGCAGAATTTGTCCACCCTGGTTCAGGAATGTGCACATAATCCCAGACAGACCAGTGATAGTGAGCTCCAGGACTTTGCTGAACTATTAGGCAAGAAGCTCTTATTCCAACGGGATCAGGAAGCTGGCAGGATGCACGTCTTCAGCTTCTGATGGCTACCATTCTGCCTGAGAATGGGGCCGACTGAACCCCTTAAAAACTGCCTTCAGGGCCGGCCGAGTGGCGCATTGGTTAAGAGCTGGTTTTGGGATGCCAGCGGCCCTGGTTCGGATCCCATGTATGAGGGCCAGTGACACTGCCCTCCACAGCTAACAACACCTCCACCTGGAGCTGGGCTGTGCGAGCCCCGGCAACGGTGTAGGCTGCAGCCCCTGCTGCAGTGGGCTGGCATAGGCTACAGTGAGTGGCCAGCAGCCAGTGTGAGCTGCCAATAGCTGCAGTGAATGACCATGCAGAGGCCGGCGATTGATCTGCCTCACCTGGGGAAGAGCGCAATGACGATACCAACATGGGCCAGTGAGGTGATGTCCTCCGCAACTAGACCGAAGAACAAAAAGACACCAACTTGTCTTTCCCCTCCCCCAATTCCCCAATAAAATCTTTAAAAAAAAAAAAAAACTGACTTCAGTGTAAAGCTTAAAATTACAACTGGTTCATCAGGTTATTAGGTTTAAAACAACCTGGTCTTAGGCTGGCCGAGTGGCGCGTTGGTTAAGCGCTGGCTTTGGAAGCCTAGCGGCCCTGGTTCGGATCCCACATATGAGGGCCAGTAACACTGCCCTCAAAAAAAAAAAAAATAAAACAACCTGGTCTTAGCATTGTCACATTATGATGTTGTAACACCATCTCTGAAAATAAATGCACACTCATCCCAGAGTCTCCGAAATCTTTTACTTTCAGAGTCTAACAACCTTTTTCTAGGAAGTAGCAAAATGGAGGAGCATTCTTAGTAGCCATCTGACAAAACTGTTCATTATCCTTGACATTCAAGATTGAATGCAATAATTTAAAAAATATATTCCCATTTACAGAATATATTTCGAATCATGTGAATTCCAATGATTAAAATTTAGTCACGCCTGGCGAGGAATAGAAAGCGGTGGCTAAGAAGTATATATCCATCATAAAAGATACCTAAATGGAGTCCGGCGGGAGGGGCTGAGGGCGACGCGCAGGCGTGGAGGGTCCCGCAGTGGGCGCGGGGCAGCCGGGCTCCTGCGATCTCCCGCCTCGAGTGTTCGGTTACCTGCGGGCCAACGGCGGGCGTCCAGCCGAGGCCGAGACGCCCCCAGCATGGCGTAAGAGTCCTGTTGCACTGAGACAGTCCCGCCGATCGGGTTCCTTGGGGAGTCTTCGACTTGTTCGAGACCTGATGGCCAAAAGAAAGGAAGATAATTACTTCTCTCCTGAAAATGCCAAAAGACCAAGACATGAAGAGCTGGAGGAATCTGATAAAGAGGACGATGAAGATGAATGTACACCTTTCATTAATGGTACTTCTGCTTTGACTTCAGCAGAAGTTGGAATAATTGAGAGCATTCAGCTAAAAAACTTCATGTGTCATTCGATGCTTGGACCCTTTAAATTTGGTTCTCATGTCAATTTTGTGGTTGGCAACAATGGAAGTGGGAAGAGTGCAGTACTTACAGCTCTCATAGTTGGTCTTGGTGGAAAAGCAATCGCCACTAATAGAGGATCTTCTTTAAAAAGTTTTGTGAAAGATGGACAGAACTCAGCAGATATCACAATAACATTGCGGAACAGAGGTGATGATGCCTATAAAGCAAATGTGTACGGTGACTCCATAATTGTGCAACAACACATCAACATGGATGGAAATCGGTCCTATAAACTAAAAAGTGCAACAGGCACCGTGGTTTCTACTAAGAAAGAAGAGCTGGTTGCAATTCTTGATCATTTCAACATACAGGTGGATAATCCGGTTTCTATTTTAACACAAGAGATGAGCAAGCAGTTTCTGCAGTCTAAAAATGAGGCAGACAAATACAAGTTCTTCATGAAAGCAACCCAACTTGAACAGATGAAGGAAGATTATTCACACATTATGGAAACAAAAGAAAGAACAAAGGATCAGATAAGTCAAGGAGAAGAGCGACTTATTGAACTGAGGCACCAGTGTGTAGAGAAAGAAGAACATTTTCAAATTATTGCTGGTTTAAGTACAATGAAGAGTGATTTAGAACACTTAAAATGTGAAATGGCTTGGGCAGTGGTCAATGAAATTGAGAAACAATTGAATGCTGTCAGAAATAATGTCAAAATTGGAGAAGATCGTGCTGCAAGATTTGACAGGAAAATGGAAGAACAGCAGGTGAAGCTTAATGAAGCAGAAAAAAAGTACAAGGATATTCAAGATAAACTGGAAAAGATTAGTCAAGAGACAAATGCACTAGCACCAGAATGTATGGTATTGAAGGAAGATGTTATTGCTAAGAAAAGGGCCTATAATGAAGCTGAGGTTTTATATAACCATTCCCTAAATGAGCATAAAGCATTAAAGAAAGATGATGAGCAACTTTGTAAAAGAATTGAAGAACTAAAAAAAAGTGCCAATCAATCTTTGGAACCTGAGCGGTTGGAAAGGCAAAAAAAAATATCTTGGTTAAAAGAGAGAGTAAAGGCCTTACAAGATCAAGGAAGTTCAGTCAATCAAGAGATCGAACAGTTTCAGCAAGCCATAGAAAAGGACAAAGAAGAACACAGTAGAATTAAGAGAGAAGAGTTAGATGTGAGGCACACACTGAGCTCTAATCAGAAGCAACTGAAAGAATTGAAAGATAGTAAAACTGATCGACTGAAACAATTTGGCCCTCATGTTCCAGCTCTTCTTAAAGCAATAGATGATGCTTATAGATGTGGGCAATTTACCTATAAACCTGTCGGTCCCTTAGGAGCTTGCATTCACCTCCGGGACCCTGAACTTGCGCTGGCGATTGAGTCTTGCTTGAAAGGACTTCTGCAGGCCTACTGCTGCCATGACCATGCTGATGAAAGAGTACTGCAGGCGCTGATGAGAAAGTTTTACTTACCAGGGACTTCACGACCACAGATAATAGTAGCTGAGTTTAGGCATGAGATATATGATGTAAGACACAGAGCTGCTTATCATCCTGAGTTCCCAACAGTTCTGACAGCTTTAGAAATAGATAATGCGGTTGTTGCAAATAGCCTAATTGACATGAGAGGCATAGAGACAGTGCTTCTAATCAAAAATAATTCCGTAGCTCGTGCTGTAATGCAGTCACAGAAGCCCCCCAAGAATTGTAGAGAAGCTTTTACTGCTGATGGTGACCAGGTTTTTGCAAGACGTTATTATTCATCAGAATATACAAGACCCAAATTCCTAAGCAGAGATGTGGATTTGGAAATAAGCGACTTGAAGAATGAGGTTGAAAATAAGAAGGCCCAGATATTAAGTCTTCAGCAACACCTGTCTGCCATAGAAAAGGATATTAAACGCAATGAGGAATTTCTTAGACGGTGCCAACTACATTGTAAAGAGATAAAGATGAAAATAAGAAAATGTATTTCCGAAATTTGGGAACTTGAAAATATAGAAGAACACCAGTCTGTAGATATTGCGACCTTGGAAGATGAAGCTCAAGAAAATAAAACCAAAATGAAAATGGTTGAGGAAAATATGGAACAACAAAAAGAAAATATGGAGCATCTTAAAAGTCTGAAAATAGAAGCAGAAAATAAATATGATGCAATTAAATTGAAAATTAATCAACTCTCAGAGCTAGTAGATCCACTTAAGGATGAATTAAACCTTGCTGATTCTGAAGTGGATAACCAAAAGCGAGCGAAGCAGCATTATGAAGAGAAGCAGAAAGAACACTTGAACACTTTAAATAAAAAGAAACAAGAACTGGATATGAAAGAAAGAGAACTAGAGGAGAAAACGTCACAAGCAAGACAGATCTGCCCAGAGCGGATAAAAGTACAAAAATCTGCATCAATTCTAGACAAAGAAATTAATAGATTAAGACAGAAGGTAGAAGCTGAACATGCAAGTCATGGAGACCGAGAGGAGATAATGAGGCAATACCAAGAGGCAAAAGAAACCTATCTTGATCTGGATAATAAAGTGAAGACTTTAAAAAAGTTTATTAAATTACTGGAAGCAATTATGATCCATAGATACAAAACATACCAACAATTTAGAAGGTGTTTGACTTTACGATGCAAATTGTACTTTGACAACTTATTATCTCAGCGGGCCTATTGTGGAAAAATGAATTTTGACCACAAGAATGAAACTCTTACTATATCAATTCAGCCTGGAGAGGGGAACAGACTCACCTTCAACGACCTGAGAGCCTTATCTGGGGGCGAGCGCTCCTTCTCCACTGTTTGCTTCATCCTCTCTCTCTGGTCCATCGCTGAGTCTCCTTTCAGATGCCTGGACGAGTTTGATGTCTACATGGATATGGTTAACCGGAGAATTGCAATGGACATGATCCTGAAGATGGCAGATTCCCAGCGTTTCAGACAGTTTATCTTGCTTACTCCTCAAAGCATGAGCTCACTTCCATCAAGTAAACTGATTAGAATTCTTCGAATGTCTGATCCTGAAAGGGGACAAATGACATTGCCTTTTCAACCTGTGACTCAAGAGGAAGAAGAAAATCGAAGTTGACTTCTAACTTAACATGTCATGTCCTCACATTGAAAGATTTGTAAAGAGAAAAAGATTCAGGGCTATTTAATGGAATAAAACAAAATTACAGATATTCTAAAATAAGAGATTCTTTTATATAGCTGACCAGAATAAAATATGTAAATAAGCTTAGAAAACCAACTACAACCAGCAATTAAAAATTACTATTACTTTACTTTGAGAAAATCAGTTTCTTTTTTTTTTTTTTTAAAGATTTTATTGGGGAATTGGCAGAGGGGAACAGTGTTGGGGAATCGGGGAAGGGGAACAGACAAGTTGCTGTCTTTTTGTTCTTCAGTTTAGTTGCGGAGGATGTTGCTTCACTGTTGGTATCGTCATTGCGCTCTTCCCGGATGAGGCAGATCTGTCGCTGGCCTCTGGATGTCGCTCACCGCGGCTATTGGCAGCTCACGCTTGGCTGCAAGCCGCTCACGCTGGCTGCGGGCCACTCACTGTAGCCTATGCCAGCCCACTGCAGCAGGGGCTGCAGCCCACACCATCACTGGAGCTCGCACAGCCCAGCTCCAGGTGGAGCTGTTGTTAGCTGTAGAGGGCAGTGTCACTGGCCCTCATGTGGGATCTGAACCGGGGCCTCTGGCATCCCAAAACCAGCGCTTAACCAATGTGCCACTCGGCCGGCCCGAGAAAATCAGTTTCATATTACTGGTTTTAAATCTTTTTAAGTTTGTTTCTTTGTTTAATTTTTAACCATCTACTTTTATAGATTCTTTTTCAGAGGTAAAATTTTGTACATATGTACATGTACATATCTGTTTCATTTGGGTTCATTTCTATAGTATTTTGTAAGAATTAAAATAAACGTCTGAGTACCTAAAAAAAAAAAAGATACCTAAATGGCATACTTAGGATGACTAATATTAAGGATTTAAACATAATACAGCTTTCCTCATAGGAAACAATTTTCATCTCTAAAGAGCATTCACTTCTGACATCTCAATTTCTGATTTTAGTGGCTGTACACTGCCACACTTAGGAAAAGTAAAGTACATATCAAATAAGTAACCCCTCTTAACACAGTAATAACAGAAGATATGAGAAGATAAATCCTATCATGTGAGGCATGGTGGGCCACCCCCCACACAGAGAACACCATCTGCCACTGGTGGCATATGTATTGTCACCATTAGGATTCCCAGTAAGAGCAATATACCATGAAGGCTTTCAACTTTTGGATACTGATGAGTGGTAAGAGAAAAATGAGAAGCTCAGCAAAACCATGCTAGAGAAGCCTTCTATTTATACTCCTATACTGAAAGCCAACTTCACATAGGTTTTGGAGCCTGCAAAATACAGAACAAAACCTAGGAGACAGTCTGTCAAAGTTGCAAACTTGCACCTCTGAAGGAAAATCAAGAAATTAATCAACCTACATAATTTCAAAAGTCCAACCACAAAATTCACACACTGTTTGGCTTTTCTGAATGATGCTAAGTGATGGTTTAAAAATTAATCATGACATCATTCTTCTAACCACTTCCCATCAGTTGTACAGATAGCATACCAGAGCTTTTGATTGTTACTTGTTGGCTGATATCTCAGGTTCGAGGAAAAATGGTTTTGTACTGAATATTTAAAACTGACTGTCCCAACAGTGGCATTTTTAGAGGAAATGGTGAACCTCCACAAGAGTGCTTTCACCTCTGGTTCAAAGATGGCTGGCCAACAGCCCTGGCTTACATCTATGGAAGCACTGAGTAAACTGGGACCAAAATAGCTGCTCCAGGGCCTTGTTTACTTCAAGTGCACCCAAGGGACTTATTCTTAGCACCTGTGTGTATTCTCTCGCAACCATGCCCTCTCCAAAGGTCTCTTTTTCCCCTTCCTGCAGTTTCCTCAACACTTCATAGCCTATAGCAGTGGGGATTCTGGCTGCAAGTTCTGTGACACCCTTGCCCCATACTACCCAGTAGCTTAGGAGTCTGCAAAACATCCTCTCCACATAACTTTATCTGAAACATTCTCTAGGAAGCTTCAAGGAAAATCTTTAAGTTCCAAAAGATTATATATAGCATGATACCCTTTAAAAAATGTTAAGGGGGGCCAGCTGAATGGCACGCTAGTTAAGAGCTGGCTTGGGACTCCTGCGGCCCCGGTTCAGATCCCACATATGAGGGCCAGTGACACTGCCCTCTACAGCTAAGATGGTGAACAACAGCTCCACCTGTGGCTGGGCTGCTGTGAGTCCCTGGGGATGACCTAGCTGCAGCCCCTGCTGCAGTGGGCTGCCATAGGCTACAGTGAGTGGCCAGCAGCCAGCGTGAGCGGCTGACCAGCGTGAGCTGCCAATGGCCGCGGTGAGCGACATCCAGAGGCCGTGGACCGATCTAGCTCGTCTGGGGGAAGCGCAATGGCGATGCCAACGTGGGCCAGTGGGACGACGTCCTCTGCAACTAGACTGAAGAACAAGGGGAGAGCAACTTGTCTGTTCCCCTTCCCCCATTCCCCAATGCTGTTCCCCTCCCCCAATTCCCCAATAAAATCTTTTAAAAAAACCAAAAAACTATATAACAAAAAAGTGAGGAAATGATGAATATGAAATTCAAAAAGATGGATTACCAAGGTTGGAGGGAGGTCTGGGATGGGATGAGGGGATAATGAGATCATGGAGTTAGACATAGGATATCATTCAGGGATAAGTTTATAGGTGATTATTATATTATTGAAGATGGTTAAATATGTAAAAAAAGCAAGCCATGCATGGACCAATGCTGAGGATACCATTATCCAAGGATAATGATTAACTTAATTTTGCTGCCCTTGAGATTGAAAAAAGTTAAGAAAATCCTATGTGACATTAAAAGTTAATCTAGAACCATTAAATCAAGGCAAGATCCTCCACCAGTAGAAATATAATGACTTGCTGAAAGCTCAGATAATAATTGTCAGTTTTTTAGCAACAAAGTATTTTTAAACTAAAAAAAAAATAATTTTAGGTAAGTGTTCTAATATGTCAAAAGTATCAGTTGCAAGAGATGCATACCACATACTAAAACTGTCATTTAAGTTTGCCAGTCTTTTGTTATTCACCTAGGTTGGTAAGGCATTCTTTTTTTTTTTTTTTTTTTTAATTTTATTTTATTTTTAATTAGTTTCAGGTGTACAACACAGTGCAATAGTTATACATTTTACCACTCAAAGTGACAAACCCCCCACCCCCAATACACCACCCCACACACCCCCATATCATATATATCCATCACTCTTCCTCTGACTCTCTTCCACAGTATAATCCACATCCCGTGACTATCTATATATATTCAATTACAATAGGTATACCACCTTCACTTTAGTAATACAGTGCAGTGATCAAACCTCTACTCCATCCATGAAATGGTCTCCCTAACAAGACCTATGATCATCTGACATTCCACATAATATTTACAACATTATTAATTATATTCCCCAAACTGTTTTTCCTATCCCAGTAGCAATATTGTAGTTGCCTATTTTTGCTGTCTAATCCCTTCCCCTTCTCCCTCATCCCCGGTAAGGCATTCTTGTAACAGGCTTCTTAAGCCCCATCACCTCCCCACTTCTCCAGCCTAAGTGTCCTCCCCTCCCAAGATAACCTGCCCCAGCTGACAGGAAGGGAAGTGTTTATTTGAAATGGGATATTTAGCAATGAAATTTAAATTTAAGGAAGGAAGTTTAAGTTCAGTTCTTTGGTAACAGGGAATTTACATACCAAGGCAGAGAAAGCAAACAGAGGTGAGCTGACAGAAGCGTGGCCAGGACATGCAGATTTAAAAATACATCCCTCAGGGGCGGCTGGTTAGCTCAGTTGGTTAGAGCACAATGCTTGTAACGCCAAGGTTGCCGGTTTGATCCCCACATGGGCCACTGAGTGGCACCCTCCACAACTATATAGATTGAAACAACTACTTGACTTGGAGCTGATGGGTCCTGGAAAAACACACAGTTCCCAAATTAAAAAAACTAAAAACAAAACATCCCTCAAACCCAATCCAATGACACAGGAGTAAAATTTTGTTTGCAGCTAAGGAATTTAACTTACGTTATTTATTATTTGAAGATGGAAGGACACAGCAAGCCAAGGAATGTCAGCAGCATCTAGAAGCTGAAAAAGGGAAGAAAACAGATTATCTTTTGAATCCTACAAGAAAGGAATGCAGCCTTGCCCACACTTTGATTTTAGCCCATTGAGATGCATCTCAGACTTCTGACCAGAACAGTAAGATAACAGTGTTTTAATTGTGGTAAGAACACTTGACAGGAGGTCTAGCTTCTTTACAGATTTTAAGTTTACAATACAGTATTGTTAGCTATATGCACAATACTGTACAGATGTTTAGAATTCATTCCTCTTGAGTAATTGAAACTTTACACGGGCTAATTCAATTTGTTTTAAGCTACTAAGTTTGTGGTAACTTATTGGAATAGCAATAGCAAACTAATACAGCTCCTAATCCAGAAAGTTCCCCCTGAATTGCAATTTGGTCCAAGCACTCAAATGTTGGCTTTCTTTTTATCCCCTTGCTGCCCACCCACCCCTTCCATGAGGATAGGAACTATGTCCTGTTAATGTTTCTATTCCCAGCCCACAGAAAAGTACTTATCAGGCACTAACCAACTGTTAACCTGTCAAAATTAAACCTGATTTCTAGAGTTCATCTTGTTCTGCTAGCGCTTAGTCAATTACCTTTGCTGATATTTCACATACAATAGACAAAGAATTCTTGGTTTGCTCTAGAAAGCATACTATATGGTTATTTGGGATTGTTTTTCCTATTATTTATTTTTTAAAGATTTTTATTGGGGAGTTGGGAGAGGGGAACAGTGTTGGGGAATTGGGGAAGGGGACCAGCCAAGTTATTGTTCTTCAATCTTGGTTGTGGAGGGCATCAGTCGCCATCTGGCTTCCCATCTGCAGCTTGTGGCCTCTAAGCTCAAGGTGCTGTGTTCAATCTTAGTTGCAGGTGGATGTAGCCACCATCCCATGCGGGAGTTGAACTGGCAGCCTTGTTAAGAATGCAAGCTCTATCTACTGAGCCATTGGGGGCAGCTCAACTGAAAGTGCTAAGTTCAGTCTTAGTTGTGGGTGGGTGTAACCCACCATGGAACAGGCAGGCTTGTTGTTACACAAGCTGAGCCATCCTGCTACCTGTTGGCAGCTCAGCCACAGCTCAGCTTGGGTGCAGCGTCACTGGCCCATGTGGGAATCAAACCGGCAGCCGTCTTGCTCAGAGCTTGTACTCTTAAGCCAATTCATTTTTTAAAATTTTATCTATTATTTTTAATTCTTTTATTGTGACATAAACATTTTTTTAAAAATTAGTTTCAGGTGTACAACGCAGTGCAATATACTTTTTGGCCCTCAAAGTTACAACCCTCCTTCCCCCAATTCACCACCTCATTCCCCCCCCTCCCATATCATACATATCTATTACAATTCCTTTGACTCCCTTCCACAGTATACTCCACATCCCGTGACTATCTATATATTCAATTACAGTTGGTATACAATATTATACAACATCAGCTTCAGGTGTATAGGTCAGTGATCAAGTCTCTACTCCATCCATGAAGTGGTCTCCCTAACAAGACATGTGACCACCTGACACCCCACAAAATATTTACAACATTATTATTTATATTCCCCGAACTGTCTTTCATATCCCTGTGTTAAGCCAATTCTTAACCAACCGAGCCATATGGCCGGCCCTCCCTATTATTTTTAAATGTTTGGATAGTTTATCATCTTACAACAGTGGAGGATTTGTCCGGTAAGAGTTTACAATTGGAATAGCATTTATCAAGGAAGTTTGAGAACCACCAATTTCAAAACGATTTATTTGGAAAATGTTTTTTAAGTACAGACGGTCAGGCCCTACCCAAAGCTGCTGAATAAGATATCCTTACATTAGGGTACAGGTAACTATTTAACAAGTTCCATGTGTGATTTCTTGGCACAATGGCATTTGGTATCCAAACATCTGTCTATAAATTACACAGTCGGCAAAAACGTTATTTGCCTTTCTTTTGAGATTCTGAGCCCAGCGCTTCAAAGGCGTTCTGTGCCTTGGTACTGCAAGCGAACTCTCAGTGGAAATCAGCCTCAGCCAAAAGTTTACAGCCGGAGTGAAAGGAAACCTGGAGAAGTTGGTTTTCTCCGCATCAGGATCCTAACACCCACCACGACCTCCTGGGTCGCAGCCGGTAGCTCCGGGAGGGTCAGCTTCACATCCCAGGTTCTCCATCATCTAGGGGGCCGCAATCCACGACGTGGCCACAACTCTGAAAAAGCGCTGAGGGGCACGGGCAGCCGCCGCACTAGCAACGCAGAGAAACGAGTTTTGGCCCCGCCCGCTGAAACCTGTATTGGCCCCACCTGACTGCGGATCCACGTCTCGACACCACCCACACTGCGGCATCGGACACTTGAGAAGGATGCACCGCGCCCCGCCGGAAGTATTCTCTTGGGCGAAAGCTTTTGAGCACAATGTAGCGGAAGTGTTTTCTCTTCCGGTCTCTTTGGTCTCGGCCGCAAACGCGCGATGGTGAGTTGTTTGCAATGGCTCTTCTAATCGCCTTCCATCCTCGTCTCCTGCGCGGTGTTTTTTGCTATCCATGGGGTTGCCGGCAAGGTTTCTAATAAAGGGAGCGAGTGGGCAGGAAAGGGACATGCTGTGGCCCTCGAGAGCCAAAAGAATGGCGTCTAACTGTAGTTGGTGTGCCGAGCCTGCAGTCGTGGAAGGGGAGCTGCTTTAGGTCCCTTACTTCGGTCAGACCTTGGGGGAAGCCCGCACAGCGCTGTCCTAGGATGAAAATGAAAGGTAGAAGCTTGATTTGGGAGTGTTTGGCTCTGTGTAAGCAAAAGAATTTGGTAGTGGTGGTGCCTGGCAGGAGCCTTTAGGTTTTTGGATGAAGGGTAAATAGGAAAAACACATTATTTCGTCGTTCTCTTTTTTTAATTAAATAATGTAGATTTTTTTCAAAAACAAATTCTCAGAAAACTTGAGATGCAACGGGAAATTCCTGTAGTGGCTTCTGATTAGTATTTAAATTGAGGAAAAGTTAGAAAATGCTCCCACAGTTTCAGCTGTCATGACTATCTTTAATTATCTTTTTCTGTCATTTCTGTGCTTGAATTGTATGTGAATGGCTGGATTTCAGAATTGTTTTGTCTCTTTCATTTACAGACGAAGGGAACGTCGTCATTCGGAAAGCGTCGCAATAAGACGCACACGCTATGCCGCCGCTGTGGCTCCAAGGCCTACCACCTGCAGAAGTCCACCTGTGGCAAATGCGGCTACCCTGCCAAGCGGAAGAGAAAGTGTAGGTTGAATGTTTTCCCAGGCCGACTGTGTTAGGTGCTGGAGTGGATTTTTTTTTTTTTTTTTTTGGTTAAGAGTAGTTTTTGGTTTGCGTCTGCCTGAGTGGGGCATGGCTTTGGACATTATTTGGTGCCTAACAAAATTGTGTGTCTGTCTGCATGCTGATGCTGATTTAACACCCAAGGAAGGCACTTAACTTGATTGGCCAACAGTGTCTACAGGGTGGGGGGAAATCATGTAGAACCTTACCGGAGTTTTGTGTTCTAGATAACTGGAGTGCTAAGGCTAAAAGACGAAATACCACCGGGACTGGTCGAATGAGGCACCTAAAAATTGTATACCGCAGATTCAGGTACAGTTTCCATGTTTAGATTATAATTGGTTTTGTGAGCTTGGATAAGAAATCATCTCATTAACTTGTGTAAAATAAGACTACTGTCCTGATGAGCGGCGATGACGTGTTGGCAGGTATTCTGCCACCATAACCTTCAGATCCATTAATCTAGATTTTAATATTTCAGTGTACAGTAGTTACAAATTTCTAGAGCATGGTTTGAGCTAGATTCCCTTAAATGTGAGAACAGTTATTAGTAATACCTACAACTTGCTTTCTTAACCAAAATTGGGCAAGACTGAATGAGGTCTGGAGTCAGGACTTCAGTTTTGGTGCTTTGGGCAAGTCTGTTATAGAAAACTGTTTATGAAGTTGCTTTTGCGTTTGTATAGAAAGAAAAAGCTTATGCTCTTGTTACTTAGGCTTTAGAGTTTGTTAGAAATGCAGAATTCCAGCCCCGACCTGGACTTGCAAATTACATTTTAATGGTCGCTTTTAAAGGGCTAACTCATCTAAAGTCTCAGCTAATTCTTTATTGGGGGCGGGGGCGGTTTCTTGTGCAGTGTAAGATATTTAGCAGAGTCCCTGGCCCCTACACACTTAATTCCAGATTTTCTAGTTTTAAAAGATGACAAGGCATGAACTTTGTAAGAACAACACCCTTAAATGTGTTTGGGTTCTTGTGCTCAGGTGACCTTTCTGACTTGTACTTTAAACTGTTGTGCAGTAGTATAGACTTAGTATTGAGTGGTCTGTTACTGTAATGTGGAAATAAGGAGCATAAACTGAAGCCAGACTTGAACCTTTCTGTGCCTCAATTCACAAATCTTTTAAAGAGGGATAACAGTATATTTTCCTTAGTAGGTGTGAATATTAAATGAGTTAAAATATAAAGCATAGTCAAGCGGTTTAGAAAATATCTGCCATTAAACATGCTCATTATTTCTCCTTGGTAAAAGGAAAGTAAAGATCTCTGCCTCAACACAGGGACATGTTTTCACAAATACCTTGGGTCTCTTAGGCAGTGGGGAAATACTAGTCCAGTGATCAGAACAAATGAATTGCTTTTTGTTTTTCGATTTCAGTTAACTACCCCTAAAATGGATATCTTAAAGCAGAAGGAAATAAAATGTTGCAGCTTATCAGTGATGTTGTAAAAATAAATGTCTGAACATATGAATTTAATATTGATTTCAGCATTTAACTGAGATAAGCTCATTAAAATCTGTTTTTAGCAAAAATGAAAATTATGTATGATGTTGCTCAAGTAATGGCTGTTGTTTTTAACATGGTGCAGGCATGGATTCCGTGAAGGAACAACACCAAAACCCAAGAGGGCAGCTGTCGCAGCATCCAGTTCCTCTTAAGGATTTCAACGATTAGTTGGATAATAAATTTTTTGATTTTAAAATGTATCTGGTGTACTAAGGTATTTTTAATAGGCTCATAGTATCAATGAATTACTAGGTTTGCTAATGGGACAACTTAATATCAGATTTAGTTGTTCAGTGACTGCTTTGGAGCACTAACTTTTGAACTGGGTTGTGATAACTGCGTAAGAGGATGGGAAACAAACAGAATTCCAGGATTCCTTAAAGCAGATGGCACTGAAAGATGATGTAAAGAATATAGTAAGAGTTAAAGTAGCACCGATCTCAGCTTATATTCATTTATACAGAATCCCCTGCTGTCTAAATCTACACGGGGTTTCCTCCCAATATATGAATATTGTGGCTTGAGAGAACTGAAATCTGACTTTTAAGATCTTCCTGAAATCCCAGCATTACTAATAGTTGATTCCTAAGTAGTGGAGGGGCCCATTAAGATATATTCAATGTGGAGTAAATGTTAGGCTTGGAGACAAGTGGGCACTGACCTGAAGACAGTGATTACTGAGTCCTGGGTCAGCAAAAGCAGTTGGCACAGAGGGGTAAGGTAAGAGGTGGGCAGTGATGCATTAAGAAAGGCCTGTGTATTGAGATTAAGTTGAGTTTACCTCTGCCAGTGTCTTTGGCCCTTGATACCAAGTAGGTTTCAGTGGGAGATTATTCTGGTGCGATGATAATTATCTCCATAAATCAGATGGCTCTCAGGCCAAATCTGCACTGATTACAGCTCGTTGATTTTAATACTCAGGGAGAAGCCATGGGGAAAAGACAGGGCTGGGTTAACATTCAGAATAAAGTGCGAACAGGTGGATTAAGTTGCTCATTGAGTCCTAATTTGCATGTCTTGAGGGATATGATGATGTCCTGAGGATCAGAGTTGAGGTTTGGGCAGTGGATCCCCATTTGGTAGATGCCTGGGGTCAGTGCCACTCCTATTTCATTGAGACTGACTATGCCTGACTGACACCTGTTGCTTGGTTACCTTACTGCACAACTAAGGAAGTTGTGTTTTTTGGTCAGAGGGCAGTCAGGACCAGTGGGTGTCACCAATGGATATCTGAAATGAGACCCAGGAATACTGCCTTGAGTCTGTTTACTTGGCCTTGTAATCACACTGGTTTGTCAAGTCAGGAAAATTGGAGGGGGTTTGGCAGAAGAATCTAGAGGGGTAACAGCCATCAGATCATGAAAGGTTTGAGTACCATGCTGAGGAGTTGGGAATTTAGCCTGAAGCAATGATAAGTCAATGATTTCCAGCACACACTGGCATTGGTTATCATCAAGGTTAATGTCAAAGGTGGTATGGATGTGATGATACCTTCAAGCTGGAAAACCAGGCAACAGGCTCTTAAAATAGTCCATGTGAAAATCCTGAGGACAGGGACACAGGTTGTGGCAGCAGTAGCGGGGAGGTCTCTACTGAGAACATGTAAAATTTGAATCCAAGGAAATAGCTTCCAAACCCCCCTTCTATATGTGAGGATTCCGTGGGATCACAGAAAAATAACAGTATTTTGTCTAGTGCAGCAGTCCTCAAAAATCTCAGGAAGAGGAATCTTGGACTACAGGTTTCTGACTAGAGCAAGGAGGTGGTGCGTTCACTGAGGGAATATAGAATGGCGGCAAGGGGGGTGGGTAATCAAAATTGGGTTTTGTTGAGATAAATGCCCTTGGGACACCAGAAGGACATGTCTGGGAAGAATTGAGTAAGCCTGACAAGCAGTTCAAGTGGAAAGTTGGCTGGAAATTCAAATTTGGAGGTAATGAACATAGAGTTATGAAAGGGAATTGCCTTTAGGGTTGGAATGGTGGAGATAATTTAAACATGAGGCGTTGATGATTTCTGATAGAAATGGTGAGAGAAGAATTCAGTTACTTGACTGATAAACTTCAGTAACAATCCTTGATTCAGTAATGGTTGAAACCATTTGAAAATAAACAGACTCCAGAATTGAGACTCAAAGATTTTGGGAGATGTTAGGAGATGAGAAGGGTTGGTTCATTTCTTCAACATAATACATGTGATGCTGTAACTGCTGTGTGCCAGCCAATTTAGAGAAACAGTGGGATCAAAAGCAGACACGGTTGAAATTGACAGTCGGTTCCAGTGGTTGCAGAATTAGCCCAGAAACGAGGATAGGGTTGAGTCACACAACCAAAAAAGATTATCTGAGGGGGCACTCAGTCATATGTAGCTGAGGCCAAGGAGAAGGGAGATTTAAAAAATGACTCGGGCTGGCCAAGTGGTGCATTGTTTACGAGCTGGCTTGGGATGCCAGTGGCCCTGGGTCAGATCCCACATATGAGGGCCAGTGACATTGCCCTCTACAGCTAAGATGGTGAACAACAGCTCCACATGGAGCTGTGCTGCTGTGAGTCCCTGGGGACAGCATAGCTGCAGCCCCTGCTGCAGTGAGCTGCCAGAGGCTACAGTGAGTGGCCAGCAGCCAGCGTGAGCCGCCGGCAGCTGGTGTGAGCTGCCAAGAGCCGCTGTCCAGAGGCCAGCGACCGATCTGCCTCACCCAAGAAGAGCACAATGACGATACCAACATGGGCCAGTGAAGCAACATCCTCCACAACTAGACTGAAGAACAAAAGGACAGCAACTTGTCTGTTCCCCTTCCCCAATTCCCCAATGAAATCTTCAAAAAAAAAAAAGAATTGACTAATGGATTTGGCATCTTGCTAGATGTTCAAGGGAGATGAGGAATGGAGAATTTAGTTTAAAAACCAAAAGATGCTTTGGGAAGGTGACCTACATATTCAGTGGTTCCTTTCATTTCTGTGGGGATACAGTGCCCCTGCTTATGAATCAAAGACGATTCGGTGAGCTCCATGTGCCAGAAGCAGTCCTAGGTCCAGGAAATATAAGGAAAACAAGTCAGACAGGAACTCTGCTCTGACTTTTTCAACTGTGTATGCCATTTGCTTGTGTGTATGTGTTGTGTATTGGGGGTGATGGCGGACAAGTAAGCAATTTCAGGCAATGATTAAGTAATGAAAAGACAAAGATACAGTGAAGGTGATAGAAGAAGAGGAACTAGAACGTTGGTAAAGAAAGCCAAATGATGAGCCATCCCTGCAAAGACAACAGCCATTCAGGCAGAGATTGTATTCAGCCTTTTCTGAGTTCTGGGTTGATTGCAAAATTTAACCTTGGCTGTAATTAGTTGAACTTTGTAATACTGTATATTCATGTAAGAAAAACAAAGTCAAATGTACTATACAATTATTTTACTTAAGAACTTGTTTCAGAGAAAGCTTTCTCTTTCACATTAGCACATAGGGATTATATTGTTTTGTTTTTTCTCAAAACAAAAGCTAGTTTGAATCATAATCTAAGAGAAGCACAGACCAGAGACTATCAGGAATTTCAGGAACCAAGAATGAAATCTGAAGCAAACGCTTTCTTATAAGGTGGACATTTTGTTAAGGAAAATTCCAATGAAAAAAATGGTTCCTACGTATGGAAGTGATTCATAGAACAGGCATGGTATGTAGATTGAGATCAAAACAAAACTTGGTGTCCCTTATACATTGGGAATATACTCCAGTGCCCTGGGATGAAGATTTGTTCTAACCCATGTATTTTTAGATCACTTGTAATAAAAAAAATGCCCTCTAGTCATGATTAGTTGTAAAAACTTTTATGTCAATAAAATGTCTGGTCCTATGTAACAGTCACAACTCAAAGTTGACTTAACCTTAACTCTCATCTTCCAGCTTGGGCCTCCTGTGTGCTGGAAACCAGCAGTGGAGAAGGGGACGTGATCCCTCTGATCTCAGCTTTCTCCCTATGTATCTTCTGGGGCTTGTGACTAGCAATTTCACTCCTCGGTGGGGCTAAAGAGTAGATAGGGGGAGAGAGGAGAAGGTGAAGGGATGGAATGGTTTTCCTTTGGCTCGAGGGACTCACAATCTCTGCACCCAGCAGAGGATTAAACTTTTTCTCTCTTGGGCACTTGTATGATCTCTTTGGAGGTTCCCTTCTGGGTTCCCTCTCCCTTAGCTCCCATCTTAATTTGAAATATTTTGTGATTCCTTCCTAGCCCCAGGAAGCCTCTTTTGAAGTTTCCTCTACCTCGGAGGGCCCTATTGGCAGGATCTGAAATTATCCCATGCTGTCTCATGAGTGGCCACAGGAAACAGTCCCACACCCTGACCTGAACAAAACTTAAGTGCAAGATCTCATGGCAGCAGCCCTCCTGGTCACTCCCCAAAACAAACAAAAACAAAACATTTCAAAGCTCTCTCAGTTATTCCTTTGAAGTTCCCTTCACCAGATTTAGAACTAGAAGGTAGTAACCCCCTTTTTTAAGAAGGTTGTATTGGATACTTAAAACTCTTCAAATACATTTCTTTATGAATCTCTTCCTGTCCTTGATCTGGCTGAGGATTCTAAAAGCTGTTACCAGATTCTTGGGTACATTTTGAGTGTGTGTGTTTTGGTAGTTCTGGGGCAAGAAAAGTCCCATTCTGATAGAGCATTACACTTACATAGCTCTGCAAATAAACATCTAGCAAATAAAAGTATTTGTTCTCAAAAATGTTTCAAATGATTTCAACTCCTGAATGTTATCCTTTGGAGAAATCAGTTAAGTCCTGTAGGGGCAAGGCCTTTCTAAAAAGAACTGGTAAAACAAGGTATTAAAGAAAGGTCTAGCTTCAAGTTAGGGCAGGTGATATAGAGGGGGCTGAGGAGGAAGCAAATGGTATACCAGGTGGCAAATATTTTAGAAACACAATTATGTTGGGCAAACAGGAGGAAGAAAAGGGGCTGTGTATGGTTCAGCCACCTTGAGTGGAGAAGGCCAAGTCAGAGCCGAAGCTGTACATGGACCTTGTGTCACAGGGGAGCAACCCTCAGAGAAGCAGCTTCCCAAGTGAGGAGAGACAGGAAGCAGGAAGCCTCAGAGAGAAGTACTGTCCAATTAGGGATGGCCCTGGAGAGAGACGTCTGGGAACAAACCCTCCGAGGTAGCTCAGTGTGGCACTGTGCTTTTAGAGTTACAAGAGGCTTGCGATGGTGTAATAAAACTACTTTGGAGAGGAGAAAACTAAGGCACAGAGAGATGATCTGTTAAAGATATATATTTTCTTTCTCTGGTAATAAAGATTCTGACAACTGTGAGTGTTGTTGGAATGCATTTTTTTTTTAAAGACTTATTTATTTATTTATTTTGAGGGTAGTGTCACTGGCCCTCACATGTGGGACCCGAACCGGGGCCGCTGGCTTCCCAAGCCAGTGCTTAACCACCGCGCCACTTGGCCGGCCCAGAATGCATTCTTTTAATTAATAAAGACATTGTACAATGTAAGATTAGTTTGTAGCACGTTTGTTTTCATTTGACTAAAACACTTCATTATATATAAGAATCAGAAATAATATGTAGAGTATAAAAATATAAACATCTAATAAAAATAGTTGGTATATAAGTCAGGGTTCATTAAGGAGACAGAAATCACCCATTAACCTGAACAGAAAACGTTTAATACAAGGGATTGGGGTAATAAGGGATTGGCTTATAAAAACTGAAGAGAGCGCTACAGAATGTGGGAAGAACCGAAATCAGGAGCAACCGCTACCTGTAGAGATGAGACAGAGCATCCAAGGAAGAAGCCTCCCACCCCTAAAGCAGATCTGGATGTCAGACAAGGTATAGCATAGCTCACTGGATGCTGAAGTGTCTTGCCTCTGGAATTTGCTGGAAAGCCACCAGAGGATGACTGGGGACGTCATTCATGGGGAAGGGCCCTGCCCATCAGTGTTGTGCTGTGAAGCTGCCTGAAGGGGCTCTCGGGAAAGCTGGTCACTAGGTGCCTCTGGCCTGTGCACATGGCAGGACGCTGGCACTGGAGAAGCCACCCACACTGCAGGGGCCTGGCACTGGGGAAACCCCCTCTACTGTAGGAACTTGACCTTAAGAGAAATCACAGACCTCTTCCCGAAGTTTACCAAGGATCATTTAATACAGCTTCGAGTTGTCAGACCAACCTGAATAAAGTATTAACACCTTCTGCATATTACACACCTCATGTATTTCAGTGTCTTGAGAGATTTAGGAAAAGTTTGGGTTGAATTTGTGGTAAGTACATAGAAATCTAAGCAAGTAAAAAAAGACATGACAAACGGAAAACAAAATGTCTTTTGGTACAGGTCATTTATAATGTATATAATCCAATAAAGCACCTAGAAGATTCTCCATATGAAAATTTCAGTCAAGTAATCTGTAACCATTTTAGTAAAAATATACTAGAGTTAGAACAAATTCCTAACACAAAGGAAACAAAATTTCCATATAAAACCAACTTAATTTCTGAAATTAAAAGCTCTACACATTTCGTAGAGTACTTGAATTTACATGTTTTGCTCTATGTAAGAGAAATAATAGATATAAATAATGAGAAATTAATAATATGTACTGATTACATATGTAAGGAATAATATTACTGAAAAAGAAAAAAATCAAGTCATTAACTCTTTTATGTAATTGGTTATTGAAGAAACCACTAAAGCTACATAACAGCTCAGTTTTTCAGAGTATATCCTCTTTATATGTTTAATATAACTTGTAACACAGCTATACCATCGTAAGATTCTTTTGGGAAATATAAAATATTTTTAAATATTTGAAGGAAATATTTTACAATGGAGACCAATCTTCCTTAATTTAAAAAATGTTGTAAATTTTCCTTATTTCAAAAGCATTTAAGGGTTATAGAAAAGATATAAACTTTAAGTAAATATTGCTAAGAGAAAGAAACCAGTGTGTAAAGACTACATGCTGTAGAATTCCAATTATATGACACTCTGATGAACATGTGAAGCACATGCTTTTAGGGTGGTGAAACTATTTTGTATGATCCTATAATAGTGCATACATGACATTGTCCTGTTGTCAAAACCCACAGAACTTTGTAGCATGGAATGAACCTTAATGTATGCAAATTTAAAAAAATCATTTGGGATGTTGTTGTATAAGGTCTAATATTAGAACTCCATATTATACATATATGAAACAACCTCACCGAAGAGAGTTGGAGGGAATAGGTGCTTACCTAAGACAGTGGTGGGGTGCAAGATTACCACTTGGAAGTGAATGGGGTCTGTAAGATAAAAGACCAGAGGAACTGTACCAAATATTGGACTCAGATTGATAAAATTGTTGTCCATAGGGGTAGGGGTAAGAATTCTTATACTTCTACAAATATACACTCAAATTGAACAAATAAATGAATCAGATAATGGAAGCTAGGTTCCTTTCTGTTGGAGTGGGAGTTTACAGATAAGCAAAGGGAAGAGGCTAAAATAATCTGTGTAGTGGATTAGAATTGGTTATATGGATCATTATGAAGTCATATTTAACTTAGTATAGATAGGGGTGGTTCCACATATAGAAAAATATTTAGAGCTATGTGTATATTTCTTTCTTTTTTTTTTTTTTAGAGGGCAATGTCACTGGCCCTCATATGTGGGATCCAAACCAGGGCTGCTGGCGTCCCAAGCCAGCTCTTAACCACCACGCCACTTGGCCGGCCCGAGCCATGGTGTATTTATTGGTTAGTATATACATATATATTTCCTTGCTCTGCCAGCTGAGAGGGTCTAGAAGCAATGACACTCCAAACACCAAATCTTGACTTCTAAAACCATTCTCCAAGAAAAGTAACCATGACACCTTGGGAAATGGCTGATCCTAGGTCTGGGGCAGGAAATACACAAGACGAGTTTGGAGCATCTTGTAGTGCCAGAAAATACGAAGGTGCTAAACAAGACAAAAGCAAATAACAGAAATGACATTGATGGGGGCATATCAAAGGGGTACATGAGCCAACTGAAAGAGCACCCAGTGACCAAAGCTGGAACAATTTGAGCAATAAAATGAAGTACTGGATTATAACCCAGTGTAAAATATTCATGAGTTCATACTGTTTTAAATACATGATTGAATAAATAAGTGTAAGAGACAAATCTGTGAAGAATTTCAAGTAATTTATGCAGATAACCCATCCTGAAGGGTGGGAGCAGAACTCCCCAATTCTTATGTGGGCTGTGCTTAGTGATTTCCTTCAAAGAGTACAGTGTGGAAAGGAGGAAAAAGAGTGTAACTTTACAGCAGAGAAACCTGACAAACACTACATTAGCCAGGTAATCCAGGTCAACATAAACAGTAATAAATCAGGCTGATAGTATGAACCCTTGATATGATGTGCTGAAAATGCACCACTGTGTTCTTCCTCCCAAAATCCCATAACACCAGTCTGACAATGAGAAAAACACCAGACAAATTCCAATAGAAGGGCATTCTACAAAATACCTGACCAATACACTTCAATACTGTCAAGATCATCAAAACCAGAAGTATCTGAATAATTATCAGAGCCAAGTCTAAGGAGACATGACAGCCAAATGTTATGTGGTGTCCTGGATGGGATTCTGAAACAGAAAAATTACATTAGGCAAAAACTAAAGACATTGGAATAAAGCATGAACTTCAGTTAATGATAATGAATCAATATTGGCTCCTTAATTGTAAGAAGTGTATGATATAATTAATGTAAGATGTTGATTATAGGGGAAACCAAGTCTATGAGAACTCTGTACTATCTTCACATTTTTCCTATAAATCTAAAGCTGTTCTAAAAAATACAGTCTATTTTTAAAAAAGTATTTGGGAAGCCTAAAGAGTAATAATTCCAGCAAAATAAATAATAAGTAAGTGAGGAAATAAGGAGCTTCAGGGAAGAAAAATACAATAAATACAGGGATGAGGTTAGAATATTAAAGTGCAGGCCTTTAACACGTACATTTTTGTTAGAGGAAGGCTGTAAATTTGGGAGAGCCGAAGTAAGGGTGCTGCTCTGCATGTCTGCTTTCCAGCACCACTCAGTAATTCCTGCACTGAGAGCAGAGACAGCGGCAGGAGGTTGGAGGGAGCGAAACTGGGCCATTATGTTAAAGGAGACCACACATCTCTGAGGTGCCAAAGCATAACTTGATTTTTGATTTATCTGAGCTCTGCTCGGAAGGATATGGCTAAAAAGAACTACTTTGATAAATCACCTGGTGGGAAATAAGACCTCCCCACCCAACAAAATGCATGTTCAGATGGCCTGTTACTGCTGTTTAAGAAGTTAGGGTCTGGTCACCAGTGTCTTTGTTCCCTGGGACACTGCTCCAGCAGTCCTCTTTCTTTCAACATAAATGTTGAAAGAAAATTTCAAGAATATTGTTTTGATGGGGGCCAAATCACTAGTCTGAATGGAGAGCCAAACTATGAGTCTTTTCAGGTGTCCACACTTATCAACCCCTTGTATTACCAATTTGAGTAAAAGCACATTTAATAGCAACCAGAAACAGAACAGTCTAATTATCTCTCCCCCCGCCCATAATCTCAACTGATCTAGGAGTACAATTTAGACTGTCAGTCTATCCTTCCATCCAAGGATATTATTTCCCTTAAAATAGATCAGCAAAGATCAATGTGCCTGATACTCAGTGAATCAACTGAGAGACAAGCAGGGTTGACATTTTCTTATTAAAAGAACCCTACCAGGACCAGCCATCTACATTTATTTAGAGATAGACCAAAGGAGTCTTTATGAACAATGCCAAGATTTTCCACAAAAAACAGTTCTGGGTAACTGAAGCTTAAAATTCGTCATCATGAAGGGGTTACAAACGTTTTAACCTAAAAAAATTTCAAACCAAGAGTTAGGAATCATCTACCCTAGTTCACAATTATCCACAAACTAATTTTTAATCACTGTAACTTCCTGGGGACATTCTAACATAAATTGACTACTTTTCTTTCTGTGTCTTCCATAGGCTTATATTGCTTGTGGAACTTCTTAATTATTCATATTCTCTAAGGAAGTGTTCTGTCCTTGGATTCTTTACCTCCACAAACTGGGGAGATCTCATTCACAATCATTGTCCTACTTCATCTGCCATTTGTTTTTTGATGACACCCAATCTGTATCTCTAGATTGACCCTTTTTTTGGAGTATATTCCTGGATATTCTTACCAGAATGTCTCTTAGATGCCTTAATGTTATAAATGGATTATTTCTATTGAACCTGTATTCCCCATCCTCCCAACAATCTCTCCAGAAACCTAAGAGGTAATTAAGATTCCTTCCTTTCCCTCTCTGTCCACATCAATCTCTGTACTTCGCGAATTCCACTTCTGAATACGGTACGCTCAGAGTTTTCCCTTTTCATACACGGTGCTTGCCTCATCATTTCTCCACTAGATGATTGCAAGTCTCCTGGTTTTCCACCACTTTGGTCTTGCTCTTCCCCAATTTATCTTCCATACAAAGTGAGAGTTTAAAATTTTTTTCTAACAGCTAATTTTTTTTTAGTCTGTAATATATTCATAAGGTTCAAAAACAAAAAGTTGCAAAAGGACACACAGGAAAAAGTCTGCCCCTTGTGCTGGACTCTTAGTCATCCAGTTTCCTGCTAAAGGTACCCACAGCCATCTATTTCTTTCATAAAGAATGTATTTCTAAAATGCATTGACTTCACATCACTCTCTGTAAGATAATGTCCAAGTTGAGAAGTGCAGATGAGGCCTTTCAGGATTTATTCGGTTTACCTCTCCTTTCTTCTAAGGAGTCCCTTTGTACATCCAGATTTCATCCCCTGTAACCACTTGCTCTTCTCTAAAAAGCCTAAGGCTTCCTTCCTTCAGTGATTTTGCATATGTTCGTCCCCCTACTTGGGATGCCTCCTCCAAGTTGCCCCATACCCCATACCACCCTTTCCCTTGAGTACAAAGCACCATGTCTAGATACTCCCTTAAATAGATTCAAGTTCAAACCTTTGCGGACCTCCACAGGTAAAAGTTATGCCCTTTTAGGACCACATATACGTTTTTATTGTATTGTAGCATGTCTCATATTGCTTGCCTTGTTGGAGGCAGATTCTGTGTTCCTTTGCTTTTTGAGTCCTTAGGGTCTAGCAAACTGCCTAATACCTACCTAGTTGTTGTTTAATAAATATTAGTTACAATGTAACGACAACTAAGCTAAGGAAATATTAGGCTGCATTAATAGCAGTGTAGTACTCAGAATTTTTAGTTCTGGACACCATGTTTAGAGATAGACATTGAGGCAGTGTAATATCCACCTGACAGTGTAGGGTCTACTAACACAGCGATGGTCTTAAGAAAAGACAGAGGACTCACAGCTCCCTTAGAATCTCTGAAGGGCTACAGAGCAAGCAGTTGACAAGTAACTAATGCTCCAGTGTACTGTAACTTATTTGTGCTAATAAAAGCTAAAGTACTGAGGTTTGAAAACCATTTACTTTTCCCCCTCCTCTTAAACACAGTAGATTCAAGGCTACTTCTATGTCACTCCTGCCCACTTACATTCCACTACACTTTGCTTTGATAGGGGCAGAGCTACCACTGATGGGTCCTGAAACTGGACGTCAGCCACAGTCTACCTTATCTTTGCTTTTATCCTGGAAGATGTTGAACATGTGAATATTATCTATCCTTGGGGAGGGACGGGGGAATTCCGAGAACCGCTGTCCCAGATCATGACTCTTCCAGGGTAAGGAACATACATGACTTTTCATTTTACATCCGTCCAGTGTCTGGAGGTTAACAGATGCAGAAAGAAGGAAATGAACGTCTGGGTAATGGATCAATGGGAGAATTAAAGGAAGAGAGAGTGGAAGAAAATGTAACAAAAATTTTTTAAAAAACGAAGGAAAGCGAGAAAGGATTAAAGAAGGCTTATTACTTACTTTCTTAGAAACTGCTAACTGGATTCAGTTTTTAACACAACATAAGAAGAAAAACAGCAATAAAAGTTGCTTAAACAGTCTATGGGAGACTGGATGACTTTTAAGTTCCTATTGAATTCTTTGATCCATGATTTTATGTTTTATTTCCAACAATGCTTTTGAGTGAATAATGGCATTTAATGAATTATAATCTAAAATAACACTAAAGCAGAAACAAACTGATGTTTCTGCTAAAATAGTTTATATTACTTTCTTAATTGGGTCTTCAAAGTTTCATAAAGAGATTGGCAGTGGGTTTGCAAAATTCAACTTCAGTTAGCTTCCTGGTAAGATGCTCTGTGGCTTAATTGGCATCATACAGAGCAGAGATGCCTTGTGATTTTTTTTTTCCTTTTAGATTAAAAGAAATAACAGAAACTTGCTGGGCTAAATTCTAGACCTGATGCAAATTTAAAGTTAATTTAAAATGCTATTTCTGGGGGACAAACTTGTTTTTTTCCCTCTAAGAGAATCCAGAGAGCTCTTTCAGCTTTGATCCAAAGAACGTGAGCTGCAGAAACTCACAAGGCAAATGGGGAAAGGTGAAGAAACCAGAAAGCAAAAATTACAACAGTAACCACAGCTTGCCCTCCCCTCACCCATCTCACTAATCAAAGATTTCTTAACTTTTTTGCCCTGCAAAATATGTGCTGTCTATAATACAGTAGGAACTGATGATCTATCCAAGGCTAGTTGTAACTGTTCTCTGCTTATTTTATATAATTCTAAGCTCAAAGGCTTTTGCTTCCCGTGCAGTGCCTTGCTTGGAACAAAGCACGTAAAGCATGGTACTTCGCTGTCATAAACAGAAAGTATATAAAAATCAAGGGAGTTGGGAAACTTTCACTGGAAAAAAAACGTGATTTTTTTAGTCTTTTACTTTTCTATGCTATTTTCATGACGAGTCCAACTCTGCCAACAGACACTAGCTCAAATGCTATGACACTGCAAAATTGAGATCATATAAACTATTTTTTATTTGGTGGGGGGACACTTAATTCTGCCCATGTTAGAGGACTATAATTGACTAACTCACTTAAACATTCTATAACAAACAAGTATACTTTCTCTACTTCCCCTCTAATATGACATGATCCCAATTGTATAGATAATAGACTGAATCTTACTCATTCCTAGTACAATAAGTATCTGTCAACTGATGTGGCTGATGCAACCGTAAGCCTTGTTTTCAGTTCAGTGTAAGTTCGCATTTTACTGATAATCTAAAATATGAATTCGTATACTTCAACATGTCTGAGTAACATCTCACTCCCCGAACACAAATACATATCCCTAACCTGCTCCTTCCAACGAAGCTGGCTTTGGGGAGGAAATTTCAGGAAAGCGTCCAGCAGGAGGAAAGAACGACTACGTTACTTGAGCTGTCCAGGTGCCCAATAGCAACAACTTCTGGTTCACAGTAAAAAAAAAAAAAAAAAAAAAAGGGCGGCTGGAGACGGGGAGGGTGGGAAGACAGGAGGGGAAGGAAACTCCATCAAAGAAGCCAGTGACAACTCCCTACGGTTTCTAGATTGCATCCGCGCAGGGAAAACGAAAAGGTCCGAGGACAGTGGCAGCGCGGCATCTCCACCCAGGTTTCGGGTCACGCTACACGCCGCACAGCTGCTGCGCCCGAGCGGGCTTGCCCGTGCCCGTCTGCCCCCGTGGGGTCCCCGACGCAGGACTCATGCTTCGGTGCAGAGCGGAGCGGGGCCAGGGGGCTGCCCGGCTCGGCTCGCCAGCAAGCTCCTTCGCGCGCGCAGGGGGGCGGCCGCCCCAGGCCGAAAGGATGCGGGGCGCGGCCGGGGACTGCGGCGCCCTCCCAGCGACCCCTTCGCGCCCCGCCAGGGGGAGCATGTGCGCCCGACGGCGGGCGGCGGGGCCTCGAGGGCCGCGCAGGGCGGCGGCGCGGCTCCCCGCCCGCGTCCCCACGCCCTCCCCGCCCGCCCGCCCCCGGCGCGGCCCTGCCCGCCCCCTCCGCCCCCTCCGCGGCGCCATGCGCAGACTCAGTTCCTGGAGAAAGATGGCGACAGCCGAGAAGCAGAAACACGACGGGCGGGTGAAGATCGGCCACTACATCCTGGGGGACACGCTGGGAGTCGGCACCTTCGGCAAAGTGAAGGGTGAGGACCCCCGGGGCCGGCTGCGGCCCGAGCCCGGGCCCCAGGCGACTTCCGCTTCGCGCAGCTCTTCATCCTCCCCCGCCCCCTGCGTCCCTCGCCTCCCGGGCGCCGCAGCCCCGGTCCTCCCGGCCGCGGGAACGGAGCCCAAGGCCGCCGCGGGGCTGCGGCGCGGCCCACCCGGGCCGGGTGGGGGTGGGGTGCGGGCCGGTCGCCATGGCGACGGCGCCGCGTCCCGGGGCTGGTCCCTGCGAGGGGCGAACTTTCCCAGGTGGGCGGTCGGGGGCTGCGCCGCGCGCTCCCAGCGCTGGGCAGTGGCGCCGGGGTCCCCTCCCGTGGCCCCGGGAAACGGCGGCAGAGCTCCCTTGGCTTCGGACCGGCCATCGGTTCCCCGGCGGTCCTCAGCATTGTCCCTATGTCTGTCCTCTTTAGGAAGCCGTTCGCTCACCTGTTCAGGCTGATTCGTACGTGTGAACTCCGTTACGCCCCAAGGCAGGTTGCTTTGGGGGAAGCTTTCAGAATTTAAAAAGGAAAAAAAGGCCATCTCGTTGGAGGATAACTGATTTCTTTTGAAGCACTTAATGAATAGAAACTGGTCCTATATTTGTGATGTATGGCTTATGTGCAGAATGTGGACTCCGTGCTTTCCAGTGTGTCTGAATTACCAGTTTTGCAGTCTCTGTATGCCAAACCCGGTAGTTAGTGCAGATGTTGCCTGCAGATAGTATTTATTAGTTCTTTAATGCAGTTCCTTTCCATGTATTTTCACAGGATATTTATATTTTAAGAAACAATTTAGTGCACATCATTTGCTTTTTTCTTTAAGAAAAGTGTGGATTCTCTTACCCTTGTGTTTGAATACGGTATTCTGGAAATAGCAAACTTGCACTTCAGTCCACTAATTCTGGCACAAGAAGTTTAATTGCAAACTTTGTGAGGCATAATTTTTTTCCCCAAATATTTGACTTTGTTATTAGGGATGATGCAAAGGAAGGAAATATGGAGCTGATAATAATTCATGCATAGGCTTTGAATAGATAATAGCCTATGACTTGCATATACTAAGCTCTTGGTAAATTCTTGACTTAAAAGAAAAAAAAGTTCATGAAAGTCTGTACAGTGAATTAACTTAGTCTTGCTCTACCAGAGCTAAATAAACATTTTCTGATTTTATCTAGGGATGGAAGAGGAGAACCCTTCCTTCTCTTGTCCTTTCTGAGTCATAGAGCTGGAAAAGTGCTGTATAGCCTACAGGGAAGCAACTGCCTAAATCTTCTTATGAAAATCAGCAAGGCCTACAATGTAAGAAAGTAAGAAGCAAATGCCAGAATAGGGTAATTACAGCCATTAGGGTGGGTCTGTATTAGGTCAGTAAGCTATTTCTGTGTCCTTGAAGTTATTTATTGTTGGCTATGCTGTCTCTTGTTAGCATTTACAAACTGCATTTAATTCACAAGTATTTCTAAGAAATGTTCATTAATGTCCCCCAAATAGTGATCATAACGCTGATGCCCTCACCCCTCCCAAAGTGCTGCTTGGATTAGGGTGCTCATCATTCTCCTAATATAGATCTAAGCAGAGTCAGGTCTCATTTTCTTATTTACTAGGTGTCTTTTGGCATGGCAGATAGGAAAGCAAGAGGACATTTTTTGTTTTCTGGATTTGATTTGTGGTGTCGCTGTGACATGAATCCCTTCAGTGACAGCTGTTCCTTAACCTTCACTCCTCCACATGTGTCTCTTTTGAAGTGTACCACACACTGTCAAAGTCAGCAACCTTTCCAAATATAGAAAAGGCCAATAGGAGTCAAAGGATCATAGGTTTCATAGGTATGGTTCAATTTGTTCATAAATACATTAGTTGATGTTGGTGAAAATTTTCAACCATTTCATTTTTTAAGTTGTTAAATAGCTGGGACGCTTTTTGTCCCAAGTAGTAGAAAATCTGACTCAACCTAGCCAAGAACATCTCTTCCTGTGGTTCTCTCTCCAGAGCGAGAAAGTCCCAGTGTTACCTCTGGTGAGTCTTGTTGGGCTTATCCAGTCCCTCTGGCCAGGGATACCGTGTGTCAATCAATGGCTTAGGCTTGTGTTCTTAAGTAGGCACTAGCAAAGGAGATGGAATTACCCTTGGAGGAATATGGCCCACTCTTGTATATGTGTGTGTGTTGCGGGGAGGGCATTTAAAAAAAATTTTTTTTTAAAATTTTTCAATTACAGTTAAAATTCAGTATTATTAAGAGCATCTTCTTCTGAAGTACTTCGATAGTGAGAGGGGACAGGATAGATACCTACACAGAAGTGGGTGTTAATTATTAGGAGAGAGATGGGGGCACAGATGCTCAGTAAGCAGGCAAAAATAGCTAGGATTCTGGTGACATTGGTAACTTACGCTACCCTTAATTTGACAAGAAGTCTTATGAATAATATGATTAGCCATATATATATATTTCAGTGGAGACAATTTGGAGCAGATAGAGCTTTTAAAGTAAATACACTGGCAAATTTAACATAGAAATCTACTAGATGTGATATTGATATACAGAAAAATTCCCAATGTAATATTCCATGCTTAGAGGAAATTTAATTTTGGGGAACCAGTGGACTCTAAATTCATAGTAATTAATTTTTCCCTGTTACGGGCTAAAAAAAAAATCCTTTGGTAACAATGATAACATTTGGAGGGGAAAGTTTAAACAGAAAGTAGGGTTAATTTGGCGTTATGCTTGAGTTCTCTTGTTTTACTTCTAAGGTATTGTTTTTTTCTGGTTATCAGCGTTGTAGTGTTGCTCTCTTGCTGGTCCATTCCCTTTTCCTCCCAGGTAGAACAGTTATAAAAGCATGAATGAACAAAGTCATGTGACTACTGCAGTAAATTACAATGGCAGTTTTTGTTAGTTTTCCAAGAGAAGAGAAGGCTGCCTTTTTTTTTTTTTTTCTTTTTAGCTGAGCCATCCTGCCACCTGTTGGCAGCTCAGCAGCAGCTCAGCTCGGGCTGGGCATCGAACTGCTTTTGCTCAGAGCTCAGCTCGCACTCTTGAGCGAGCTCTTAACCAACTGAGCCACTCGACCGGCCCAGAGAAGGCTGTCTTTTTAATGGGGTGGTTGGTCTTTGGCAAAGAAGTTGTTTATACATAGAACCTATTATTAAGTTGGTGAGTATTTCTATACAAAACTGAAATTTCTGGTAAATAGGTGATGTTCTCTTTGTGAATGAATCACATTGGAAGTTCTTTACACATTTCTTTAAGTAAAAAAATCTGTTTATGAACTAGAACTATATATGTATATCAATATGAGTGAATCTCAAGTATATACTGCTAGGCCACAAAAACAGAAGTACAAGAATTTGTACAGTCATGCTATTTTAAAAACATGCAAAAACACTCACACATACTCTATGGAGTGTGACAGTCTTCATTAAAATTAACCCAGTAATTCAACTTCTAGGAATTTATCCTATAGATATACTCATGCATGTAAAATAATAATGAGTTATTCATTGCTATATTGTTTGTAAATGCAAAAAATTGGAAGTAACCTTTCTAATAGGACAGTAGATAAATTATGGTTTATAAATACCGTGATATACCTTGCAAATATTAAGAAAAAAGAGCAGGATACTTTATATGCTTAGAGAGTGATTTCCAAGGTGTATATATATTTTTTCTTTTTCAAGGTGTATTTTTAAGAGGAAAATAAGGGGGTAGTAGAACAATGTGTATAGCATACTTACTATATAAAAAGCAGGGCAAATGCATATCTAAGTATATTTGCTTGCAACTGTGTAGTGTGTCTCTTTTTTTTTTTTTAAATTAGTTTCAGGTGTACAAAACAATGTAATAGTTACACATTTCACCCCTCATAAAGTGATAACCCCCCCTCGGCCAATCTATTACCCCTCTGACATCATATATATCATTACAATTCCATTGACTCTATTCCCTATAAGAGTGTCTCTTTAAAGATACACATGAAACTGTTACAGTAGTTGTTTAGGAGAGAACTAGGTAGCAGGGGAATATTTCACAGTATATCCTTTTGTACTTTTGAATTGTGTAGTGCAGGTATTATGTGTTCAAAAAAATATATAAAATTAGAAAGATAAACATGAAAAACAATGTTACTGTATTGTTTATGGATGCATTTGTGGGAAAGACAAACACCACATTCAAGATAGTGGTGGACCGGCCGAGTGGCGTGGTGGTTAAGCGCTGGCCTTGGAAGCCAGCGGCCCCGGTTCGGTCCCACATATGAGGGCCAGTGACACTGCCCTCAAAAACAAAAACAAGATAGTGGTTATGTCTGGGAAGGGAGGAAGGAGAAAGACCTGGGAAGAGTCATATATGGCTTCCGTTATATTTATACAGTTTTATTGCTTAAGCTAGTGGTGGGTGAGAAATATCAGTAGATATTTCTATCTTTGTGGCACCTCTTTCCTATTTAAATAATCCTCTCCTTCAAAGTATGATCTTGTTTCACTTCAGGATTACATATCTGATTAGAAGAGCATCTGTTACAATGTTTTACAGTTTGAAAAAGTTCCCTTTAGAGAGCAAGAACAGGTTGTTAGCTTGTATTTAGTTGACTAATCTGTTCTTGTGAGGGAGACTTGAATTCTGGTAACTTTTGCTGTGAATGAAATACTGGTCTTCCATGGCAGAAACACCTGTCTTCTATTTCGTTCAAAAGCAACACCTTAGCAGTACTGTAGAACGTGACAGTCTGCAGAACACAATTTTGAGTTTGGGGAAACGGGGAATTCTCTTAGTAACGCATATTCCTGAAAAGATCCATTTACAACATCGATTGTCTGTGGAACAGCAATTAATTTGGCTGCAACTGAGTTTAGCCAATGGAGAATCTTTAGCCTAGTTTTGAAAAAACATTTCAGGTTTTGATATTGTGCCAAGCCTTTTTTTCCCCTCCCATACACAGTGGTGGTGGGGGATAGTGGTCAAAAGACTCCGCGAGTCAGAAAACCTGTCCCAACTTAATCACTTAATAACTTTACCTCGACAAATTGCCTAATCTCTCTGTCTCATACTACCTGTATCATAGGCTTATTGTGAGGCTCAAATGGGATAATGTTCTTTTCCTGAGCTATAAGACATTGTATTTTCAAAAGTATTATGCTACTGAAATTCTAATATTGAAGTATTTTGGTAATGGGGTTCAAGGCACATATTTCTGTTCCAATAAGTAAGGTAAACATAACAGATTATTATAACGACCTTAAATTACCAAGATTGCTGCGAAGAAAGAGGGAGAAAAAGAATAGTCAGGGGCCGGCAGAATGGATCAGTCAGTTAAGAGTGCGAGCTCTGAGCAGCAACAGGGTCACCGGTTTGATTCCCACATAGGTCAGTGAGCTGTGCCCAAGCTGAGCTGCCTCTGAGCTGGTGAGAGCGCGTGCTCTTAGCAGCAAGGTTGCCAGTTCCAACACCTATATGGGACGGTGGGCTGTGCCCCCCTGACTCCCTTCCTTCCCCCCGCTACTAAGATTGTACACAGCACCTTGAGCTGAGCTGAGCAGCCGCGAGCTGCCGATGGGCGGCCTGATGGCTCAGTGTGCAACAAGGTTGCTGGTTCAACTCCTGCATGGGATGGTGGACTATGCAAGGCTGGATTGAAAGTGACTACTGGACTTGGAGCTGAGCTTGCGCCCTCCACAATTTAAGATTGAAGGACAAAAACTTGACTTGGAGCTGATGGGTCCTGGAAAAACACAATGTTCCCCTTCCCTAATTCCCCAAGACTGTTCCCTTCCCCAATTCCCCAATAAAAACCTTAAAAAAAGAAAAGAATAGAGGGGATACTGCCTATACTGAAAGAAAATATTTTATAGTCTTCAGCGTTGGGACATTATTTGAAAACCTTGGAAGGAAAAACCTGTATCCAGTCAAGCCTGGGAAATACCAGCTTAACCCTCTGTTGGGCGCAACTGATCTCACCAATTCATTGCACACAAAGACGCTGCTGTGAAATCCATGTTTACTGTACTAAGTCACAAATACGACTGACGATAGGTTACGCTAGAGGGGGAAGATACAGAAGTGATGAGTCACGATACTTAAGTTAACTGTGAGATATTTGAAAATTTGTGTGCAATGAATCTGTGAGATCAGTTGTGCCCAACAGAGGGTTAAACAAATTTTAACAGGTTTCTCTCCTACAGGGCTTTTCAGAGCCTTTACTGTGTTAATATGCATAGCAAGAGCTTCCAAAAGGGAGAACATATGTCCTTTCCCAGACTTTTTTGATTATGAAATCTTTTTCTGTGGAGTCTCCAGTGCTAGTGTTTTGTAGAGCATACTTTAAAAAATCAATTATATTTTAGTTTTATGACTTTCCTAGCCCACAGAAAATTAGAATCCCCAAATTAGAACACTGAAGCGGGGGCTCTAAGAATTGACTCCTGATAGTTTGTGAACAACTTCAAAAGGCAGAAAACCACATGCTGGAACATAGTAGCCTAAGGAGCAAGAAGTCCTATCCAGCTGAGTGACTCCTATGGATGGCGCCGCGGGAGGGCCCAGGGGGCTGACTGACTCTCATACACGCTGAACAGCTGCTTGGTTCCATTGTCACGTACAGTATATTCCATTTAAGAATACGTAGGCAGGTGTACAGTATAGAAACTCTGTTTTCAAACATACTACTTTTGTTAACTTGTTAATAGTGAATATTTTAGAAAATTCACTTATAAACTGATAAACTTACTGTATTCATTTCCTAGTGCCATAGTAACACAGTACCACAGACTGGGTGCCTTAAAACAACACATTTCTCTCGCAGTTCTGGAGGCCAGAAGTCCCAAATCAAGGTTAGCGGGGTCACAGTCCTTCTGCAGGCTCTAGGGGAAAATCTGTTCCTGGCCTCGACCAGCTTCTGGTGGCTGCTGGCGTTCCTTGGCTTGTGGTAGCAAAACTCCACTGTCTTCCTCCGTCGTCACATGGTGGCCACCGTGTGTGTGTGTGTGTGTGTGTGTGTGTGTGTGTGTGTGTGTGTGTTTTCCCCTCTTCTTGGGAGGACACCAGTCATTAGCTAAATCTAGAATGATTTCATCTTGAGATCCTTAACTAATTACATATGCAAAGATCATATTTCCAAATAAGACTGAGTTCTGAGGTTCCAGGTAGATATGAATTTTGGGGGAAGGGATACTGTTTAACCCACCACACTTGCCATTATATTTTATATGCTTATAGTTTTATGTTCTTCATTTCCCCTTAATAACACCTTAAGTTTTGAGTAACTTTTAAATTGGTTTGGTAGAATGAATACAGTGTCTTCTTGGTATCTAAAATACTGAAATGGATGTAAGAAGGGATTTTTAGTAGACTGGATTCATTTTCTCATATAGGAAAAAGGTCATAGTAGTGGTACCTGGAATATAATAGTTGCAGGCACTCAGTAACAATGTCTTAATGAATGAATTTTTAGAATAATTCTTATTAGTATCGGGGAATTCAGTCTATTTTTTTTTTTTTTTTAGATTTTTTTTATTGAGGAATTGGGGGAGGGGAACAGCATTGGGGAATCGGGGAAGGAGAACAGACACGTTGCTGTCTTTTTGTTCTTCAGTCTAGTTGCGGAGGATGTTGCTTCACTGGCCCATGTTGGTATCATCGTTGCGCTCTTCCCAGATGAGGCAGATCGGTCGCCGGCCTCTGGATGTCGCTCACAGCGGCTCTTGGCAGCTTGCTTTGGCTGCCAGCCGCTCACGCTGGTTGCCGGCCACTCACTGTAGCCCACGGCAGCCCACTGCAGCAGGGGCTGCAGCCCACACCATCACCAGGGCTCGCACAGCCCAGCTCCAGGTGGAGTTGTTCTTAGCTGTAGAGGGCAGTGTCACTGGCCCTCATATGTGGGATCCGAACCGGGGCCGCTGGCATCCCAAAACCAGCTCTTAACCAATGCGCCACTCGGCCGGCCCTATTATTTTTAAAACTACAAGACTATAACTTAAGGATTCCTCTAACATGTTAACTTCTACTTGTTTTATTAAAAGGGTATTTATATGTGTATTATACTGTGTAATGTCCTTTTGAAGATTATCTTTTTGAAACAGTTATCACATTTCACTTCTTATTTTTGGAAAAAGCACAAGTTTTTGAGACAGACCTAGATTCAAATTTTGGCTTTGCAAGTCACTAGCTGTGTAACTTTGGGTAATTATTGTATTTCATCTTCCCGTACCTCATTTCCTATAAAGTGTTACTAGTTATACCAATCTTCCAGGGTTAGTGAGAATTACTCATACATCTGGGTACAAAGTGAGTATGTCATGAATATTAACTAGTAAATTGTGTACTTAAATTACATTATATATTATATATCACCTAGATTTATATTTTTTAAAAGTAGTCTTCATTTAAAATTTATACTCAAGTTGCGCCAGCCGAGTGGCGCGTTGGTTAAGAGCTGGCTTGGGACGCCAGCTGTTCGGATCCCACATGAGGGCTAGTGACACTGCCCTCTACAGCTAAGATGGTGTACAACAGCTCCACTTGGAGCTGGGCTGCTGTGAGTCCCCGGGACGGCATAGCTGTAGCCCCTGCTGCAGTGGGCTGCCATAGGCTACAGTGGGTGGCCGACAGCCAGCGTGAGCGGCTGTCCAGAGGCCAGCGACCGATCTGCCTCATCCGGGAAGAGCGCAATGACGATACCAACATGGGCCAGTGAAGCAACGTCCTCCACAACCAGACTGAAGAACAAAAAAGGACAGCAACTAGTCTGTTTCCCTCCCCCAATTCCCCAATAAAAATCTTAAAAAAAAAAAAAAAATTTAGAGTCAAGTCAAGTGAACCTGTTTTTGCCTCTGTGCTCTTCTATGATTGAACAAGTATTCATATCATTTTTAGGTAGTGGGTGAAATCCCTGCAAGGACTTGCTGCTCTCTGTATCTGTGTCTAGCAGTAACCTCCTGAAAATTAACCAGAGCCAGTAGATGGGTTGAATTTTGGAAGCCACAATTCTCAGGATTGGTGATGACTGGAAGGGTGAAGATGGAACAGGTTGGTGGGTTTGAAGCTTACAGGAATGGGAGCTAGAGGCATGGAAATTACAGCTATTTATTTATCTCTTATTATGTGCCCGGGTAAAGGTATGCTACTGAATCTAAGTGGATTCAGCTGAAATAAAACTGGCTATACCAGAAAATTTAGGGCTGATTAGATAGGGATGGGAGAAATGGAAAATAATTCTAAATAGTAATAGCCACCATTTATTTATTAGGCACTTATTATGTGACAGGCACTATGGAAAGTGCTTTACAAACCCTGCTTTATGAGTATGTATTGGTTAAGATTCACCCTTATGGAGTATGTGGTATTCTTACTTTTAAAGATGAGAGAATAGAAGGTTGACATAAATACCTTCATACAGGAACAAAATACAGGTCTGTGTGACTATAAAATCTATACCAGTAAAACCTTGGATTACCAATAATGTGGTTTGCAAGTGTTCCACGAGATGAGCAAATGCTTTTAATACATTTTAACATGGTAAAGAAGCGATGTCTTGGAATATGAGTAGTTTGCTTCCGGAACGAATTATGCTCACAAACCAAGGTATTACTGTACTTCGTAAGTGGAATTGGGTGCTCAACCCTACTCCTGAAAAAGGTGAATCTGCTAACACTTACCATATTTTCCCCCTTCCCTTTGGAATTCTTTTTATTTTTTATTTTTTTATTTTTTTAAAGATTTTATTGGGGAATTGGTGGAGGGGAACAGCGTTGGGGAATCGGGGAAGGGGAACAGACAAGTTGCCGTCTTCTTGTTCTTCAGTTTAGTTGCGGAGGATGTTGCTTCACTGTTGGCATCGTCATTGCGCTCTTCCCGGATGAGGCAGATTGGTCGCTGGCCTCTGGATGTCGCTCACCGCGGCTATTGGCAGCTCACGCTTGGCTGCCAGCCGCTCACGCTGGCTGCAGGCCACTCACTGCAGCCTATGGCAGCCCACTGCAGCAGGGGCTGCAGCCCACACCATCACCGGGGCTCGCACAGCCCAGCTCCAGGTGGAGCTGTTGTTAGCTGTAGAGGGCAGTGTCACTGGCCCTCATGTGGGATCCGAACCGGGGCCGCTGGCATCCCAAAACGAGCGCTTAACCAATGCGCCACTCGGCCGGCCCTGGAATTCTTTTAATTGACAAGAATATAAAACAGTAAGTACAATTTGAAAAAAAAGCAAACCACATTGTAGAATAACTTTTTTTATTTTAGCACATAATCATTTTTATGTAAATAATTTTTGTGTAGCTGGAAAATGTAGAATGCATATATAAATTTTGTTTGCTCTTTTCATGTTTACAAGAACATTTTTTTTTTTTTTTGAGGGCAGTGTCACTGGCCCTCGTATGTGGGATCTGAACCGGGGCCGCTGGCTTCCCAAGCCAGCTCTTAACCACCGCGCCACTCTGCCGGCCCACAAGAACATTTTCTGTAATCTTCCTATGAGAGTCTGTTATGTTGGGATAACAGTGTATTAAACTGTCTTCTGAAATTGCTCCTTAGGATTATTTGCAGTCTTTGCCCTATACACAGTTTTTCACCTCTGTAATTCAAAGTTAAATTGTGATGGGAACTACATATTTTTAAAAAATGAAATACCACCCTTAGTGTTGTTCTAGGATATTGACCATCCTTTTATTGCCTTAAAATGTTCTCTTGGCTCACCTAGCCATGAAAAAGGACTTAGTATACTAATTTCTCATTAAAAAAACAAACTAATCATTACCCTGCCTATTTATTTAGTTCTCAGTGTCTTCATGTATGCATTTGAACCATCTCTTCACAGTTACTGTCCAGGCACCTGTCCCCTCCCATCGTTTCAACTACTTATATATATAATCATACTTTTGTGATTTCTTCTATTGTTTCAAAAGTTAAGAAGTTATATCTTTATACTTCTAATTAATTTATAACTTGAAGAAATGCCCAAATATTTAAAAAGTCTTGATTGCTTATTGATCTCATCCTGTTTATCCTTTTTTGGGAGGTGGGGGAACTTCTAAGGTGGAATAATATTCTACCCCCTATTACTTATAAGTTGAATTTTACTCGATTCTCTATTCCCTTTCTCCTATTATTGCTAATTTCTTCCTCATTTTCTGGTATGTATTCCATAAAATTTTGTCATATTTCTGTTGCACCTTAACTGCTTTCTAAATGATTTTAACTTTTCTGTTTCAAAATAAGTCTTACTGTGGTCTTATTTCATAACTTCTGTATTCTCTTATCACCCTGAAATAGTTAATTTTTCTTAAAACATTCATTTCTTGGGTGAACTTAATGCATATTCTCCCCCCTCCCCCCCGCCCCTGCCATTTTATTCTTTTGCACTGTAAACTTTGTTGGTTTTCCTTATATTACAGTTATTGGTCTTTTTCAGAGCCCAGGAAGGTCTGAGGAAACCAGGTTGCTTTTGGGTTGTCCAGTTTTCGCTGGCAGCATTAACTGGCATGCAGTAGATGCTCAGATAATGCTGAATGAATGAATGGAGAGAATGTTTTGAATCTCCTATTCCAGTACCTTATTTAACGACAGAATATACATGTAGAGCAGGGGTTGGTAAACTGCGGCTCGCGAGCCACATGCGGCTCTTTGGGTAGGCTTCATCTCAGATGTTTGCCGACCCCTGGAAGAGCCAGTCCTTTCCCTCGCAACAATTTAAAAATTATTCAAGAACCATAAATATATTTTTACAAATAAGGAAAATTTAAAGTAATATTATAAATGACACTATAATAGTTTTATTTTCATTTTGTTTTACTTCAGAGCCACATGTATGTACCCAAAGAGATGCATGTAGCTTGCGAAGCCGCAGTTTGCCAACCCCTGGAGGCTCTTCCGTCTCAGAAGTTTGCTGATTCTTGATCTAGAGTTTTGGATAAGCGTCAGTTGTTTCTTAAAGTTAATAGGGGTTGAGATTAAGTTGAGCAGGGTATGACTTGGGAGGAGACTGGTTGATTTGTGGTGAATTGGAGTTCAGGCCTAAATGGATTCTGCTTTAATAGTCTTTGTGAGTCTCAGTCGGCCAGTGTTATCCAGTATTGTGCCGATTTCCCCGTCCTGTTTCAGCTGTGCAGTTAATGAGACAAGGTTCCTGATAAGCCAGGGCTTGGAGATGTTGCGGGTAGTTTGGACAGGTGAGATTAGTACTTCTTGAGGATCAATAAACTAGGTCTCAGAAAGAAGATACTTCCTGAGTTGGGTTGTAACAGTCAAGTTGACCACTCTTAATCACGTCTAATTGGTATTGGAGATTGCAGAAAGCCTTATTAGAAATAAGAATGTGCTTGACTTCCACAATTCATTTTAGCTGTGACAACAGGGTTTTCTTCCTCACTGATGTCATGTATGTTTTACTGAGGTTTTGACAGAAATATATCCAGTGCCTTCTGTTAATTTGCCATCTTTGAGGAAGCTGCTATAATTTCTTAGGATAGTTTAAGATTAGTTGAGCTATATATAAAGGGTAAACTTAGCGATTCCTTTTACGTTGGAATAGTTTAATGTACATGGCATTGTTACCTTACGGTTCTGCGATCATCCTTTTGGTTAGAGTAGACTGTGTTGCGGTTGCACATTGGCTCTCTTGCTGGAAAGGTTTATGTTGTAGAGGTATGGTGAAGATTAAGAAAGGATCTGGACGAAATGGAAGTTGAACTTAGGTGGTAGGTTGTATTCTTGAAAAGGAATGAAAATTAGGACTCCGACTTAAACACTTTTCTTTGAGTCTTATTTAACAAAGACTTTTTCTCCCATTGTGAAATATCTGTATAATTTGACATTGGATTTCATATTATTAATTAAAATACTTAAACCAAGTAGCAAATGCTTAAAAAATTCAAAATAATGAGGAACTACCGCATCCCATCTTCTGCCCCTGCCAATGTGCGGGGGTTGTGGTGGGGCTGAGGAGCCCATCATGCATTGTTTTGGTTAGCCTGGTGGGGAAAAACGTTGATTGCTGAAGACCACTGGACCCGATGGACTGGTAGGCTCTCATCCCAAATCCCAGACCAAGCTGGAAAGCCTAGTAATGTTGGAATAATGACAAAAATCCTTTGTTTAAAATAATGTTTTAAACACAAGTTTAAAATATTAATGTTGAGTAGTCAACTAAGAAATAGTAAAAAAATATTGTATTAATCGGCTAGGGCTGCCATAACAGAAAACTGCAGACTGAAGGGCTTTAACAACAGAAATTTACTTTCTTACAGTTTGGAGGCTAAAGGTCTGAGATCAAGGTTTTGGCAGGTTTGGTTTCATCTGAGGCCTCTCTCAGCTTGCAGATGGCTCCTTCTTCTGTCCTCACATGGTTTCCTGAGTGAACCTCTGCTCTGTCTCTGTGTGTCCAAATTGGCTCTTAGAGGGACACTGGGTTGGATTAGGGCCTACCTGAACTGTATCATTTGAACTTAGTCACCTCTTTAAAGACCCTGTCTCCAACCAGTATCACATTCTGAGCTGTTAGGGCTTCAACATAGGAATTGCAGGGGGGAGGGGAGACAACACACACAACCCATAACACATAGAGATAACTAAGAAGGTAGTTCTTGTTATCATTACGTTGATTTTCAGCTAGTAATTATCAAGATTGCTAGGGAAAGCTCTCTGATAATGGTCTTACACACTGTTCTAATTTAGAAGAGAATATTTTCTTCCTAAATCACTTATTTGAGAATTTTTTTTTAAATAACATGTATATTTTAAAAGCTCAGAGATGTGTTCATAAAATAGAATTCCCAACTTTCAACTCTTAGCTATTTCTTTTCATATATATCACTATTTAAAAAAAAGTCCACATTTCTTATTGATATATGCATTGCATACATGCTATCTCTTAATTCTTATTGACACACTTTTTTTGTTGACTTCCTATTATGGTAGATGAGGATTTTAGTTCTGTTACACCTTTTCCTCTATATATACCCTTATTCTCCTAATAAAATGATATCATACTTAAAAAATCCATATTTGGTATTTTCATAATTGTGATTGTGTAAAAGCTATTTGCTAAGCCAATATATTCACTGTATTTTCTTTTTTATGTCGTTCTTTAATATAATTTTTTAATTACAGTTGACATTAGTTTCAAGTGTATAACATAGTGTATAAAACTTACAAAGTGATCACCTTGATAAATCTAGTACCCATTTGACACCATACATAGTATTACAATATTATTGACTATATTCCGGCTGTATTTTACATCCCCATGACTATTTTGCAACTACCAATTTGTACTTCTTAATCCCTTTCCCTTTTTTACCCATCCTCCTAACCTTCTTCTCATCTGGCAACCATCCAGATGTTCTCTGTTATCTATGAATTTGTTTCTCTTTTGTTTATTTTGTTTTTTAGATTCCACATGTAAGTGTAATCATATGGTATTTGTCTTTCTCTGTCTGACTTATTTCACTTAGCATAATATCCTCTTAGCATAATGTCCATCCATGTTCTTGCAAATGGCAAGATTTCATTCTTTATTATGGCTGAGTAATATTCCATTGTAAAAATATGTACCACTTCTTTTCCTTTCATCTATTGATGGACACTTAGGTTGCTTCCATATCTTGGCTATTGTAAATGATGCTGCAGTAAATATAAAGATGCATATATCTTTCCTAATTAGTGTTTTGGGTTTCTTCAGATAATACCCAGAGTTGAATTGTTGGGACCTTTTTTGTCTCTTGTTTAAAGTCTATTTTGTCTGGTATAATTACTGGTACCCCAGCTTTCTCTCTTTTCTTTTTTTCATTTCCATGTTCATGAATTACCTTTTACCATCCCTTTCAGTCTCTTTTTTGATCTGAAATGAATGTCTTGTAGACAGCATATGTAGGGGCCTTGTTTTCTTATCCATTCAGCCACCCTATGCCTTTTTTTTTGTTTTTTTTTTTTGAGGGCAGTGTCACTGGCCCTCATATGTGGGACCCGAAACGGGGCTGCTGGCTTCCTAAGCCAGCGCTTAACCACTGCGCCACTCGGCCAGCCCCACCCTATGTCTTTTTGCTTGAAGCATTTAATCCTTTACATTTAAAGTAATTTTTGATAGATATATAGTTATTGCCATTTCATTCATATATTTTATTTCTTTTTTTTTTTTTTTTTAAATAAGTCCTTTTAACATTTCTTGTACTGGTTCAGTGGTGGTGAACTTTAGCTTTCTCTTGCCTGGGATATTTTCTTATAGAACTTTAAATTTTTCTGGGGTTCTTACCTTATTTTTTCATTTGCTTAATTTTCTTTGAATCGAAGTCTAAATTTTCCACATTTTCAACTGCCTTTGTAAAATCCCTCTCAGTACAATAGTCCATGCTTTCAAACCTGTAAAACCAATTATTCTCTTTTTTCACCACGGAAGTAACCATCTTCGATCCACTGTTGCATTTCTGCCTGGATTTGTTGCCATATAGGCCTTCTATGCATCTGTTACCTAGGACTTTGCTTCACTACCATGTTGGGATTTTCTTAGCTGTTCTCCTGTATTGGATACCATCCTCTTGGTTTCCTTCCTGATTCTGATAGAATGAATATATATTCTCCAGTAGGTTCACTCTTGAGAAATGGTGAATAGAAGCAAAATTTTTGGAGACTTTGCCTTTATAAAAATGTCTATATTCTACTATCACAATCGAATAGCTTGGGCATAGCTTTCAAAATTGAAAGGTAATCACTGAAATTTATTTTTTTTCTTTTTTTTTTCTTATTTTTTAAAACTAGAAACTACATGCTCATGAACCATATTTTAAAAGGTTCAAGGGGTTATGGATGGGGAAGTTTGTTTATAGCATGAAGGAGTTTTTTGGGATGAGCGAACTGTTTGGTATCTGCTTATAATGGTGGTTACACCAATTTCTACATGTGTTAAAATCCACAGAACTGTATACCAAAAGAAAAAAGTTTAATTTGTATGTTTGATACTTACAAAAAATGAAAAGTAAAGAGAATTTAAAAGTACAACAGGTACACAGCAAAGAGAGTCTCTCTTTTTTCTCCCTTAGCCTTCCAACTTTCCTTCCTGGATAAACCACTGTTTCTAGTTTCTTACCGTTCTCCTGCATAATCACTCTGAAACAGGTAAACAGTCAGAGGTAAATTAGACAGAATTGAAAGGAACTTAAATTTGCTCCAGTATTTTCTGAGAATACTGATTACCACTCTTAGAATATGTCTAAATATGTTGTTCATCAAGCCTGGCTCTAATTTATTAAAATGATTTCTCCTGCAGTTGGCAAACATGAACTGACTGGGCATAAAGTTGCTGTGAAGATACTCAATCGACAGAAGATTCGAAGCCTTGATGTGGTAGGAAAAATCCGCAGAGAAATCCAGAACCTCAAGCTTTTCAGGCATCCTCATATAATTAAACTGTAAGATCTGATTAAATAGTCATATAATTTTTTTCATCATTTTTGTAAACATATTTAATCTGACAAATGAGAAAGGTAACTGACATTTATTTCCTTGGTCTGTTCCCTGAGGGTTTTGAAGTTTCTTCCTGTTAGTGTATTTATCTAACCCCATTCATGGTCACTTAAGCTCCTGTATCTGTTTTGCCCTTGTGCTTATCAGCAGTTATCATTCTTTTTTGTCTTCTGGATCAATACCCTTCTGATAGATAATGTTCAAACCCCTATTGCTGCAGAACGAACAATGATTTGCTAGTAAAAGCTCTTGACCTCCAAATTTCCACATGATATTCGTTACCCTCAATAGAGACAGTGTCCCAGATGGGCTTTCCCCTGTGCTACTTACATCTGATAAAACAAATAACAGAATATCAGGAATACAGTATTTCAAAAAGGCAAAAACATTACTGTTGTTTTACAGTTGTCAATTGTAGGGTCTTCAGATGATTTATTTACTGTTCAGCTTTATTCTACAGGCTATAAATTAAAACTGCTTAGGCTTTTGTACTGAACTGGCTGAGTCAAAATTTGTTTTACTCTCACCTCTTCTCATTTGTTGAGGTCCCATGACCCCAAAAATATACATCTGCTCTGAAACCTCTTCCCCTGAATTCCAGACTTATATGCCCACTACCTACTTGCATCTCCATTTGGATGTCCATGATGGCTGGAAGTAAACTTGACTACCGTCCTAAAGCTGCTCTTCCCACAGTGTTCACCATCTCAGTTTATCTGGTTCCTCAGTGCGGAGGCTCAGGAACCATCCTGAACGTGCCTGTTTCTCTCCCTTCCTACCTTCCATTCCATTTCTTCCTTCAGCATATCTCGGATCTGACTGCATCTCTGTTCCTCATTGCCATCAGCCCAGCCTGAGCTCCCTTCATCTCTCATGGCCGCCTGGGAGCCTCCTGCTTCCCCTTACCATCTGCACTCAGTTCTTCACATCACTGCCATACTTACCGTTTTAATGGGCCAGATCACCTGATGACTGCTTAAAAGTTCATCTCCCTTAGAGTAAAAGCCAAAGAAAGCCTCATCATGGCTCGTAAGGTTGTGTCCGGTCTCCAGTTACCTCTTTGACTCCATATCCTGTTTCCCTCTCCCAGCTCACTCTGCTCTGGCCTTCTTACCATCAATGGCTTGACCACGCCAGGCAAGCTTCCACCTGGGGGCCTGTGCTCTTGCTGTTCCCTCGGCCTGGTTCACCTGCTTCCTCCATAACGGCACAGTTTGCTCCCTTCCTTCCATGAGGCTCTGCTCAGATATCACTGTATCAGGGAGGCCAACCTGAACACCCCGTGTGAAAGAGTTCCTTGGTTTGCTCTGTTTCTCTTCATAGCATGTCCCACCACCTGACATACTGCTTATTTATTTAATGTTTGTTTCCTGGTTCCAGGAGGCCAGAGTTTTCTTTTTCCTGTAGTTTACTCAGCACCTAGCACAGTACCTGGAATATTATAGGTCCTTAGTAAATATTAATTGAATGAATGAATATACATGTTTTAATATTGGTAGATAATGTTTTCTCTCACCAGGTACCAGGTCATCAGTACACCATCTGATATTTTCATGGTGATGGAATATGTCTCAGGAGGAGAGCTATTTGATTATATCTGTAAAAATGGAAGGGTAAGCAGTTCTGATTTAATCTTGTGCCTATTTTGTAACGCCCTTTATCCCTTACTAGCTTGAAGATGTCAGAAAGCAGTTTTGTTAAGAGGTCTATTTAGTAACCAGTTTCCTTAGTCATATATTTGTTTAGCATCTAGAGCTAGTAAGGACCTTAAAGACTGTCTCTTTAGCTTACCTACACAGATGTGTTAATTGAGACTCACAGTTCATATATTTGTTCAGGGTCACATGATTAGTGACATAATTGGACTGAGACCCCAGAACTTACGATCCTCAGATTTAATGCTTTGGGAGCATACAAATTCTTTTAATATATATCTTAAAGTATATATTTAATCCTTACAAAATATATTATTTAATACTTAAAGATCCAGGCCTTGCTAGTGAAACCTAGCTACATTTAAATTGCATTCATGTTTTGGTTTCAGAAATCTGATGTACCTGAAGTAGTCAGAACAGGCTCCATGAAGGAGGTAGGAATTAGACTTAGAGAATTTAGAGTTGGAAGGAACTTCAGAAGACATTTTGAACAGTGTCTTAAGTTACAGATACAAAAACTGAATGCCCTCTGCCCATACTCTTTCTCACATCCGCGTTATATGGTATGCAAAAACCTCTTTCTGGAAGTGCCATATCTAGAACTGAGAATCCAATTTTTTCCCCCTCCCAATCTAAAGTTCTTTATATCCTTCATTCATTTGTGCTATATAGTAGTGTATGTTTACTTTCATCAAAATCAAACTCATTAACCAACTTAAATTTGATTTTGCCATTTGTTAACATGGCTCATTTAAATTTCCGGTATCCCCTTCTCTATTCACTGTGCCCATGTCTCCCCCACCTCCCTGTGTTCTGCCTGGAAAAATGGAAACAGGCACAAGTTGAATTGGTATCTTGTTTTTTTATCTTTTCATTTCTTGGTCAGTTTGCTTTACATTTTGGGAATTTTCTTCAGTTTTTACTTGTTGCATATTAAAATTTCAGTGTCATATTTTCTATTTCAAAGATCTTTTATTTTCTGAAAATTTCTTTTCTTTAAATAGCCTATTTTTGCTCCACAGATGTAATAATCTTATGTCTTAAAGATGACCCTTCATTTAAAAAATTATTTTCTCTTCTCTGCATTGTTTCTGTATGTTCTGTGATCCCTGTTTTTTTTCCCCCTGTTCATTTTGTTGGTCTTTTCTTTTGTGTACTGGCCCTTCCTCAGATGTTTGGTGATTCCGGATTACCACTTATTTGAGAGTGAGGTACTCAATGCCAAGCTCTTGTGGGTGGAATTTATTGATTGGTGGGCCTCCCATAGGTTGATTAGGTAGGGACCTGTCCATTTTATTAGGGTATACCAAATACCAATAATTACAAATATCTTTCCTTAGGTCAGATAGCTGCCCCAGAAGAACCTTCCAATTTTTTTTAGGTCATCATCTTAGCAGCCAGTACTTGGAAGTGAATGGGGAAGAGGGCTGCAGGTGTCACTAGTTAGTATGTTGGCTTTCACTCCATCTGCATGTTTTCCTTCTGGTGCCTCATCTCTGCTTGGCATCCTTGAGGACAGACCTGGGTCAACCTTACGAAAGAGTAAATCATGAGTTTTATTTCCCAGAAGGGTTGAGTTTACAGTGTCTTACTTCAGCCTGTTGCCTTGTTTTCAGCCCACCTTTCACTGCAATCTTCAGAAATTCCTAATGCTTCCAGGCTGAGCCTTTCCAGGGATCGGCATGCAGACGAGTTTATTATTGGTTTCTATCCCTATAGGCTTAGGTTACAGCTTCCTATGGCTAGCGAAGTCTTTCTCACTGTTCACTCTCCAGCTTACTGACTCCTCTTGATTTCTGCAGTCTCTTCTCTTGCTTTCTTTGTCCTTATATGCTAATGTCATTTTAGTGATTATTCAAGGAGTGTAGACAAAAGGTTCAGTCTGCCATGTGTAACTGGAAATATGCTTTGACTTTTCTAATCTTCCTTTGTAGATTTCCCTTCTTCATCCTTTGTACTGTATTTACTACTAATATGTGTAATATTCATTTTTGTAGCCTATATAGTTATTTTGCCCCTTATATTTTATTTAATTAAATTGCTGACACATTTTTTTCTTTAGAAGAAGGGTATCTCATATAGTACTTAGTTTTTATTTTGCTTTCAAAAAAATCATTTCATCTTTTCTCCTAGATTATCCACATCACTTAAGGTATACGAGTCTAGTATTAGAATGCTAATTTGTGACCTGTGTTAGAGAATTGCATATTAAGAGTCCTTTGCCTAGAGGATTAATATCTTATTTACTAAAAATGACTTCTTGGGAACAGGAAATGTTCAAGTAATGGTTATCACTAATGGAAACAAACCATAAGAAAATATGGATAAATGGAAAGAGAAGTCTTTAAAGAATACTTTCCAAGTAATTGCAGCATAATTTTTTCAGTAAGCAGATTAAAGCTAAATGCCTTTATATTTTATAAAATAAATGAATTAAGGGTTTTCTTTTGTTCAAATGGAAACATCTTTTATTTCAGTACATATAATAAGATGGCTGCTTGCTGATTCATGACCAGTGCTTCTGTGTTACTCCTCCATATAGTCTAAAATAGCATCCCCACCACAGCATAAAGCTCTGTGCCCTGATCTGCTTTAGTTTTCTTCAGAGCACTCATTGGTGTTATATTGGGTTGTCGGAAAAGTCATGACGTATTTTTTCTGTTCTTGTTGCAAAAATGCTTCATGACTTTTCCAACAACCCAATAGTTACTTGTTGATTGTCTATGTTCATCAACTGGAATAGGTCCTTTGTCTTATTCATTGCTTCATTGTGTCTAAAACAGTGCATGACATTGAAGGTGTTCAATAAATATTTGTTAAAGGAATGAAAAATTAAATATTTTGAATTTGTAGGAGAAAAGATGCCTACCTAGTTTTGCCTCGTTTCAAGTGGAAATTGAAAGTATTTTAAATAACTCATGAGATATAAAGGAAAGCAAGCCATTACAATGTAGTCATGACAGGGATAACATTAGAGAATGGAGTTACTGATTTGGGTTCCAAGATCCTCCTAGCATTTCTGTTTTGCTGCATGTATCTCCTCTGCATTCCAAAAGTATATCCTGAGTGAGGTTCATTTGGAAGGTTTCATGCATTTTGGCAGTTTTTTATAGGTTGGAGAATTATAAGTAGGATAATTTCTTTTGAAAGACACTCTTTTAAGATGGCTCTGTACTTTTCTTAGCTGGATGAAAAAGAAAGTCGGCGTCTGTTCCAACAAATCCTTTCTGGTGTGGATTATTGTCACAGGCACATGGTGGTTCATAGAGATTTGAAACCTGAAAATGTCCTGCTTGATGCACACATGAATGCAAAGATAGCTGATTTTGGTAAGGAGATTTTTATAGTTTCATATGTTCATTATGTTTAACGAACATCAGTAGCATTCTTCAGATAACTTTTACCTTCATGTAATAGAGTTAGTATCCCAAAGTAGTGTATCCTCACCATTTTGTTCATGAGCATACAGAAAGGAAAAAAGACAAGGAATTCTCTTTTATTAGCTTTATATCTTTAAAACTGTGTTTTGTGACAGTAAGTAAACAATTTAAATTTGTGGCAGTAGAGATAGAGACATCATTTGAAAGAGCCTACTATGTGTAAAGGAGAAATTAGTGACCTTATTTCCAGTGTGTTCTTTTGATCAATTATGGTGCAATAGGAAAAATACTGGGCAGAGAGATTCAAACTTTGAAAGCCAGAAGGTAAACAATAAGGACAAAATTATTTTGGAAAAAAGGTAAGGTGTTTTAAATGATAGAAAAGTAATTTCAGCTTGAGGAACATTATTTGGATTGTCAAAAATGAATTTACTTTCCCTTTATTTGCTATATAAATAGCCATTCACAGTATTAAACCTAAGAGAAAAAGGAATCTCTGCAACCGTCTTTTGCTTAGCTTAGTTCAAATCAGAGGAGACTGTGATAAATACTTTCCTCAGTTTTGAATATATATATATATTTTTAAACAGTGCCAAGCAGCCCTCAGCTGTTTTTTTGATTTGTTTCTTGGTAACTGACTGAATTATTTGACCTCCGTATTCCTCCTGTGTCGTCATTATTTTTGTAGAGTGCATTTTTGAGAAGGCATCGGTGTCTTGGAATTCAACTAGGAGGGAACTTCGATTTTCAAAATGATTATATATTTTTTAAAGAATTGAACAGGGGTTAATAAAAACTTTTACTTCTCATCTGTTCTACATTTTTTTGTTGTAATTTTGTATTAATAAAACTTAAACATGCCAAGTTTATTCTAGTAACCAATAGCTTAATATATACTCATTAAACTCCAAAAAAATGCACTAACTTTAAATGTTGAAAGATTTCAAATTTTAGGGCATAATGGAAAAATACTTGGGAACAGGAAAGACTAGAGGATTTTGTTGGAGCAAAGAATAAAATGATTTATCACTTTAATGTCAACTCAATTTTACTGTTTAATAGAGATTTGTTTTTATTTTTGTCCTTGGGAAGTCTTGAGTAGTTGATTTTGTGCATTTTCAGGTCTTTCAAACATGATGTCAGATGGTGAATTTTTAAGAACAAGCTGTGGCTCACCCAACTATGCTGCACCGGAAGTAATTTCAGGAAGGTAATATCTGACCCTCCCCCAATACGTCTGTAATTGTCTTTTTCTCCTAGATTTTCTTAGTCTATAGTATATAGTGTTTAATTCCAGTGAAAGGAAAGAAATCAAAGCTTATTCTTTTCTTATCAAGAAAGTGTTCTGTTTTAAGAATAAAACATAAGAGATTAAGGACTCCATTTAGAGTGGAGAATGTTGACTTCTAAATCAGTATTATATTAAAGTAGTTAGATGAGAGTCTGTACATTTTTTTCCACTGGTACAAGAAATTTAAAGTTTAAAACTAGTGAGTTTTAAAGATAGGTGTAAGACATTAAAAACCTTGAATAATAATAATACAGAAATATCTAGTAGTCAGAAGAGGTTTACTGTTTAGTTAGGGGAAGAATTAAAAAGTGTAATATATAGCTTTAATTTTTCAAATAGATGGTATTTTGTAGTAGTTTAATGTTTTATGATAAGTATCCTGGAGAATTGGACTCCAGTATTAATAAAACCTTCAGACTGTATTTATTTTGAATTTTCACTTCTTAAATCTAGAGACTTCAATATTATAAGAATTCTAACCTCCAATTTACCAACCTCACTTTTGAGAACACGAAGGTCTTTGTACCGTGCAGCTTTTTGAATAGCTTAGATCAGGGGTCGGCAAACTGCGGCTCGTGAGCCACATGTGGCTCTTTGGGTACATACATATGGCTCTGAAATAAATTGAAAATGAAAATAAAACTATCATAGTTTCATTTATAAAATTTTTAAAGGATTTAAAAATTTTCCTTATTTGTAAACATATATGTATGGCTCTTGAATAATTTTTAGATTGTTCTGAGGGACAGGATTGGCTCTTCTGTCTCAAAAGTTTGCTGACCCCTGGTTTAGAGGATAGGAAAATTTAATTTTTTAAAGAGTAATTGTTGTTCACTGTAACACTAAATTGAAAGCTGAGAAGGTTGATTTTGTTTACTAGTTTTTATAATTAACTTTTATTAACATTTTTTTTTTTTTTTGAGGGCAGTGTCACTGGCCCTCACATGTGGGACCGAACCGGGGCCACTGGCTTCCAAGCCAGCGCTTAACCGCTGCGCCACTCGGCCGGCCCAACTTTTATTAACTTTTAAACCACATTTCTTTGAATGTTTTGTATTCTTATATTAATTAATTCAGAATGGAGAAATATTGTAGTACTTTCTATTTTCAGAAGCTTGCTTGCTTAGCCTATGCAGAGAAATTATATTTCTGTAAAGTCATGGCTGTGAATAGGGCAGAAATATCCTAATTTTAGATTTATCAAGCTTTATCATCTTTTTAAATGAACTTAATATTCAGAATTCTTTATAAAACTATTTTTGTCTATGTTGTCTAAATTCTTTTGAAAAGAAAACAATTCAAGATCTAGATACTAAGGGCATTGCTAAATAAAGAAAAAGAAATGTATTATAATTATGCTTATATGCAAGGGCCATGACTGAAGTCTAACATTCCCAGTTTGGATAAAGCCTTTCTGTGACGTCTGGATGAATGGAAACTTTTACTTTCAAAATAGTATTTACTGATCATTTCAACGATTGATTTGACCAATTTAAAGAAATCTTCTCTGAAGCCAGATTCTGGAGACTCAGAATGGGTTATTTAACCTAGTCTAGTGTATTGCAAATAGGAGCTTAGAATCTTCTGTGTACCAGTTAGCTTGGCTTCCTTCCACAGCCTCAGGCACCTTTTACCTTGGTGGGAGGTCTTGGGGTATCTGGGAGAGTGGGTTTAGTGTCTATTGGTAAAGAATATCCTCAGTTACAAAAAATCATTTAATCTCTCCTCTGTAACCAAACAACAATGGTTTTAAATTCAGGGATATGTTTGTTCAAGGTTTGGCCCTATTGGTTGGGTCTCCTGGAGGACCACAGAAAGGTAGTAAGAATAGAATTTTACCTATAGTCCATAATTTTAAAAAATTCTTGACTTTTGTTTTCAAAGATAATACTGATACAATCTTTATGTTTAGTACACAGCAGGGATTATAGAAACTATATTCTGACAAATAATTACTTACGAGTATCCATATTTAAAAGTTTTGATTAAATGATTGACTCTTCAGTTACTAATGATTATTTAATCCACTGGGTATTTCCTGTTACAGATTGTATGCAGGTCCAGAGGTAGATATATGGAGCAGTGGGGTTATTCTCTATGCTTTATTATGTGGAACCCTTCCATTTGATGATGATCATGTGCCAACTCTTTTTAAGAAGATATGTGATGGAATCTTTTATACCCCTCAGTATTTAAATCCTTCTGTGATTAGCCTTTTGAAACATATGCTGCAGGTGGATCCCATGAAGAGGGCCACAATCAAAGATATCAGGTAATAAAGCAACTTGGAGATTATCAGATCTACTAGTATCAATGATGCACGTTAAGTGAAAGAAAAAGTTGCAGGACAGAATGTATTGGGTTGTCGGAAAAGTCACAGTGTATTTTTTCTATGTTTTTCATTGCAAAAATGCGTCATGACTTTTCCGACAACCCAATATAATTAATGTAATCCTCTGGTTATGTTAAAAATAGTGTATAGACACAATTATTTAGGTATTTAAAAATACACACTATAGTGGCTACCTTAAGATTGGTAGGAAGGAGGGCCTTCACCTTTTACTTATCTTTGTTTTGAAATTGTAATAGTGAACATTATATTACTTTTTAAATTAAAAACTAATGGAAAATAAAAGACTAGTGGGGTATTAGATTTTTGTAGTGATTCTTTACCTTTTTTTAAATGCTTCATATTTGACTTTTATGTATTCTCATAGTATTAATGCTGTTTAGTAGTAAATTTATGTGTTGCTATTTGAGTTCTAGTCTCATGAATTATATTTTTTCCTTTTGTTCATCTCAAGGAATGAGAAAATTTTAATATAATCAATGGCTTGTTTGGTAGTAGTAGATATTAAATCATATATGTAAGTGCTGTTTTGTAGGTAAATTTGTCAGTATTACCAGTTTCATATGGTTCAACCTAATAGTTCAAATAAGGAAAAGTGATGGTGAAAAATTTTGTCAGATTTGGGTGAGCCATTTCTGATGAAGACTTTTAAAAAAAAAAAAATCGCTGCAAACTATGTTTCTTCTACCATCATTGTTCCCCCCGCCCCCAATGGAAATGTCTCTTTGGTCTTATAATGGCTAGATAGCACATCTCTGAGATGGAGGACAAGGAAGAAAAAAATCAGATGTAGGTCTGGGAATAGTAGATGAAAAAGCATTGGGATATTGAAGAAGGAGAAAAGATTATATGTAGAATTTAAGAGCTTGATCCATTTCCATTTACTCCATATGCTGTTGACTAGCTAAAAAAGAGACTGTGACTGTCAGGGCATGATTTTACCCTCTGATGAAAAGGACAAATCATTTTCTAAAATTTATATTTAAAACTATCTAAGTGACAGATGACTTTTCTTGTGTTTTACGTACTTTTGCCAATTTACATATAATAATTTAAAGTATGGACATTTATTTTCCTGTTACTACAGCAATGCTTCCTCCCTCTTAATAACAGGGAAGCTGCAGCATTTCTCCCAATATATGCAATGAAATGTGAGCCAGAAGAGGACAATTTCAGTTTAAAAAAATAATAATGCAGTATGAGTATAAATATAAATGAATTTATATCCTAAATTCCCCAATTACTTTCAGTCTCATCTTTACTCAGAATCCTTCTCTTGACCCTGCCATTTTCTTGCAGGGAACACGAATGGTTTAAACAGGATCTTCCCAAGTATCTCTTTCCTGAGGATCCATCATATAGTTCGACCATGATTGATGATGAAGCCTTAAAAGAAGTATGTGAAAAATTTGAATGTTCAGAAGAGGAGGTTCTCAGCTGCCTTTATAACAGAAATCACCAGGACCCTTTGGCAGTTGCCTACCACCTCATAATAGATAACAGGAGAATAATGAATGAGGCCAAAGATTTTTACTTGGCAACAAGCCCACCTGATTCTTTTCTCGATGATCACCACTTGACTCGGCCCCATCCTGAAAGAGTACCATTCTTGGTTGCTGAAACACCAAGGGCACGCCATACCCTTGATGAATTAAATCCACAGAAATCCAAACACCAAGGTGTAAGGAAAGCAAAATGGCATTTGGGAATTAGAAGTCAAAGTCGACCAAATGATATCATGGCAGAAGTTTGTAGAGCAATTAAACAACTGGATTATGAATGGAAGGTAGGAAAGAAAGAGCATTCTGATTATTAGCACATTTGGCAAACCTGTAGTCTATAGAGTGTTTTATAAAATAATTGCTTTTGACTTTGCTTTTGTCCATTCTATACGCTAGGTTGTAAACCCATATTATTTGCGTGTTCGAAGGAAGAATCCTGTGACAAGTACATACTCCAAAATGAGTCTACAGTTGTACCAAGTGGATAGTAGAACATACTTACTGGATTTCCGTAGTATTGATGGTATGTACATCACAAAACCTCACAGATGATATGTTAGACCTTGTCACCTAATTTGGCCTTTTAGACTTTGATTCTTTTGAAGTTCCTTGTATTGTTCCTAATAACTCAATAGCAAAAGAATGTAAAATGTGAGGTTTTTGTGCTTTTCTGATGTCAACATTTGTGAATCTTGTTATCCTTTAAAGATTATCTTGTAGAATCCTTAAAGCCAGATGAAGCAGTCTGATCCTAAAGTGATAGTTTCTGCCACATTTCTGTTTTTTTGATGTGGTTCATTCTGGTAAGATAAAATGTTTTACTTAGAAATAAATGAAATAAATGTTGACTTTTTTTTTTTTTTTTTTTGAGAGCGGGTTATTTTTTATTTTTTTATTATTATTTTTTTTTGAGGGCAGTGTCATTGGCCCTCACATGTGGGACCTGAACCAGGGCCGCTGGCCTCCCAAGCCAGCGCCCAACCACCACGCCACTTGGCTGGCCCTAAATGTTGACTTTTCTATATGCTTTTATTATTAAATAATTTTTATGTCTGATATTTTATAAATTTTTATTTTTCATTTAAGGATTATAGTTACTAGCTTTTAGAGTTGAATGATGAGGCACTGTAAATAGATTTGATTAGTAGCTCACAGTACAAGGAATTATTTACTGAGTCAGGTTTCTTCCAGGGTACTGAGACAGAAATGTTTTGTATGGGCTTGTGGTTATTTTTCTCCTCTGAACCAGCCTTTTCCTCCCATACTTACACTAGAAACATCATCAGATATATGCATCCATTATAATTTTTGCGAGAGTTACATGATTCCAATTTATTTCCTTTTCAATAAAGTAAATAATGGATCACTTTCGTGTGAAATGCACTGTATAATGATTCCTGAGACTAAATCATTTTATGTCCAAGATAACTATCAATTAGCTAAAAGTGACATTGCCAACCTTAAACCTAGACTGCGGTACATTTCTACTTACCGACTATCATAAACACTCACAGACAGCCTGATGATCAAATCACTGAAATATTTAAAATTTTAAATTAGTATTTGAATTGGTCATCGGAATAATGACCCAACTTCACTGTAAGATCTTAAAGTACCTTTGTGAAATTTATTAGAGAAACGTTATGTTGAATATTGTTTTACTGTTCTAATAGTTTGAAAATGAAAATGTATACTTAGAATATATATCTCTGATTATCATTATGTGTAGTTTGTCAGAATATTTCTTTCTCAACTATTTAAGATTGGTCATATTGTGGTAAATTAATTGTAAATTAAGAAGGCAGACATTTGGTTTTAGTTCTATTTTTTTGAGGGCAGTGTCACTGGACCTCACATGTGGGACCCGAACCGGGGCCGCTGGGCTCCCAAGACCAGCGCTCAACCACTGTGCCACTCGGCCGGCCCTGGTTTTAGTTGTTTTTTTAAATTGGGAAAAATATATGCGAAAGTATATATATATATATATATATATATATATATATATATATATATATATGTAGGCTATAAGAGACTTAACAGTAACTGGCACGATTTTCATGACGCAGTTTGAAATTTACATCAATTCAGATTTCCATGTATATGCTCTTAAACCTAACTTTATCTATTAAAAAGCCTGTTGGAACACATTTGACTCAATTCAGGTAAATACTCTTTCTCTACCTCATCATTATGAAAGGGTATAGCTGTATATATAAAAGTTCTCTCACAAATAAAGCCTTTAAATAGGTAAACGTTTATGGCAATTCTTCATTGGACAAATAAATTATGATATGTTGCCATTTTTTGTTCATGTAAGATTGTATGGAATTATTAGGTGAGATTCACCTTGAACTTTTTGTTTTTATAAACTCAAAAGTAGTATCAAAAAGACACAGGTTTGAGCTGTGATATGCTGGCCAAACCTGTTGTCTGTTTATCTTTATTTCCAAATGGTATTTACCTGCTAACACATACTAATGCAGTTTGAGATCTGGAATGGATTTTATTTTTCTCGTTTTATTTGGATCAATTTCTCAACCTTAGGTTTATTAGCATCTATCTGGGTTTACCAATGGAATGACTGACCACTTATTTCTATATTGTGTTTCCTACTCCAGTTTTTCCTTGATTTTTGTTCCTTTCCTTGATTGTGTTCATTGTTGCTCTTTTATGAGATCTTAAATCAACTATGAAGAGAAAGTGGGAGAGTGAAAAGCACTGAGATGAGAATTAGGAGACTTGGGTTCTAGATTTATATTTCTTTTCATTTGTTACTTATGGCAAATCACTTAACTTTTGGGGATTTATTTTTTATTCTATTTTATTTTTTTATTAGGGAACAACAGTGTGTTTTCCAGGACCCATCAGCTCCAAGTCAAGTAGTTGTTTCAATGTAGATGTGGAGGGCACAGCTCCGCGGCCCATGTGGAGATCGAACCAGCAACCTTGGTGTTATGAGCCTGCGCTCTAACCAACTAAGCTAACCGGCCACCCCCGACTTTTGGGGATTTATGTTTTCTTATTGATAAAAACAGGAGTTGGATGAGATGATTTCCAAGATTCCTTCCAAATTTTAAGTTCATTTATTCCATAATTTTAATATAGAGGGATTAATTTTTATTGCTAGAGAATGATGTTTATTAAGACCTAAGTTATTAGTTTATTGGGCTCTTAGTCTTGGAATGCAAAATTCCAACGTGTAGCTCCATACTGTACTCAATCTTGATTAGCCATCAGACTACACGCTGTGTATAAAAAAGGAGAGGGATTTATCAGAGATGCTTTGCCTCTATTTGAGATGGTATTCAAAACAGACGTGCTCTTGAGAGCTGGTCAATGGTTACACTCAAAGAAGAAAATTGAATAGTAGTAAAAATTTTTTTGGGAGTGTGATGGATTGTAATAAATTAAAATTGTTTTTTACCCAGATGAAATTACTGAAGCCAGATCAGGGACTGCTACACCACAGAGATCGGGGTCAGTTAGCAACTATCGGTCTTGCCAAAGGAATGATTCGGATGCTGAGGCTCAAGGAAAATCCACAGAAGCGTCTCTTACCTCATCTGTGACCTCACTCGACTCTTCTCCTGTTGACTTAACTCCAAGACCTGGAAGTCACACAATAGAATTTTTTGAGATGTGTGCGAATCTAATTAAAATTCTTGCACAGTAAACCTAAAACTTTGCTTATTTCTTTGAGAGCAATAAGCATGCATAATAAATCATAGCCAAATGCTTCCATTTATAATCAAGTTATACATAATTATAACTGAGGATTGGCCTTTTGGAATGCATTTTGCACAGGGATTGGAACATGATTAATAGTTAAAAGCCTAATGTGCAAAACTGAATTAAGATAATTTTGTTGTTCATTGTTCAGTAGGCATATAGCATAATACAACACACACAATGAATATAGGTCTCAGGCTCACTTGATTTTTGGCTATTTTATATTTTAGTATACACAGTGCTTTGTAGAATTTTATTTACCATAAAGGCCTTCATATATTATTACATGTTGATGTGTTATATATTTGTTTCATAAATTTATTCAATAAATATTTGCCTAGAATCCCAAGAGAACTTTATAGGTGATTTTGTTTTCTGCACTCCTTAACTTTTTTTTTTTTTTTAAAGGGGTGCAAGAGCAGTTTATTAGAAGAAAAAGTACACTTCAAAGAAATAGAAGTGGGCCCGAGCAGAAAGCAGTGGCTCAAGGGCCCATTATTAGAAGCGAAAGTACACTCTAAAGAGTTTGGAGCAGGCCGAGCTAAAGAAGGAGCTTAAAAGGCCCTTCCTTAACTTCTTAAATAGCAAGTATTTTCCAACAGTAGAGGCAGTCTGGATGACTCTTCCATGGTCCCCTGTTAATAAGTCACATCAAAGATATTAGACACGTGAAAATTTTTTCTTTTGCTTGGTTAAGTCAAAAAACACACACAACTAATACATTCAGATACTCTAGGCACGAAGTTTATTTTTAATTTGTCCATTCTATTCTGTACATAAATTGCTCTTTTTGTCACAAGAGCTGAGTTGCATATACTGTAAATAAATCATGTTGTTTTTGCCAATCTCACAAAGTCCTCTGCTTATCATGTCAGTATTGAATGTATGCAAACATTTGTCATTTGATTATGTATCTTTTAAATTGATTCAATGCACACAAAAAAAAACATCTCTTACAAACTGTTTAAATGTTCAGATATACTTTTTCTCCCAAATTTTATTATAAACATTTTTAAAAATAGGAAATTCGAAAGGCAGTAGGGTGTATACGTGTGTATCTACCACTTGGACTCAATACTTATTAACATTTTGCCATATTTGCTTTGTATCTATATATGTATATAGATATAGTTTTATATATATATATATATATATCTATAGATATATATAGATACCTGCTTTGTTCCCCTGAATCATTTGGATGTTGTAGACATACTTACTGCCCCTCAACTCTTCAGACATGTCCTAAAAATAATGACATTTCCCTTAAAAAACATAATTCTATAAAAATAATGCCCTAATGTCATCTAATCATGCATATTTAGATTTCCCCAGTTTCCTCCAAATTTCTTTTATAGCTGGTTATTTCAAACCAGATCCAATTAGAAGTTTGGTTATGTCTTCTTAGTCAGGTATGACGTTATTTTGATAAAATCTAGAACAACTTGGTTCTTCTAAATGGTCACAATTGTTTTGGATTTTAATTACTTTTTAAAAAGTAGCATTATGGGAACTTCCTAACGACGCTTAAATCTTCCTAAAATACCTGGTTTATATTTTCTTGCTTTAGTAATAGTACTACATAATAGGTGTAAATGAAGATTTAAAGTCACCTCAGATAAGACTGGTATCATGTGTATGTTAATAAAATAAGTATTGCCTTATACTATTTTAACTTCAAGAAATTGATTTTTTGGTATTAATCATTTTTCTATTGCAATAGAGCTATCTTTTTCTGTTTTAAGACTTAAATTTAGGGTTGTTTTTTGGCAAATACAGTGAGCACCTGTGTAATTAGACAGTAATATACTCAAATGTCATGATAGCTTGCATAGTTACTGTAGTTGTAGATTTGGCTCCAACACTGAATTCAAAAGAAAAATCTTGGCTTCTTTTTGTCCAAGGCTTGTTCTATTCAGTTAGGATTCTCAATAGGAGTTCCATTTAACTATAAGTTCACAACTGTATTTATAACTTGTATGTGGCCCTCTGTCTTGAAGATACTGATTTTACATAGGCTCTCTAAGTGCACAGTTATTGCTGATGTTAAGAACAGAAGACTGTATTTTTAAAGTTACAAATTTGTATATAGAACTAAGACATTGTTATAATGTCTCTATAAGCTGTTGTGGGGAGAGGGGAACAAAAAGAGGAACCAATTAAATAGGACCTTCTAAAAATTGTTAATTTTGTAAACTTTGCTTTTTAAGTTATTGTGAGTCCTTTCAGTTACTGAATTTTATTTTGAAGATATTTAAATATTGCACTTGTACAAATAGTATGATGAATGCACAGACTATTGCAGTAAACTGTTTTTTAAGCTGGGATATTTGAAATGACAACTTTTGGTTGAGTATGTCAGGGTTGCATCAGAATTTTCAAAATTTTATTGTAGTCTGCAAATTCTTCCTAATGGAAGATGTGAGTCAATGCAAATGATTTTTAATCTTTTTTTATTATCTTTTCAGCAATTTATATTTTTTGTGATTTTATGCAACCATATTTTTACTTTGTCTTGACAGCTGAAAGACGTGTAAGGTTTTTGCCAGAAATGTACTGTATACATAGTTTTAAATATAACAGATTTTACTGATATGTAAAAATTTTGCCATTAAAATAAATGATTTCTCACCGAGAGGAACTTTTCTACCAGGTTGGGGGATATGGGAGCTTAATATATCATATCTAATTTAAAATAATTTCACTGAAATAAACTCCATTGCTTTTACTTTGATTATATTCTCTTGAGATGCTTTTGTAGTTTTTTCCAGAGTTTTAGATGATTTTATATAAAAAGTCCTGTCCTCTCATAACCCTTCCTCCCCCCCTCCCCCCATTTTCACCTTGTGGTGACACCATTCACACTGACTTAATCCTTGGTGCGACATAACTAGATGTAGAACTCTATGCACCTATGCTCTGACTGGAAGATTTGGAATGAAAGAAATGTGTTGTTTAAATTTTTCCTTCTTAACTCCTTCCATCTCCCCCACCCACAATAGAAATCTCGTTTTTGAGTTCTGACCAGATGAATGAAATTCCACATACACCATCTCTGTAAATTGGTAGTTGGGTAGAATTCAGTCTTTGTGGTACAATATTCTGAGATGTGTTCATGTTTGTTTTGAACAGTATATTTAAGTATAAAATTTTAAAAACTTAGATTTAGAAAATGGATAATAAAAACATTTTTCATCTGTTACAATGTGCTTAACTTTTTTAACCTTTGGGAAAACTAAACGCAAAACAAAGCACTTGTTTATGGCTGACCATCTGTGCACCTTCCTTTTTAAACTGCATGCCTAAATGTAAAATAGAGTGCTTTAACAAATTTCAGCACTCAAGTGTGACTTTTATCTCAACTAGTTTTGATTTCATCTAAAAATCAACAATCTGAACAAAACATTAAGAGATACGTGATAAAGGCCAAAGCAGCTACCAGTTATCACTGGTTGCTAGCATTGGATTTGGTTAGAATTCCATTAGTGTTAGAACTTAGTATGAAGTCTTGTATTCAATGTGGCATTGTTAGGCAGGGCTTGTGCTAGATTCTTCGCATTCTAAATCTTTCAAACAGCTTGATGATTTTAAAACAGTACTACAAACCATTATGAACACCACATAAGGTTCTTTTAGGGACCTTATAAATTACTCCAGGTATTTACCCTGACTATACAACTGTGCAAGAAATTCTCTTGTTTGAAAATCAATATTGAACTGTTCTATTTATTGTGGAAGCCAATACATGTTAACCATGATAAATGTAGAGGGTTTCTGGCAATTAGACGATCATGTTTGTGATCTATAGACAATGTATTAAATATATCAATAAATGTATTAAATATATCAATAGGTGCATCAAGAACATAGACCAAAGTAGGGAAGTGATGAGTGGAGGTAGGCTTTACCAGAATACAGTGGATCATGGTTAAGTTATTTTTGAGAGATTTAGAAAAGGGTACACCATTTAATTGCTCTGCAAACTATATCCTCTCAGATGGCTAATATGAACCAAGCACTACAAATGTGACTGAAAAGCACAGGTCCTGCTCTGAGTGTCTTGTTAGGGATATGTGTGTGTAGACACACATACATACATATACATACACACTTTAAAGACGTAGAGACATATTTACAGAAAAGAGCACAAATCATAAGTTTGGCTCAAATATTATTTTTTAAGTTTGTAGTGAACATGGCCATGTAAACCTCTACCCAACTTAAACACTGCCACCACCTAGTGTCTTTTATAATTGATATCAGTAGTGATATACTATCACTTATGCACTACTATATAAGCAGCATAGAACAACCCTGGTACAACGTAGGAAGGAACTACACAAGAATGACTGCCAGGAGCAGGGATCATGGGAGACCATCCTGGATGCCGGCTACCACAATCATGCATTCATTATTTTGAAAAGACTGGTTCACTTATGCAGGTCTTTAACAAACGATGCCTGTAATTCAACAATGTAAACAATTACATCTGATGTCACCACTGATCTCAAAAAAGTATGGAAGTACTGGGAAGTGTCAAGATCATTATGGCAAATATGTTTTCCTAATCACAATTTTTGCTTTAATTCTTGAATTTTATCACTGGTAACACTATCAGTTGTTTTCTTGAAGTAACAGGCTCCCTTTGTTCGTTTTTAAGAAAAGGCCTGTCAAATACCCAAGCCTGAATAACCAGCTAGTCTGTCAGTCGTTCTAAATGGAAGTTGTATTCCATGGAGAAAGTATATATTTCAGTTGATAATGCAATCTCACAAGTGCTTTCACCTGAGACATCATTCTTCAGTATACCGCAGAAGTACTTTATGAGTACTTCCCCCACTTTGTCATGAAGAGTATTAAAAAGAAGCGTCATGTTAATAATTTTTAGTGCTTCATCGAGGACGTTCTTGAGTGACTGCATTTTTTTTTTTCATACTGTGAATGGTGGCAAACAAAACCAGGACTATTAGTATAGTTTACTGCTTTGATTCATGCTGAGGTGCCAGCAGTTTTACCCACAATTGCTCTCCATTATCAGTGCAAATGTCAACATTGTGAAAAACGCAAACGATGCCTTCATGTTAGTATGCAAATAGTTCTGACTTTGAAAGGGTCTCGGCGACCCACAGGGGTCTGAGGACCATCTTTGGGGAATCTGGTTCACATCAGCGGTTCTCAGTGGGGCCCGGGTGGCCAATGACTTTTCATCACGGACATTTGACAACGTCCATAGTCGCGTCTGGTGGCCACAACTGGTAGTGGCAGTGGATGCTAATGGCATCTAGTGGGTAAAGACCACCAGGGGTGCTGCTAAATCTTCCAACGCACAGTACAGCCCCTTTCATTCCAACAAAGAATGATTCAGTTTGAAATGTTATGCAGCTGAGGTGGAGAAAGTCTGGTCTACAAAAATGGCCTTCCTTTGCACAAGAGAGCTACAATAAATTAATCTTAATTTTTCAATTGCCTAAAGACTTCCCAGTGTGACTTTCCCCCACTTATTTATTTTCAAGACTTGAACCACAGTTTTTTATTCCAGGCCATAATTCTCTCTTCTAAAGTCCCACATTTGTTGTTGTTTTTTTCCCCACGGGAAGCACCAAGTTCAGCCATGGCCCTCCCTGATCTGCCTCCCTTACCACTTTTTCAATGAGTTTTGCCTCCGTCCTGTGCGTGTAAGCCGGCCTTATCAGCTAGGGGAAAAAAACTCCTTTAAGGGGCAAGGTCACATCATAATGCTCTAAAGTCTCTCCCCAGATTGTTTTCCCCGCGCCTCGCCAGCTTTACCTGCCGCCTGGACGGGTGACACAGCTCAGCTCGGCCGGCAGCTCTTTGCGCGCACGTCCATCTGCGCAGCCGCAGTTTCCCGCGCTCCCTCACTGCGTGCGCTCGCGCACTCCGCCCTCCTGCCTGCCACTAGTGGGCGCTCCAGCGCCAGACGGTCCGGACTACAAGTCCCAGCGGGCAGTGTGTGGGCGACCGCAGGGACTTCTGGGGTTTGTGGTCCAGGGGAATGGATGGGCAGACGAGACATGCTCTGAGAGTCACCTGCAAGACTCTTCCCTGCCCTTTTCTCTGGACGGTTCCGACGCTTCTTGGTCAACGCTGTGTGTCGGGAACCAGACACCAAAGGTACACAGGTCGGAGGTCGGGCATGATGATTTCCGCTTCCGGTGGGCAAAGGGCAAGACGAATGTAAACACGGGACCAGGGGAGAGGTTATCAGGTAACTGGGGCGCCCCAGGCCGTGGTGAAAACGGGAGGAAGAGCAGGAAAAGGCAGCGAGAGGGTCTTGTGGTTACGGGGAGAAGGAGCTTCACAAGTTGGAGGTGAGACTCTACGGGGCTGTGGCACAGCCGGGACTCTACGGTGGTTTCCTGGAGACGAGCCAGGCTGGGGTCGGGCCCTCCCTGGCAGCGGGTCCCGGGCGGCTTGTGCGCGTTCCAGGCGGTCGGGGCGGCTTGGACGAACTTCGCGCAGTTTTAATGTAGCCGAAAATGAAGGGAAGTCGCGCATACACTCTCTTGCGGTGACATTTTCTGGTACCGTTTTTTTTTTTTTCCTGAGGGCAGTGTCACTGGCCCTCCTATGTGGGACCCGAACCGGGGCCGCTGGCTTCCCAAGCCAGCGCTGAACCACCGCGCCCCTCGGCCAGCCCTGGGGTACCGTTTTTTTTTTTGTTTTTGTTTTTAATTCCTCACCTCCCCATCCATCCCTGGACCCAGAAGGATTCGGTTTTGATTTCCTGGCCGTGTTCACCCAGTGGTTTGTCGCCTCGGGTGCTGCGTCCTCCGACACACGGTAGACGAATATCCTCTGGCTGGTGGCTGGTGGCAGATGCCCAGGCTTCAGCCCTCGCGGGGCGCCGGCCGGAGGGATCTCGTACCAGCCGAGGAATTTGGAATACATCGTCGTTGTTTAGAATTTTCATGGCGTCAATCAACAATAATTCTGCATAAAATGAATTTGTGTTGTGTTCATGAGCCTCGCATGCAACCCCGTATGATGATGATTTACCCATTATGATTTTTTTTTATCCTTGTGAAAAATGTAAAGGTTAGGAAGTTGGAGCCTTGTGCATCTAACGACAGATTCAAGAAAACTTTTTGTACAAGAAATTTTATTTAATGTTCAACTAGCGTTAGAGGAACAATCAACTCGTACTATTGAAGGTACATGAATCAACGTGGAGGTTACATTTTCCGAGGCAGAAAGTGTGTTGTGTATGTTACCGGACTCACGCTCCTTTAAAGCCTGGCTAAATTTTTATTCCTCAAAATTTATTGCCTCTACTGAACCGCAAGAGTTTCTACTCTGACATGATAGCATCCTTTGTTTACTCTCTTATAGCAATTATCCTGTATTGTAATTGACTATACTCTTGTGGTCTTATACAATTTTGAGAAAATAGAAAACTGTACTAATGGCCATGGTAACAGATTCATGCTGTTTAACCTCAGTGGGCCGTTGCTACTGTTTGGCATCTTTATTCGTCTTTTATTGTTGCTTTTCCTGCCCTCTCTGTAGTGACTATTTCATATCTTCTCTATTTTTCTCACGTCTGAGATCCATTTGTTCTCCCTTGACTTGGAGCAGATGACTAGCATCCTATTCCTCTGAAAAATGTAAAAAAGCTTGGGGGTATGATATCCATCATTTTCTTTTCCTTGTGCTTTTCATTCAATAATTAGCTTTTGTCTGGGAGGCATGTATTCTTGTCCCTCTCTTGAAGGCTAAACTTGTTACTTGCTAGTGGTTATCAAGACTTTTTTGCTTGTAAAACCTCATTCTCTCTGGGCCTTCACAGCCTCTCATCTCTAGAAGATCTTAAAGGATTTGTGGAGGAGAATGGCAGAAACAGCTGAGGCATCAAGGTGTATGGCTTTTTCATACATAGTTGAGAACTACCTTCTGGGGCCATGACCTATACTTGTTTTCAGTATTTATAACAGTGGTTTGGGTTGGAGGATGGGGTAGGGGGTGGTAATGGGAGTCTCAATGACCTACTTTTAAAAAAATACATGGGGGTCTGTTTGCCCTTTCCTTTCCACCCTCACACCTGCTCCCAATAACCTACAGATCTGACCTTTGATTAAACGCACCATGTCTCCGTCTGTATTAATACGCTTCCCATCCAGTAAGAGGGTGATTCACACTGCTGATTTAGAACCAAAGTTCCACTTGGAAACTTGACACCAGAAAACTTAATCATCCTTATTCTTGTCACCTTTTGGGACAGTCATAAATACAAGACTTTTTTTCTTATCTTGAATTATCCTGGTATCTTGTAAGACTTCCCAATGACTCACTCTCTCACTCTGCAGCTCTTCTCTGTAGTAATCACATTTCCATTTTCAGCCACTTCTTGGTTCTTCCCCTAAGTTTCTTGTGGTGTATTCAAACATAGGAATCTCATTCTCTTATATTATCATGGGTCTGGGAGAGAGTTTCGCATTGTCCCAATTTTTTAGTATAGTTTTTAATCCATTACTCCTCTAGGCTTTTCTAAAAATCCCTGCTCCCGTATCAGCCTATACATTTCTTCATAGCTGTAATTTAGTGGCACTCGCTCATATTCACTAAGAGCTGGAGCACATGACCCACAATTTTCATACCCCTCCAAGTTCTGTCATTTCATTGGGCCTTTCCATATGAATAACCTTACAGCTACCCTCACTTTTTTTGCCCTCTTCCTTCGAGTGATTACTTACACTTGACTTCAGCCATGCCAGTGATGAAGACCTTGATACCTGCTTGAACTTACTCATTATTTCATTTCTCTCTCTCCCTTATTCTCATATTGCCCATTCTCACATTGCCCATTCGTCAAGATCTCTGGTTCATTGCTTTTCCTATCCCTCAAGTTGGTCAGTCAGTTGATCATAATCTCCTTGGGGTGACAGACTCCTTTAAAAATGGAATGAAAGCTTTGACACTCTTCTGCAGAACACACACAGGCATATAAAAATTTATATGCAATTCCAGGGGTTTCTCAGTCATTTTAAGTCCATCCATGTAACTGGTAAGAATTCTTGGATCCCTCAGTGAATTCTTTCTCTAAATAAATATTTGTTGAATTCTTCCAGGGTTTCCTTTAGCTTTATTCCATCAATTATCATCACTTTCTTTCCCCTTACATTTGCATATCATTCCAGATTTACAGAGCTATTTAACATTTGTTATCTTTTTTTAAAATTTTTTAATTGGGGAATTGGGGGAGGACAAGTTGCTGTCCTTTTTTTCCTGTCTAGTTGTGGAGGACTTTGCTTCACTGGCCCATGTTGATATTGTGATCATTGCACTCTTCCTGGGTGAGGCAGATCGTTCCCTGGTCATTGGACGGATGCTCATGGTGACTCACGGCAGCTCTCGACAGGCTGCTTACAGTAGCTCATGGCAGCCCACTGCAGTCTACGCGTCTCTGGCCACTCAGGACAGCCCAGCTCCAGGTCGAGCTGTTGTTCACCATCTTAGCTGTAGAAGGCGCAGCGTCATTGGTCCCTGTGGGAATCGAACCTGTGGCCCTGTTGCTCAGCTCATGCTCTTAAGCTAACTCTTAATCAGCTGAGCCACTCGGCTGGCCCCAACATTTGTTATCTTTTTTTTAAAGATTTTATTGGGCAATTGGCGGAGGGGAACAATGTTGGGGAATTGGGGAAGGGGACCAGCCAAGTTGTTGTTCTTCAGTCTTCGTTGTGGAGAGCGCCATTCGCCATCTGGCTTCCCGTCATCAATTCGTGGCCTCTAAGCTCAAGGTGCTGTGTTCAATTTTAGTTGGGGGTGGGCGCAGCCACCATCCCATGCTGAAGTCGAACCAGCAGCCTTGTTGTTAAGAGCACATGCTATGTCCACTGAGCCATCCGGGCGGCACCCAGCTCAAGATGCTGAGTTCGGTCTTAGTTGTGGGTGGGCGTGGCCCACCATTGAACAGGCAATCTTGTTACACCAGCTGAGCCATCCTGCCACCTGTTGGCAGCTCAGCGACAGCTCAGCTCTGGCAAAGCCTCACTGGCCCATGTGGGAATCGAACCGACAGCCCTGTTGCTCAGAGCTCTTGCTCTAAGCCAACTCTTAACCAACTGAGCCACTCAGGCAGCCCCGTTATCTTTTTGATTCACCCAAATTTGTGAATTAAGTCATTTGCCAATTTGAATCTTTTAAAAACTATTATGGAAAATATCAAAGGTAAAGGAAAATAGTGAAACATATAAGGAATATTATGTAGTTATCACCTAACTTCATCAACTATCAGCTCATAGCAGCCTTTTCATGTATATTTTTCCTTTGCTGTACCCCCAGCCACACTAATTACATTGAAATAATAGATATCTAAATTCCTAGATATCATATGGTTTTGTGTGCAATATTTTAGTGTGTGTTCCTAAAAGATAAGGATTCTTTCAATAAACATAATCACAGTACTATTATCATACCTAAAAAAATTATCAGGGGCCAGCCAAGTGGCACATTGGTTAAGAACTGGCTTGGGACGCCAGCGGCCCCGGTTCAGATCCCACATATGACGGCCAGTGACACTGCCCTCTACAGCTAACAACAGCTCCACCTGCAGTGGGCTGCCATGGGCTGCATTGAGTGGCTTGCAACCAGTGTGAGCTGCCAAGAACCGCTGTGAGCAGCCGTCCAGAGGCCAGCGACCAATCTGCCTCACTTGAGAAGAGCGTAATGATAATACCAACATGGGTCAGTGAAGCAGTGTCCTCTACAACTAGACTGAAGTGCAAAAGGACGGCAACTTGTCTGTTCCCCTCCCCCGGTTCCCCAATGCTGTTCCCTTCCCCCAATTCCCCAGTAAAAATCTTTAAAAAAGAAAAAAAATCATTAATTCCTTAATATTATCAAATATGAAATCAGTCTTCTGATTTCCTGTATTGTTTCATAAATGTTTCCTCCTCATTAGCTGGTTTGAATCTAGAGCTAAACAGGATCCACGCATTTTTATTTTCTCAAATTTCTCTTAATCTAGGGATTACCTCTTGTCTTTCTTTTTTCCTGAAGAAACCAACTTTATTTTTCTTTCTGTTTTTTTTGCTGTCTCTATCTCTGTTGTGTTATTTAGCATGCTTATCTAGATTCCCCTGGTAGAGGCTTGATCTGATTTAGGGTTGATTTTTCCGCAAGACTACTTCATGGGTGGTATGCCGCTTCCATCAGGAGATGCAAAATGTCCAGTTGTCTTTTTTTTTTTTTTTTTTTTTTTTTAGGGCAGTGTCACTGGACCTCATATGTGGGACTGAACCGGGGCCGCTGGTTTCCCAAGCCAGCGCTTAACCACCGCGCCACTCGGCCGGCCCTCCATTTGTCTTTCTTGTTGATGTTAGCAGCCTTTGATAATTATTGCCTGGGTTTCACTGTTTAATTAGGAGCTAAAAAATGGTAATAGTTTGATTCGTGCTATTCCTGCTTCACCTATTTGGAATCCTTGTATAAAGGGCCAAGTTTGAAAGCTAAAGCTGTTTCTTTGTCATTTTCCAGAATGGCTTCCTTTGGATGGAAGAGGAAAATTGGTGAGAAGGTCTCAAAGCTCACTTCCCAGCAGTTTGAAGCTGAAGCTGCTGATGAAAAGGATGTAGCTGAGAATGATGAAGGGAACTGGCTTCATGCCGTTAAACGTAGGAAAGAAATTCTCCTTGAAGACTGTGCTGTGAAAAGTAAACAACTGAAGGATGAAGGAGCCAATTTGGCTGAAAATAAAAGGTATGTTTTTAGAGGTTTTTTTTGTAGAGAACAGTTCACATTTTCTGACTTGCTGTCAGTAATGGGATGACGAGTTATGAATTCCATAAATTTATGTTTTAAAAATCTGACTAGGGGCTACATTAATCAAAGAAATAAGAAGTTGTAAAGTCACCTTTAAACATTCCCATGGAATCTGAAAGTGTAAAAGAGTCTTCAAGATGCTTATAATGTCTCTGCTTTGCCACCTTTTTTGTTCTTTGTAAAGTGGAACAAATGCTAAATAAAATGTAATCAACTTAATGGTTGGTAGGAGATGGTTTAATTTCTGGAAACTTTCTCCATGTGATATTATGTACCAGATAAATTAGATGTTTCCTGAACAGCTTTGATGGCATATATACTATATATACCAGGGGTGCAAAAATACGAATGTCCTACTATTAAGTTTGTGAATTTGCCACCGTGCTCTTACATTGGCAGCACTGTACAAACAGCTGGGCAATGTTTCATAACCTTGGCACAAGGTCTGACAATTAAGTTTGTGAACTTGTTGCAATGAGGTTGCTAACCTTTTTGATATCAGAGGGATTATTCATTATGAATTTGTACCAACTGGATAAACAGTTAACCAAGTTTACTACAGTGTTGGGGAATCGGGGAAGGGGAACAGTCAAACTGTTGTCCTTCAATCTTAGTTGTGGAGGGCGCAGCAAGCTCAGCTCCAAGTCCAGCTGAGCTCAGCTCAAGGTGCTGTGTTCAATTAGTTTCAGGTGTAGTCACCATCCCATGTGGGAGTCGAACCGGCAGCCTTGTTATTAAGAGCGCATGCTCTATCCACTGAGTCATCCGGGTGGCAGCTCAGCTCAAGGTGCCAAGTTCAGTCTTAGTTGCCGGTGGGTGTAGCCACTATCCCATGCAGGAGTTGAACCAGCAGCCTTGTTGTTAAGAGCGCACGTCCTATTCACTGAGACATCCGGGTGGCAGCTCAGCTCAAGGTGCTGAGTTCAGGCTTTTAGTTGCAGGCGGGTGTAGCCTACAATCTTGAACAGGCAACCTTGTTGTTAGGCTCTCACCAGCTGAGCCATCTTGCCACCTGTTGGCAGCTCAGCAGCAGCTCAGCCCTGGCGCAGCGTTCACTGGACTGTGTGGGAATTAAACCGGCAACCCTGTTGCTTAGAGCTCTCATTCTTGAGCAAGCTCGTAACCACCTGAGCTTTTTGGTCTGACCCAAAAATTCTTAATAATTGCTTTATTTATATCTTCCTGCACACACATACACACATAATTGTATATTTACAATTTTTTTGCTGATCTGTTTGAAAGTAAGTTGCAGGCATTACGATATTTGGCCCCTAATTTAACATGCTTCTCCTGAGAATAAGGATGTTTTCTTACCAAACACAATAATGATCAAATCTATGAAAACTGACAATTCTGTAATCTAGTATCAAATCCACATTTAGATTTTTCCAATTTTCACCTAAATGTCTTTTATAATGTTTTTAAAAACAGTATTTTTAAAAACAACAAAGATTCCAAGTCCACACATTGTATTTGATTATTTCTCTTTAGTGTTTACTTGGGCCCACTACTTTTATCCCCCATGACATGACTTTTTGAAGAGTTCAGACTAATTTTTTATTTGATTGTTTCTTTAACTTGTTCCTCTATCTCAGGGGTCAGCAAACTTTTGAGATGGAAGAGCCAATCTTGTCCCTCACAACAATTTAAAAATCGTTTGAGAGCCATAAAACAAATGAAATCACCATTATGTGAATAATATCCTTTAAAAGTTTTATAAATGACACTATGATAGTTTTATTTTCATTTTCAATTTTATTTCAGAGCTACTTGTACGTACCCAAAGAGCTGCATGTGGCTCGCCAGTGGCAGTTTGCCGACCCCTGCTCTATCTCATATATATTTCTTGTAAATGGGAGGTTAAGTGTTGAGATCTGACTTAAATTCTTATTAAACATTTTGGGCAAGAGTGCTTTATGAGGTAATGTTTGTGCTTTACATTGCATCATATTGGGAGATAAGTGACATCAGGTTATAATTAATACAGCCATTGGAAAAGACATCGTGCCTATGTCAGCCTGTTTGCAAATATATTTGCTGAAAAACGTATCTTTATAAAAATCTTAGAAACGTTTATCTTTGGTGAAGGAAATATACTAGGAAAATTACACTTGTCAACGTGAGTACTGTTTATTTGCACTAAATATATGATTTTTAGAAGACATTTGTATGGTCAGCAGGAGTAGTATCTAAACAGGTTATTTTTTAGGACTAAATACCCTTCATATCATCCGGAGTTCGAAAATTAGGCCTGTGTGCTTTTGACTGCTGTCTTCCATGTGACATTGAAGAGTGAGAAATTAAAAGTAGTAGTAGTAGTACTGAAAAAAGTACAGTGTCTTTTTTTTTTTTTTTCTTATTTGCTAAGCATGATTTGAAGATTTCTTGTTAATCGTTTTTATCATAAATGAGTCAAAGTTGAAAAACCAACATTTTAGTTTTTAGGCTCTATTTTTATTTTGATTCTGGGTATAATCTATTTTTAACATTTTAATATAAAACAAAATGATACTTTAACTATAATATATCAGCACCTCAAACTGGGAATGAAGGGTAGAAAATAAATAACATCAAGGACAATTAACAGTTTAACATCCTCATGTTAGATTGTGAATTCTCATTTGTGGTATATTAGGCACTAAAGTTTTTCTCTGCAGAACTTTGCGAGATTGACAGTTTTTGTTTTAAAAGAAAAACCAGCTATAAAATTTCCACATTTATGAAATCACTTTCTGTACATCTTTAGAAATTCCCATAAATGCCTGTTAAAAGCTCATTAACTGTTGTGTTTGCCTTTTCTTGAGACCACAGTAGTGTGTGGAGGGGAAAAGGTATTCAGTGATTGCCAGTGGATTCCCACCGAATTTCCTGGGGTAGAGGACAGACATCAACTTTTGTAGATAAACAAAATAACTCTTGTTTTTTTGCCTGCATGTCAAAACATTGAGTCATTTCACAAAAATCAGCTGGAGTAGATGCTTTATTTTGAATGGAGAACATTGTGAGATGATTTTCTTTTCTTTTGCTTGTTAGCATTTGTTTTAGACAATATACAGCTTTAGAAAATACCTGAACCGAATTAAAGGAATCTAATGGAATTGAGTAGTGTGACAACTCTATGCCAAAAACAAACAAACAAACAAAAAATTGCAATAATAGTTCTAAGAGAATATTAAACTTGATTGCAAATAACAGAAGTAGAAAATAATATAAGGAGAAATCGTGGAGTTAAATAAATTAAAAAACAAAACAAAAAAAAGAAACTCAATCCTTGCCTTCCAGATAGCTTCATCTTAAATCACTCTCATTTTCACATTTTAGCTGCACTAGCCTCTCTTGTGTTTTAGAACCCAGTTTTTATACAACTTTATCATATGACTTCCTGTATGAAAAGCTTTCATCTCCTGCTTTGTCTGTCTTCTTCTTCAGATCTCTTCTCACATGTCATACTCTCAGTAAGCCACTCATAACTACCCAGTCTGAAGTAGCACCTGTACTCCCTCTTTCTCCATCACCTCAGCCTTTTCAAATTTCTTTTAGCATTTCTTCCTTTTTGAAGTGACCTATACATTTAATTTTTCTGTTTACATGTTATTTGTCTGTCTTCTGTAGAAATGTAAGCTTCAGGACAATAGGGATTTTGTCTGACTTTTGTACTGTATCTAGCTCTTAGAATAATTTGTGGCACCTACTAGGCCGAGAGTACATATTTATCGAATATAAAGCTGCTGTTTTTAGCAATTTGGTTAAATAGGTTTTTTGTGGATTAACTACCATTTATTGCATTGTATCTGTGGGAGTATATATTCTTAAACTCCAAATTAGAGCACAGTATTCTGAGAATATATATTATATCCCAACCACCAAGGACCTTTGGGAATAGAGTTTTCCTACTCTGCTTCTGAATGAGAATATGGTACTTGGGAATAATTGTTCTTTTCTAGGCCTCATTCCTTTCCCCATAACCCATACTTCTTCCCCTCATCTTCCAACTTGTCTTGTGTGCAGAAGGCTTTTATTTATACAATAGGAAAATAACAACAGGTTTTATAGTATAGTGGGTTAAGGGCTCTGCCATTTACTAGCTTTGTAACATTAGGCAAGTCATACAGCCTTCCTGTGTTTAGGTTTCCTCTTCTGCAAAAATTCCTACCTCATATGCTGTTGTGATGATGAAATGAACTTATGTATGTAAAGTACTTAATATGGTACTTGCCACATAAGTACTCAATAAATATTAGCTGTTATTATTATTATTATAACATTGTCAGTTATTCCATATACTTTATTAGTGATGTATTTCCTTACTGGCAATATTGTTTGCTTTATGGGGTTCTTGTGAAGCTGAATACAATTAGGGATACAAAAAATAGTTTAAAAAATTGGTGTGGACTTCAACTTGCAGCCAATAGATAGTATCAAGAACTTGACCTGGACAGCCCCAAACAACTAGAAAATTGGACAAAAGAAATGAAACAACTTTTCAAACATTGGATACTAGTCAGCATAGAACTCTGGTCTTTGAGGGAAGGGACACAGGTGAGGTGATCCCTATAATCCCCTTACTTTCTGTCTGAAGTCAAATTCCAGGCTATAAGTGCATGAACAGGGAAACCAGATAGACCAGCTTGCTGAGTTGAGGATATGAAGATCGGGTTTTGGAGAGGCGAGGGCGGCTAGAAGTTGTGGAATAGAGTAACAGAGAAGAGGCAGCTGCTTAGAGAAAGAGCTCTTGCAGCCCGTATGAGGTCCCTGTGAGTATTTGGTGAACATTAGTCCATGCAGTTGTGGGGAAAGTTCCACAAGTCCAGGTAAAATGACTGGGGAAGTTGTAAGCTGAACTATTCCTAGAATTCATATAGACCAGAGAGACAGATGTTCAAGCTTCAACCACCCAGAGGGAAAAGAAGTCTTTGGGGTCACCAGAGATGTTGACCGGAGTCCCCATGCAGCCTGGCACGCCTTACTTAGACTGACTGCGCTGTCACCGGAGGGAATGCCACTCTAGACCTTCGCGGGCAAACCTTAAAAGCAGGTTTTGAAGTGTTCAAGCTGATACATAGGCTACTTAACTACATGTCAGAACAGAGCCAAAAATGTTCACAGTCAAAAGCATAACATTTATAGTAGCTAGTATTCTATGAAAAACAATGACTGGACATGCCAAGGAGGAGAAAATTGTGACCCATAACAGGAGAAAAATCAGTCAATAGAAATAGATTGGGAAATGACATAGATGATGGATGTAAGTAGTAGACAAAGAGGTTAAATGGTAATAACTGTATTCAAATATTTAAAGGGTAACATGAACCTAACCAGGAGTGAAATGAAAGACAAAAACAAGTGGAACTCCTAGAAATGAAAAATACACTATCTAAAATAAAAAATACAGCAAATGGGATTAATGTGTGTCAGTTGAGTCCTTCGAGAAACAGGTGCCAAGACCAGATTAAACATCATGCAAAGATTTTATTAGTGGAAGCACCTGTATGTGAGAAAATGGTAAGGGGACTGGGTGCTGAGGGAGAGCCAGCAGGCTACAGTGTGTGTCTCCGAGTGAAGCAGAGAAGGAAGAAAGATGGGTGGAAGTATCGCAGGCTGTTGGGCTGTTGGGTAGTCTATACGTCAGTCACATCAGAGAAGCCTCATGGCCTGTAGGAATGGGCCTGTCCTAGTTTCCCTGCTGCTCTCAGTCTGTGCAGGGAACAGCCCATGGGAAACTCCAACTGCTTGAAAATGTGGGTGGATTTCAGAGGACAGCAGTTGAGGTGGAGGTCTACTCGAGAGGATGGAATGACATCTATAAAGGTCTGAGAGAAAAACTATCAACTTAGAGTTCCATACCAGGTAAATGCCTTTCAAAAATAAGGCAACATAACTCTATCAGACAAACCAAAGCTGAGCTAACTCTTTGCTAGCAGGCCTGCACTTCAGGGAATATTAAAAGAAGTTCTTCAGGCAGAAGAAAAGTATACCTGATGGAAATTTGTATCAAAATAGAGGAATGAAGGGTGCTGGAAATAGTAAACATGTGGGTAAGTATGAAGTTGCTTTTTAATGTTTTAATATTCTTTATATAAGACAATTGATTTGGGCAGTGCTGCCAATGCCCTGGCGAGAAGCTGAGGTCATCATCAGATCTGAAATATTTAAAGTGGATAGAAAGCTGTTTCAGCAATGCAGACAATTAAGTGTGTTGTGGGCGACACACTTGTTGTTGTGGGTGCCATTGGTAAAATACATCTCCTGGTGTCTTGTACAGTGAACACATTTCCCTCTGAGTATGTACCAGCTGCTTTTGACAACTGTGCAGCCACACTGATTATTGGTGGGGAGCCATATATTCTTGGACTTTTTGGTACTGCTGGGCAAGAGGATTATGACAAATTACGACTGCCGAGTTACCCACAAACAGATGTATTTCTAGTCTGTTCTTCAGTGGTCTCCATCCTCATTTGAAAGTGTGAAAGAAGAGTGTGTGCCTTTCTTACTTGTAGGACCCAAATTAATCTCAGCGATGACCCCTGTACTATTGAGAAACTTGCCAAGAACCAGAGAAGCCCATGACTCCGGAGACTGCTGAAAAGCTGGCCGGTGACCTCAAGTATGTGGAGGGTCAAGTATGTGGGCTGCTCGGCACTCACGCAAAGGCCTAAGGAGTGTATTTGACGAAGCAGTGTTGGCTGCCCTGGAGCCCCAGAACCGAAGAAGAGCGTAGGTGTGTGCTGCCACAAACATATGTCCAGAGCCTTTTCTGCACAGCTTGTGTCGGTATCATACCAAAAGCCATGTTTAGGCCAAACTAAAGATTAAAAATTAAAATTCATTTTTACAGGAATGAAAAATGCCCTGTGTCTACCCACATGCATGCATGTGAGGCAGCGTCCAGTGGTGTGGCCCCTTTCCCTCTCAGCTAGTTAATTTAGAAATATTGTGTATTGTCAGAAAAGTGATCAGTACTAGTTTTTGTTTTGTTGAAAATTTGTTTGTTTAAAAGGAAGGCATGCTTGTGATGACTCAGTAACAGACTAATACAGGTTATTGAAGCTGCTCCCAGGTTCTGCTCTAGAGAATAACCCGGGACATGAAGGATTTTTGTGTTTTGTCTTTCTTTTTTTTTTTTTTGCAGGGGGTTGGGGGGAGTGTGTGTGGGTTTGTTTTTATTTAGTCATTTAAAAAAAAATTCATTAACCATTAGAGAGCCCTTAAGGGGAGGAGGATGCAGTGATTCCACATTCTACTTCCTAGATCTAGTTTAGAAAACATGTTCCTCACTGGGTGCTCTTAGGAAGGAGTATAGTAAATGCCTCATTTAATAGTATACAGTAAAACCTTGGATTGAGAGTAACTTGGTTTGCGAGTATTCAGCAAGACCAGCAAACATTTCTAATACATTTTAACTTGGTAAACGAACAATGTCTTGCAATATGAGTAGTTTGTTTCCGGAGCAAATTATACTCGCAAACAAAGGTATTACTGTACTCCTTTTTAGAAGGTGAAGGGATTAAGAAGTACAAATTGATAGTTACAAAATAGTCATGGGGATGTAAAGCAAAGCACAGGGAATATAGTCAATAATATGGTAATAACTGTATAGTGTCAGGTGAGTACTAGACTAGTCGGGGATCACTTATTTTTTTATTAAATTTATGGGGGGTGACAATGGTAGTAAAATTACATAGGTTTCAAAAGTACATTTCTATAATACAACATCTATATATCACGTTGTGTGCTTACCATCTAGAGTCAGTTCTCCTTCCATCACCATATATTGAAATTAATATAAAATAATATTGAATGTCAACTATAATTGAAAAATTCAAAAGGAGGGGGAAAGTAAAGGGGAATAAGACGTCTAGATTTCTAGGTATAAAACAGATAAGTCATGGGGATGTAACGTACAGCATAGGGAATATAGTCAATAAGATTGTGATAGCTGGTGCAGTGTCAGATAGTTGCTGGACTTATGGTGATCACTTTAGGTATATAAAATCTTGAATAACTATGGTGTAACCCTGAAACTAATGTAATGTTGTATATTAGCTATATTTTTAATAAAATCTTAAAAAATTAAAAAAAAAAGATCATCCAAGTAAGTAACCATGATATTATCCAGAATGACTAGCTATGATCTAAAAATACTGTATTACAAGAACTGATGGATGATTGCCAAAGGCCTGGGTGGGAGGAGGACAAAATGGGTGGTCAAAAGATATAAACTTCCAGTTATAGAATAAATAAGTCATAGGAATGGTAACTATAGTTAATAAAACTGAATTGCCTATTTGAAAGTTGCTACGAGAATAGATCTTAAAAGTACTCATTCCAGAGCCGGCCGAGTGGCGTGTTGGTTAGGAGCTGGGTTGGGACGCCAGCGGCCCCAGTTCGGATCCCACATATGAGGGCCAGTGACACTGCCCTCTACAGCTAACAACAGCTCCACCTGGAGCTGGGCTGCTGTGAGTCCCCGGGACGGAATAGCTGCAGCCCTTGTGCAGTGGGCTGCCATAGGCTACAGTGAATGGCCGGCAGCCGGTATGAGCTGCCAAGAGCCACTGTGAGCGGCCGTCCAGAGGCCAGCGACCAATCTGCCTCACCTGAGAAGAACGCAGTGATAATGCCAACATCGGCCAGTGAAGAAATGTCCTCCACAACTAGACCGAAGAACAAAAGGACAGCAACTTGTCTGTTCTCCACCCCCAATTCCTCAGTAAAATCTTTAAAAAAACAAAACAACAACAAAAAAGTACTAATTCCAAAAATACTTGTTTTGTAAATATTTATAGTGACGAATGTTAACTAGACATATCTAGTTACAACTAAAACTAATATAATATGTCAATTATACCTTAATAAAAAATGAGTAAAGTTAAAAAAAAAGTATATATGTTTTATATATATATATACACACTCCTTTTTGAAAGTTGCCTTGTCTCTCCACCTTTGAGTATGTGTAGTATTTGATGAAACTGATGAGGATGGGTGGAGCCTGTCTTGCCTCTCTGTTTTTCTAGAATGCACTATGCAGAGGGTGCCAACACAATATATACACATTTTATTTCATTTTTTTTTTTTATTTTTTTTTTAGCTGAGCCATCCTGCCACCTGTTGGCAGCTCAGCGACAGCTCAGCTTGGGCTGGGCATCGAACTGCTGTTACCCAGAACTTAGCTCGCACTCTTGAGTGAGCTCTTAACTAGCTGAGCCACTTGGCAGCCCTCTATACACATTTTAAGAAAGGAAAAAACTATTAAAATAATGCTGATGGTAACCACTTTGAGCACCTCTTGTAATTGCAGAAGTCAAACGTGGCTTGTATTCATCTTTTGTTATTGGTATATATTGAGTATTTTAATATTGTATATGTGACTGTAACTTTCAAGGAAATTTGTTAGCCATTTGCTGGTTTTTTTTGAAGTTAATTTCTAACTTTTTTCACTGATAAATGTAGAAAAGTATTGCACCTTTTGAAATACACCAAATGGATTGAGTGTATAATTAAAAAAATATTTTTTTCCTGTCAGTCATTGTCCTATACACTTAGCATAGACGTGCAGCTTAATAGTATATGATATGGTGTTTCTAGAACACAGCCGAAGACCTGGTATGTATGAGGGGTGGTGCTAGAAGACAGATGTCTGGAATGGTTCACATCCTCCTTCAAGTTATGAGGATGGAGACCTTCATTAAGAAGCTGGGAGTGGGAAGAACATTTAACAACATGGAGACCAGTCTGGGGAATCCCCTTATTTCTGTTTGCATGAGGAACCCTGGAGCAGCCGATGGAGGCTCTCTAGTTTAATAAAAATCATGGAGACAGTCTTATGAAGCCTCTTAATAGGGATTTTAATAGGGGAGTTAATAGGGGTTTTATCAGCTTATTTTTGTTGTAGTTTCCAATTTTGAAAAACGTTTAGGCAATCTCGACCTTCTCCAAATCTCAATTCTTGTAGATTCATTAGTGTTGAACCAATGCTTTCTCATGTTTCAATTCTTTGTATATGCATTCTTTTCAGATGTAGTAAAACAAAAACTCTTAAAATTAATTTTTTTTTTTTTTTTTTTAAAGATTTTATTGGGGAATTGGTGGAGGGGAACAGCGTTGGGGAATCGGGGAAGGGGAACAGACAAGTTGCTGTCTTTTTGTTCTTCAGTTTAGTTGCGGAGGATGTTGCTTCACTGTTGGTATCGTCATTGCGCTCTTCCCGGATGAGGCAGATCGGTCGCTGGCCTCTGGATGTCGCTCACCGCGGCTATTGGCAGCTCATGCTTGGCTGCCAGCCGCTCACGCTGGCTGTGGGCCACTCACTGTAGCCTATGGCAGCCCATTGCAGCCCACACCATCACCGGGGCTCGCACAGCCCAGCTCCAGGTGGAGCTGTTGTTAGCTGTAGAGGGCAGTGTCACTGGCCCTCATGTGGGATCCGAACCGGGGCCGCTGGCATCCCAAAACCAGCGCTTAACCAATGCGCCACTCGGCCGGCCCTTAAAATTGATTTTAAAGAACTAAAACAACATATTGGAGATTTATAATGCATAGAAGTAAATGTATTGGGTTGTTGGGAAAGTCATGACACATTTTTGTATTGAAAAACATAGAAAAATACGTCATGACTTTCCTGACAATCCCAATATAATAACAGTAGTTATAAAAAGTAGCTGGAGACCGAACTGCCTCATCCGGGAAGAGCGCAATGACGATACCAGCAGTGAAGCAACATCCTCCGCAACTAAACTGAAGAACAAAAAGACAGCAACTTGTCTGTTCCCCTTCCCCGATTCCCCAACGCTGTTCCCCTCCCCCAATTCCCCAATAAAATCTTTAAAAAAAAAAAAAAAAAAAGTAGCTGGAGACAAACAGAATTATATTGTTGTTAGGTTTTTACATTATACTCATATGTGAATTGATACACTGTTATTTGAATCTGAACAGTAATCAACCACTAAAAAATAATGAGAGACTCATAAGCCAATAATGGGGATAAAATGAAATAATTGGAAATTAAAAGTTTTTTAAAGTACCATTTACACTACCATCTCCAAACAAAATTATTAGGAAAACTGTTCAACAAAGTGAGTGTGAAGGTGCACTGAAAACTGTAAAATATTGCTGAGAAAAATTTAAGACCTGAATAAACTGATTATTTATATATATATATATATATATATATATATCGTATTCATGGATTAGAATAAATTCTGTTAGAGTATCAGTTCTCTTCAGATCAAGTTGAACACTCGATGCAATTCCAATAAAAATCCCAGCAAGCATGTTTTTGTAGTAATTGGCAAACTTATTATAAAATATATATGGAAACGCAAAGACTAGACTAGCCAAAATAATTTTATGGAACAAAATGAACATAGAGAACTTACAGTATTTTATTTCAACACAGCATTCTGTACCTTTATAGTATTGATGTAAGGATAGACCTATATAGACCAAAGGAAAGAATATAAGATACAGAAATTACTCATATATAGTCAGTTTATCAAAAATTTAAAACTTCTGATTATCAACAGGCATAATTAAGGAAATGAGACGTCAGGCCTCAGACTGGGAGAAAATATTTACAATAAATATCTGACATAGGACTTGTTTCTAGAATATATAAATAATCTCAAACTCAGACAGTATCCAATTAAAGAATGGACAGAAAATTTGAATTGAAGCTTTACAAAAGAAGACATACAAATAGCCAGTAAGCACAAGAAAAGCATGATTAGTCATAAGGAAATTCCAGGTTAAAACCACAACGCACTACTACATAACCACTAGAGTGCTAACATTGGAAAGATTGACGATATCAAGTAAGGATGTGGAGCAACTGAAACTTTCATACATTGCTTATGAAAATGTAAAATAGTTTTACTACTTTGGAAAACAGTCTTTGCTGTTTCTTATAAAATTGAACATACGCCTTACCGTGTAATTCAGCAGTTCTGCTCCTAAATATTTACTCAGAAGAAATGAAAACACCACCACACAAAGTTGGTCTAACAGTGTTCTTAGCAGCTTTGTTCATAGTAGCCATAAACTGGAAAAAACCAAAATGTCAATCAACAGGTGAATGGATAAACTGTGATATCCAGTAGATCCCATTGAGAAATGACATCCAAAAATTATTATGCTGAGAGAAAGAAATCAGAAAAAGTGCCTATAGTCTGAAGCCATCTATGCAAAAACCTTTAAGGACAGACCTAAACTATAGTGACAGATCAGCTGTTGTGTGGGGCCAGGAATTACGGTGGGGTGACTGAGAAAGGCCACGGGGAACTTTTTGGGTTGATAGAAGTGTTCTTTCTTGTGGTGGTTGTGGTATTTACATGGGTGTATACATTTGTCAAAGCCCTGCAAAGAGTAGGCTTAAAATAGGTACATCCTTTGGTATGTAAATTATACTTCAGGAAATTGGATTTAAAAAACCAAATTTGAGGGCTGATGAAGTGTATAATCTATATTTGTTTCATATCTTTATATGTTCAGGATGTATTTTTCTATATTTGCTATTATTTTGCAAGTTTCTTGATAGAAGGGACATATAGATTTCAATAAAACTCTTGACTCTGGATATTTCAGTTTTGGGGTCTTGATCATTTTATCACCGTGTCTGCTTTCTTGAACCCGCCCTCTGCTCTCTGGGAGCGGTGGGTGGCAGAAGTCCCCAGTCTTCATCTAGAAGCTGGGTGGGGATTTTTGCAGTTTTGTGTATTCACAGATTCAGTTTGAATCTCACCACTTTAATTTTAGCATTTCAGAGGATATATAACAATCACGTAACCTTTGGGGATGGACTTGTTTTTATTTTTGTAAAATGATGGTGAGGATTAAGTGCAACAAAGTATGGAACAGCTTTGAATTTGTAATAATCCTTAGAGGGTGTAGAGAAGTAGGGGTGCCCCTGGAGAAATTGCTTAGAGACATGGGCAAGGAGGAAGGCTGATGAAGGGAGGGAGCCGCCACTTTCTGGGATATGCTCTTTTGCTCCCTGTGATTTTCTTCTTCTTTTAAACCCTCAACATTTTCTCATTTAGTTTTATTTAGCACATAGAGAGCTGTCTGAACACATGAAATGTAACACGATCCAAGTGTGTGAATGTCATCCTTCCTCCAAAGGAGGTGCCATTCTTTAGCATCACAGTCACCCACTGTCCACTTTACTTCGTTAGTAACTAAGTGTAACGACTCCTAGAAAAATCTGGTTTGCAACGGAATGGTTTTTAAATTCTGAAGCTGTACCTTGTAGTACTCATGAGTCTTTGTAACCCAGAGCTGGTTTACTCTTCTGCCCGACCTCTAAGTAATTTAGTTATTTATAGAGATGGTTATAGTGAGCCTAGAAGTTGAATGTGGAGCTTGAGTTATTTTACCTCTGTTCAGATCCTAGCTTTATCGTTTCTATCCGTATAAACTTTGGCAGATGATTCATTTTCTAAGTATCAGTTTCCAGTTTCCTCATATGTAAAATAGTGACATTTAGCTCATACACTATTGGGGGATTAAAGAGCCAGTCCACGTAAAAGCTTAGAATGCCACCTGGCACCTCATAGGTACTCAATACACGTACTTTAGATACCATGTTTTAGGATTTTATCTGTGATTGGTACATTTCATGTAGTATTAAAGGTTTTTGTAAGTTCTTTTGTCCGGACATCTTTTTGTAGAATTATTGCTAACTAGCGTATGCCTTCTCTAAAGTCACAGTGTGGATCCCAACTTTGCTATGTTGGCTTTTCAGGTTTCAGCCACTAGGTGGTGATATCTGGTTATGTAGCTAAGTGTCTGTCTTTCTTGGTGAGAATGTGTGTGAAGCAGGAATCTAATTAGAATTTACCATGTATTTGTCTCTTGTCTAGAAGAATGTACCTACTAACGTGACTCTGAGGGTGACTTGCATTCTGTGGAGCGCCAGCATGCGTATATTTCATGACCATGAGCTTTATTTTGAGGTCACCTGTTCCTCCCTCTCCTGGCTCCTCCTCACTGATATAAGCACACCCTTAGAGCATCCATTGAAAAGCTTCCCCTGACTCTACTATTTCATTTATCTGCTCCTCATCATCACAATTGTCATTTCTTTTTTTTTTTTTTTTTTAACTTTTTTAGCTGAGCCATCTTGCCACCTGTTGGCAGCTCAGCGGCTGCTCAGCTCAGGCTGGCCTCGAACAGCTGTTGCTCAGAGCTCAGCTTGCACTCTTGAGCGAGCTCTTAACCAACTGAGCCACTCGGCAGGCCCTCACAATTGTCTTTTTTTTTTTTTTTTAAAGATTTTATTGGGGAATTGGTGGAGGGGAACAGCGTTGGGGAATCGGGGAAGGGGAGCAGACAAGTTGCCGTCTTCTTGTTCTTCAGTTTAGTTGCGGAGGATGTTGCTTCACTGTTGGTATCGTCATTGCGCTCTTCCCGGATGAGGCAGATCGGTCGCTGGCCTCTGGATGTCGCTCATCGCGGCTATTGGCAGCTCACGCTGGCTGCCAGCCGCTCACGCTGGCTGCGGGCCACTCACTGCAGCCTATGGCAGCCCACTGCAGCAGGGGCTGCAGCCCACACCATCACCGGGGCTCGCACAGCCCAGCTCCAGGTGGAGCTGTTGTTAGTTGTAGAGGGCAGTGTCACTGGCCCTCATGTGGGATCCGAACTGGGGCCGCTGGCATTCCAAAACCAGCGCTTAACCAGTGTGCCACTCGGCCGGCCCACAATTGTCATTTCTTGATGAATCATCCTCTCAGTCATTCTAGGCAGGTTTCTGTCCCCACTAATCCACTAAAACCACTCTGGAAAAGGTTAAATGAATTCCACCTTGTCAGATCTAGCCATCCCGTTTCAATTCTCATTACTGTACCTCTCACAGTTTAGCCTAGGTGACCACTCACTCCCCTCCTAAAAATGCTGCTTCCTAATCAACAACACTGTCATGCTTTTCCTTTGTTTCCATGGCCACTCCTTTATCTTCTTTGCTTGCTCTTTTCTTTTGCTCATTTTCTAAATATTGGTGGGCCATAGAAAGTACCTCTTGACTTTTCCATTTACAGTCTTTTCCTTCTGAAACTTACATGGTCTCCTTCTTTCAGTACCATCTCTATATTGATGACTACCAAATTTATGTCCGCAGTGCTGTCTTCCCACTTGAATTTGACTCGTAAACCTCCGATGCTTACTATATTACCCACTTGTGTGTCTAATTAGTATCATAAACCTAACATGTACTGAACAGAACTCTTGATTTTTCTCCCAAACACCTGTCCGTTCCACTCTTAACCTATGTCAGGAAAAGGCCCCACCATTTACTCAGTTACTTTACCCCAAAAGCCGGGAGTCAACTGTGCTGGTTTATGTGCCAACCAGAGCTGATCAGTTCACTCACCTCCAACTCCCTGTCCTTGAGACAACTCATGCTGTTCCTATGAACATAAAGCCCTGGCAGCTGCTGCTGTCGCCACAGACCAAAGAGTCCCCATGTATGGTGCTAAGTGACAATGAAAGCCCATTATACCTTGACACTGGTCAAACTGGACCTATAGATGCTCTGGAGGGACTGGATCACACACCCTGAAGTGTGAGTGGGTTAAAGCCTTGTAGGGGAGACTTTAGTGGGAGACAGGGTATAGGAGGGAACCTGCCGGTCAATTCTCCCCCCACCCCCATCCCTCCCACTGCCAGCCACTGGACTGTTTCCAAGACACAGTTTTCATACAGTCTCTGAAGAAGCTTCACAAGATTAACAGTCATCTATGTTTGTTTGTTTGTTTGTTTGTTTTTTAAGATTTTATTGGGGAATTGGGGGAGGGGAACAGCATTGGGGAATCGGGGAAGGGGAACAGACAAGTTGCTGTCCCTTTGTTCCTTAGTCCAGTTGCGGAGGATGTTGCTTCACTGACCCATATTGGTGTCATCATTGCTCTCTTCCCGGATGAGGCAGATTGGTTGCTGGCCTCTGGATGGTTGCTCACTGCAGCTATTGGCAGCTCACGCTGGCTGCGAGCCGCTCACGCTGGCTCCCGGCCACTCACGCTGACTCCCGGCCACTCACTGTAGCCTATGGCAGCCCACTGCAGCAGGGGCTGCAGCTATGCCATCCTGGGGACTCACAGCAGCCCAGCTCCAGGTGGAGCTGTTGTTCACCATCTTAGCTGTAGAGGGCAGTGTCACTGGCCCTCATATCATAAGCTCTCTGTTGCATAAAACTGTGTGGGGTCCCCATCACACATACAGTTAAATCCATACTCAGAACATGGTCTACTGACTGGTCCCTATGTGATGGTGCCTTTGACTTCTTTGACCTCGCACACCCCTTTCTCTTCCTACTATAGCCATACTGGTTGTCTTTCCTTTCTTCAACACATGGGGTGTTTGGTCCTGCCTTGTGCTCGCTCTTCCCTTTGTCTGGAATGAACTTTCTCCAGATCTTCAGTTGATTGGTGACTTTTTTTTTTTTTTTTTTAAGAGGGCAGTGTCACTGGCCCTCATATGTGGGATCTGAACTGGGGCCGCTGGCTTCCCAAGCCAGCTCTTAACCACCGCGCCACTCGGCTGGCCCAATTCGCGATTTTTTAAACATTCAGGTCCCAGCTCAGATGTCTTCCTAGAGACCCTTCCTGAGCACGCATCCTGGGTTGCCATCTGGTCACTCTCTATCACATCACTCCACTTGTTTTTCATCATGGCACTTACATATTTTAACATATGTTTGTTTTCTTTTGCTGCCTTCTTTCCGCACTCAAATGTTCTAGAATGTGAGATTTAGAAAAGTAGGATCCATTTATATCTTGTTGAATGCTGCATCCTCAGTATCTGAAATACTACCTGGCCCAGAGTAGGGGCTCAATAAATATTTATTAAATGAATAAGCTGATAATATAGAGCTCATTAAACTTGAAGCTCTAATAATTAGAAATCTAATTGGGAGCAAAGTAGTGAAACACTTTGACATCTCTATCTGATAGATGAGTGTGCTGACTTACTTGGCTTGATCACCAGCTGTTCCTCACCTTATTGTAGGGTATTATCTCACCCTGCCCTGTGTATTCCTGGAGCTATTCATTTTGCTTCCTGCCTTGACTAGTTCTGTTGCATCCTGTTAAGGTCATCTTTAAACCGGCTGAATCAGACTGTGGTCACTTATTAACCATAGTGACTTTAATCCAAGTTTTTATCTTTTAATGCTTCCTACTCAACAGCTGCGGTAGGGCTGTGTCTGTTCAGTGTGTTCCAAACTGAAGTTGAATTAAGAGATATGCTGTAGAAATGGTGAGAGACCGTTTATTTATTAGGTGCCAAGTTTCCTAGGATCCAAAACTAAGTGGTGTTACCCTTTTTTTGTAGGCCAGGAGGTCAGTCAAAGAGAGAAATGAGGGAGGAGAGGGAATTCAACAAGCTGACAACAGTGAAGTAAATGCGCACCATTCTTGCTTCTCTCTCCACCAGTGGAAAGCAGTTCACTGTTCCTTTAAACCTTAGTGTGCCCTGTGGGCAGCAAAGCACTTTTCCTATAGCAGTGCCTCTGCTGTCAGCAGTGATTGTATTTTCAAAGTCAAAGCAGTGCAGGCAAGGGGAGAGGACATTTTTCTTTTCTCTTTGAATCTGTGTGCCTGTGTGTGCATGAATGCATGCCTGCCTAATGAGAAGAGAAAACGAATCTAGTGATGGTCAGTGGCATCTGGAGCTTCTTAGTTTATTGTGTGCTTTGGGGTAGCGTAAACTTAGGTACCGAAGCAGCTGGTGGGGGTGGGGATGGGGTAAGCCATCCTGTTGCTTAGTGCTATTGGCATGTTAGACAGAACGGTTCTTTATTGTGCAGGAGTGCCCTTTACCTTCCAGAAGCATCCCTGAGCCCCTGCACTAGTGCCTGCATGCTAGAGTGACAACCCAGAATGCCTCTCTACATTGTCTTAAATGCCTTTTGTGGGCTCATAACGACTCCTGTTTGAGTTAGGTAGAAAATAGGACCGAAAGTAAAAGGGACATTTGACAAATGTGGCGAATTTTAAGTGGTTGAGCCAAGTAGAGCAGGGGATGGCAGACCTCAACCTGTTTTTATAAAGTTTTATTGGGACATAATGATGCACATTTGTGTATGTATTGTCTATGGCTGGTTGTATGCTATAGCAGAACTGAGTCCTGTAGTTGTCACAGAGGCTGTATGGCCCACAAAGCCTAAACTCGTCACTGTATAGACCCTTACTATGCTCACTCTTGGTCTAGACACCAAAGACCCCCCCCCCCCGACACACACACCCCTTCCTCAAAAGGCACAAAGATCCTGAAGCCTTAAACACCCCAGTTTCTTGTGGACCCTGTGCTATACCTAGTATTCTAATCTCTTGGTTCTTCCTACCCATATTCACAATTCCCTAGTCATGGAATTCCTTGGATTTTCTATACCTGGAATGGTGAAATGAAACAAAGTAAGGATTAAAGTGTTTGCTACTTTTGTCTTTGGGTAGAATTATTATTACTTTTTGGTTGTATTATCAGCCTGCTAACTCCTGTCCCCTCTTTTCATCTCTTCCATGCTTTCCTCTGATGCTTCCTGACTTCTCTTGGAGGAGGTAGGACGAATGAGGTAGATATTAGCACTCTCTGTGTGCCCAGCCATGTTCTGGGTGGTGTAGAGAATACAAGTAAATCTACCGTTTGATCCCTGTACTCATTAGTAAAGAGAAGATAAAAATACATGGAAGAATTAAAGAAGAATTAAACGGGAGACAGCATTGGGGTAGTTGGAGAAACATTGGTCAATAGTTAAAGAGCTACCGTCAATCCTGGTTTTTAGGATTAATACCATATGCCTTTGGATTAGTTTTGTAACCGTTTTCCAACTTTGTTCCTCATCAGTAAAATGAGAACAGGTAATGCGATTTTTATAGGACTTTTATGAGTACTAAGTAAAAATAATTGTATATTAAACAATTATATTTAAAATGCTTTTGAAAACATAAATGTTACTATGTGGTCAGTTAAGTGTTATTCATGACATCATGAAGAACACGGGATTTTTAATTGGTGTTAAAGGAGTGAGAACCTCTGAATAGGCGCAGAGGAGGAGAAACAGAATCCTAGGTGTGCGTGTGTGTGCACTGGAGGCCCGCGTGACAAAGGCGTGCTGCGGGGAGGGGCGCCGCAGACACAGCTGAGTGGAGCAGAGGGGTGGGTGAGGGTAGCAGAGCAAAGATTGGACAGGTGCGCTAACACTGCAGGAAATACGTTTGCTGCCATTAAGTTCTGCAGAATTTATTGCTATTTCACTTCTTAGAAAATAATGAGTACAAAGATTATTTTGAAGGAATAAGTTAATTTTCCAGAGAAAGAAGACAGAACATATATTTCCAAAGTTTTTCACACTGTGTCTATAATAATATTTGGAAATATTATTTAGAGATAGGCTTGAAATCACCTTTTAAAGGTAATATTAAAGCTTAGTGGGTAATGGCACCAAGAGATTAAATTTCTTTGATGTATATATGCTTTTTGTGGAACATTGTAGGAAAGAGCTATAAATAATCAGAAGTGGGTGTTAAATTATATTAAGTATTATTGAGTGTCATGTACTTTTCTCTTCATTATCTGTTACATATGAAACCTTTCCTAATTTTTTTCTGAGGTGTGGTCATGTGGATTTTGTACTTTAATAAATTGTTGGATTTAATGTGCTAATCCTTTATTTAGGATTTTTATATTTATCTTACAGACTAGAAAGTTTTCAGTGATCACTAGGATTAATTCTCTTAGAAAATGTATCTTTCTTAGGACGAAAGAGTACTTTACTTTTATTGCTAGATTCTCCAGATATGCTGAGCTGCATTAGGATTCTCAGACTACATTTCTAATTGTGGAATTTAAAACTTTGGACTAGGCAGTGGCAACTGTTTTCTTGTTTTCTTGTCAGGGGCCTGTTTGATATTGTCCCAGTTCATCCCACAAAGCTGAGGGTATTCCTTGTATTCACCTTGTTTTTTTTCAGAAATTATTAATATGCGTTAGGTGCTATAGCTGCATATACCGATGAGCAAAATACTTATCACACTGTCTACATAGAGTTTTTGGTTTAAACAAATACAGAAATAAATGTAAAGTTTCCAGTTGTTCTATGAAGAAACAGCTGGGTACCAGGAGCCAATATTCATCAGAATGGTTCAGATAAGTGGCCACAGAAGGTTTCTGAGGAAGCAAGAAGGCAAGTGATTGGGTCCATCCAAGGGTAAGAAGGGAGTTCTGTTTATTGTTTTGCCATTTGCATAGTTTGTGATGTTATCACATATTTAGTGTTAAAATAAGGCAACGTGCTATGGTCTTGCTGATTTACTCATATATATATTTTTTATTTGCCCCAAATTATTCCATGATATGGAAATTAATTTCCTGTAAATTTTATTTTGTGACATTTATGTGGATGTCAAATGAATAATATAGATGGTAAAATATTTTGAATGATCCCTGTATCTGAAGTAGAAATTGGGAGATTAAAATTGTGACTTTTTACTTATTTCAGAAAATGCATTGTCTAGTGTAGCAAGAAGCAGAATAGGGTAGTTGCTTTTGATACAAACCCACTAAGAAATGGCCCGCACTAGGGTAGAGGTTGGCACCATTGTCTTAATTTGCCTTCGGAAATGACTGTTCTTCGTGTGAGTCCGCCTTCATGTAACTTCAGAGCTCCCTCCCCCCGTTTCCACAGTGAACTGAGCCATCCTAAATTGTTTGTTCTTATCCGTAGAAACTTTGAAAGACATGTTTGTTCTTTTGTGTAAATAGTTTAAATTATTATTGAAAGTGGGTTTTATGACCTTACCTAATCCTATATCCACATGATTTTAATACAGGATAACGAGGTACTCAGTACAACTCGTCAGTCCCTCTCGGACAGACTTCTCTCCAGGTTCCCGTGAAATTACACACACCCCTCAAGTTCCTCCTTCTCCCCCGTCGGCTCCTCATTTATTTGCCTTTACCCTCCCTTCTCTGCTTGACCTCTGAATTTTGAAAATTCTAGCCCTGATGTCTTTTCACTTTTTTATCTGCACTCTCTCTCTGTATGTGATCTTACCCAGTCCTATGGTTTAATTTATTCTTAACATTTTTATGCTTATGATTTTAAAAAGCAAATGCAGTGATAACAAAGGATATACAGTGAAAAGTAAGTCTTGTCCCCACTTCTGTTTTCTGTCCCTTAGTTCTCTTTCCCACAGGCAGCCACAGCTACCAGTTTCTTGATATCCTGTCAAAGATACCTTTACATTTATAAGCATGTGGGTCTGTATATCCTTTATAGCATCATAAATGTTAGCATTCTAAATATATACACCATTCTCTGTATGTATTACATAATATATCTTAGAGATCATTTTGCACTATTACATATAGAACTGCCTTTTTTTTTTTTTTAAGTGGATGTATAGATCTCACCATCCAGTCTCTTACTATCTAAAATCAGGGACTAGAAAGATTTGGATATTAAAAAAATACTTGTATTTTATTGTATAATGTATTATAATGTATATATCCATCCCTCTTGAGAAAGGATGTTTTCATCTTTAATTTTTACAAATGATGTAGTGAAAATCTTTCAGAGATATAAATGTGCACACATATAGGTCAGTGCAAAAGAAAGGTTTTTAGAAATGGAATTGCTGAATCAAATTAGATGTGCATTTTTAAAAAATATTTTGCTTTTTTTCCTTTTTTCTTTTGAGCATATTGTTATCAAGGAACAGATATGTGTATTAAAGCTTACATGCATGTGTGTCTTGTAGATGCATAATGCATATATAAAGACAAGGGAGCATGCATATAACTTTCCACTAAAGTTTTCCAACTTTATATGATGAAAGATTTCAAACGTACAGGCAAGTTGAATGATTATACAGTGAACACCTGTTTACCCACCATCTAGATTCAGCAATTGTTATCTTGCTATATTTGCTTTATCTGTGTCTGTTTTTATTTTATAAAATTTTATTTATTTTTGTAAAGATTTTATAAAAATATAGCTAACATACAATATTATATTAGTTTCAGGTTTACATCATAGTTATTCAACAGTACCTGTGTGTGTTTTATAAAACATTTAAAAATAAGTTGCACACCTCATGAAAGCCTATCCCTGAAGTCTTTGATATGAATTTTCTATCATTAAGGACATTTTCTATATAACCATAATGCAATTAGCATGTAAGACAACAATAATTCCCTAATATATTCTAGTATTTACAGTAATACATACTTGGTTTTGCAAGTGTCCCTAAAATGTCTGTAGCTGATTTTCTGACTGAAGATCCAATCAAAGCTAATTCATTGTTTTTGGTTGTTAATGTGTTTTTAGTCTCTTATAGGAGGCTCTGCAAACTACAATTAGAGGACCAAATCTGGTCTGCCATCTATTTTTGCAAATCAAGTTTTGTTGGAACACAGCCCCATGCACTTGCATTGTCTCTCTGGCTTGTGTTTACACTACAGCAGCGGGGAAGTTGGAACAGAGACCATCTTGACTCTAAAGCCTAAAATATTTGCTATTTGGCCCTTTACAGAAAAAGTTTGTGGACCCCTTATTTATAGCAGTAGAACAATTCTCTCATCTTTAAAATTTTTCCCATTACATTGACTTTTAGAATTGACCAGGCAAATTGCTTTGTAGAATGTCTCTCACTCTGAATTTGCCTCATTTTTTGCCTCTGGATCATTTCGCGTTTTCCTCTGTGTCTTTTATTTTCTGTAAGCTGGAAGTTATGTGTAGCAGCTTTAAATCAAGTTCAGATTTTTTTTTTTTGCAAGGCTATTCATGCTCTTGTTGACTTTCTATTGCATCACATTGTGATGTACATATCTGGGTGCCCCTTTGGTGATGTAAGCATCAGCTTTAGTGGGTAGAGTATCAGCTTTATCCTCCATTATGCAGAACTGCATCATTCTTTTCCTGATGGTTTTAGCATCCACTGGTGGTCTTGCCTAGATCCATTATTTCATAAATCATAATTTTCAAAATTATAATATTTCTCCTGCATTTATATTAGCTGTGTTTTTCCTATAAAGAACTTTTCCTCATAAACATTTGTTTAGAGGTTATTTATTTATTTATTTTAAAGATTTTATTGGGCAATTGGGGAAGGGAACAGTGTTGGGGAAGGGGAACATTGTACTTTTCCAGGAACCATCAGCTCCAAGTCAAGTTGTTGTCCTTCAATCTTAGTTGTGGAGGGCACAAGCTCAGCTCCAAGTCCAGTCGCCACTTTCAATCTAGTTGCGATGGGGGCGGGGAGGCAGCTCACCATCCCATGTCCATGTGGGAGTCGAACTGGCAACCTTGTTGTTAGGGGCACGCACTCTTACCAGCTGAGCCATCCAGCTGCCCATTGGCAGCTCAGTGGCAGCTCAGCTCGGGCGCAGCTCACTGGCCCATGTGGGAATTGAACCGGTGACTCTGTTGTTCAGAGCTCATGCTCTTAACCAGTTGTGCCACCCGGCTGGCCCTAGAGGTTTGTTATTTTTATTTCTAAGTTTTTGAGAGAAAAAAGAGTTCTATCTTCATCCCTTATAAAGGTTTTGGTGATAATTGTGTTTATGTACTTGTTCTCTTGTTATTTACATAGTTTAAATTAAAAGTGTTCATTTGAAGTAGAGCTTTTAAGTGTGTATGTGCACATGTGTTTTATTTTTTTTTATTTTTTTATTTTTTTAAAGATTTTATTGGGGAATTGGGGGAGGGGAACAGACAAGTTGCTGTCTTTTTGTTCTTCAGTCTAGTTGCGGAGGACGTTGCTTCACTGGCCCATGTTGGTATCATCATTGGATGAGGCAGATTGGTCACCGGCCTCTGGATGGTCGGTCGCTCACTGCAGCTATTGGCAGCTCATGCTGGCTGCCAGCCGCTCAGGCTGGCTGCTGGCCACTCATTGTAGCCTATGGCAGCCCACTGCAGCAAGGGCTGCAGCCTACACTCTCGCCGGGGCTTGCAGCCCAGCTCCAGGTGGAGCTGTTGTTAGCTGTAGAGAACAGTGTCACTGGCCCTCATATGTGGGATCCGAACCGGGGCCGCTGGCATCCCAAAACCAGCTCTTAACCAATGCGCCACTCGGCCGGCCCTGCACATGTGTTTTAAAGACTAGGTTGAGGAAAGAGGACATAAGAGGCTACTGGTTTATTTGTGTTTCATTATAAGGATTTCCCTCTGTTTCTGTAAGACTAAAAATAAAATTTTAAAATTATAATTCTGATTTGTTAAATATAAGCTAGTTTCTAGAGGATTAAACAGCCTGAATATGACTTGTATTTTAGATATAATATTATTATATTTAAAGAGTATTAGTGTAGAGATTACTAGCTCTAATAACTAAACCAACTGGGAACTGAAATTATGTTTCTTTTTTTTTTGAGGGCAGTGTTACTGGCCCTCATGTGGGACCCGAACCGGGGCCGCTGGCATCCCAACCCAGTGCTTAACCACCGCGCCACTCAGGTGGCCCTGAAATTATGTTTTTTATAAAGCTGGCAGGTCATACTAATAGAAAATCTGAAGGGGAGTAGTATAGATAAGTAAATATAATATTTAGCTCTTTCTTATTGGCTTTTGTCTTAATTAAAGGAAATCAATGAGAATGATATCTTGAGTTATACAACCTTCCTCCTAAGGTGATTTCATTTCCAGTCAGTTTTACATAAAATATAATGCATATATTATATTTGACCTCCAAAATACAATATTTCATCTTCAGAAATTATGATTCGTATCCCATTTCCTTCCAAAAGAGAATTGTAATGGCCAAAGGGTAATATTTTTCAGCTTCATTGAGATATAATTGACATATAACATTGTGTAAGTTGAAGGTGTGCAGTGTGATGATTTGGTTGTGTTGCAAAGTGATCACAACAATCAGGTTAACACGTCCATCACCTCACAGAATTCTATTTTTTGTGGTAAGAATGTTAAGATTAGCTCTTTTAGTAACTTTAAAGTATAATACACTGTTATTACAGCACCATGCTGTACCATAGATTCCCAAAACTTGATTATCTTATAACTGGAAGCTTGGACTAGGGTAATATTTAATGTCTAACAATAGAGGACCCATTTGAATGAATTTTGAATTGGAGTAGTAGTAATCAGCCTTGAAGCATTATGCTGTGGAGAGAAGGATTTGATGATTTAAAGACATGAGAAAAATGTTTCGTGTGTGTGATATACAACACACTAAAATAAACTGGAAGAATATGCAAGCAAATGTTAACTATTTTAACTATGTTTTATCATCTTTGGGTGATGAAATTAGGGTTGTCTTTACTATGTGTGCGCCCACGTCTGTCTGTGCCTGCAAATTTTCCTCAGGTATCAACTACAAGGAAGACCTGATTTAAGAACATTTTGCATTTAAAAAAAAATTGAATACCGAGTGTAAACCAGCAGTGTGTTTTAGTTGCCAGCATAGATTTGCGTCTTAGGCTGCCTTCATAGTGCACATGCGCAGATCAGAGAAGGAAGAGGTCCACCCCCGGGATCGGAGGGTCCTGCCTTCCCTTTCCCTTCTGTCCGCAGACGTGGTTTTTCTCTCTTTAAAAGTAAAGTTCAGACTTCTCATTTCTTCTGTGTACCTTCCTTTTCATCTTCTCCTTTGCTAACTTGACTACCAGGCGAGGTCCTGGCATTTTTTCTCTACCTTCTCCTTTAAAAGTACCTTTTGCTTAAAGGAGGCTACTCTTGTCTGAGGTGGGGGAGCTGGGAAAGGAAGGATGGTAAGACTGGGACCCTTGGGGGCTTAGCATAACCCAAGAAGAATGATCTTGATAGGCAGTAATCTTACAGAAGTTGCTAGTCAATTCTGTATAGTAGATGATATTTGAATAGAGTAATTGGAATTCATACATAAAGAACTTTAGTGGCACCTGAAATGGCTAATCTGTGTTTACCACCCACTGAGCAGAGTGTGTGTGGAGAACTGTGAGCTAGCCACTCAGGCCTGTGCAGGCCAAGCTCACGGGCATAGCCTGACCCTGTGCACAAGAGCTGGAGTGGGCCGGAAGCAGAGTAATGCAGGGACCCCTGAGTGAGATGGAAGGAAGACACTGGCAGGCCGCAGCCAGGGAGACCGCATTCTCCACTATCACCTTCCTCTGTGGGGACCCTGGCTCTAGACAGGTGCTTGAGTTTGGCAGAAACCTTGATAGAGAAGTAATTTTCAGCTAGTGAAGCTCTTGGAGATTTGATCTGTGAGAAAAGAACATTTCTGGTGCAGGCAAAGGCAGGGAAAACACATAGCATCATGGTAGCACATCATAAAAATGAAGTGAATAATGGTCACACTGTTCAAATCACGGCAGTTCCTAAAATTCAAGTAAGTAGTCTTTCACCCAGAGTTAAACAAGGTGTTGAAACAGCTGTCTTGTCAGGACTCAGCAGGGGCCCCTGTTAGAGAAGTATTAAGAGTGGTCAGGTCAGTAGATCTGATAGCCATCTCTGCATATTCAGGTGTGGTTTGCATGGGAGCAGAGACTCCCAGCCTTTGGGGGGTGAATCTTCAGCTCATAATTATAGTCTGCTTCTACAAAATAAAAAATAGTCACTGCTATTGCCTATCATGGCAGTTAAAGCAGGCTTTGTAAAGCACACTCCCCCCCACTCCCAGTCGACGCTCACCCCTACTGCTAGTCAGAGAGCTGACACCCTGGCAAACTTATTCTAAGCTGGCTGTGGACCATTTGTTGAGATGGCATAAGACTCTGGAAATGGTATCGCACATTTGGATTATTTACTAGTAAAGGAACTCTATAGCAAGGTGAAATGAGAATGTATTTTTTTATGTTCTTCAACTTTGTATCTTCTACCAAATTCTGCCGTTATTTCCTTAGTTCTCTGCTCCCTTTGCTTAAATAATAATCAGTGCAGATCAGCTCACATTTTGGTTGTTTGGATAGGATCTTCACTTATTAGGTAGAAAATTATGCACAAGAACACATACAGGGGAAATGAAGGGTGTGGAAAATAGGTAACAAGACGTGATTCAAGAGGAAATAGCACACGATAGGGCTTAATATGCTATAAGAGATACCAGCGGTTACAACCCTGGTTTTTATTAGCATTACTTGGGGAACTTAAAAAAATACAGATGCCTGGGTTCTGTACTCAGAGAATTTCTGTTTTAATTGATCTGAGGCAGGGACAAACACATGTGCATGTGTGTGTGTGTGTGTGTGTGTGTGTGTGCGTGTGCATGTGTGTCTCCCTTCCATAATCTCCCTAGATCATTCTGTATTTAGCCAGGAATGAAAACTGGTGGATTATATCTTTTCTGTTTAGGTTTAGAAAGCAGAACTAGTAGCACTGAGGGAAAGTACAAGATAAAAAGTTTCAGCTCATTATAAGAAGAATGTTCTGGCAATTAGAACTTCTTCCTCCTAGGAATATTCAGGTATACATGAGTTAACCACTTGTGGAGATTGCTGTAAAGATGACTGTTTTGTATAACATGTAGGACTTAGTTGTTCCTTAATTTTAGTTTTTAAAAAGAGAGAGTGTCCTATGCTTTTCCAGATTTGGCATGGCGTGTGCTAAGATCAGTTGGGCATATTGAGTTTGAGACACCTTTGGAACATCTAGGTGAAGATGTTAGTTGACTGTATGGCTTTGGAGCTCAAGAGCCTCCTGACTGAAGAACATCAGTGAAAAGGTGGTAGTGGAAATTATCATCTCCATAGTGTTTTTCATTCATTGGACCCGTATCTTTTGAACTTACCATGTATTAACTGTGATGAACAAGACATGGCCTCTATGCTCATGGAGCTTATAGACTGGGAAGGAAAGTTAAAACGGAAGAATCTTTACAAAATTACCTGGCAACTTCTTAAGTTGTCGTCACTGTCAGCTAGATGACTGCAGTAGAGGCCGGGATTGCAACAGAATTGGAAATCCCTCAAAAAAACTTCTTTATAATATAGTACATCTAAAATGAATGACAACATATGCAGACACTAAGGTTGATGATAAAAAGAGAAATTCTGATGGTGATTTCTCAGCCAGAAAATAAAAACATGGAGAAAGATTTCCAATATCGCTTTCATTTTGTTTATATTTTGCTTGTTTTTGTTTTTTTTTGGTCCTATCTCTTCATCTCTTAAATTTTCCTGCATTTTGTAACATCATTATTATGTTACTGAATAGAGATATTTCTTGATAAACAGTTATTCCATAGTGTCGGGTTTTTAAATGTGGTCATGTACTATCAAGGACTTATTGAAAATATGATATTAATGTAACTCTAACAACCACAGATATCGAGAGGCTATTCAGAAGTGGGATGAAGCACTACAGTTAACCCCAAATGATGCTACCCTGTATGAGATGAAGTCACAGGTAAGGACTATGCGGAATTTCACTTTCATTATGAAATCGCACTATGTTTGGTGAGCAATGATGAACCAACATAGCATTTCCTTCCATTTTCTTTTTTAAATACAATTTACATGGGGAAAAAATAAGTGACCATATTATTTATGGCTCTTCCTTATGTGTCAAATTAGGAATTTGTTTATGTTCACAGTGAAGTTAACTTTTTTTTCACCCTCACTATGGTAAGATATGAGCAGATAGATATATTTTCAAAAGTCACTGGTGATCTCCTAAATAAATGAAAGGAGTTTGCTTTCCTTGGAAATTAATTGCAGTGACTTAGAAATAATTCAGTTTCTTCAGAGTGTGGATGGATTGGATTCTGGATGATGATATTTCTCTAAAAACGGCCTAATCCTTAGGAAAAGGTCAAAGTAGACTCAATTTATTAATAGTTTGAAAACGACATTTGTACTTAAAAATACATATCTAATATTTGGTGAGAAAGTTGATAAGGAAAACCTCTTAAATTTGTTTTCCAAGAGATTTCAAATCTCAGAGCATGTCCCATAGTTTTGGCAGGGTATAGTTGCAATTCAGCCTTGATCTACACACCTAACAGATGTCTTCCTGATGATGATCTGAAACATAGCACACATTCTTTATCAGCTTTGATTTTAGTTTATCCAGGAAAAACCCAAAGAAATTATGTCTACTGAGTGAACTGCTATGAGGACCTTCATTTGAATAAGTCTTTAATTTTTAAACTTGAATATGTATATATTAAAAGCAGAATTTGTGGTGAACTGTATGAAATGAGTTGTTTAATTTGCAACCTGATAATGATGGTTGTGTCACACATTTTGTGAAATGCATATAGTCCCAAAGATTATAGATAAAATCCAGCCCTTGCCCATAGAAGGTGGAGGGTTCTGGAACGCCCTGCTTTTTCTGATTTGTGTGGCATGAAGAACCCAATTATGGGACGGCCTATAGAGTGTTTCAGTGATTTTTATAGCAAGATGTTCACGAGGGACAGGATGCGCGGTTGAACAAATTTAAATTTACCTAATTTTAACAGCAAGACCTGGGGTACCCTGAAAACTACATTGAGACCACATTGTAAGTAGAATAAATAGAAGCGGAATTGAGACTTCAAATAGCTCAGCGCCACCATGGCTAAAGTATGACTGCATGGTTTTGACTAGATGGATGATTGGGTTCAATAATTAGAAAGGGAATAGTTTATATTTTTATAGTTATTTCAGGAATGGGAAGAAGAATGTAATTCTTGGCCCTAAATGGCAGAGGAGGGGGTCAAAACCACTGAAATGCTATGTTTACCAGACTAAAAATAAATTTTTAAAAATAAAAAGGGTTGTTTATGTATGGTTATCCGTTAGTAGTTGGCTTGTTTATGAATATCACTGACAAGTTTTGTTTCTTCCTTTTGGCTATAGGTCCTAATGTCTCTTCATGAAATGTTCCCTGCAGTTCATGCAGCAGAAATGGCTGTCCAGAGAAACCCACATTCATGGGAGTCTTGGCAAACTTTGGGACGCGCTCAGCTGGGATTAGGAGAGATAGTCTTGGTAAGGAAGTCAGATGATTATAATGCTGAAATTTTATTTTGATGTTTTTAATCAGCTGAACCTAGAAGTTAGTCATTTATCAAATATATATATATATATATATATATATATATATATATATATATATATATATATATATATATGCAAAAAATGAACACAAGATTACCTCTTAATGGTATTAAACCATAAACATAAGTCAGAGTATCAGCACCAATTATTTCAGGGTCAGAATACTTTTTTAGGTATTTGGAATCATGTAAATTATTTATTTATTTATTTTTGAGGGCAGTGTCACTGGCCCTCACATGTAGGACCGAACCGGGGCCGCTGGCTTCCCAAGCCAGCGCTTAACCACCGCGCCACTCGGCCGGCCCTGGAATCATGTAAATTAAAGAAAAAAATTTAACACAAAATGTTGGCATTTCGTAAACCTTATTTATGTATAAAATAAGCAACTTTTAGGTTAGTTCTTTTAAATTTACCACATTATGATGTGGTATAAGTATCACCATGGAGAAGAAACCACTAAAAAATGATGCTGGGGAAGGAAAAATGTAGCCTATGGGAGCAGAATGGTGATAAATGTTTGGACTGAGAAGTTGCTAGGCTTAGTGAGGGGAAAAATAGGGAAGGGTAGAAGCTTATAAAAATGAAATACTCATTGTGTAAAGTTTACTATAAATTGGTACTTAGTGCATTTCTCAACTTGTCTAGGCTATACCTTGTAGGTTGCAAAGGCCTAATAGGTGATAGTTAGCTGTGAGAATTGTCCTGTTTTTGTTTTGGCAGGGCTTATATATACCTGACAACTAAATTCTTAAAAATGTAGTAGTGCCAAATTTCCTTTTTGTCATTAAGTAAATAGAGATTTTTCATGCTTTTATTGGCCGTTTATGGTTAAAAACAAAGCAAAACAATAAAAAACAAAAGTTTCTTTAAAGACTAAAATTATTGGTAAACCCTGAATTTAACTGGGCTATCAGTGGGTTTAGTAAGCTGTGGATACCTTAGGTTTTTCTGGTACTTTTGTAAACATATTATTTCTTCTTTTATTTTTTTTAATTTATTTTATTTTATCTTTTAAATTATTTTGTTAGCTGAGCCATCCTGCCACCTCTTGGCAGCTCAGTGGCAGCTCAGCTCAGGCCGGACATCGAACTGCTGTTGCTCAGAGCTCAGCTTGCACTCTTGAGCGAGCTCTCAACCAACTGAGCCACTCAGCCGGCCCCAACATATTATTATTTCTGTTTACAAAAAAAAGGTGTTTGTCAAATTTTCAGAAATAATAAGTATAGAATTTTGATGAGATGAGAAAATGATAATTTGAGGGCTGACTGAGTGGCATGGTGGTTAAGCGCTGGGTTGGGAAGCCAGCGGCCCTGGTTCGGGTCCCACGTATGAGGCCCAATGACACTGCCCTCAAAAAAAATAAATAAATAAATAAATAAATAAAATAAAATAATTTTTAAAAAATGATAATTTGAAATGAAATTCACAGTGACGGAAGCCAGCTGAACCAAAGGCCATTTTTTTTCCTTGCCATTTAACATAGTCATGTTTTCTCTCCTGAAGACGTAAATCGTGTCAGCATTGGGAAAATGAAATTCAAGGAATTTGGTTTTCTAATAGGTTAGGAGGATTACAAACAAAAACTTATAAGGAAATACTTTTTCCTATTTCTCCTTTATTAAAAACTTAATCATTATCTCTTTTGCTTCTAAGTGTTTATGGTAATGGGGAAAAGATCTCTAGGATAAAATGTTTAACAAAAATTGCCCTATAAAGAAAGAAAATATACTACAGGTGAGACAACAGAGATAACTTTGAATCAATCAATAAAAGTAAAATTAATATTTCAAGTTTTTAAAATAAGAATACTCATTCTTCAACTTTTTTTTTTTTTTCTATTGGTAAGGTTCTGTCCGTTACATTGTGAAATTCTTGGAGGAATTAAAAGTGTTATTTTGTTCTCATTTAATGTTTTTATATGGCTCTACTTAAAAAAACCTAAATTTGTAAATTTTATGTAAACTTAATCTGTTCTTTTGAAAGACTAGAATGATTAAAAATGACTTTACTCAATATCATAATGAAAGGATACTGAGAAATATATGGAAAGCAAGCTAAAATTTCTAACATCTAATAATTACACACACACACACACACACACACACACACACACACACACTGGGAGGGGTGCCAAAATAAACTTATACATGTGGACACTTTGGTCAGTGTTTATCAAGCAGTAGTTCGCCGTAATCAGAAGTGTCCGGATGCTGATGGTAACCACTTTGAGCACCTCTTGTAATTGCAGAAGTCAAATGTGACTTGTATTCATCTTTTGTTATCAGTGATATATTGAGTATTACAATTTTAATAGATTTTTCCTTTCTTAAAATGTGTATACATTTTTTTGGCACCTCTGTGTGTGTGTCTGTGTGTGTGTGTATATTGGGCTGTCGGAAAAGTCAGGATGCATTTTTGCATTGAAAAACAGAAAAAATAGATCATGACTTTTCCAACAACCCAATAAGTATATAAATTATGATTTCTTCAACTCACTGGTTATTTAATTATTTAATTTCCCCGTATTTGTGAATTTTCCAGTTTTCCTTTTGCTATTGATTTGTAATTTCACTCCACTGTAGTCAGAAAAGATGCTTGGTGTGTCTTCTTAAATTTGTGAAAGACTTGTTTTGCGACATAACGTATGATCTGTCCTGGAAAGTGTTCCACGTGTGCTTGAGAATAATGTATATTCTGCTGCTATTGGGTGAAATGTTCTATATAGGTCTGTTAGGTTCCTTGGCTCTATAGGGCTGTTCAAGTCTGTTTCCTTATTGGTTTGCCATAGCTGTCTATTTCTCCCTTCAGTTCTGTCCGTGTTTATATACTTAGGTGCTCCGATGTTGGGTCCATATATATTTATAATCGTTATTTCTTTCTGGGGAATTAACCCTTTTTTCATTACACAATGTCTGCCTTTGTCTCCTGTGACACTCAATATGCGTTAGTATTATTATGATCAAAGCTCTTGGCATCAAAGGTATGCATTCCTGGTACCTTCCTGATCATGGTTTAGCCTAGGAAATTGCTAGATTCATATATTTGCTGATCTGCAGAAGCTGAACAATGTATTTGCATTGTTTTGAACCATAATATCAGAATCTCTATTTTAATGGACTTTTAGTCCTCTATCAGCAATTTATGTCAGTCACTTTCTTTCACACTTTTATAACCTTTTTTTTTCCCATCGTATCCATCATCTAGTGGTTAGAGTATTGTGCTAACTTCCATCCTAACATTCTGATATATTAAATATATATATATATATATATATATATATATATATATATATATATATATATATATATATAGTGGATTATGTTCAATACACTCATTTTTAAAAACAAAGCCAATAAAAAACCCTGAACTTTTTCCTCCCTAGGCAATTCGAAGTTTTCAGGTAGCCCTTCACATCTATCCAATGAACCCAGAAATATGGAAAGAAGACCTTTCTTGGGCAAGAACGCTCCAGGAGCAGCAGAAGGCAGCCCAGAGGATTAAAAAAAGCGAAGCACCAGAGGAAGTAACACATATCTCACCAAAGTCAATTCCTGACTATGACTTTGAAAGTGATGAGATTGTTGCTGTTTGTGCAGCTATTGCTGAAAAACAGAAGACAGTTTCAGCCAATAAAACAATGGTTATTGTGTCAGCTTCTGGGACTGTAGAGACTGTAACTGAGAGGGAAGATGGTACCGCCCCCCCAGATGGCTCTGTGTTTATCAAAGCCCGATGAAGCACAGGGATTGTCTGAATTGGTCATTCTGATGGCCGCGTAAAGGTTTAGGCATGAGGGCATTTACTCTTGAGAAACAGGGCAGAACTCCTGTTTGTAAAATAAGCTTTTCAGATGAGACATATAAAAACTAAATGGTAGAATTATTGTATAGTGGTTGGACTATGCTTTGTAAGTGATGATTTAAACTTCTTAAGATTAGAATTCTGAGTACAATGATTTTTGATTAATAAACTTAATCCAAATATATAAATGAATACATTTTAAAGACACAACTTGAAAAGTGAGTAACTTGATGGCCAGTGTTGTTAAAATGTTGATTGTTGACTTCTGTTTTATGATAAAGGAGGTAGGTGATTTCTTTTCCCTCCTAATAGAAACTGTTACTATTCACTCTTCTATTTTTCTTGTTTCATTAGAGGACATCTGTCACAAAGCTTGAATGTTTTTGACATTCATTGTGATTCAAAGTTGTCATTTGGTTATATGTAGATTCTTTGGAAGTTGGGCTGGAAATGCATGCAAATGTGTACATTCTAAATATTTCCTGTAGTTTCTCTTAATTTTGAGTTGTTATGTTTTGACTTTAAAATTATTATAACCATGGTAGTTGCCGCCTTCAGTATTTATTGGATGTGTGAAATGCCAACAAGTGTAAGAATGATGGTTTTATTTTTTAATTGTTAAAGTAGATAGTCCTTACCACAAGTGAGTCACTTTTAAGATGTGCTTTTTTTTAAAAAATGAATGGCTCTTATAGCTACATCATAAATTGTACTGCAGTGTTGTTCCAGTCAAAAGCAGTATTTTCTTTTCTTTATTTTTAAGAGCTTAAAAAACCTTGAAAATAACTTATCTTTTACTTGTAACTTTCCAGCTGATGGTTTGGAAGTTCTTTTCTAGATAGCTTGTTTGGAACTACTCAGTAAAATGAGACATAATCACAATTTTTAAATAGCTAAATTACATCTTTCTAAAAATAAAAAAATGTAGGGATGTTATTATTAGAGTGCCAGTGAGTGAATAACTTAGGCACAACATACATGGAAACTGAAATGTGATTTATAGTATGATCCCAGGAGTAGAGAAGGAGATATTGAAGAAATAGTTCTTTGAAACACCATAATTACATCCACAAATCAATACTGTCATTGCTAATGTGAATTATTATTTTTATACTGCATATATTGTAGTATAATTATATGGAATTACCACTGGGTACTGTTACTTCTGATACTCAGGAAGCTATTATTAGTGTAAAATTAATTTTATTCTTTAGTAAATTACTTTATTTTAAGAAACCCCACCTTGCTGGAGCATACAAATAATGGTCTACATTTTTCTGAGATGATTTTTAAAATATTTCTTTTAGTGGAATGTTTACCTCTTTTTTTCAGTCAGAGAAGTCAGTACTTGAAAAGTATTACATTTCCCCCCAAAGTTATATTAGAAAGTTAGCTCTGTTTAGAGAGGTTTTAGAATGATCAAAAAAAAACAAATGTTAATTATATTTTATTTTGTTTAATAAGAAATTGTCTCAAAGGGGAGATAGTTGGGTATCTAGAGAAGTGAGCAGTTATCCTTTGGTGTGTTGTTTTGAGTGATGGGTTTTTGTTTATTGTGTAATTTGTGAATAGTTTTTGCTGTATTAAAGATTTGCCTATTTTGTGTTGTTGGCTTTTGAAAAATTAGATTGATTAATTTTTTTCTTATGTGAAAATAAAATATGTAAAGCACCTTGTATGGTATCTCTCATATGAAGTACTCAGTAAATGTTCGCTTTTTCTATGAAGAACTTGAATTAGTATGGAGATATTTAACTACAGTTTCTTTGCACTGTATAAAGGAGAGCTTTCTTTGTAATTTTTTCCTTATCTGAAAATCAGAAGTCACTCCTTCTGATATTATAGGACAGGTGGTTTTTCAGTTGGGGATTCTTCTTGGTATAAGGTCTATGCCTCAACCCCAAGGAGGTAAGACCCAGAATGGTGTGCACGTAGCCACTAGGTTCTGTTTAAGAACCCAGTGTTTCCTCTGTGTTGACATTAGTAGGCCAGGTTCTTCTCTTCCTTACATGGAAAATCGAGTAAGATGGAGGAGAAAAAGAAACGGTGAATTATGGAGAAGAAAAGCAGCTCATTTCTCTAGGCCCCCCAAAATGCTTAGCTAACACTCTTCTATAGATGAAGAGAAAAATATGTACTTTATTTGATAAGGATGTGAATAGTGATATACTGACATTCACTAAGCTTGACTGTAATAACAAATTCTTTTGAATCTGAAAGCAAAATAATTGATGTTTGTGAAAATAATATGATTAAAGATGTTTAATATACTTTATGAAACAATACTAAACACCAAAAATATACTGTATATAATTTGTATTTTTCTTGTTTCAAAATTGTGTAGCATTGACACTCATTAGTCAGAACTCTACACATGCAGACCATGCCTGCTAATTTGAGAATCGTATATTATTCTTTAGATAACAGGTTCTTAGATTATAGAGTATTTATCTTAAATGTGCTGCTAACATATACTACATAAACATTGAAAAGTCATGCATGGTATAGGTAACAGAACTTAAATCTACTGCAATTGGGGTCTGTGTACAAAATTTTATGGTAGTCTAAGTATGAAAACCTTTTAAGTTGATGTTATATGGCAAATCTATAACAAAGACTTCAATAAAAAGCTTTGTCACAGAAAGCTGGAGTTTCCAGGATTATAACTGATCAATTAGCTTTTTTAGTTTGAAAATTATGCTTTATGTAATGACGTCAAAAGCTTGTTTCATTGCCCTCCCCAGTAGTAGGAAATTGTCAGTCATTTCTTTAATTTCAGTCTTCGTGAGTCAGTGCTTCTAAATTGACTCTGGACTTTGATTTCATGACATCATATATCTAAATGACTTGTGAGTTGACACAGGAGGCCATGTTTTGTAATTATCTTCAAATCAATGGCTATATTAAATGTGGTGGGGTTTTTTTGAGAGATTTCTACTAAACTGATGGTATATTTTGGAATTGATGGCATTTTAGGATTGAGAAAGTAATGTTTGTTTGTTTTTTAACCAATAATAAAATACAGAAATTTGTAAATGGTTTACTCATTACCAAAGTAAATTGAAATATGTCACTTTAGTCATTTGCAATTAAATTATGTCCACTTGAATGGAAGAGAAGGAGTGGCCCCATAGCTAGTGTACCATGAAATGTGCCTTAATGTGTGCTGTGTGTGAACTTCACCTGTTTTATGTGCCAAGGTGGAAAAAAGGTTGAGAAATGTTGACCTGTGCTTTGTTGGGAAGACAGAGGGTGGAGATGGCTTCCTTTCATAGTGCTTCTTTGGACATGCGTTAACCGAGGAACCCTAATCTGTCCTTTCCCTCCTCCCTCCCACCTCCTCAGGAGAGGGCGTTTAGGATAAATAACTGGACATAAAAGCTCTTTCTCCCCTTTTGGATTTGTCATGCCTGCAGAGAGCCTATGAAGGCCCCACCTCTGCAGTGGAAGACCCGTGGTTGGGCAGGACTGCCCATGCCTGGTGAGCAGGTCCAATTCTTGGTTTGATATTAAGTGGCTGTGCTTGGCACAAACCTATATTAATTACATCCTTTAACCTAGACTCCTTCAGCAATAAATCTGACATATGGAATCCCTTTCTGCCCGACTCTTTGTCTCTCAAGTGGCTCAGAAGTTAGGGGACAAGGGTTATTATACGACTCCCTCTAACGCTAGTAGAGATTAGTGTAGGTTTTGCCTTAAGCATGAGACCAAATTGGGAAATTTTTTTATAAGTTTGGATTTTTTTTTAAACCATGGAAATTTGTTCAAGATATTTAAAAGGTCTACTGACTTAGGAATTGTGACAGACCCACAAAATTAACTCTAGATTTAATTGGAAGGAAAGAATGTGAATTGAACCATATCCTCTGTCCACCCTGTCAACTTTCTTAAAGTATAATTTACATATAATAAATGCACCCATTATAAGTTCCTAGTTTGAGGAATTTAGACAAATGTAAACATCTATTCAATCACCATTACCATCAAGAGGTAGAGTATTTCCACCACCCAAAAAAGTTCCCTAATGCTCATTTGCACCCCAACAAGCAGCACTATTCAATTACTGATCTGCTTTCTGTGTCTATAAATTAGATTTGACTTTACTGGAAATCTCAAATAAAGAGATCATACAATACATACTGTGTGTCTGACGTTTGTTGCTCAGCATACTACTTTTGAAATCCATCCATGTTGAGTTTCTTCCAGGATATTGTGTATATCAATAATATGTTTGTTTTTATTGCTGAGCATGATTTTGTTGTATGGATGTATCACAGCCTGTAGCTTTTCATATCTGATGGACGTCTAGATTGTTGATGAATATCTTACATTTTGATCTGTTATGAATAAAGCTGTTAATGTATATATGTCACAAGTCTGTGTGTGGATGTTATGTTTTCATTTCTCTTGGGTAAATTGCTGGGTCTTATGGTAAGTACCTGTGTACCTTTAGTTGGAGATGGTGAAACTTTTCCAAAGTATTTGTACCATTTGCATTCCTACCAGCAATATGTTAAAATTTCAGTGCCTTCATATCCTTGTCAGTGCGTGATGGTGTGCTGCTTTTAATTTGAGCCAATTCAGTGGCTGTGTAGTGGTATCGCATTGTGAGATTCTTTTTGTTTTTTTTTAGAGGGCAGTGTCACTGGCCCTCATATGAGGGATCCGAACCAGGGTCGCTAGATTCCTAAGCCAGCTCTTAACCACCGTGCCACTCGGCCGGCCCAAATGAACATTTTTTTTTTTTTAGCTGAGTCATCCTGCCACCTGTTGGCAGCTCAACGGCAGCTCAGCTTGGGCTGGGCATCAAACTGCTTTTGCTCAGAGCTTGGGTCACACTCTTGAGCAAGCTCTTAACCAACTGAGCCACTTGGCCGACCCTCATTGTGGTTTTAATATGCATTTTTCCCAATGGTGTTTAGCATCTTTCATATGCTTGTTTGACATTTGTGTATCTTCATCTGGGAAGTGCCTGTACAAATATTTTGCCTATTTTTTCTTTGCATTATGTTATTGAGCTGCAAGATTTTTTTTCTATATTCTAGATAAAAATCCTTTACATGTGTTGTGAATATATTGTTCCTATCTGCGGCTTGCCTTTTTCGTAACACTTTATTTATTTATTTAGACATTCAATATTGTATTAATTTCAGGTGTACAGCATAGTTGTTAGACATTTATATAAGAAGTGATCTAGTACCTACCTGGCATTATGCATAGTTATTACCATATTATTGACTACATTCTCTATGCTTTACATCCCCATGACTATTTTGTGATTACCAATTTGTACTTAATCCCTTCACCTTTTTCACCCTGTCCCTTAACCCCTCTCTTAACTATCACCCCAATAAACCTCATACCCATCTGACGACACCTTACATAGTTATTACAATATTACTGACTGTATTCTTTATGCTATACCCTTCATCCCCAGGACTACTGTGTAACAACCAATTTGTACTTAATCCCTTCTCCTTTCTTACATGTCCCCAACCCCCATACCATCTGGCAACTATAAAAATGTTCCTTGTATCTATGAGTGTGTTTCTGTTTTATTTGTTTATTTTGCTCCTTAGAGCCTACATATAAGCGAAATCACATCGCATCTGCCTGTCTTTGCCTGACACTCCACTCAGCACAGTACCCTCCAGGTCCCTCCATGCTGCCGCAGATGGCAAACACCTATTCCCTTCCATGGCCGAGCAATATTCCATGGTGTATCTGTACCACCTTTTCTTTATCCATTTATCCATCCGTGGACACCCACTGCCTCCACATCTTGGCCACTGTGAACAGTGTTGCAATGAACATATGATGCACAGGTCCCCTCAGAGTAGTATTTTGGGTTTCTTCGGGTAAATGCCCAGAAGTGGGATTACTGGGTCCTTCTTTGTCTCTTGTTACAGAGTTTGTTTTAAAGTCTGTGTTGTCTGGTATAAGTATTGCTACCTCGGATTTTTTTTTTTTTTTTTGGTTTTGGTTTCCATTTTCATGAAATACCTTTTTCCCATTCCCTTTACTTTCAGTCTCTGTGTGTCGTTCGATCTGAAGTGAGTCTCTTGTAGGCAGCATATGTGAGGATCTTGTTTTTTAATCCAATCAAGCAGTAGTCTGTGTTTTGATTGGAGCATTTAATTCATTTACACCTAAAATAACTGTTGATAGATATGTAGATATTGCCATTATATACATATTTTTGATCTTTGTTTTCCTCCTCTTCTTAAGTCCCTCTAACGTTTTTTGTAATACTGGTTTGGTGATTGTGAATATTTTTAGTTTTTTCTTGTCTGGGAAGCTCTTTATTCTTTGATTCTAATGATTGCTTGCTTGGTAATCTGCTGGGTAATCTTGGTTGTAGGTCCTTGCTTTTCATCACTTTGAATATTTTCTGCCAATCCCTTCTGGCCTGCAAAGTTTCTGTTTAGAAAAGTGCTGACAGTCTTATGGGAGCTCACTTGTAGGTAACTAACTGCTTTTCTCTTGCTGCTTTTAAGATAACTCTCTTTGTCTTTAACCTTTGGCATTTTAATTATGATGTGTCTTGGTGTGGGCCTCTTTGGGTTCCTCTTGTTTGGGACTGTGTTCTTCCTGGACTTGTATATCTATATCCTTTGCCAGGTTAGAGCAGTTTTCTGTCATTATTCAAATAGATTTTTAATTCCTTGCGTTTTCTCTCTTCTGGTACCCCTATAATACATATGTTGGTATGCTTGATGTTGCCCCAGAGGCTCCTTAAACCCTCCTCATTTTTTTGAATTCTTTTTTTCTTTTTGCTGTTCTGATTGGGTGCTATCTTACCTTCTAAATTGTGCTATCTTACCTTCTAAATTGCTGATTCAAACTTCTACTTCATGTTGATTCTCTCTAATGTTGTCTTCATTTCAGTTATTGTATGTAGTCTTTACTTCTGACATATATATATTGTTTTGTTTTTGTTTTTTTGTTTTTGAGGGCAGTGTCACTGGCCCTCATATGTGGGATCCAAACCAGGGCTGCTGGCGTCCCAAGCCAGCGCTTAACCACTGCGCCACTCGGCCGGCCTTCTTTTTTATATTTTCTATCTCCATTTATATATTTCCTATCTCTCTGTTGAAGTTCTCCCTGAGATCATTGAGCATCCTTAAAACCAGTGTATGGAACTCTGCGCCTGGTAGATTGCTTGTCTCCATTTTGTTTAGTTCTTTTTCTGGAGCCTTGTTCTGTTCTTTTATTTGGGACATGTTTCTTTGTCTCCCCATTTTGGCTGCCTCCCTGTGTTTGTTTCTATGTATTAAGTAGGGCTGTTATGTCTCCCTGTCTTAGTAGAATGGCCTTATAAAGTAGGTGTCTTGTGGGACCCATTAGTACAGTCTCCCTGGCCACCAGAGCTGGGTGCTCCAGGTGTGTCCCTTGTATGGGATGTGTATACTCCTGTTGTAGTTGAGCCTTGGTTGCTGTTTGCACATCACATGGAGGGACTGACCCTCAGGCTGATTGGTTGTGAGGACTGGCTGTGACTACAGTGGGGGAGCTGTGATGCAGGTGCTGACCATACAGAGCAGGGTTCACTTTAGCAGGGCTCTGGTGCCTGCCCAGTCCATCCTTTATGTGTGTCATCCTTGGAAGTGGCTGGGTGATGACTTGGGGTCTGATGCTGGCCACTGGGTGTACCAGCTCTGGGACCTTCTGGGGGAAACCTGCTGCAGGCCGAGTTTAGCTGCAGCCTGTGCTTTGCCCAGGGCCACCTAGTGTGAGCCACAAAGCAATCTGCAGATGGCCTCAGCCTGCACTGGGCTTAGCAGTACCTCGAGGGGCCAATCTGTGAACTGAGGCTGACTGTCCTAGTTCCAGGTTTACGGCTGCTCAGCCAGAGGTACGTGACGTGCTAAAGCCAGATGCTGCTTGTTTAGGTTTTGTAAACTTTTGAGAGATTTTAGGAAAGTCCGCAGCATGAGCGAAGGCAAGTGTTTTGTATGGAAAAGCCACTGGAAGCAGCTTGGGTGTGCCCAAAAGTTGAGTGTGGTGGAGTCTCTGGGAATCACTAAATTGGGGCAGATGAAAAGTGTTAGCCAGTTTGATGGAGACTCAGATACAGTGTCTACATGCAGGGAGGGGGAGGGCTCAACAAAGAAACAATGGCTTCCGCCAGCTCCTCCATCCGGGAGAAAGTTGCTCCTTCAGCCCTCACCCTGAAGCTAGATAATTCAGCTCCTCCCTGTATGTCCTGGTATCTTTTGAGCTGCTGCCCCAGCACTGGAGCTCAGAGCGAGTGAGTCCATAAGCAAGTAAGTCTAATGCGCGGCCCTTCTAAGAGGAGCTTTTGGGACTCTAGCTGCCCTCCTCATTTAGTCACAATCTCCATTGGTTTTCACAACCAGAAGTAATGGAGACTTCTCTCCCCAGCACTGGAACCCTAGGCTTGGGAGCCTGGTATGGGGCTGGGACTCCCTTGCTCCTCAGGGGGTCCTCTGCAGCCGAGCTATCCCTCCTGATTTTTAATGATCACACATGGGTGTGGGACCAGCCTCGTTCAATGTCTCTGCCCCTCCTACCAGTCTCGAGATGGCTTGTGTGTGTCCATAGTTGGAGGGCCTTGGTTCAGCAAGGCTTCAGGTGATTCTCAGTGATAGTTGTTTTGTAGCTTAGTTGTAATTGATATGGTCCTCTTACCAGCTTTTTGTGTCAGATTTCTCAGCTGCAGCACTTTCTCAGAAGCAAGCAGCATCCCAACCAGTGAGCTCTCCTGGCTGACTTGCCAAGACTGTCAGGGTGGAAAAATAATTTTCCTCCCACCTTCCTATGTTTTTCTGGCTAGACTAATAATCAAATTAACATGAGACCGATTAGCAAGAGAAAAACAAAGTTTAATGACATGTATACCTCCTGTATATATGGGAGAGACGCAAGAAAATTGAGTAACTTCTCTTTTTGTTTTTTTAATTATACCTTTTGAAGAAAGGAGCCTTTAATTTTGATGAAGTCCAATTTTTCTTTTTCTCATGTTTTTACTTTGTGCTGAGAAATCTGTGCTTACTCTAAAATCAGAAAAATTTTGTTTTCAGCTAGATGTTTAACAGTTTTAGCTTTTATAATTACGTCTGTGATCCATTTTGAGTTAATTTTTATGTATAGTATGAGGTAAAGGTTGAGTTTTGTTTTGTTTTCTTTGATGTTGTTATTTAAGTACTACTTATTGAAAAAACTGCACTTGCCAGTTGAAATCCTTGGCATCTGTTGAAAATCAGTTCACCATGTATTGAAAGTTTGAGCTCTGTATTCCATTACACCGATCTATATGTTGATTCTTATGCTAATACCACTGTCTTGATTACTAGCTTAAAAATTGTAGTCTTAACAATCATTGTGATTTTTCCAACTTTGCTCCCCTGTCTCCGCTCCCAAAAATTGTTTTTGCAATCCTAGTTTCTTTGCTCTTCCATATATATTTTAGAACCAACTTCTCTTTCTTTACCTGCAAGTCAGATGGGATTTTTATTGGAATTGGGTTGAATCTATTAATCAGTTTGGGAAGAATTGCCATCTGACAATGTCATGTCTTTGAATCCATGATCATGGCATAACTGTCATTGTTTTAGGTCTTTAATTTCTCTTTGTAGGTTTTTTTTTCTTTTTTTTTAGCTTTTTTTTTTTTTGTGAAGTGATCTTGTCCATATTTTTAAGTTTAGCCCTAAATATTTCATATTTTTGATGCTATTACAAGGAGTGCTTTTAAAATTTCATTTCCCAAGTTTATACTATTACATAGAAATACAACTGATTTTTGTATATTGACTTTGTAGCCTGTAAGAGTTCTCTCTTGCTATGAGTCCATTTTTCTCTGGTTTCATTTCTGGTGTACCTGGAGAACAATCTTGAAATGATACTTGCAGCATCTTAGGCTCAGGTTTGGAGGGAGACTGGTGGAGAAAGCCAACTTCATGTATTGTTCTGAAACTAGTACAAGTAATTTAGTTAAAATGAGTATTTCTGTGTTAAGGTTTATGGCCCAAAACATAGCCAGCAGTAAGTACAAATTTGCCTTGATTTTTCCATGGCCCTTTGTGTTTGTGGCTCCAGTGGGAAACTTGTGGAGAGGGGTCACTGTGCTTTGGGAAAAAACGCTTGCATTCTGTGGCCTTCTGGTCAAAGTACCCTTAATAGCTCTGGCAATCATACAAGCTTTTCTAACATATATGATCTGGTTGGATAGATTGTCAAATATTATGAGGTCGTGTTAAAATTACCTGTCTGCTATATCCTGTTGGGACCAGGTAAGATTTAACAGCAGCCAGTTAGAAATCAGAACTTCTTTTGTACAGAAAATTTGAAGCTCTAAATGGTCTGGAACAAGTTTCCCACTACAAGAATCCATCTTTGCATAACATAACTGGTAAGACTTATGAATAAATGTGGAAGACAAAGAATAGTGGAGTTTTCTTTCCTTGGCCATTCTTTTAAGAATAAGCCAGGCTCAACAATAAAGAGATTGTTGTGGACTGAATTGTGTCCCCTTCCAAGTTCATAGGTGAAACTCTAACTCCCAATGTGACTGTATTTGGAGATAGGGCCTTTAAGGAGATTATTAAGGTTAAATGAAGTCATAGGGGTGGGCTAGTGTCCTTATAAGAAGAAAGACACCCGGGGTGTGTGTGCAGAGAAAAGGTCATCTGCAAACCAGCGAGAGGCCACAGGAGAAACGAAGCCTTCCATGCCTTTGATCTTGGACTTCTGGCCTCCATAACTGTGAGAACATAAGTTTCTGTTGAAGTTATCCATTCTGGGGTGTTTTGTTAAGGCAGCCCTAGCAAACTAGTAAGGACATATAACCCAATTAAAAAATGTGCGAACGATTTGATTAGACATTTGTCCAGATAAGACATACAAAATGGCCACTAAGCACATGAATGGATGCTCAACATTTTAAGTCAAATCCAAACTACAGTGAGACACCACCTCACGTCCACTAGGATGGCTGTAATCAGAAACATGGACAATAACAAAGACTGATAAGGATGTGGAGAAATTGTACATTGCTGGTGGTCCTGTAAAATGGTACAGCCACTTGGGAAATAGTTTGGCAGTTCCTCAAAAAATTAAACATATAGTTACCATTATGACCCAGCAATTTCACTCTCAGGTATATAGAGAATTGAAAACATGTTTACACAAAAGCTTGTACACAAATGCTACTATCAGCATTATTAATTATTAATAATGGCCAGAAAGTGGAAACAAGCCAAATGCCCATCAACTGATGCATAAGCAAAATGTGGTATATCGATATACAATGAAGTATTCACCTATAAAGCAGGGATGAAATCTGGATTCATGCTTCCATATGGATGAACTTGGAAAAGAACCTCGCTCAGTGAAAAAAGCCAGACAGTGAAGGCCACATATTGTATGATTGGAGTGAATGCAAATGGGTATGTGGTTTCTTTCTGGGATGGGGAATATGTTCTGAAATTAGCAGTGATGATTGCACTCTCTGAACATACTAAAATAATTTACAGGGTAAGTTTTATAATATGTGAATTATATTTCAATTAAAAAAAAAGAATAAGCCAGAATCAGTGTTCTGGTTGGTGAACCTGAAGAAAAGGATGAGTGAGGTTTTGCTCTGAGTATTATTAGTAATGCTAATTTGTGAATGAGACTTTTGTTTTTCTCCCATGAACGTGGGTGATAAATATTATATATATGTATATATGTTTATATACGAGTATATAAATCTAGGTATTCTCTCAGTGTTGGTACACATGGGAGAAAAACAAAAACCTGTCACAAGTAAAATATTCTCTGAAAACATTATTTCTTAGATACTGATTAGCAAAAATTGGGGAAATAGAACTATTTTTATTAGTGAAATAGAACATTTTCAAAGTTGGAGCCAGATGCTAGTTTTCTGAGCAATCCCTATCTCCGCTGAGAATCACTGTTCCATCAAGTCTGTGAAAATGACAGTTCTGTTTTTCTGACATAATCCAACAATCTCTTTAGAAACTAGAAAACAGCATATTATGACCTCGCTCCTGGGGATTATTGCTGCTCGAAGTGTATTCTCATACTGGCAGAGTCAGCATCACCTAGGAGCTCTTTAGAAACTTGTACACCCTCTCATCCCAGACCTACTAAATCAGAAACTGTGTTTTCGCGCTCTCCAGGTGACTTGGATACATGGTCAAGTTTGAGAAGCATGATCTAGAGGACTTACAAGTGAGAAGTAACAGTGTCTCCTCCACCAGCCATATAAACCGGTGATTTTGAGTATGGCTGTCACTCAGATCTTGGTTTCTAAATACCATTCTCCACTAAGTGGATCCAAGGCTTTGTACCATTCTTGCAACCTTTCTCTAAATTTTACATTTCAAAATAAAATTTTTTAAATATTCCAATTGAAAAAGACACAGCAGATGACTTGAAAAAAAGCAAAAATCACACAGTTCTCCAAAACTGAGGATATGGAACTCAGATTGAGTGTATTTATTTATTATAATCTCCAAAATAATTTTAGTTGGTACAGTTGCTTTTTCAAACCATATCACTATCAGGCTCAGAATTTAATGAACAACCAGGCAATTCACAAAAACACTAAGCAACAAAACATGCTTAATATTTCTTTGAGAAAGTTTCCTTCAAATATGTGTACAGCATTATTGGGTGTGACACAAAACTGTTAGAAGGTGACCCTAACGTGCCCAGGTTCTGCATGCCTTATCTTGTTAGACTCATGACATCTGTGAAAGGCTAATGTAACCGATCCTTTCGCATCTCAAAGTAAAGGTTGTTATGGTGCAATCTGTCTTCCTCAAATTTTAAAGGATATTCTACATCATTACTTAGGAAAGTAAAACTATGCACAATTTCAGGGGGAAAACAAGCTGTTTAGACTTTTTATATTGTACACTCAACTATGGATTATTCATTAAAGACTTTTTAAAATTTATGTTACATTTTAAAAAGTACCAGTTCATGGGGACAAAAATAGAAAACATTTGCCAGCAGGGTAGATTCTCCTGAAATCACAGTTTTCTGGATAAATACATGTAACCATCTCTAAAAAACTTTTCACTATGTATTACACATAGTTTGGTAAGAATTTTAGTATGTAATTTTCATGTCTTAAATACTATTTTTCTTTATTCTCTTAATAGTACTAAAGTCTTTTTTTTTAAAAAAAATCTATATCCATTTGATAGATAGGAGTTTTACTGTGAATTTTCAACATCTTGGCCTAAACTTATGAATTAAAAAAACAAATCTAACATCTGCAACTTCATTCAGCTGGTTATACTGGGAAGAGAGGGGTTACCATCATTTTATTATACCTTGTATTAACAATAAACCTTCTCACAGAGAAGAAAATACTTTAAATACATTAAGTCATATGTACAATAAAATTCACATTTCATGCTTTAGTGAGACACTTAAATCAACCCTAAGAGAGTCCTCATAGATTATGGAACTAGAGCCCTTCCATACCTGGCCTTCTGCTGGGTGCCAGATGTAAAGCTCGCATATTAAGGAAATAGCAAAACTTCCGCCATCCTCCTGTCAAGTAGAAAAACTGAAGGTAGATCTTCCCAGCGATCATGTTGTGACTGAAATCCTGTGTCACAGAGAGCTGGCAACCAATGTGTTTCAGACCTCAGGAGCCACCTGAATCAACTTGACCGTTTGAAAAGGGCTCAAAACCCAGACATTCTCTGATGTGAGTCACAGGACAAAAACAGCCCTTCTGAGCACAGCTGAACACATCACGTAACGTGTCTATTGCACAGGGTTTGAAGCTTCCAGAGACAATGCTGTATTTCTCTCCGCAGCTACTATATACATTTTTCTGATAAGTTCAGTGTTTCGTTGGGAAATGTGACTTGCAGGGAGCTCCCCTTTGGGGCAGGCCCGGCCCTGCCCCTCCGCCCCACCTCGTCCACCAGTAAGACACTCTCCGAGTCCTGCCCCTGTGACGAGTCCGAGGTCTCTGATATTCTCAAAGTCCTCAGGGAGGTGGTATCTGTTTGGGACAGGCTCATGCCAGGCACTCCTGGAAGCAAATGCCTGCCTCCGAGGCTGTTCTCGCTGAGGTCTGGTGTGTAAAGAAGGGTCTGAGATGTGCTGCTGATCTCCTTCAGTTCCCGGGACAGAAAGGAGCGGGAGTGGCCGGACATGGCGGACGAAGTCCTCCTGCTGTCCGAGCAGTGCTGTCCCGGACTGTCTCTGCGGGACCCACCGATGCGGCAGAAGAGGCATTTGATCTTCTCGATGGCTTTACTGAGCACTGTCTTCCGCAGCAGGATATATATCCAGGGGTCCAGGATGGGGTTCACAGCTGCGATGCGGATGGCCTGCAAATCCGGATTTTTGCTGATTTCTCGCACTAAATTTGGCTGATACAACTGGTTGATGAACACTCGGACCTGCATAAGTGAGATGCCCACAATTAGATTTCATCACTAAACAATTGGGAAAACATTTGCATGCAACGTCTAACTTAGCAACGTTTGGTATCTGCCCTCTTTTCTAGTGATAAGTGTCAAAAAACAAAACAAAATAAAAAACAGCAAAAGCCTCAAAAAAACCCACTGATGACACAGTCACATTTATGTTTTGAGTTCGTATAACTTCAAATATTTTTGTAACTTATGAATATCTTTCCTAGATCAAAGATGGCACACAAAAATGCAATGTGTGTGCGGGTAACATGCATAAAGTTCCCTTGAGAAGCATTTTTTTAACTTCATTTCTGTGAGTGCTTTTAAGGTTTTGTAATTCTAATGAAGTATCATTTTTTTCCCCCCAATAGCTGTTGATTTTCCTTATCCCAGTTGCCATTTTATATACATAATTAAATGAAACTCGTTTTGTTAAGTCAGCTAACCATCTGTCTGGTCATCACAGACAAGCTCAGAGATTCCTTTATTTTGAAGACTAGAAAGACTATACTGGAAACTTTTAGACCAACATCTGAATCTCCTATCATCCAGAATGACCAGAGAAATTTTCATTTTCTCTCTGAGTCTCTTCCCCAGTTATAATCATCAACTCTTCCTTAAAAAGCCTGTTGCAGTCTTTCCCCTGTAACTGTATCTCACATCTGGATTATTGCATCAGCCAGGAAACTAGGTTTCCCACCTCCAGCTCTTCTCCTTTCCAGTTTATCCTCCAAACTGCCACAAGATTATTTCTCAGATGCAGATCTGATTATGCTACTCAGCTGCTAAACCTTCAGTGGCTCCTTGCTGCTTCTGAACTATAGGTTTGCTTTACAGCTGCCCCTCAGTGATTCCATCCTGAAACTCCAATCAGAATCAATCCCTGTTTTGTGCTTGTATAGCATTTGAGCCAGTAAATAGCCAAGTGCTAAAGGAGTACTCTGAACATACCAGTAGGGATGGCAGCTCCTTCTAGTGCAGTCTGAGCTATTCAAGGCAAGAGGCACATCGGCCAGCCCATCAATGGCCAGGTACGGCTTCAATGAAGTAAACAGAAGGAGGCCCTAATAACCTGTTTGTCATTTTAGAGTCTTATTTTTGGCAGTTAAAAATATTTGCCCACTCACACTTTTGCATGCATTTAATCATTTAACGGTAAGCACATATTGTGTTAGGCATTGTGATAGGTTCTGGGCACAAAGAGTTGCATGAAGTGACATAAACTTCTTGAGGGCAGCGAGTAACCCATAGAAGACAGGAAGGCAGATCAACTATGGCTGGGGGCCATACGAAATGAAATGGGAGAGGAATATATACAGAGGGCTCAGCTCCTCGGGACCTGAATGGGAGGGCATCAAAAGATGCTCCCCAGGGGAGAGGAAGCTTGCATTGAATTTCTTTTGTGTTTTAACTAGTGTACTGAGTTTTGATGGATGAGTGGGAGTTCGCTAATTTTAGAAGGAAGGATTATAACGTTTCTAGTAGAGCTAATTCCATGTGCAGTCATGAAAGAATTAAATGATATGCCAAATTCTGGGAACTTCAAATGATTCAATGAAGAGAGCATGAATTTGTGTAAACTTAAGGAAGAGTGTCATTTTATCCACAAGAGGAAAAAGCACGCTGTTAAATGCAGTCTCAAAATTACCCTTAGAGATCTCTTTTTCTCATCAAAAATTTTTTTTTGCAACTATGTATGGAAATGGATGTTAACTAGACTTACGTGATCATTTCACAATATATGCAAATATAGAATCACTATGTTGTACACCTGAAAGTAATATGTCAACTATATCTCAATAAAAACATATATAAAAAGAAAAAACCTTACTCTTATTTGTTTTAGTATCATTATTAATTAGTCTAGATCTTCCTTCTCATTCCACTAGGATCTTTTACATAAAAATCTCACCTGTAATTCATATAAAAATAATGGTTTTAGATAATTACCATTTGTCTTTAGTAACTATTTAATAATGATTACTTGCCTTTGGTAATTATTTTAGGTTAGAGAGAAGAGGCGAGTCTCAGCCAAGGAGGATGCATAAAAACCATAAAAAGGAGAAAGAGCTCACAAAAGCAAAGCTGGAGCCATTTAACTAGGGATGAATATCTCTAACAAGACCTGAGAATGCTACCTTCCCTACAGTATAATTATAATATTCATGGTATATGAATCACTAAGAAAGAGCAGGGATATTTTGGAAAAATTTATAATGTTTGGATAAAAGAAGAAAGTTTAAAACGTTTAAAGAAATTTCACTGGTCTGTAAAACTCAACTCATATGAACTTACTCCGAGATCATGCTAGATCAATGAGGTGTAACTGTATGTCTATGTCTTCCTTAACTGGAATTTAGACCTTCATTAGGTACAGGTCCACCCTTTGTCAAGAAATCATCGTTGTTGTTCAGTTGCTGTTATTTTGTTGTTATTCATTTGTTTTTGGTTGCAAAACCTGACCTAAAGTTATTTTGGCAGCAAAGCCTGGACTAGATTATGAGGCCATTATAATTCTGTTGATGCTACTCGGTATGAATATTCCTGTTTTGCTCCAGCGGTACTGTCCCAGTTCTGATGGAGATATTACATTGTTATACAGTATGTTATTAAATTACTTTTCTAAAACCCAAGAAATTCTGAATTCTAAAATACACCTGATCCTAAATATTTTGGATAAGGGATTATGGTCCTCTAAATCTCATAGACTAACATGATGAAATGGCTCTAACTTAGATGAAATTAATACACTGATCTCTGAAAGACAGCTAAATAAAAATTGAACTAGAGTGAACAAGAGTATATGATGACTTCTCTTAAAATACTTTTAGAAACTATGCTGGGATAAATTAAGTGATACTATCAAGACTACGCAGGACTGATTTTTCTAGCTTCACCAAAATCTAGGGAAACAAAGTATCTTGGTTTCTTTCTACCATAATATTTACTGAGGTTTTCACCTGTTCCTGGGCACTGAGAGATTAATTTCCTTTAGGTCTACGGGCCTCTTCTCAGATGAGAAGAGGTTTTGAGGAACTTTTCAAGGTTCCCCTCTCTCTTGGTGGAGGACTCTGGTCTGGGTCCCGGGTGTCCACATGATCTCTCTGTCGGCTGGCTTTTTGTTTAACAGTTATTTCCCAGCAATAGAATTATTGGCAAAAAGCATGAGGCTTATATTTTACTCATATCACATAGTATGTTTCTAAGGATAAAAGAAATGATGGATTAAATCTGTTATTACCAGGTCCTCTCCTGTTACTAGTCTCTAGGAAAAAAAACTTACGCAGGGTGTGTGCGAACTTGAGACCTGCAGCCACTAGGTGGCAGTGTTGCTCCACTTGGGACTTTGCTCCCACAGAATCGTTGTCCTAAGAGGCATTTTGCCCAGCCTTCATCTCTAAGACTCTCTTTTAGAAGAGAACCTTGGTTAAGTCTGAAGTTAGCATTTCTGATATTTTTTAACACTTAAATGTTTTGTTGCTGGTTGTTCCACCACTACTTCAAACGAAGCATGGTTATTACTGAAAGAAGGAAAATTTTTGAATAGTTAAAATGGATATAAAAGGAATGCAATTTGTAGCTATTTAAAGGAATGTATTAGGGGTTAGCATTTTATTTTTTACATTCCTATGACCTTTTATAAAAGTCACAGTGTTGTAAAAATAAATTCATAACGGGCTTTCATAATCAAAGGTGATGGTGGGCAAGGGAAGAATGATCTCTGAGCCTCACCTCATGCACAGCAGTAATTAACTTTGACTACCATAGAAGGCAATGAAAGGAAGGCCCATTCAATTAATTAATTAATTGACAGGGAGACAGGTATACAAATTTATTAATCTTTTTTACATGCATAAGAGTTCATTAAAAAGTAACTACAAGAAGTAGACTTGTGAGCCCAGCTATATATATACCCTTCTTAACAAAGAAGAGAGGGTTTGGACTTCAAGGGAGGTCAGTTGTGGGAACACAACTAGGAAATGTATCGGAAAACTAATGGAAGATAAGAGTTACTTAATTTTAAATAAGATTTATGCAGGCTCATCTTGGTACTGGCTCTGTCTCCCATGATAAGGGTTACTTTCTTTCCTCATCCTGGTCCAGGGGAGGGAGGGCGGAAATTTAGGCCACCTTCACAAAGGGAAATTTATGCCCTGCTTTTAGGCAGATAAAGGCAGAGAACTAAGGAAGCCCTATTTTAGAGTTCCATGGTGGGGGTTGGGGAGCTTACAATGAAGACAAGCCTCTGAGCCTAGTCACTTCATGTTGTTTCAGTAATGGGGACATTCACAGGGTGGCAGAAAGATAAGAAGGAAAAGCTAAAGCCCATACTCAGGCAAAAACATGATCAAAAGTTAGTTAAATTATTTGAAAAGAATCAAGACGAATGAGCTTGCATTTGCAGCTTGTTTTCAATGGAGATTGACTTGAAGTAGAGGGGAAAAAAAGACAAAACTGAACAAAAGCTCCAAGCACGTAGTAATGCTTGAAAATACAGCAATCTCTGCCTCACTTTACAGGCTACTTGATTTGCTCTGCCCAAATGGGGAAACTCCAGATTATGAGAGGACTAGGCACAGCAGCACTTCAATATCATATGGGTGGGCGAGAGCACTTTTCTGGAATTCTTGTCCAAAAGGCCCTATATTTTACACAAATAAACACGTTCAGGCAGTTTACAGTGTTGGAAGAGTGTGCTGCTGATAAAACAGAACCTCTGAGTTGGGGGAAAAAAACACCATATAAAAAAATTCACCTAATACAAACAACATGTATAAACTTGCAATTTTAAAAGTTAGTCTATTTTTTTGTAGCTGCAGATTTGTGCTTGTGGTGTATTGGTAATATTGGCATACGTTACAATAGTCTCAACTTCTTGAGGATGACTAGAGATTAGGGTGCAGAAGCACTGGAACATAACTTGGAGAAAATATGATAAATTCAATAGAAGATGAGATGACAGCAAAGCTATAAGGAGGCTATATGCTGTAGACACCCAAGCTTTGGAATCAAACCAGCCTCTTTTCAGATTCTGGCTCTGCTCCTTATAACTCATGTACAAATGACGAAAGCGCTTAGTAAAATGGCTAACATATAACATATTGGTTGGCTGTCATCACATTTTTGGTATGTAGAAGCTTGGCCACTGTGGAACATAACCATAAGTTGAAAACCACAGCTTAGAGGTAGCTTTGGGGTACAGTTAATGATATGGTATTAAAAACATGTACTTCCTGTTTAAGAATAACCTTTTGGCAGGGGAATGGCTAATTGAAAAAGAATGCTTACGTTTTCATTAGGCTCATTTTCAGTACTTGACTGGCAAGGTAGAAATGCTTTCCAATAAATGAGAAGCTCCTGTAAGTGGATTTGTGTGTGTATGCTACTTGTTCTGTTCCAAGCACATAAAAGGAATTATCTGTGTGTGTGCTCAGTTATCTGACTTGGGAAGGTCCCCAAATCGACACAGCTGTTACTAGAAATTCTTACCACTTTTTTTTTTTCAGTGACAAAATATATATATATATCTTTAAGTAAAGGATAGTGAGTTCTTGACTGGGTGGTTGGAGATCGGTTCTCTTTCCTTCACTAGATGGCCAGTTATTGCCGGCAAGTTACATCATCTCTGCAGGTCAGTCTCTACATCGAACATCTATTTCTGAAGTTGTTTTTTTTTTTTTTAAACTCTAACTTTCAACATTCTACTAGGAGACTATAAGAATCACTTCAGCTCTAAAAGAAATCTTGTTAGTAGATAGTAAATAGTTCAATAAAACCAAACCTTGACAGGCCAGTGAAGCCTGGTGAAAGAGCATTCTACCAGGACTCACCCACAGCCACCCAGTAAATTGCGTAACAATATAAATTCTTCATCTGCAGTTGAGGAAATCGAAGTGCAGAAAGAGTGAAAATATTGGCCAACCCTATTTTCTTCCAAGAGCCCCCACGTGGAAACACCTCACTTTTATGTTAGCTGGCAGTCTTCAAGGTACTATTAATAGGTCTGCAATTTTATGTTATGACTATAAAAAAACTGCTTTTAGGAACTGCTGTTTTTTAAACGTAGTTAAATTTATTTGAAAAATAATCAAATCCTTCAGGTTCTGCTCTAACAGTACTCAAATGTATGGCATTACTCTTGTTATCGATAGATGTGATTTCTACTCATCTGAAATCCCATCAGCTGTTTTAAGGCTCCACTTCCAGCTGCCTACAGTAAACCAAAGTGTATCTATTTATGCAGTTTTCATCTGTCCTAATAAACCTTTGCTGATCTAATGCTGGTGAAGGCTTTATACAATTAGTTTATGGTAAGGAACCAAATAAACATTCACAGGAAGCCATTTTCCTAAAGACCTAAGTTTCAGCCAGAAGATTAATCAAATTGGCCATTCTATCCCTAACAGAGATGAATACTTGTTAGTTCAGAGTAAAAAAAAAAAAAGAAAAGGGAAACAAATAAGCAATAAACACAGCCATGTTGCATGGGGGCGGAGGGGGCGGGGTAGGGGGGGATGCCTTTCCGAATCCTATAGTCCTATAGTTAACTGTTTGGCCCTGAGGCAAAAGATTTGCTTATAACTGTTATCTTAATATTAGTGATGGCAAACTTAGGCACCAGGAGTTGATCTAACTACAGAATTTAATGCCCAACCTCATGAGGCTGTCTTGCTTGCATATTTCTAAAAAATGCAATCCCTTTTATTTATCTTAAGTGTAGACTCTTTCATTTCTTCAGCTTCTCCTGTATTTTTTTAAAAAACAGAGATTGGATATATAAACAGAAGAATAGACAAAATGACAAGAACTACCTTCCCACTAAGTCTTGTCATTTAACGTTCCTTGTAGATTGTGCTCACACCTTCTCTGTTCATTGATTATGACTCACTTTATACATTTTTGCAAGTTCAGCACAGTTCCTTGTATCCACAGCTAATTTCCCAGCCTTTCTCAAATTTCCATTCCAAGCTCTATTTGAGAAACATACATATACTGGATAACAAATTAAAATGTCCTTCTTAGACTAAACTCAATATCAACTTCTCTTTAAGAGCCACTGTAGTTTTTTTTGTTCTCTGGTGTCCAAAAGACAAAAACTCGGCTGCTTTTCAGGGATTGTCTGTTTTCCTTATGTATTCTGTCAAGCTTGCTGAAATTCCAAGCAAACTATATTTGCTCTATTAGCCTTCCCAAGGCTTTTAGATGTTTCGAAGTGTTTGATTTTCCTCAAATGGGATTAGCAACAAGCTTGATTTGATAAAGTTAAAAAAAGAGATGCTTCATTAGTTTTCTTGGAACTGAAGATAGGTCCAACTGTTTTAAATGTCAGAGTTCAGAAACTTTAAGCTTAAATTACAATATGAATATGGGAAACATGAAGAACCAAGAGAGTTGTAAAAGGAAGCCAAGGAAGGCTATAATTGTGGATAAGTTGCCCTTTTAATTCTTTCAGTAATTGCTAAACGATGGGTAGATGGATAGTATAATGACTGTATTGCATATCATTAATTTACAATTCAGTTGATTCTGAAATTAGGTTCTGGTAGCCAAAATGAAAGGCTAAAAACAAGCTATTACGACTCATATGATTCCTTATTACTTACAAAGGTACATTAGAGCTTCACTGTGTGATGACTTCTTAACTGAGACAATTTGAATTTTCAGGGTAAAATTACTTAATATCTACTACATGTTACTGACTTTATATAGAACAGACAGTATTTGTTAGTTAAAATGTGGCTAATTGGAAAACCACAAATATAGCTCCTATAATTTCTTGCCTCTAACTTCTCCAGTAATTTCAAAGGCTTTGTGATCAATGGCCCTGCACCACAGGGTCAGGTCTGCCATGTCAGCTGGTAAGATGAATTATGCATTTTATGCCTCTCTAGATGCTGGAAGAAAACAATCCATTTGTGACTGTATAATCAATAGCTTCACATGCTTACCTCCAACTAAAACACATTTAAAAGGCATGTGCATGTTGCTAACCTTCCAGCTCTAATTCCTCTGTTCTTTAAAGTGGATATTCTGTAAATAACAACCACTCACTTTGTCATTTATGGTTCTGTAAAACATAAGGCAGAGGCCAGAGAAGGGAGCCCCAGCAGGAGCTGTGTTGTCTCTTCCAAAATCTCACTTTATTCTGAGTTGCCATTACACACAGTAAAATATATTTATGTGGCTCAAGTGTGACTTAACTCTGTAAATTATATTGGGTCCTGGAATGGTTTAAAGGCCCTTCTGGCCAATTATATTTACTTCTGTTTATACAAATTGGCAAGAAGCTACTGTACACTGGCTCTCAGCCGCCTCTAAGTTCCTTCCATGTACAGTCACTCTTATCAAAGATATAATATTTTTATATTAAATATCCCTGGATAGTACTAATAAGGGAAAGGGAGGATAATATCCCATTACATTTATTTTATCTTGCTTCCAATCAGCATAAGAAAGAGAAGTCATCTCTTCTTGAGTTGGTAATTTAGAATTTCCAGGAATGCAGTGTTTTGAGAGATGAAAAAACTCAGAACTAGTTGCTTTGAAGAGATACTCTAAAGTATTATGTATGTGCGCATTGGTTTCTGGTGCATTCCATTTTAATGACAGGCAAAGTAGAGGAGAACTAGGTAGGCTTTCAACCTTCCTGCTTATATAACATTTTAAAAGTTAATCCAGAGGCAGTTTTAAAAGAAAGTGATGTCCTAAAAATGAAGTGTACCAAAACTGTATGAAAGCCAAAATTAGAAGCATTCTAGAAGGTAGACATGATGTAATACTACAGGGTTTGGAGTCAGAGAAGTCTGTTTCATCACAAGATGTAGAGTTTGGACTGACAATAAATAAGGTGACCCTCTCTAAAGTCCTGTTTCTCTAGAATGACACTGTACTTCTCACAGTTATTGAGCATGCAAATTCAGTACCCTGTGTACATCAGCCTGCCCTTAATAGGCACCCCTGAGAAATCTTGCTTTTCTGGCCACTACAGAGAAAGAACCTTGAGCCTGGGCCACATGCCCTGTTTGGAACTGGAACTCATACCCTCAATGAGATGTTCTCCCAGGAACTCCATGGTAAACAACAGAGAATCTAGCTCCGCAGTGTAGTTCTGCTAGATTATTTTATGCAAGTCACTTCCTATCGAAAGTAAGGGTGTTAGACTACACTAAAAGCATTTAATATGTCTTCTAGCTCTAAAATTCTATATAACCCGAACCCCCACATCCTACATAAACCAAAACACCCAAAACCCTACTGCTGGGAGGAACGGTGTACACCGAAGATCACCACCCCTGACATTTGGAATTCTGCTCACAGTGTGGAGGATGGCGCTGTCAGACTCCAGCGGTTTCCCCTCCACATCTGACAGGCGGGAGTTCCCGGAAGGCTCAAAGCTAACGTCAGGCAGCACGGGGTAGGGGCTGTCCCGGGACAGAAAGGAAACCGAGCTTTCGGGGAAAGAAATTCGGAGATGGAGGAGCAAAGCACCTGCTACATCTCGTTAGGGAAGCGACCTGAAAGGAGATTCGGCCAGTTTGGAGAAGCCCAGCCAGGCCCAGGAGGAGACACCTGGAGAAGACATGCCCACTACCAGCGAATGAGAAGGAAAGCGGGGAGCGGGAGGCACAGGCGGGAGGTGGATGCGGGAGAAGGGCCGAGTGGGACCACTCACCACCAGCGGGATGGAGCAGATGAGCACCACCAGGGAGGTGGCGATGAGTAAGATGACCATCTGGATCTCGGCGCCCGCTATGCGGCGGAAGCTCCGGCGGCGGCGAAAGTCAGCGAGGCGCGGCAGGGCCGGGGAGGCGGCGGCCGAGTTGCCCCTGCAAGAGGCCAAGGCGAAGGCTGCGGCGGCGACCGCGTGGTGCTGCTCGGTGCCCAGCGAGGTGCGGCGCATGAACTGGCGGTGCATGCGGAGCAGCGCGCCGCACACCAACACGTTGCACAGCACGGTGGCCAGAATGAGGAAGGAGCTGAAGCCCGCGTACATGTAGGAGAAGGCGGCGTGCGCCGTCACGTTGGTGGTCCAGTCGATGAAGCACCAGGTGTCTGGGTACTGCAGCCGCGAGCTGCCGAGGCCCATGTTGGGCAGCGCGCAGAAGAGCACGTTGGACGCATAGACCGCGAAGAGTGTGAGGCCCGCCAGCCGCTTGTCCACGTAGTGGCTGTAGAAGTAGGCGTGGTTGATGGCCAGGTAGCGCTCGATGCTCATGGCACAGATGATGCTGAGGCCCGACAGGCCGAAGAAGAGCAGGATGAAGGTGCTGTATTCGCACAGCGCCTGGCCGCCGGGCCACTGGCCCTTCATGTACGTGGCGATGGTCACCGGGCTCACCAGCAACGTGCCCAGCAAGTCAGTGACCGCCAGCCCGCATACCAACGTGTAGAAGGTCGTCTCCTTCTGCTCCTTGCGCGATTTGCATAGAACCACGATGGCCACCAGGTTGCCCACCACCCCGAAAATGAACATCACCGCCGGGATGGTCACCGGGCTGTTGGGGATGAAGGAGGCGGACGCATTGGTCTCAGGGATGGACATGGTGATGGCTGGTGGTACGCAGTCTTGAAACGCGAGGCTGGGTCTGGGGTGGTAGGAGAGAGACAGAGGCGCGGTAAGCGGAAATTATGACTCGCAAGGTGTCAGACCCGCGCCCAAGAAACAATGTGCCGAAGGGGAGCAACTGGAGTTTACATTGTGGATTGTAGCCACTTGCCCACTGGGGCTATACCGAAATCTCCAGGTTCCGGATACGTCCCGCCAGCAGCAAGGCTCTACTGATATTAATAGTTATAAGTTGATACTGCCGTTCTCTCTACCTCCCCCGAACCCAACTTCACCGCCGAGACGAACAAGACGTATCTATCTCTAGGGGAAAGTGCCTCGCTCTAATTCCCGACAGATTCTGAGTCAAAATTGTCATTGAAAACAAATTATGAAAGCCAATTTGGCGAGCGCGCACTCGGCTCCCTGGCTGCGCTCGTGGAGCCCCCGCGCCCTGCGCTCCGCCCGGACCCCGCAAACCCCGTCTCACCTGGGGTGACGGCGGAGGCGGTAGCAGCGTTGGCCCCCAGGGTCCAGCCTCAGACGTCCCGGGCACGCCTCTCACCTGCCCTCAGCCTCCTCCCGCGCAACGTGGAACTGGCCAAGTCTTTGCCTTCTCAGAGCCGGGTCTCGGTGGCTGCCAATTTTCTGAAACTGGGGTCCGAGTGGCCAGCTTTCAAAAAACTGGGTGGGAACCAGAGGGCAACGGCATGGGTCAATGAAGCCTGCTCCTGGGGTTCGTTCGTTCGTCCTATTTTTTTTCCTTCAAAGAAGGATCGGAAGGGTTGCGGAGCCCGCCAGTCCCCTCCGTGGGCGGAGCGCGCTCAGGTGTGCGGTCGATCGCGCAGGTGGCACGGAGCCTCGGTGCCTGGCCCGGGCCGCACTCCTCCCCAATGCGGGGCAGCGGGAGCGGCTATTGGGCTTGGCGGCTGCGGCTGAGGCCGCTTCTGGCGCCCTGTTGGCGGCTGGAGGTCCACTGGGCCGGAGGCTCTGACCTGACACCGTGCATCTTCTTCCTCTCGGGCTGCCGGGTTTCGAGCTCCGCTCTTGCCCTCGTAGCCTCTGTACAAACTTTTCTCTTGCTGCAAGTTTCCCTGGCGGAGGCGGGGACACACGGCGCGGCCCGGGCGCCCATTGGCCGGACGGGAGGGGGCGGGGCGCGCCCCTGGGCGCCGCGAGGGCGGGGCTCGGGGCTGGGTGGGTGCCGCCGCGCCGCGTGGGGACGCTCTCCTGGACTTCCCCACCCTGCTCCGGCGGGGGGCGCGGAAACAAGCCCTGGTGCCTCTAGGCCGAGAGGCCGCTATAGGCAGGGAGCCTGGGTACCCTCGTATCCACTCTGATCGGCACCCAGGGGGCCAGCTCTGAAACCAGCATCTCTTGCTCGCTGCCTCCTGCTCCGAGTGGGCTATTTCTCACCCCTCTTACACGCGAGTCGCAACATCGGGGTGGTGGGAAGGGAGGTCAACACCTTTAGCACTCCACCTTGGAGCGGCGGAGGTGTGCGCGCGCGCGCTCGCAGCCCCTGGAGGAGAAGTGGGGATTAGTGTAGGGTATGGGTGTGTGTGCGCACGCGTAGCCCGGGTGAGAGGCAGGGTGCGCGCAACGGACGTGGTGGGTGCACGGGTGCGTGGGTACCAGGCTTGGGCATGGAAAAAACGAAGAAGGCATGCTCTCCTGATAAATGGAGTTCGTTGGCAGTGCCCAGGCTGTGCAGCGCTCCGTAGGGCAGCCCCAGGCAAAAAAAAAAAAAAAAAGGCAACTTCTCTCCGCAGGCGGGTCGTTGGCATCACATGGGAGAGTTAGCATGAGACAGCTGCCTGTCTAACCGACCTTTCCCCTCCTCCTGGGAACTTCTCCGCCCTGTAGGAGCGGTGAGACTGAGCGCTGTGCCTTTGTGCTCTTCACGTTAGACACCTTCACCGTGAATTCTTTGATAGGCGGATGCAGGGTGAGACAGGGATGTGAAAGTCATGCGAGTAAAGGAATTCTCCAGTCATTACCTCCATGGTTAACTCTTGGAAAAGCCTACTTGCTTTACCTTTTGTGTTTGACTTCTTTTGTGTTGGCAACAGTTTTTCTGTACACTCCTTATTCACACCTTTCTACTCTAGTTCTTAAAATCAGAACTGAAAACAGACAAAAAAGATTGTAAAACTTTATGGTGTCATAACTGCTTCAGCATTTTTTTTAAAGCCTTAAAATGAGACTAGTGTGGGCCTTCATACAGTTTAAATTCCTGGAAAAACACATGTTTGTTAGCCAATATAAAAAGAATTGATGGCGATTGGTCCGTTTCTGAGCCGTCTCTTAATAACCACTGTAACAATTTGTTGCCTATCCTTCCTTTGAAGAGTAAAACATCGAGGGTGAGGATCATGTCAGCATTGAAAATAAACCAACTCTAGAAACAGGAAACTGCATACTCTACCCCCTGTTCCTCCCTAACCACATTGCATCACTATCACCCTGTCAGATGGTTGGCAGTAAACATATGAAGGGGACCTGGGAAGTTCCATCTACACTCATTTTCTGCTAATAAAAATATTTTTCCAGTTTTCATTCTATTTGAAGTTCCTAAAATGGAAAACAATTAGGATTGGTACATATTAATTTTTCACCATAAAGAGTATATTAAATATAAAAACTGAGGCACACTGCTGAGATAATTACATAATCTGAGATAGTATTTATTACAGGCTTTAGCATGTCATTGATAAATTGTGCTTGTTATTAATGGTGCTGTTTTTCTTACCAGCCCTTTTAAACTTTCTTTCCACAGTAGTTTTAGAAAGATGAAAATAAATAAGAATTCAGGACACAAGACTAAAACAATATAATGAGGTTTATCTGTATCCTCTTTTGGTGAATGATCCTTAAAGCTTAAGTTTTACCTTTGGAAGTAGAAGTTGAGGATTTGGGAAACAAATCATAATTTGAATAAAACTGGGACAGTATAGTTCAATTTCTCTCACACTGCCAGGATTCTACATTGCAAAAGGAAATGAATTGCCATGATTATGTGGACAATTTTTGTCACTGTTTCTATATTTTTAATGAAGAGCTTTTTATTGTAAACATTGTTTTCTATCCTCCCCTGCAGTTAGTTTCTGTCTCAATCCCTACTTCTCTGCAGTGGAAGACCCTCGTTCAATTCTTTAGAATTGTCATTAAACCCTCTCTGAAGGTTTGAACTACCCTAAGAACAACCCAACTGATCAGTTTGATTTCTCTCTCTAGTTCTAATTTGACTATTATTTTGAGTAAATACCATAAGGTGGGAACCTGTTTAAAAGCAAAGGCTACTTGGGGGCTACCAGCCACATTAGACTTGGTTGAATCTTCCTTGGGGCAAAGGAATGGGTAAGAAAGGGGATAATTCTTGGGAGGAAGGCAGCAGATCTGGCCTGAACCCTTTACTCCACCCAAGCTGGCCAGCTCTTAGAGCATTCCTAAAGCAAAGCCCGTGTAGCAAAGCCCGTGCAAATTGTGTTTGCTGTCTGTCTTTCATGACAGGCCATGAGGATACTGAAAACAGTGCAAGTAACAGTGCCCGTGGACACCTCCACCTTCGACATGCTCACCCAGTTGGTTCAGTGGATTACAAGCATACCATTCACCTGATCTTGGGCATGAAAAGAGGTCCACAGCTGTGTTTGTGGCCCTAATGATTGCCCTCCTATTTTAGTGGTGCATTTCAAATGTGTGGTCTGCTACTTATTTTCATCTTCTAAGCATGAATTTTATGCTGAGTCTAGTGCATGGAGTTGTTACACGTGTCAATACTGTGATTTACTCCCCAACATCTTCATGTGGTGATAAATTACTGCTGGGGAGGCTGTTTGCTACCAAGTGATTGCTTCAGGCTGTCTCCTTCTCTGACAATTACATTCCTCAGAGTGATAGCTTTCTTCCTTTTTTATTCTCTACCCGCCCCCTCTTTTTTTTCTCCAAACAAATGTTTCCACTGCACATCCATTGTGGATTGGACTAATGAGCAAAGAAAATGGATTATTTTCTTATTGTTACTCATCTTTGACGATACAGGAAGAGAGATAAAGCCTTATGCTTTCAGGCAGAAGATGGACATTCTGATTATATTTCAGTTTCTTCTCACACCCTCTGAATTGCTGTATATTTTAGCACTTCAGAAAATTCACAGACACTCCCTGGTTTCATCATTAATAGCAACATCATGTGTAGCTTATTTATTACTTTCCATAGCCTTTTCACATTTGCTATGATCTTATTAGTAACCTCCTGAGGGCATTAGGTAGATGTGATGCAGGCCACCATGCTTTACTGAATCCTGTTTCCATTTCCTCTTGAACACAGAGCTGTATGTTATTTCTCATACTTGTGGTTAGATGAAGCCTGTGTGACCGGATTCCAGCCAATGGAATACGGGTAGAAGTGATGTGTGCCACTTGTAGGCCTGGTCCCTAAAAGACCCTGATCCCCCATGCTCTCTGTCTTCTCCTCTCCCAACAAGATACAAGGCCCTGGTGTATTGCAGAGCAATGAGATAGAAGGTGACTGGGTCCATGAATGCCTGCATGCAGTAGGGACCGCATTCCAAACCCAGTGACTCTCATTGGACAGTGAAGTGAAAGATAAACAATCCACTGAGCCTTGAGGGGCTGTTTGTTTCAGCTCTTAGCCTATAATGCATACAGTATGATTGGAATCATCTCTCTTCAGTAATGACAATGTAGACAAAGAAAAGCTATGTGAGTTGCTCAAAGGCATCAGAATCAGCAAGACCAGCTGAAATTTATTGCTTACTCTGTGTAAGACACTGTGCTGAATGCTTTATACATGTGCTTCATACATGTAATCCTCACAACAAAGCTGTGAGGAAGGTACTACACAGTAATGTGCTCATTTTACAAATGAGCAAACTGAAGTTTGATTTAGGAACAGGGAGGACATTGTCATTTTCTAAGACTACACAGCGTTGGGGGCTGGTGGTGCCATGGGACCTGTAGTAGAAGTGGCTGCTGGTGTGAAGCACACACACCTCAATTAGGTGTGATGGTGGCTGTGTGCTGCTGCCAGTCTTTCCATTGACTCTGTGTGTCTGGTTGTCTTTCTAATAAATGACTTTCCTGCTTAAATTGATCCTGCTTAAATTGATCATACTCAGTTTCTGTTGCTTGTGAATATAATCCCACCCTTTACAGAGAGGTTGAGTGAATTACTGATCACAGTGCTGATAAAGGGCAGAACAAAGGTTTTAATCTAGATCTGTCTGATCCCCAAACCTGTATCCCTAACCTCTATATTTCTTAGCCCAACTGGAACTCCAACCATATGACTCTTTGTTCTCTCAGCATCATTGGCTGTGAAAGAAAGTCTGGGTTAAAGGTCATAGTAGGTAAATTGCCTTAGTGAAAAGGAGTTTTTATTAAGTTGGTTCTTTTGAAGTTTACATAGTATAATAATGAGCACAAATAAAATATCTAGCTCATATTAAAAACAATAAATATTAGTCTATTATTGTAGTTATTATTATATACAATTATGTCCCCAAAATTCACTTCTGATGATTGTATCATTAGCTGTTAGGCATACGTTGTTTAGAGGGCATCCTGATAATGTTACCATAGGCAGAAAGCACAGGGCCGCAAGGAGAGAGGAGAGAAGAAAAGAAGGAGGAAGTGCGTGGAAACAAAAAGACAAGATGTCATTCTCAAGAAAAGGTGCAGCACAGACAGGAAAAGATGTCTACCTGTCGTGTTGCCATGACAGTTCCTGAAAGGCAATCCTACCTCCCGATGGGAAGGAGTGGTCAGCAAAGACCCACCCTGGGAACCCCTGTAAAACCACTCCTGAATATTTCACACCCTCATTCAAATATAATCCTAGGTTTCTTTGTTTTGTGGGGCAGTTGCCCTTTCCCCTAGCTTGCCCATTAGTTTTGGAGTGTATTCCTTTTCTTTACTTTAATAAATCTTCTGCTTGTTTGGCTTTGTTTGCGTGGCTTATTTGTACATCCTGGAATGCCTTCCTGTGATGATACAAGGACCCCTTTTTTCTCTGGCAATAATAAGTTAAGTGTATATAACTGTGAAAGAACTTATTTTTGCCTGAGCCTAACACAAAACATCCAAAGACTGGTTGTGTACATAATCACAAAGAGAGAATTAAGCTAATTATTCAGATAATTTAGGCAATATCTTTCACTTGAAAAGGAAAGAATTATTTTCAATGAGATGATTTCTATTGCCTACTTATACTGCTTAATTGCATTATGTAATTGCTCAGGAGTACGTTTCATATTGACTATGAAATCAAAGGTAGATATTAAAGAGATTTTACCCCAGATACAGAGTTCACCTGGTTCTCTTCCAGAATAAGTTTCCGATTTTTTTTTATTTTGAGGTGTTTGTCAGAATAATGAAGGCACTTTTGTTTGGGAGGGGTGAATGCAAATCTGCCTGGAAGCAAAGAGTCAATGTGATGACCTGGCAGCAGGGATGGGGACTGACCACTGAATTCTACCATTTGCTTCCATTTCCTCAGCACTAGTTAGGGCCCCACTCTTGAAGACCTCTCCCCATCCCTTAAAAAAGAAAAGAACAAAGCCACCATGTTCTAGTACCAGATAAAGAAAGGTACAACTTCTCTGAAGAACAACGGTATATTTAGTCTAACCACCACCACCCATCCCTTTGCTCTCAGGAAGCAGGTGCCAAAAGCAGGAAGCAGAAAATCCTTCACAATATTTCTGACTTGAGTTTATAACCACTTAATTTAATTTTGCATTTTATATGGAGAAGTTTACCACTTCTGCAACTATCAAGGGGCTAGATAACAACTTCTGTGATGTTTGAATGATCAAATACTTCCTTATGAAGCCAAAATCAACTTTCCTGCTTAGTTTCAGCCAACGCATAACGATAAAAATGGAGAATGTTGTCAGTAATGTGAAAACACATTAATCGAATATAAATGATGTACCGGGGATTATACTAAGCCCTTTACATTTATCTTAGATAAGCCTATGGTA